>MCFL01000007.1:0-690959 GCA_002102555.1 Catenaria anguillulae PL171 | reverse complement strand
CGGAGAGGGGCAGTGGTTGGGGAAGGAACACGGCGACGAACGAAGAGGCAAAGCAATACAAGCAATGGGAGCTGGGAAAAAAAGAGGAATGCCCAATCAAGCATGAACGAAACGCTCCCGGCTGCTGGCATACATGACCGGACGTGATCAGAAATGCTCCTCGCCAGCCATCATTGGAAACGCGCACAGAGGGTGGTGGCGGTGGCGGCGGCGCCGGTGCCGGCTATTGCTGGCGGTCCACGGGACTCTGCTGGCCGCTGGACTCGGCCGCCGCCAACACGATCGTTGGGGTGCAGAGGCGATCCGAGTGCTGCACCCACGGCCTTTGCACCACCCACGGCCGTCCCTGCATGAAGCCTGGGGTCGCCGTAGTCGTGATCGAGCGAATCGGCCGACGCCGCCGTCCGGCGGCCGACGTGGACGTGATCGGGTGCGCGGTGCGGAAGAGGCGTGATTTGCTGATGCTGCGGGTTGTTGCGGGCTGCTCTAGTATCCTGATCCTGTTTAATGAGGGCATCCAGTATGGCAAACTGGGAAGACGAGGCGATCATCAGCATCCATGATCGATTACCAAACAAATTGGACAATATTGACGCTTCATCGAATCGAAATGAAAAGCAAGGGAAGAAATGGACACAAAAAGAAGTAGGAGGAAACGAGATCAGAAAGAAAAAGGAAGCGAGAATTGAAAACATGACTAGCGCCGCGGGTAGCCGATTGACCTTTACACTTGCGGGAATTTGGGGGTTGCGGGAGGTACAATCGTCGATTGAAATACATGCTATCGGTGGCATTCACAGCACGCCCAATTGGGTTTGCAGAACGTGGTTGTCGAATCAGATGGGCTCGGTGAAAAACAACGAGTCAAAGGCGAGCAAGAAGAAGGCGAGGCAGGAGCAAAAGTGTCCGCCGGTATTCCCGATTGGTGTCGAGCAAGCTTGCTCAAAGCTGGTTGTCGGGATGTGCTTCCGATGACGAGTCGCCAAAAACGCTGGCGTGGTCAAACGCGGCCTGTTGGCCCAAGCTGGAAGTGGCGGGTTGCTCAAGGGGGGCGGAAGGATGGTTCAAAGTGGCGGAGGTAGGAATGGTGTTGTACGCTGCCGACGCAGAGGGAGAGGTATCAAAGGAGGCAATGGATGGGCTTTGAAGTGAAAGCGACGAGTTTGCAGGTTCACCGGAAGCTGCAGCCTCGTGAAGAGCAGCTTCTTGCAGGATACGAACCTTGCGCTTTTGACGGCCTCGCGAAGGCCGCATGCGTTGCACAAGTAATCTTGGTTGTTTTCGCCACCACTACAAATGCAGAACACGAACAATTTGAGAGGACAGTAACGCGTTCTCGTGCGATGATTGTGACGACACAGGTGAGTTGTGATCAATGTCGCGCCCGTTCACCAGATGCGTAGGGAGTAAAAACGAACGGTACGTACCGACGCCACAATCGACTTTCCGTCGTCAAAAAACTGTGCACCTGCGATCGTTCCTGTTAACCCTCCGGTTGCTGCGGCTCGACGCCTTCTTAGGCGCTGCGGGCGGCTCCTGTTGGCTGTTGCCTGGTTGTTGTTGTTGTTGCTGCTGCGTTGAGAGCCATAGCCGCCGCTTGATACATATTCTGACCCATAAACATGTCGGCGCCATTGCCGCCCGTCACGGGCTGATTGCCCGGGTACGCCGAATAGTAGCCACCACGCGGGACATATCCGGGCTGCGCCTGCGGATACCATCCTGCTGCCGAGTTGCCCCACATATCGTACCCTGTGTTGGCGGCCGCGGCTCCATACCTGGTGGGACTTGCCGGATCCGCTCCGTCGCCATGCTCGGCACCACTACTGGACGACCGGTCCAAGTACGACCCGGCGCGCTGCGAGCCGTCGCCCGCATGCTCCTTGTGGGGCGACGACGCGTGCTTGGACACGTGCGACGACTGGCGCGCCATGGACGCGCGGCGCAAGTGGTCGAGGGTGCCCACTCGACAAGCAAAAAGCAATCAGCAAACGCAACAACAGCATCGTACCGTGGGTGCAGCGGCGACGCCATCATGGGCACAGACTCGTCCCAGTGAACCGAGGGAACAAACCCAAATGCGCGCACAGGGTCCGTCACGGACGAGGCTGCACGCATGTCACGCAAGGGAGCCTGAATCGGGCCGGCCAATTGCGGCTGCAGGTGAACGGGGCGATGCCTTATTGCCGGACGCGTCGTCACTGTTGGAACTTTGTGGGCGAGTTGGCTGCCGTGGACTCGGCCGAGGCGGGCTTTGTGTGGCCCAGCGAGTAGGCGTACATGGTCGAGAAGCGGATAGCCAGGTCGGGTAGCGGGTCGAGAACGGTAATCTTGCGCCACGGCGACGGCGGGGCAACAGTTGCCCTGTTGGAGCCGTTGGCCGAGTTTGCTTCATGTTCCAAGGCCTGGGCACGGTCGGCTTCAAACGAGGACACGAGGTACTGGCACCATTGGTCGACCGATTGCGACTCGAGCTCGTGCCACGATGAGTGCGACGGGAAAATCGAAAAGTCTGCGACGGCACGCATCAGCAGTCACGCAAGCAAGCGTCAACGAACTGCAGTACAGAAACGAAACAGAGATGCCTTGACGGCCCGAGGGATGGACAGGGCAGAAAACGTAAGAACACATACCCTGGATGGAGAGAATTACCATCCACAAGTCGAGAGAGAGGCGGTAGGCGTAGCCCCGAACGGGCGGACCGTCACGCGTGTGTGGGTTGGCCGCTTGGCGGGAATCGTCCACTTGGAAGCTGCAATAGATATTCAACGGCGAGAAACAATTAGTCAACGAAATGGAACGCAGGCAACAAGAGCGGGCATCAAGCGAGCGGGCCTGCGGCTCGCTGTGTGCTTGTGTGACTTGTTGATTTGAAGATTGATCGCAGTGAGCGGTCAAGATGCTGGCTGCAACGGGGGCATGTCCACACCAAGGAGCTCGTCAGCGTGGCTATTAGCTGCCCAATGAAGCCGCATTGCAAACAGATACGAGTCACACCGCATCGCCGGTATCGTGACTGGGTTGGCCTAGCCATAAGAACAGACATGCACGCACGTACAACCCAGTGACAGCCACGAAGCCAAGCAGCCAGCAGGTACAGCTGTGGGTCGGGCGGGAAGGACAAGAATCGGGAGACGCAACATACTCTAACTGAATGCTCTCCATGGAAAAGTGCTGGGACGCCTGGGATGGCGGCTGGAATCCATCGTGCGGAGGCGGGCGCAAAAAGTAGGCGGGGTCACGAGGGGAAACTGGTCGGGGAACGAGCATTGGCCCTCGCCGTTGAGGAAGACCACTTGGAACTTTGCAGGTGGCATCATCGTTTGAATCTGGTATTGGGGGATGCGGGAGGGGTAGCGGAGCGGGGCCAGCAGATGACGTTGGTGGTTGAGTGGCTGTTGAGCAAGTGAGGACCCCATCAGACGTGAGTGTGGACGTCAGCGTCTGCGTGCAAGACGATTTGGGAAGTGGGGAGCAATGACGAGTTCACTGATTGCCTGAGACAAGAGATTGAAGAGAGATTGGTATTGATTATGTCAGTTCAAGGTGGGAGAAGGGGCGTCGATCAAGAGATCGGCCCGCTGGGCAATCGCAATGATCGGCAATCAGGACAGATCGGAGGCACGATCAAGACGCGTTTGCTGGTCGGGTTGGCATTCGCATTGCATTTACAGAGGGCCCATTCCGACCAAGCACGGTCGCAACGAGGAAATCAAATCAAACGATACGAGTCGGAGAGCGTGCCTTTGCATCGGAACAGAGAAGGTTTCGGTGACTGTCAAGAATGGCGGGCTCTCAACAACCACAGCGGTGCCGGGCGTCAGTTGTGTGACTGTGTGATTGGCCCAAATGCAGGCGACCCAAGTTCGCTCAAGTCTGGTGCCAGGAGTGAGAAGCGATCAGAGAGGTAAGTTGCCGCCAGGACCAGACAGAAGGGCAGTATCAAAAGAGCTGAAATCTTGATCCATCATCCAGCCGTTCGACCTAAATGATTCTCCAAGACCAGAGGATGGTCGCAGGCGGAACGTGGAAACCATCGTTACGTTAACCTGCCGGAAGAAGGGACCACGTACATGGAGCAGAAGCAATATTGATGTTGAGAAGTGTGTCCACGGGTCTTTGATGATAATTACAGCGTTGGTCAAGTTGATGAGGGTTAACAAAAGCGGCCAAAGGGAACTGGCTGCGTGTTATGCATTCGAAGGTCGGCGAGTGGTCGACTTTGGCTGACGGCAGGCGGAAGTTGAGGCTCGTATGAGTTAAGGTTCAAGTTTTTTGAAAAGCGAGAATTGCGAAAAGAGTGTTACAGTTAGGCGGCGATGACGGGGACTCGTTTTGCAGTTTGACTGGACGGAGAAGAGGAACTTGACGCGCATAGCACCTGGGAATGGTAAGAAAGGCTCTGTCAACTTCCATCCAATGATTGATCAATACTTCTGTGACCGTCAGCACGCCGAGCAACACCATCTTGATCTGCATATTTACACAGGCCAATTGAAGCCCATGTCCCTTTTTTCATGTGGCATCAGTGTAATGCGCATTCAATACCAAGAGAAAAAATTTTTAAAATTGACGGAGTCAGCCGCCACAGAGAACGTCCGCCGTTCTTGCCCAAGTCTTTGTTTGTGATATTCATATGATTGTGGATCGTGCGGCCAGCGCCTTGAGATTGCGTTGGTTGGGTATTGTCGTACATGCGTTTGAAATGGATTCTGCCACCACGAAGCGAAGCGATGAAACATAACAAAAAAAAAAGATCAAGCGGTTGCAAACATGCCATTTGTCCAGAGCCGATGAGCCTTGGTCCATTTTCGTCTCTGGTTCGTTTGAAGGCTACATGCAAGTCTGCGTCCACCACAAATATTTACAGTCCCTCGGACGGCAAAACTTTCATTTCGGGCTATGAACCAGGCTGACATAGCGATACTTTGTGTTCCCATGGCAAGTGGCTCCATTCATTCATCGGACGGACCAACAGGATTGGAGCACGGCTATGAACAAGTTGACATGTATGTGTTGGCTCTACGAGTATTGACTGCTGCGAACATGCAATT
This sequence comes from Catenaria anguillulae PL171, assembly GCA_002102555.1. Lineage (NCBI taxonomy): Eukaryota > Fungi > Blastocladiomycota > Blastocladiomycetes > Blastocladiales > Catenariaceae > Catenaria > Catenaria anguillulae. Next base: position 685,905 of record MCFL01000007.1, on the reverse strand, counting down.
CTTGCATTGTGCTGGCTCAAGGGTGGTCTTTTTCCATTTCGCCTTGTGTGTGCAGCTGTGCAACAAAACCAGTGCCTGAAGCCCCTTTCGGTCCTGAGCCTGATCACTTGACAGATCTTTGCGCAGGATCCAGTGTCCTGAATCGGATTCCAGTCAGCATAGACGCTCCCGACCAGCGCAGACCCGCAACCGATAATTTCATGGCTGAAAGAGAAACCGAATCAGGAAATAATTGAACCGGACCTGCATGCGTTCATGTCGGCAGGGCACGGCCGGGATGACAAGATGAAGGAAACGGATTGATGCAAGTATACAAGTAAATCACAAAATGCTGACGGTGTCTTGGCAAGAACAATATTGAAGAAGAAAGAATAGACTGTTTTACACTCAGACTTCCATGCTCACTTCCGGTCCGAGTACAATCCGCCGAACCATGCACTCATCCGCCTGGCTGCGGGCAATCGAAACGTACCCAGCGCTTGGATCGTGTCCACACAAGACCGGTGCGCCGGCGCTCCGCCACGGCGTGGCTGCTGTGCCCTCGGAGTCAACTTGGTCATACCTCATGCATCTATCACCGACCATGTCCCACAAGGCCAGCGACTCTTGCCCGCCAACTTGACTCACGGCATCAATCACCATCACTGGGCACCATGATGGAGTCAGCCAAGACGTGTCTCCAAGCCACATCATGCTCAGGCCGACATTGCGCACAATCGACCGGCCAAGGTACTGAACGCCCTCGCCACCCGATCCCGCCAAGCCTGGGAACCTTTCGACGAGCGGCATCCATTTTGCAGCGCGAATGTCGTACAACTCGGCCGATGACGCCACTTGTCGCAAATTGCCGCCAACAGCCATCTTAATGATGGACTGCGAATGCTGGTCGTGCACGAGTTGTGTGCGCAGGTTGAAGTTGGACACGGCATCCCACTTGTTCAACTTGTTCCATTGCTTTTCGCGCGGGTCCAAGTGCGCGAACCGACGAGACGATGTCCCGCCCGACCCTGCGTACAGCCCGCCGTCCACGTGGATCACGGTGTGGTTAGTCCAACCAGGGTATGGGCAGTCGGCGGGCCCAATCCAACCCGACTCGATGTCAATCACCGACATTTGGTGCTTGGCCGACCGGCCGCCACCAACCAGGTACAACGAATGGGTCCGTGGAATGTATCCCATGGCAAACCGCGACGAGCCCGTCCATCCTTGAAATAGATCCGTTATCTCTGGATTGCGCACGGTTTGGCTGACGGCCGACAGCGTGAGACGGTTCATGGAAATGGGCTCGTTTGCCCATTGTGACGATGGCAGGTTGAGCATTTGGATGCCCATGCTGCTGTCGCAAACAAAGATGGGTGGCCGGCTGCCCGCCAGAGACGTGCTCGTGTGTTGGTCCATGGCGTGCGCGACAATTGGCACAGAATGCGGCAGGAACGGCGCGGCAGAGTAGTGGACCGAGCGGGCACTGACGCTAAAAAGGGGCAAGAGCGACGGGTCCCCTCGGCCAGGAACAGTTGCGCGCATGTAGCCGTGGTGATAGTCCTCGAACGACGTGGGGAGAAGCGTGCATTGATCACCGACAGACCAATCGGGGCTGACACCAGGGCCAATTGTGTGACTGGTAAGTGATCAGGGGTGGTGAGTGAACGGTCAGGCGGGAAGCAATGCCAATGCAATGAAAGAAAGTACCTGAGCGGGTAAAATTCAATCTTACACCGAGAGCTTCGAGGGACCACACGAGGGCGGGCAACCTCGAGCGACTCGGCCGTCAGCGAGCGACTGACGTCGGGTTGTTCTTGAGCGACTTGCGGGACTGAGACGGGACGTTGAAGGGTCGTGCGGGCTGGAGAAATGGGGGAGAGCGGCGAAGACGGTGATGACCGCACTTTGCGTTGAATGTGCGATAGTGAACGATTGTCAGGTGGTGTGGTTAAGGATGCCATTCCATCAGAATCCTCCGACTCGGTTGTGACAGGCGACTGGGGGATGGAGTTGGATCGCGACGAGGATGACGAGGCAGGCTCATGATCCGAGGTGGAGGCGCTTGCAGGTTTGCCCTTGGACTTGAGCTTGCTACTGGCCAGCGACAAGGGCACTTGAAGCGGCACTTCATGCTCCACACCGTCCTTGTCCGTGACCTTGAACATCAACGCATTCTCAGCCAGTTGACCAAAATCCAACTTGACCTTGTCCAAGGAACTGGCCAAAAGCGTCTTTTCGAGTTGCGACGTGATTGATTGATGGTCTCGCTGGTGTAGCCGGAGGGGTTGGCGACTGCTTGGGATCGGTTGCGTCAGAGCCAAACTTGATTTTGAACTCCATCTTTGGCTTGCCCTTCTTCTTTGCCGCATCCTGGTGCTTGTCTTCCTTGTGCTTCTTCTTGGATGGGGCCATGGCCGCAAGCGCCGCCGACATGGCTGCTGCCAGAAACGATGACCGAGGCTTCTTGCCCTTGTCCGACTTGACCGTGGATGACGACGCCGATTCGGCCACACTTGCTGAATCCACCGGCATATCCTTTGGTTCGGTATGCGGCGAGCTGGTTGGTGATGCGGCGACGAGACCCGCGGCACTTGCCTCCGCCGCTTGCGCGAGCACGTGTTGAACATGAGCGTCGATTTGGTCTTGAATGTCGGCGACGCGAGCTGCGGATTCATCGAGGGGATCCGCGGCATGTGAGCGGGACCGGTGAGCGCGTGGTTCTGAACTGCGCGCACGGCGACGGCTTTCGCGCTGTTCAGCCTTGTGAGCGTCGGCAATGGCGCGGTTGTGGTCGCGCTGGTTCTCTTGCTGCTGACGGATCTGATTTTGCTGTTGCTGCTCTTGCGCTTTGCGGTGACGGAAACCACCGGGCGCAGGAGTCATGGCACGTCTACGGCTCGAGTGGGGAGGCTGATGCGGGACAGGTGGTGGGGAAGGTGGGCGTGGAGGCCGTGGAGGCATGAACGACATCGGTGGAAGGGGTGGAAACATGTCAGGCGGGTCCGAAAAGGCAGAAGAATGCTGTCGGCAACATCAGAATCGCTGTCGCTGTGGTCGTCTGTTGACATGCCAGTGGATGCAACGTAGCCCGAATCGTTAACAGTATTCGGCGTTCTTGAATAATCATGCGCACGGGATGAATACGCTGGTGGGACGGAGTTGTGAATCGGCGACGTTGGCAAACTTGGGGTGGCCGTTGAGCGTGCGGGTGGCGGCCAATCTTGTCCAACAAGACCTTCATCAACCGTGATGAGTGGTGGCGGAGTTAGGACGCAGAAAAGAAACGAGGAAGGTACCTCCAACCGGCGCACAATCTCCGTGAACAATGGCCGTTGCTTTGGGTCATGCGCCCAGCAGGAACAAATCAAGTCAGCAAACTCTTGCGGTGTGTCCTTGGGAATCTCCGGCCTTGCGCCTTCCAAAATGGACATGCGAATCACAAATGGGTCCTCGCCAGCAAACGGCAAGGAGCGAGACGCAATCTCGTACAGAGTCACACCAAACGAGTATGAATCACACGACTCGTCAAACCGTGCGCCAATGCGCATGCGCTCGGGTGCCAACCAGCACAGTGTTGCGGCTGAGCTCATTGCCGAGGTAAGTGTTGACGTTCCTCCGGCTTGAGTCGTCGTGAGGATGGTTGACTTGCACTTGGACAGACCGAAATCCGAGACCTTGCAGTGCAAATACTCGTCGAGGAGCACATTGAGCGACTTGAAGTCGCGGTGCTGGATCCCGTTGGCGTACAAGAGTTGCATGGCACGCGCCGACTCGAGCGCCATCCGGTACCGCAAGCTCCAAGGTAGGTCAATGTCCGTGTCGCGCAGCACTTCAGACAGGTTGCCTCGGGGCATAAACTCCATCACAATGCAGTACCGGCCCTGCTCGGTGCATATACCATACAACCGCGGAATGTACCGCGAGGTAATGCGGCTCAGCACATCAATCTCGTTCTTGAACTCCTTGAGCGCCACGGGTCCGAGCCGATCCACATCCAGCTGCTTGATGGCAACGGGCTCGCCCTGATACGTGCCCTTGTACACGACACCGAATCCGCCGCGACCAATCTGCTCCTCGAAGCACAGCCGCCAGAATGGGATTTCGAGATGGGCGTATTTGTCCTTGGCGGCAGGTTGGGCGGAAATGACAACGGTTTGCATGTACTCTTTGAGCGAGTCGATTGTCTTGTCTGAGAGCTCCTGCTGACGGTCATAAATGACGGAGAGCAACTTGTGTTCCTCGGTTTGGCGCTCAATGATGAGATCAAGTTGATTCCTAATGTCCGCAAGATCGATTTGTTCGGCCTTTGCGTCCAGGTCAGGAGCAAAGTCGGGGAAGGTTTGGTGAATGGACAGGCCGAGGTCGAGCATTTGTAGGGTATTACTCAACCTGGTGAAGAGACAGTTTCGACGGTCAAAAGAGCCGCTCCACCACACAAATCTGCGGTTCAGAGCACATACCGAGTGTTGATGTCGGCAAAGCTTGCTCGAAACGACCCAGTCGTCAACAAGCGCTTGTGCCACTTATTCTTTGCGGCATAGTCTTGAATGAGTTCCTCGGCTCGACCCACCGTTTCCATGAGTTCTTGCAAGATCTCGTCAATGCGAGGGATGTTGAGCAGCTCCCGCCGAGTATCCATCTCCTTCAGATAGTCTGCCACAATCTGCACACGCTTGGCCAGCAGCTGCGCCTGCTCCTTGTTGACTTTGGCCGTCTGCGAGAGCGATTGCATGTTGAATGCAACACCCACAACGTAGGTCACGGCCCGCGTAGTGAGCGTAGCCGTTAGTGGGTCGACCATGGTGCGAATCGAAGCGGAAGGTACAAGTCGAGAGACGAGGGAGCTTGAAGAGTAGCGTGGCAGGAACGGGTGGATGGTCCGTCGGAGGCTTTCGGTTAGAGAATGTGCGGTTGCAATGCGCAGTGGATTGTCTCTACATGTATTGTATCATGCCATTCATCGCGGGATTAACTGATATGATTGTGGACCAACTTGAAAGGCTAGGTGTGGGTGTCTTTTCAATACAAGTGCTTGGCCGCCAGGCAGCAGAGACAGACTGGAGTGGAGACCTGACGTGACGCCACACTGCAACTGGATCGACGGCCGCCTCAAGCCTGATTTCTTCTTCAGAACGTCAGTGAGTCGCGCCAGACAGGGACGAGGATCTATCGAACCGACAGTCGAGGACGGATTATGGATTACAGAAGCAAGAGAGAAACCATTGGAGGAGATAATGGCGTCGAATAAACATGCAAAAGAGAGCGAAAAAGGAACGGAAGGCTATTTGACATCATGTTGCATGAAAAGGAATCAGAAAACAACAACAAATCAACGAAAACGAAAACGGCCCTATCGAGGCCCAAATCAGACATAGGATAGCTGGCACGATATGAATGTAACACCTTCAAAGGGTTTCATCAGGTTTCATCTTGGTTTAATCCCTTCTTCGGCGCTCCATTTACCCACACTTGATCCCAGTTGTTCCCACGACGCACGGGCGCGGCTCACAGGTTCATCTGCGACAGGAGCTTGTTGCACAGTTTCTTGTACGCCCAAATGCCGCCCGAAATCCGCTTAAAGTGTAGCCCGAATAGCGACAGCCGTGGCACCTTGCAAATCTCAATCTCAAATACCAAGTCTGCCAACCGGCATTCCACAATGAACCCGCCATCGTGCCCGAAATCGACCCGGTTCTCGGCCAGCACGCGTTTGACCTCGGCAATGATTTCCAATGGCGGCTTGGCCGACGTTGTGTTGACATTCAAGAACCACGAGCTCACTGTCCGAGCGGAATCGGCCGACCCGCCTGGCTCGCCGCTGGCCGTGGATCCCGAGGGTGGAACTGCGCCGTTTCCATCCCCACCGCTTTGAGTCGACTCGCCACTCACACCACCATCCGCACCGGCCGATGGCGCGGCCAAAGTACCGGGCGGTGACGTCGATGGTCCTCCATTCTGAGGCTTGGCCGGTGTGGTGCTGCTGCGACGCTTGCTACCCGTGGTCAGATTGGCAAGCGAAAACCTACGACCTTTTCCGTCTTGACCTGGGGCTGCACTACCAGCGGTGCTGGTTTGTGCGGCTTGTGCGTTGGCAGTAGATGGCAAGTGCAGGGGCTGTCGGCTTGGCGAGGTACCTGCGGACATGGGCATATCGGGGGAGGTAGGTGACGGCGGACCAACAGAGGGCAAGTGCGTGTCCGTGTTCATGGCTGGCGGCGCAGTGCGCGGACCAGGTGATGAAGTGAGGGAGGTGGTCGAATGACGTGGCCGTTCGGGAACGCGAACAGGAGGGACTGGCGACACTGCTGTCGCGTGTTGATGGTGATGATCGGGTGTCTCTGGCGTGGATGCTCGCCGGGACGATTTGGCATCAGTGACTTGTGGCATGGATGTGAACTGGCCCTTGTTGGATGCGGAAATGCCTGCGTGGGTGCCTCGCGTCGGAGGTGGGCCTGCCGTGGCCGTATTGGATTGATGGTTCATGGTTGCACCCGCCGAGTTGGTGCCCGATCCTGCCGCCGGGTGATGATGATGACGAGCGTGACCATCCTCGTCCTCCGAGATGCTATAAAGTGAGCAAGTGACGCCGGCGCCGTTCACGGGCGCACCGAGCGCCGCTGGCGACGATGGCGCCACAGCAACATTGACCATACTTGCTGTTGGAGAATCGGTCGTCGCCTCTCGGTCGGGCGCAGCCGACGTGGTGATAATAGGTGGAGACGGGATGGCAGCAGATAAAGCAGGTGGAGCAGCGGCGGTGGCTGGAGTGCCGTTGGGAATGGTGACATTGGATGAGGTATTGACAGCCGTCATGCTGGACGCAATGGTGCTTGACGACGTAGACGCGTTGGGAGACGTCGCCAATGGTTGCGCCCCCTTGCCGCCCGATGCGCCCGACACACTTCCCTTTTTCGCATCCCGAAGCTTCTTTTCCTCCCTTGTCAGCATTTCCTGCAGCAAAAAATAGGTGGCCCGGATTGGGTGCGGCTTGGAATGATCCTCCTCCAAGAACGCCTTCTCAATATCCTCTTGAGTGTACCCAAACGCGTGCAAGCGATGGACAATGTCGGGCGACAGCTCTGCCGGGTCGCGAATCACGGGGCGCTCGGGCAAGTACGAGTGTGGCGGGCGAGTGAAACCTTCATTGACCCAAGCATGGTTGAGCACTTCGTCAAGTGTGGCGCGTTTGCGCGGGTCCACGGTAATGAGCCGCTGAATCAAATGCTTGGCCGACGGCGACAGATAACTTGGGCAAGTGAATGAGCCCGCGGCAATCTTCTTGTACAATTCCTTGATGTTCTCATCGTCAAAGGGCAAGTGGCCGCACAGTAGGGCAAACAGGATGACGCCCACAGACCACATGTCGACTTCGGGACCTTCGTACTTTTTGCCAAGAATCATCTCCGGGGCGGCGTAAAAGGGCTTATGGTTGTCACACATGCAAGGTGAGATTTGTCAGTCAAGCGTTCGAATAAAAAGTGACTGTCACGAACGACATACCGATCCACAAAAGGTTTCCAAGAGGCCGTGAGGTTTGAATGTGTTTCCAAAGCCAAAATCAATAATCTTGATTGTCTTGTCATTGTCAAGGAGCAGATTCTAGCAAGCAGAGAGGCATAAGCGTCATTGTCTGCATGCAGTCGGGATAGGTATTGGGATGGTCATCGTACTTCTGGCTTGAGATCACGATGGATAACAGCATTCTACGCAGATGCAGGTGAGGGAAGGATGTCGTCAGCATTCGGGTTCAATAGGTGAACTTGCCAAGAGCAGTCCATACCGCATGGCAATAATGGAGCGCCGACAGCATCATGCGATAAAACGCCCTCGCCTCCTTCTCCTTGACACGCTTGTGGGACACGATATAGTCGAACAACTCGCCGCCTTGCACAAACTCCATCACGATAAAGATCTGCTCGGCCGTTTCGTGTACCTCGTACACCTTGACAATGTGAGGATGATGGAGTAGTTTGAGAAACCGAATCTCACGTTGGATCCGGGCGACTTGGCGTTGAGATTGGATGTTGGCCTTTTCAATGATTTTGATGGCAACCTGTGGCCCCGCAAACAAACGAGAAAGATGAGGATGGACGGGTCTTTCTTGCAGCATTTGATCAACGCGGTTGATGTACCTTCTCACCCGTCTGCTGGTGCAGACCAAGCTTGACTTTGCCATACGTTCCCTGGCCAAGGGTGCGATCAATCTTGTAGCTGCCGATGACGGGTGGCTCATTGGGGTTGTCCTTGTTCTTGTCACGCCGCGGGGCGCGTGTTGATGTGTTGGTGTCGCTTGCCTTATCCATGGCGATGACAGATAGCGAGGTGAGTTTCAGTATCCGGACGAAAACGTCGCCGTTGTCGTCGACAGCTCTCGGAAATTTCGACGATTGGGCGCTGGATCTGGCGGATCAATCAAGGCCAGATGAAGTTGTTTACTGCCGAATGGTCAAGTGTCCGCACAACGTCGATGGTGTATTTCGAACGACGGCAGGATTGGAGCGACAAGCAATGGGGTGCGCGAACAAGTGGATCCGACGCGGTGTGTGCGAAACGTCAGGCGTCTTTCATGCAATTTGTCTAACTTCTTGTAGAGTCTATGGAATGATAGGTTCGCTGCATGCGCAAGGAAGAATGCACTGAGTAGAAAGTGTGTTGTTGCTCTTCCTGCTTGATGGTGCAATCGAAGTCTGTGTAGCCATTGACGCGGTGGTTAGCGAGGAAGGAGGTGACGCTTTACAAGAGCGTGCGTCTTTCCCACGAACGCCACACTGGCAGCTGGATCGCTATCGCATGTCCTTCATGGAAACAGAAGATGCGAACAAATCCGGCCCTACAAGTCGGGCATCCGTTCAACATTGAACGCACCGTTCAGAATTGCAAGTGTTTGTCACTTTCAAGTCTGCGATGTAAACTCGTCGACTGAGCCAAACCCAACCAATCATAATCGAGCATGAATCACACGTCATTCATTTGCACCGATAACAAAATGTCACGGAAAGATGGAGGAAATGAAACATCATTTGTTTGGGAAGAGGCTGCATGAGAAGAAAATTGTCACAACATTATCGTAAACAGATATTTCAATTCGGGCAACGACAAAGCGCCACGTTTGGCGGCTGCACACACTCATGCGCCCGTCAATCTGGTCTCCTTGGTCACTGGGCTCAAGTAAGCTTGATGGGGCCCGATCCGAGCGCCTGCTGCACAATGGCCAATGGGTTCACGGCCGGGTTGTCCCCAACTTGGCGAATCTGGTCCTCACTCGCTTGAGGCGCCACCTCGTTCCTTGACAAGATCCGAGCAGCCGGCAACGGCTCGAACGCGCCCGAATTTGCCACGGGTGTATCACCTGACTTGAGCTCGCACCGGCCATTCTTGATCTCGTACAAGGTGGGCTGCTTGCACTCTGTGCATCCGCGATCCGTGCACTGCTTGCAGTTTGCGTCGCACGGTGCATTGCCCAAGGACTGCTCACGCGCCAGTTCGCGCGCGGCCGCAGCCACCGTCTCGTCAGGCTCTTGCGCAAGCGACAGCAGCTCTTCTTTGCACGCCTCCGTGTAGGCCAAGCGGTGCAGCTCCCACGCGGCCTGTGGGTGCATGAGCTGGTTGATGTCGACTTGGCAGTTGTCGACAAACTTGTTGCGGTCTTGCATGCAGCCACGAATGTCACCAATCTTTGTCGAGCACTCGCGGGCAAACACGTCAATTTCTTCTTGCGAAGGCGGAGCAACAGGCTTGGCTTCACCCTTGGGCGCTTCGGGGGCCTTGCCGTCAAACTTTGGGATCTGGACTTGGGCCTGGAAACCGGGCGGAACTGCCGCCACGACAATTGGATCGGGAACCACGGCCGACGACGATCCGCAAGTCGAGTTTGTGGCGGCACCTGGGATCACGGCCCGGCGCAAGCGTGTCCCCTGCTGGACAAACGCCCACGACGACTGCCACGCGTCCAAGCACGGTTCCGGGTCGGCCCATGTGCATTTGACGCTCGACGCCGCGGGACGCAAGCACTGATTGACAGCCACGTCGAGCGGCAGCCGGTTGGCCGTGCGCACGCCGGCAAAGATGTTGTCGGCCGCAGGGACGCGCCACGACTCGCCAAATGCGTTGAGTCCCGTGTGGCGGAACGTGGCGGCTTGGTTGGCCGGGTCTGCGTTGGATTCGCGAATCAGCTGGTGTGCATTGTACACGTGGCCGTTGCCGCCCGTAAAGTCGTTGGCGCCGTTGCCGTCAAAGGTGCCACACAGGCCCGAGGTCCGCCCGCGCAAGTAAGTGCCCATACTGATGTACACATTGCTGTACAAACTGGCGCCCTGGACAATGTCCACCTTGATGGTCGATCCAGAGTTGAAGCAACGTTGATGGTCGACACACTGCCGCAGCGGGAGCGAGAGATGGTCACGCCCTGGGTGTGGGTGACGGCTTGGACCATGTCGTTGATATTGGGCCGAGTCCCGTCAATAATGAACACGGATGAGCCATAACGAATGCCCAAGCCGACAATGCATGTCGGGCGGCCAAAGCACCGTCGTTGACGGGATTGAATCGTAAGAATATCTGAGCGCAATAGGTAGAAATCGCCCTCGCCCTATCCAAGCATGGGTCATTTTCTCAGTAGAGTTCCGGAGTCGTGAAAGTGAGAGCACATTGCATACCTGGTAATGGTACGTGCCAGGCAAATCAATCTGTCTCAAAAAAAAAATGAGCAGAAAAGATGTTAGGCCAACTCAGACACCAGGCAAAGTACAGGAAAAGTCTATTCCCGTGCCATATCGAAGTGCGGGTCGCCCGTTACAGCGCAGCGTCCAGCGCAGCCAGGATCGCGACGAGTTCGGAGAGTCACTGTCTTACCATTGTTGGTCCAGTTGCAATCTTCGCTGTAAGCTTGGAACGTGACCGGCACATGCCTCTCAGCGATGGCCAACGTCGCAAAGGGCTCAGACACGATGCGCAAGTTTTGGGGGTTTGCCAGTTATCGGGCGTGAACGTCAAAGAGCAACGATCAAACCTATCGACGACGCCAACGACAACGGCGGGTCAGCCATCCAGGGCATCCATCGCCAACGAGCGAAAACAACGGACCGAGTCTTTGGCGCGTCAAAGTAGACAGCAACAGTACGCGGCGGCCGGGCTGCGAGACGTACTTGGACGACGCCGCCAGAGAGGTCGGACGTGAGCGAGAGACTCGTTGGGTGGAACACGAGGTAAGCATTGGCGAGCAGAGCCAGCGAGCCCAGGAGAGCAATCAGGGCAAGAAGCTTCATGATGATGTCAACCAGTGGTGTTCTGTTCGGTTGACCTGGCGGGTTCTGGCGAGTGGGCGATGCGGTGATTCAGGCAGTTATTCAGCAGGGCCGAGGTCATTTCAATCTCCTGCTTGTCGAGAGGATCAACGGGTGGGTGGGCGAGGGGCTCGCGGCCTTATATGAAGCTGTCCGCCACAGGTTGTCGCCATGGCAGAGCCGATCGCGCTGAGGAGTGTGGTGGGAACGTTGCCCCCCAGCAAGTTGAGACACGACGGGAACCGGCACGTGACACGATCGATCGCCTCACGTTGGCTCTCACGATTCTGATGCGTCGAGTCAAAGAGCAAGCAGAAGACGGGGTCTAGGGCAAGAGAGATCCATACAGCAGCCAGCGAGACTCAGATGCTTATGCCATTGTACGAAAGAGACGGATTGTATTAGGCGTTCGTTTGCAAGCCTCTGCCTATCACATCAAGCTCAGCCCACAGTCCACCTTTCAGTCGTTGTGCCTCCCCTTGTCCCTTCCTGGTGACCCATCCGGACTCGCACTCCCTGTCCCATTAGCTCCAATCTGGAACCTTGGCAACGACGGCAGGCGCGGCAACACATTGGACGCCGACCGCGTCTTGCGCAACTCATCCCGATGCATGCCCATGGGCGACAGAGACCGTGGGCTCGGCGGAATAGCGTTTCGCGGCGGAGGGGCCGGCATTGGTAATTGCAAATGCGAGTCGGCTGGGCTCGCGGAATACCACTGAGAGGGGAACCAACGCCAACACTTGCTGGGTCACGGAACATGTTGTTTGGGATGTGTGTCATGTCGTAAGGTGTAGCTGACGGGTCGTTGTTGTACCGGCGACTGCCCGACGTCCGCAGGTTGGCAAGTTGTTCAGTTGTGCGAAGAGACTTGCCCGATCCTGGAGACGACGAGGCCGAGCTGGGTGATGCATCTGACGTCTCACTGGTCGGCGACTCAAACTGACTGCTGGGACTCGCTCCATCTTCGTCACCGGGGCTCTGCTCGTCATCGTTGGACGGACCTGACAGCAACGGAATCATGTCCTTTTTGGACGCAGCTGATGCAAGCGCCGCGGCCGATGCAGGCGACGACCCGCGACTTGCAGCACCGACCAATGCGGCGCGAATCGATCCTGGCCGCGGCAACCGAACCGATGTTTCAATGGACAACGTCGACCGATTGGCACCACTTTTGCCCTCCTCGGCTGTCCGCACCACGCTAGTTGTGCTCGTAAACAGCCACCGTGACCCAGGATCCAGTTCTTGCCCGAACCCATCCGCGTCTATATACCCTCACGGCAAATGCAACCAGTGCGACTGAAATCACGATCCCGGCAAGTGCAACGACAGCCGTCGGAAGGGCAGCTCCCGTAGACGCTGCAGGCGGCGTTGGAACTGACGATCCACCACAAACGAGCGTTCCATCTGGCTGCTTGACAGCGTCTTCCGTATCACACCTCCCGCGAAACTCGAGCTGCCACGAATCCAATACACCATGTGCCTGCCCACCAGCCATTTCCTCCTGTGTGCGCGTGTCTTCAATTTCAAGTGTCCATTCGCCCACAGGACTCTCGTCCCAATGCTCACCGTTGTCATTGTCCACTTGCGGAACCCCGCCGACGACATGTCGTTCCTGCGTGTCGACATGAGCAACGACCGCGACCTGCCCTCTGGGCCAATCAACCACATTTGCACTTTTCCCCGGCGCGGATGACGCAGGTCGACCGTCACGAGCACATGCTCGAGGCGCCTCAGCTGACCAATGTCTGCGCGCGAAACATACTTTGACACACTGAGCACCGACGTTGCGTTGCCTCCGGGAATGTTGCTGTCGCTGGCCACCGGCACGTGCCAACCGCCATTGTCTACCTGTGTCCGCACAACAAGCTGGGGAATCGGCACTTTGACCCACTTGCGCGCGTTCGCAATGAGCTTGCCTCCATCCACGAGCCCAAACGCATACGTCGGATGCACCATAAAACCAGCCCGATTCGGCTCCCAATCGCTCGCATTCCGATCATTCAAGACTGTCGACCGTACAAGCAAATGCTGCACGTCGCGCCACCCCAAATCCGGCCGTGCTTGCAACACGAGTGCAATCATGCCCGCGACCTGCGGCGCCGCGGCACTTGTACCCGTGTGCCCGAGCGTGCACCCGGAATGAATATCGGTTGTTGCCACCAACGCGCCGTCTCTGCCTGCGCCGCCCAAGCCCATGATGAGGTGTGCAGAGCACTTTTCGCCATAATAGGGCAAGGTTCCGTCGGCCTGCAACGACCCGACGGCAATCGTGTAGGGCGAGTTGGCGTATCCGTCGGCGTTGCAGTTGTCGTCATTGTGGCCGCCGTTGCCCGCGGCAAACACGTAGATGGAGCCGCGGCCGTTGCGTCCGTGGGTGGTACCGAATTCCAGGGCGGCCAGGGCAAGTGGCGCGGGACCTTCGAGGGAAGCACCGTCGTCGCGCGGGCCCCACGAGGACGAGTAGATGGAGTGGTGTGGGAGGAGGTGGGTAAACGATAAGGACTCTTCGGCGTCGGTTGGGTGCTTGTCGCCAATGACCTTGATGGCTGTTGTTGTTGTTGTTGTTGTTGATAGTATGGCGCGAGACGGAGTAAGGGAAGGGGTATCGTGAAACAGAAGGATTGAGGAAGCAAAATGACGAACCAGTGACTCGCGCGTCGTGCGCAATGCCCACACTGCATTTTCCATTATTGGGAATGCCCACGATTTCGCCCGCACATCGTGTGCCATGATTGTCTTCTTCACTCTTGGGACTCGCATCAGGTGTCTTGTACAGTGGGTTGAATGACCAGTTGCCGTTCAATCTGTCTGCGAGATCGGGGTGATCGGGTGGATGCCATCGTCAATGAGACCAATGTTGACCCCTTTGCCCGTGAATCCTGCACGCCAGGCGGGAAAAATGTTGAGCGAGGCATTGGATCCACCGGGGAGGCTATTCTGTCGCATAAATAATCGCATCGAGTGTATGAGATTGAGTGTGGGATGATGAAATCGTGTGGAGGGACGGGCACAAAGTTGTGTCGCAAAACGAACCACTTGCCAGGAATCGGACCACAATGGGTCATTGTACCGCCGAAATGCCGAGTACACTTCTTCATCTACGGGTGCTCGAACTGATGATGGACTGCCCTGACTGGCAACGACAGCTGCGGCTGCTTCCGAATCGGCCTCGGGAATGAATTGTTTACCACGATGTGGCAGCGTCTGCTCGGCGCCACGCCGATACCTGGGCCGGCGTTCCTGCATCATGTACTCGCCATATCGGTCACTTCTGTCCAACTCCTTGTGAATCTGTGCAACCGACCTGCGATCCCTGATGCCGAGCGACCGTAGCCTGCGAATGCCCGGAATGGCCACGGGATCGGTCGGTGGGAAGTCTTCTGCAGCTTCAAAGATCCAGTATCCGGGGAGGGCAGGGATAGCGCCGCGGTTGACGAATCCATCGCGCGTGGCAATGGCCGAGACTTGGTCAGCAGGAGTGTTTGGAAGCTGGACGACCCATTGGCGCGGGTGTGCGGGTGCATTGTCCGTTGAGGTTGTGCCCAGGCAAGGTGTGGACAGGAGAAGGAGGGTTAGGAGAAGTGGCAGGAGGCATGGGTCGCGCATTTTGGTTATCGCCGGATGCTGCTTGAGATTAGGCGGAGAAGCCATGTTTCGAAGTTTTTCTGATTGAACGTTGAATCATTTTCCCACTCAAAGGAGACCGGGTCGAGTTTGTACATGTTTGCACTTGCAAATCGCGCTCTGACTTCGCGAACGATCGCAGTCTGGCGAAGGCCACCGATCCGTCGAGAGGCTTGACCAGAGGGTGTGCGGAAGCAGAATGAAAAATGTTCTCAACGTTACCGCAAAATGCACCATGGAGGACACCCGGAAGAAGAAGCCAAGTGAAACAAACGACTCTGAGCAACGTCATTTGCACCGATTCGCCGCCATCTTGCCCAAGGTTCAAGGCGGGCACTCACGCCGTCCACAGTGCCTCGATCAAGTTGTCTCCCACTTGCATTCCGCCGGCTGCATTCAGCGCCACACCCAGTCACTCGTCACCATCACTCACAGTCCTTTCGCTCACCAAAGGTGACTCACTCACTCATTCATTCCGTTTCGCCATGTCCAATCCACCAACATCAGTACGGTTTACGGTCACTCCCACTTCATCCACCCATGTGGGTGACTCACACCTCAGCGCCTATCGCCTGTCTACTTGTAGAATTCGGCAAATCCAGGGATTACGGGCAACCCGGGCAATGGGAATGCCGCAAAGTTGCCGCCACCGACGCCCATACGCTCGAGTAGCTGTAGCGCCTCCCAGCTCTCTCAAGGATTCTCGACACCGCCCTCCCAGTCCTCGTCCCGCTTTGCCGCACCTCCTCCGCCGCAGCCCCTCTTTGCCCGGCCCAGCGTCCCGGCTTCCCGCTCAAACACTCCTGCACAAACTCCTGCACTACCCAGATCCTCCGCCGCTTTGGAAACTCCCTTCATGCCCCCGAAAAAGGCTGCCAAACGACCTGCCACCATGCCCGCCTCGCACTCTGCCTCGTCCTCCTCTTCCATTCCCGCATCATCAACCGCCAGCACCAGACCTGTTGCCCCTGCCGCGTATGGCGCCTCCGCCTCCTTATCGACCGATCAAGATCAATTCACCACGCCCGCACCAGTTACGACCGTCACACGCCCAAACTGGAGCACGTCTGGCATCATTTCCAAAAGCGACCGCCTGGTGTCTCGCTCGAAACCACCTCCCACGCCCGCTCGGATCTTTCCTGCGTTCAAACCCTTGTCGGCTGCGCCCACACCCGTAGCCCCACGATCGCGCGCCAGCACACATGGCGGCGGGTCCATTGCGCGGATCCCACTGTCTGAATCCAGACTATCCAATGGTGGCAGCAGCACGGCGTTTGGTGGATCGGGCTTTCAATCTGGGGCTGGCGGCACACCCGCGCTGTTCCAGGTCCCGCGCGCACCGCCATCCACCGCAGTTCGCACATCCTCGACCTTGTCGGCAGCTGGACGCCGCGCAAGTTCCAGCTCATTGTTTGCGTCGCCAGCAACGCTGCCCATTTTGCCAAACATTCTCACACGCCAATACTTTCTCCGCGCCGCCGCACGCTCAAACGCCAATTCCAATGCTTCTTCCGCTTTGTCCGCAACAGAATCCTTTGAAAACGCACTCCCCTACGACGACCCACCACCCGACGTACTCGCATCAACCACGACGACCACGGGCACTGTCCCCGATTACACCAGTCAGCACTTTCGCATCGACGCCCGGCTCGGCCGCGGCTCCTTTTCGACCGTGTACCACGTGACACGACTCAAGGACGGACGTGCATTTGCTCTGAAATCCCTCAACAACCACTACCGGGGCGCCGTGGACCGGCGGTGCTGTCTCGAAGAGGTGTGGATCTGGCACGTGCTTGCGCCGCATCCGCGGCTCGTGTACCTAGCGAGCGCGTGGGAGCAGGCGGGCAAGCTGCACATGTGCATGGAGCTGTGCCCACGCGGTACGCTCGCAGAGTACCTAGAGGCACGCGCGGTGCATGTAGGGCGGCCGTCCACCGAGGACGAGGTGTGGGGGTACTTGGCAGATGTGGGCCAGGCGTTGCAGTGGATGCATGCGAGGGGCGTGGCGCATTTGGATGTCAAGCCCGATAATGTGTACTTGACGCAGCTGGGCGGGTGCAAGTTGGGCGATTTCGGGCTGGCGACATTTGTTGGGTATGACGCGGGCAATCCCCGGCCAACCGACGACGAGATGCGCGAGTTGGTGACCGAGGCCGGCGGTGTGTGGGATCCCCAGGTGCATGGGCTGGCCAGTGTCGAGGCGCTCAAGTTTGCGACGCGCAGGTCGTCCGACGACCGCCATGGCGATGTCATGTATGCGCCTGCCGAATCGGTTGACGGCGTGTTTTCCACAAAGACGGATGTGTTTGCGTACGGTCTCATGGCGCTCGAGATGGTCACGGACGCAAAGATGCCGAGCGACGGCGAAGGGTTTGAGCAGTTGCGGACGGGCGTTTTTACGGCCTTCTTCCCATGATTCCAACAGAGACGAGCAGAGAGTTGCGGGCCGTCATGAGCGCATGCTTGCAGTCCATGCCTGGGTTTCGACCCACTATCAAGCAGATTATGGACGTGGACCAAATCAAGGTGGCAAAGCAGAGGCGGTGGGCCGAGGTGTGGAGTAAGGAGGATATGGCTGGGACTGTGGCGGACGAGGACGTCGAGACGGATTCCGCTGGTTCAGACATGAGCTTGACACCCACACCGGCCAACCCGCACCCGGATCGCAATCCGCCATCATGGAACGGTGCCACGGGATTGTTGGGTGCCGGTGCACAAGTGACCACGCCAACCATGACACCTGCGTCCTTGTTGCACACGCCACGCAAGCCGTCCGCAGCGACAGTGACGCCGCCGTCGTTCGCCTCGCCAACGCCCATCTCTTCGACAGTATTTGGCAACTCACCAGGCAATCCGTTTGCTGCACCGAGCGCACCGCCACCTCAGACGCCTTCGCGCGGCCCAGGTGCACCAACGACGCATCGTGGAACAAAGCGTACCTATTCGCGCACGTCATCTTTTTCGTCGTCTGGATCCACTCCTGGCCCGCGGCCCGCGGCACACCTGAAGCCTCATTTGCTCAGCTACGATCCTAATGAGTTGGCGACTGCATCGTTTGGCGTTAACCAGCCACGGAACGCCGTGGGCCGTTCAACGTACGAGCAGCATGCAAGCTCGAGCCAACCTCTGCCCGGTTCGACCCCAGTACCATTTGCGAGCTCGAGTCAGCCGCTCCCCGAGTCGACGCCAGTGGCTGCTGGCGATGGGTACATGTGGCCTCACCTTGCCCAACAGCCCTTGTCCGGATCGCAATCCTTTTCTGAAGGCTTTACCGAATCGAGTCCAACAGAGTTCAACACCAACGGCGCTCTTCAAGCCATTTCGACCTCTTCGCTCACACCATCGTCTACGTCGTCCTCCCCGCTCACCGACTACGACTCGCCACTTGCTGCGCGCGTCTCAGCCAAGCCACGACCGTCGTCCATGCAGCCTCCAAGCCGCATCTCATTTCT
The DNA here is from genome assembly GCA_002102555.1 of Catenaria anguillulae PL171. NCBI lineage: Eukaryota > Fungi > Blastocladiomycota > Blastocladiomycetes > Blastocladiales > Catenariaceae > Catenaria > Catenaria anguillulae. The sequence continues at coordinate 667,562 of MCFL01000007.1, read as the reverse complement.
TCGAACAAGGTCGACCCCCGCGCCCGCGCCGGCTACTTCGCTTGGATTGCCAACTTTGATTCACTTTACACCTACCCCATCGGCATCGCAGCCCTCATACATCCCCGGCCCCGAGCCACAGGATACGCCGATGACCGACGCAAACCTGTCTGAAGACGACGGCGGCGGCCACCGGACATTTGTCGACCAAGACGCTGATCTGAGTAGCCAAGGTGGCGTCACCAGCTATGGCGGGGACGATGACGAGTACGACGATGACGAAGATACACCTGCCCACATGCAATCGCCTCTCCGCGGTGTACGGTCGCGGACATTCTCACATCCGGCCACGTTTCGGCCAGTCCACTTTGCTGGATTTCGTGGTGGCGACACGCATCATCAGCACGAGTTGGATCCAAGGACCGATCAGGTGTCGCAAGGCCCCTCGCCACCATTGACGGCACCCGACGATGGACTGGTGCGCGATGACGACGAGGATTCTGTCATGGAGGATGCACCTGGATCGGACCCGGGCACGTGCGAATATGCGCGCCAGGCGGCAGCAGCCGCGGACCAGAGGCGCAGGGCGTCCTTGTCGGCATTTCACAGCCCTAGGAGGTGAATTATTGTTTCGATCAGTCACGGTCTTTCTGGTAGTGTCTCTTCTGCTTGTTTGGCCATTTATTTATTTCTTCTCTCCGTCGCTCGTTGTTGGCGACTTGTCTTCTCTCTCCCCGTGTCCTTTTTCTGTGTGTACTGATGGTGATACCAATTTGCCCCCGTCCTATTTTTCTTTTCTTCCTTCGCTCATGAGCTGGCGCGCGACTCGCTCATTTCCACATGTACCCTCTTCCCCCTTCCATTTTTCTGGATCGTATTGAGAGAGTGTGCCCACATCTTCCTATTTATTCTGTACCTATCCCAATCCTGACCCCCCCCCTCCCCTCCGCCTGTTTGTTTGCTTCGGTTCCTGTAATTGGCTGTGGCAGGTCGTCCAAGTTGTTCTCTGCACTCTGTCCTATTTGTCGAAACAACTACTGTCGCTCTCTTTTCCAACGATATCCAATATGCACATTCAGGGCATTTGTATACACTTGACTTCTTGTATGCACATAAGACAGGAAAACTGGTAGTAGTACAAATCAACAAAGAGTTGGGAAGCTGACACAGATTCCCGTTTACTCGCTGCCACGCACAACGCGCAGGGCTCCCTCAAGGATATTGACGGTCAATTGCCTGGGCGTTTCCACAACGAGCCCCCAAGCCGATTTTGCCACCTCGCCAACCTTTTCCACGACGCCATCTCCCACAACCACCGACACGCCATCCGCGCCTGCCGTCACCGAAACACTTGCCGCGCCAACGGCCGCAGCTGCGGCCGTGACTGCCCTGGCGGGCCGCTTCTTTGCCAACACCACGGCAGCAACGAGCCCAGCAACCGCTGCCAAGGTGCCGACGGCGCCGCCCGCCAAGATGCGCAGGGCCAACCTGCGCAAGGCACGGCCCTTTTCCAAGCATTCCGAGTAGGGCGTGCTGGTGAAACTGACCATGGTGTAGAGCGGAATAAACTTGTTGGGAAACATCCACGACAGCGCACGCTCGACCTTGCGCTGCGCGAGAAACACGGGGTCGGCCACGGACGCACGCATTTCCTCGTAGTTGGCCATGGCCAGGTCACACATGGCGGTCACGTCCTTGTGGCGGGTCGCAGAGTAGGTCTCGAGGGCGTGCGCAAGGTGTGTGTCGATGGAGGGGGCGGCCGATGGCATCTTTGTGCTTGTGACCGAACTCGCACGCAAGTGCTCAAAGAGCACGCGCACGTCCTCGAACCCGCAATTCATGCCCTGGCCAAAGAAGGGCACCATGGCATGGGCCGCGTCGCCCACAATGACCACCTTGTCGGCCAAATGGTACGGCTTGCACTTGATGGACACGAGCGGGCCGCGCGGGTTGTTGAAAAACTCGTGCTCGAGGTTGGGCAGCAGTGGCATGGCGTCGGCAAACTCACGCTTGAACAGGGCGTGCAGGTCCTGTGGCGTCTTGACCTGGTCCAGAAGGTTCCAGGGCGCAAACACGGTGCATGTGAACGACCCGTCCGGGTTGGCCAGGGCAATCATCATGTAGGATCCGCGCGGCCAAATGTGCAGGTGGTTTGGGTCCAAGTGGAACCTGTCCATGCCTGTGGCCGACGGGTTCTTGGCAGGAATCGTGAGTTCCAGGTAGGCGTGGTCAATGTATTCTTGCTGGAACGCCATGCGCGCTGGACGGAGCAGTTCGCGGCGCACAGCCGAGTGTGCGCCGTCGGCGCCAACAATCAAGTCGGCCTTGACGACCACTTGGGACTTGATGCCACGATCCATGAGCGTGACAGTGCCTGCCTCGAATTGTGCGGTGAGCACTTCGTGGTTGAAAAACAGTGTCACGTTGGGCATGGCGTCGGCAATATCGAGCAGTTTTTCGTTGAGCATGCGGCGGTCAATCGAGTAGATGGACTCGCCGTGCAGGCCGTATGGCAACGGCGTTTGGTCGCCCGTGCGCGAGTGGATCATGCGCGCGTGCATGGGGACGGCAAGCCGCATGAGCGCGGGCATGTCGATGCCTGAGACGCCAGACAGGGCGTGGATGCCGCGGTGCGAGAGGGCCAGGTTGATGGAGCGCTCGCGCGAGTACTTTTCCTTGCGGAGGTCTTTGCAGTTGGGATCAGAGGGTGAGCGCACAAGCCCGTGGGGGACGCCGTGACCGAAAACGGCAACGCCAATGGTGACGGTGGGCGGGACATACCATTGCGCATTTCGTACAGGCGCACGTTCCAGCCAGCCTCGGCAAAGTAGACGGCAGCCAATGCGCCAACGAGGCCGGCGCCAATAATGACGACGGATTTCGGGGTCGGGGTGGTGGTGGTCATTGTGCACAGTGGTGTTGAGAATGATGCATTGCAGTCGTCAGTTACTTCGTTGCCCAACTCGAAGAGTCGAAGAGAAAGAAGGAGGAGACGAGGAGTGAAGATGTATGGAGATGAGCGAGACAACCTCAACCAGTCAAGAAGCAAGGCGGATACAAGGTCATTGCGATCGACATCGACATCGGCTGAACTCAGATGGCCGCGATTGGGGATTCGCAGGGACGTGACGCGTTTTTGCCTGTTTGCGTTCTCATATCCCAACCGTGCCAGTTTCAAACCGAGTCCTCTGGCTCCTTGAATGGAGTTGAATCCATGGTATCGAACTTGATGCAATAGTCCTTGAGACCGAAGCAAGAGCCCTGTCCGCACCATTCCAGCCCAGTCTGCAAATGGTTTGTCGTGACCACTTCAACCAAGGCTGAGCCAGAAACGATGTCACGGGGACTGATCATGCCGACAAATGTAAAACTTATTCTAGTCATCACGAAAGTCGTCGGCGGCCGGCAAAAAGTCGGGATCCGCAAGGAAAACCGGGTCTGCTTCGTCCAAGCAGGGCGGTGATGGCGGCCCGCCAACGCTCGACACCATGACCCGTGAGCAACTGTTGGAAGAGGTCAAGAAGGTGCAGGCAGAACTGACGACGGAGCGTGAGGAGCGCAACTACTTTCAGCTGGAGCGGGCACGTTTTGTCGCATCGACCTGGGTTGAATGAAATGGAATGACTCGTGACTGACGGTGGACGGACAATACCGATGCCGTTTGCTTGGTGTGACAACAGGACAAGATCATGTCACTGTGGGAAATCACAAAGCATGAGCTCGGTGAAAACAAGGCCATGTTGCTCAACAAGGATCGCGAGCTGGAAGAGCAAGAAGAGAAGCATCAAGTCGAAATCAAGGTATACATCGAGCCTGCCTTTCTCCTCACAATCTTCTCGTACTAACAAACTAATGACGCATGGATGGGGATTAGGTCTACAAACAAAAAGTCAAGCACCTCCTCTACGAATACCAAAACAACGTCGCACACTTGCAAACCTCGCACACCAAATCCCTCACACAAACCGGCACCGAGCACGACGAGCAACAATCCGTGCTGCGCAAGGACAAACGTGCCCTCAAACTCGAACTCAAGGAACTCGAGCTCTCGCACGAAGACGTTGTGCGCAACCTCAAGTCCAAGCACGATGCCGAAATCAACGCCCTCCGCGTCGACTTTGAGCGCCGGGCAAAGGAACTCCAAACAAAATACGACAAGAAGATGAAGTCGATTCGCGACGACCTCGAGCTGCGCCGCAAGAACGAAATCCACGAAATCGAGGAGCGCAAGAATGGTCAAATCAATGCCCTCATGAAGAACCACGAAAAGGCCTTTTCCGAAATCAAAAACTACTACAACGACATCACACTCAACAACCTGGCGCTCATCAACTCGCTCAAGGAACAGGTCGAGGAGATGAAGAAGAAGGAGGAACGCAACGAAAAGCTCATGGCCGATATCGTGGCCGAAAACAAGCGCCTGTCCGAGCCTCTTCAGCAAGCATTGGCCGACGGCGAGTCGCTGAGAAAGCAGCTGGGCAACTACCAAAAGGACAAGATGTCGCTTCAAAACTCAAAAGCCAGGCTCAAGGTGCTCGAGGAGTCGCACAAGTCACTGCAGTGGGAGCATGAGGTGCTGCAGCAGCGGTTTGCGCAGGTCCAAAAGGAACGCGACGATTTGTACAATCAGTTCTTGTCGCGCGTTGTCGAGGTGCAGCAAAAGACTGGGTTCAAAAACCTCATGTTGGAAAAGAAGTTGGAGGCGTTGCGGACCAGTTTGGAAAAGAAGGACATTCAGTTGCACGAGCTCTTGGCACAGAGTCATGTGGATCCAGCGACGGCGGCCAGTATTTCCAAGAAGTTGGATGAGATTATTGATGCAAAGAACTTGCAGATTCGCGAACTTCAGCTGGATTTGGCACGTGTGACCAAAGTATGTTGTTTTCGCTGGACATTCCGTTTTTTTTTTTTTTTTTTTTTTTTCGCAGGTGCATGGTGTTGACCTTTTTGAGAATTCATTTCCTTGCAGGCACACAACGATCTCATTCGCACATTCCAAGCCAAGATGGTCGAGAATGGAATCCCTATTGATGACTTGACTCTGAAGCCGCTCGTCACAAATGCCACCATTTTGCCTGTCGTTTCGCTGAAGTAGTCTTCATTTTTGCCTGTCTTATCCATACATTTGTTGAATGAATACATTGATACACTCGCCAGATGACCGCAACTGTTGTGTGATGACGACATGGATCTGGTATGTATGGTCGCGTCTGTTCGCAGCCCTCTCCCCATCCATTGCGAAATTCCGAGAGTACGCCAGGTCAATTTATGTACATGTCCGACAGGTCACTCTATGCAACAATAAACTAGAAGCATTCCACCCCTTGCCATCGAGTCTTGTGCCATCGCTCCCAGCACCATGTACAAACTCGACCATCCCGTGGACTTGGCCCAGTTCCAGGCTGTCCAGCGCCGACGCCGCTTGGATCAAGAACGCATGAAGCGCATCTTTGATCCCAAAGTCCGCGTGATGGGTGTATGAAATCCGCTTCATGAGCCTCAAAACTTGAAGAACCAACATGACTGAACGCCCCGCAATCGACTGTTTCACGCAGATTGACGTCCAAGGACTCGAAGAACAGATTCGCATCAAGAACGAGCTCAAGTCCATTGAAGACGAGCGCAATGCTACTGCTGGTACGTGTCATTTCCGATAGAATCATCCGCCATTTGATCTATCGATTCATACCCACAAGCGATGTGATTGTGCAGACCAAGTGGCGCTCGAAACCAATGACCTCCTTCAAATGCTCGACGCCAAAGTAGCCGCTTCGCGTCGTGCCGTTCACAAGGACATGGATGCATTCCGTCAAGACCACCAACAGCCGCACATGCGCCGCGACTTTGACTTGTACGATCCCATGCACCTCAAGAACGACCGCCCCGCACGCACCTCGGACGCAGACACGCGCAATACTGTGTCGGGCATGCAAAAGTTTGAGGGTGAGGACTTGGAGCAGCAGCTTCGGATCAAGGCGCAAAAGGACCAGATGCAGGTGTGGTCGTGGCAAAAGATGCGTGAGAATGACGCAGACAAGAAGCGGAAAGAGGAGGAGGACTGGAGAAGAGAGAGGGAAGTGATGGAGAACAATCAGCGGATTCAGGTGATGATGGAGGCCGAGCGGCTGCAGAGGAAGCAAGTGGCCATGGAGGATGCCATGTTCAATCTCAAGCTGGTACAGTCGTTCTTTGGACCTTCCTCACTGTTGCTCGCGGATTCACATCAATGATTCGATCAATGCTGTGTAGGCCATGGAAAAGAAGCTCAAGGATGCCGAGCACCGTGAAAAGGAAACGGAAAAGAACCTCGAAGAGATCCAACTCAATGTCACTGGCGACTTTTTGACCGAGCGCCCAGCTCCGCCCCAGCCTGGCCCGCACCAGTGCGTTCCCATCCTGTTTATCCTCAAAATCGTTCATTCAATTGTCTGACACATCACGAGACTGTTGCCATGGAATACAGCCTTCGCATTGACGCATTCAAGGGCATGACCCCGGAGCAAATTGCCGAAATCCAAGCAACCCGCGACCGTCAAATCGAAGAAGCCCGGCAACGGTCCGAGCAGCAAAAGCGCGACGAGCAAGCGTGGGCAAAGCACGATTTCTGGGTGTCTCGGGCAACCGTCTTGATGGAGCGCGAAAAGCACCGTGCCGAGCGCGAGCGCGAGAGGCAAATGCTGGCGCAAAACCAAATGCTGGCCAACGAGTTCAAGCAGCGCAAGGCGTACATGGACAAGGTCGTGTACACGAATCCGCCGACCGAGGGCTACTTTATGCAGTTCAACACGACCAGTCGGTGAGCCGTGTGAGGTCCGATCAGGACATGAGTGGGGATCGCTTTTCAGAATGCCGCTGCCGTTTTTTCCCGTTTACTTGCTTTATTGTGGCTCAGACATAACCTTTCTTTTTTTCACAAATGTACAAACTGTGATTTCCGCTATACGTCGCATCTCTCTCCCAGTGAAGCAAAGGGAAAGCAAGCAAGTTTTCAGCCTTGGTACATCAACAGATTCTATCCAACATCACAGCGCAGAAATCAAATCAAGGATCCGGCTCCAAACCAAACGCCACCCTTTTCCACCGTCCTCAGTCTTCAGTCAGAGAAAAGGTTGAGGAACTGTGGGGCAAGTATCCCTCTGCAAACGTTGCCGATTGTGGCGAGCCACCAATCTGGCGGTGCCGTACATTCTCTGCACTTGGTCTCCGCTGAACATTGTCTGCTTCTGGAATCAGTGCTGCTTGCGCCTTGTCACTTTCCTCGGTAATCGGCTCTGACGTGCTCGAGTTGATGCCAAGTCCTGCCTCGCCGCAGTCGTGCTGATTCGTGTGATCCTGAGGCTTCCCGGCGTTGAGCGGAAGGGTTGGCGCGTATTGAATGCCTCCAGCTGCCCAATTTGGTGCATGATTCATGGTCGCATACGCAAAGCTTGGGTCCATCTGTGCCGCCGATGAAACGGGAATCATGTACACTGGAACCGGGTGGGCGCCGCTCGACGACTGAAGATATGGCGACGAGTCGGCGGACACGCCGGATGCGGGCGAAATTGCGCCGTGAATGGTATTTGGCGTTCCGTTTGTGGGCGTAGCTGATCCGACAAACGAAATGGGCCGAATCATGACGGGTGCGGACGCCATGCGGTGGAGCATTGGGCGAGGCCCCGATCCAATTGTAGGAATAGAGTCCGAGTTTTGTGGACGAGATACAAACATGAGAGTCGGCGGGGCCGCGAGCGTTGAGCCGTTTGGACTGATGATTGAGAAACGCGATCCAGGTTGCCCAACTGGGACCTGGAATCCCATCGCTGCTTCCTGCTCCTGGCGCATGTCATCTTGCGCTTGAATCTGCTCCAGCTGAGCTGCACTGAGTGCGTATTGTCCTGAAGGGACGGCGGGCCTTGGCGGGTGGCGGAGGACGGGCGGGTGATACGTTTCGGGCTCGGCGATAGGGTCCTCTTTGTCGTGTCGCCGCTTGTTGCGCCAAATCAAAATGCCAATGACAAGTAATATGACACCACCAATGCTTCCCCATGTAATTGCGACCACCGTGTCGGTCCATGGATTGTCATCGGTGCTGTTGATTGTTGCTGTCCCACTCGTCGAGGGCACATCGGATGGGCCACGTGGGACAGTACCGCGGTTGATGGTGGAGGAGCCGCTGACAGGGACCGACGAGCCTATCAAGATCGTGTATCACACGGTTAGATTTGCTTTGGCTGTGCACTGGTGTGCAGCGCTTTGTCAGTCACGTCATACCAGGAGCAGTAGTTGATTGCTGAGAACCAACGCTTGTAGACGAGATGGGGAGCGCAACCGATGAGCCCGAGGTACTAGCAGGGGCACTTGTAGTGGCTGGAAGTGCAGATGATGCAGATCCAGTCGAGGGTCTGACAACGGATGAGGAACTTTGTGGCGGTGGTGGTGACGGTGCCGCGGTGGACGATGCTGGTGGTGGCGCGCCTGTGGACTGGGCAGGTGGGGCCGAACCCGAATTTTGCTGAGCAGCGCGGCGGTCCATGGTTTTAGCGATTTCTTCTACTGACATGTATGTTTGTCGTATGTACAAAGGTTGCTCGTATTGTGGAAGGAAAGGCAGAACTCAAGGTGATGGCAGTGGTGGTGCGAACAAAATGTCAGTGGACGCGCCGTGCTGGATACACAAGCGATTGACCCGAGATTTGCCATGGGGATGTAGGGATGCGGATTGGATCATAACGAGGCACATATCTTCACTGGTGCTTCAATCCTGCACAAGCATTGAGCGTCTTCCGGGGAGTGCCTTGAGCCCAGATGCATTCCTCGGCCCCAGCATGGCCCATGAGTCAAACCATGAGTCACCGTACACCATTCATTCCTTCGTTGGTGTTGCTGTTGACGAGCGACCGGCGCCCCGGTGTCGGCAGTCCGTTCGTTAGCAGTACTAGTCAATTAAAGGCCCCCAAACCGCTATCTGGCGGCAGTGGAGGCGCCGGCAACTCCATTGATTGCGGTCTAGATCGTCACGGCCTTGCATTAATTTCTCGTCTCACGCTCATGAACTTTGAACCGTGGGCATTGACGTGATCGCTGTGTCAACTGCAGTGGCGGCCAGCGGCGATCAGACCTGAAGGACGACGTCTGCCAGCGCCCAGCAAGCCAAAGGGGCCAGGTAATTCGCTCCATAATCAATACTTTTCGCAATGGACTTTTCTGACGTATTCAAGCAATCCAACAATCTGTGCCGTTTCAGCCCGGACGGCGCCCATGTCGCCAATGTTGTCGGCCACAAACTGGTCGTGCGCGACGCCGAAACCCTGCACATTGTGACGGTACTGACTGCGGTCGACGCCATCTCGGCCATCGAGTTCTCGCCCGACGGCAAGTACTTGCTGTGTGCATCATACGAACTGGGCGCCATCCAGGTCTGGGAGATTGACGGCACGGATCCCGTGGCAAAGATCGACGAAGGCATCACGGGGTGCACAAGGGTCATGTGGGATCCGTATTCGGCTCGGTCCATTCTGTCCTGGTCAGCGTACGGGTTGCGCATTACCGTGTGGAATTTGTTGGATGGGTCCATTGTTGGCATTCAACAGCCAAAGTATGCCGATCGCGGGTATTCGTGGCGCAAGGATAACCGGTACTTGGCTGTGCTGGATCGGGTCGATTGCAAGGACTTTGTCTGTATATACGATGCCGCTGGATGGGAGATGGTCAAGGTACATTTGCTTCCAGCTGTGGGACGGCGGGGCTGGGATATTCTAACGTTGCTTGTGTGTTTTGCCGGTAGAGGTTCGCAATCGACACAAACGACGCCGATAACCTTGCATGGTCGCCCGACGGCCGGCATCTTGTTGTCTGGGACTCGTTGCTTGACGTACGGTACCTGTATCTGCATCTTTTTTTTTTTTTTTTTCAACCGCTCGCCAACTGAGCAGCAAAACCTACCCCCAATTTACCCACACCCAACTACCAGTTTAAGGTCCTCATCTACTCGCCAGAAGGCAACCTCATGCACACATACGCCCCCTACCAATACGGCCTAGGCGTCCGCAACGCCGTCTGGTCGCCCACGTCCCAATTTGTTGCTGTCGGCGGCTACGACCAAAAATGCCACCTCCTCAACCATTACACTTTCAACGCAATTGCCGAATGGGCACATGTCAGCTCGCTGACGCTGACGCCCAAATCGAAAACTGTCGTGTTTCGAGAGCCCGGGTGTCTTGTGCCTGCGCCCACAACGGCCGAGACGAGCGCGCCGCAGTGGCCGTTGGCGGCAAGTTTGACAAGGCCCAGGGTGCGATGTATGAATCATGTTGCCTCCAGGTGTGAGAAGTTCTTGGAATTGTGACTCATCTCGCTGCGGATGCTTGCTGTAGTCGAGGTGATTCTGCCGCCTGCGCCGGGCCAGTCCAACATCTCGCTATCATTCCCGTACGTCAAGGTGGATGCAGACAAGTCTGCGAAAAAGGTGGGTGTGAGCATGATCCGGTGGTCGGGCGACGGGCGGTACGTCGCATTGAAAAACGGTGCGTGCTGCATTTCGCCTCACAACGTTCATGATTTCCGAACTCCGCCGATTGACAGTTTCAATGAGCATCAGAAAACACACCAACCCTCGTGTACATTTACTCGATCAAACTCCTTCGCCTACTCACCATCATCCAACTGGCCGACCCAATCAAATCCATGGACTGGATGCACCATGAAACCAAGCGACACCGCCTCATTGTGTGCACGGGCTCGCCGTGCCTGTACTATTGGGACGGCGGGTACACGATCCGCGACTTTGACCGGCCCGATCAAGTGGCACTTTTCAATGATGAGGATGACGAAATTGGCGACGAGCCGACGGGCGTGGCAGAAAGCATCTCGGTGCCGCTGGGCGAGTTCAATGTGTGCGGGTTCCAATGGAGCAAGGACTGGAAACGGGTCGTGTTGATGGACAAGAACCGGTTTTGTTTGGGGTTTGCAGTCGAGGAGGACATGCTGGGGTGAGTGTCGACGAGTTTGTTATTGTCCATTGCCATTCAAATTCATGTACCTGCGTTTATTGCATGGTGGTTGCCTTTCGTGTAGATTGGCGGCCAGCACAAAGTCATTGGCCGTGTGAATCTGTCGTGGCATTTTTTGTTACAACGTTTCGTTTGACTCCAGATTTCCCACTCTCTCCGATAGTTGCACACTTTGCGTTCTCTCCGATAACCACCATCGGCCGCCATTCCAGCATTGAATCACAACTAGCATGGGACTCATTCTTTCGTTTCTGACCCGCTTCGCCGGCTGCTTGTTTGGCCGCAACAGGCCGTGGAACGTTGTCTTGCTTGGCCCGCCCTCGGCAGGTATGCAACATTTGACATATTCCATCACTCGGGTGCTGGCATGTCTGACTGGGAGTTGGCTCACCAATGAAACAGGAAAGACGACCATATTGTACAGGCTCAAGGACATGAATGAAATCGAGTACACGCAGCATTCGATGGGTACATGGGGTCTTTGCACGTTTGGACGGCATATTAAGCACAACTGACGACGACCAAATGCGGCCATGTGCAGGCATCATGATGATGATGTCTCTTCACTACAAGCGCTTCTTTTTCCGGTCGTGGGACATTGGCACACAAGAGTTACTATACCGGTTCCTTTCATACCGCTCTAGTGCGTCATTTCTTACCCGGGCCTCGGTCCGCTGATGCTCCATACTGCCCGGGCTGACCAAACGTCTCCCGCCGTCATGTGTACATATGTAGTCTTTGCCGAATCCCAAGCACTCGTCTTTGTCATTGACGCGGCCGACACCGAATACATTGCATCGACAACGGACGTGTGGAATGCGCTCAAGACCGCCAATGCACTCGCAGGCGTCCCGGTGCTTGTCTTTGCAACAAAAGCCGACTTGGCCCATGCTGCGCCCGTGGCCGACATTGTGGCCTTGTTGGATTTGGACAAGGTCACGGATCGCGCGTGGCATGTGCAGGCCGTGTCGCGTGTGCGCGGAGATGAGCGGGTCAAGGAGGGGTTTGCGTGGCTCGAAAGAGTGTTGGAGGAGAGAGAGAGGTAGGGTCGAGCATGAAGTAACGAGGACATACACATGTATATACTGAAAGGAATGCTAAGCATGCAAATTATACAAACCACAACCACGCATTGGGGGGCGGCGCGAAACGGGAATGAGTAACACATGACCAGAGAGAGATGATGACGATGTGGAAGAAGAAGAAGTAGACGAAAAATACAAATGCATTGCTCGCGAAAAACAAGACGTCGAAGCGCTACCGCCCGCCGCGGCGCATGGTCTGATACGCAGCCACCTCCCTGGCCTGCGCCAACATATCTGTGCCGCCGGTGATGCCGACCGTCGACCCTGGTTGGCCTCTTGCGCCCGTATACTGCAACGTCAAATACCCAGTTGCCTGTTCCTCGATCCTTGTCGGCGTCAATGGTGGCGCTACCGCTGGTGCTGACGGCCGCGCAAGCGTAAACACGGCCGGCACGGGCTCGTGCATGTCAGGCGGGGTCAATGCCATATCTGGGGCATGGCCCGCGCCGCTGGCCGCCGCACTCGTAGGCACACCCAACAGGTATGCGCCCGATGACGTGCGCCGCGAATCGGTGCGCGTGGGAACCGTAAGTGGCAAGCCGGCAAGCGTGGCAAACGGGTTGGTCGAGACTTCTTGGGACGCGTGGTCGAGCGACCGGTCGCTTTCCGTGTCGCCACGCGCAAGCGTGGCCATGTACAGTTGGTCGCCGCCGCCGCCTAGAATGCCCAGACCGCCGAGCGTGGATTCGGGAGGCGGGCTAAAGAATTGTTGCTGTTGCTGCGGTTGCTGCTCGTAGTCACTGTGGCTGGTGTGGTGTTGGTCGTGATTGTACAAGATCGTCCCGTAGGGTGAGACTTGGTACTGCTGTTGTTGCTGCTGCTGCTGTGCCGCGGCGGCTGTCGCATTGTGATATGGGTTCGGAGCCTGTGAAGACGGCGCAGGGATGGGCGGATCTTCAGGCGACTTGCGGCGACGCGCTGAGGTGGCGCGTGACAGGGCGCGGCGCAAGGTGCCAATGCCCTGATCGATCGAGTTGGACCGTTGATGGTGATGGTGGTGGTGGGACGTGGGTGCGTTTGCGGGAGGGTCCGAGTCGGCGCGACCTGGTGCGGGAGGAGGGGGAGTTGGCGAGTGGGGAGACGTGCGGCGGCCAGACAAGGCGCGCTTGAGTTTGCCGAATATGGTGCCACCACCCACTGCTGCGCCGTGAATTTCTTGCCGAGTCGGGGTTGGTGGAGAGGGAACTTCTTGTGTGGATGGCAGGGGGGCGGCGTGGTGTTGGTTGGTGTGACGGTTCGACTTGCGTGGGAACGTGGGCAAGTCGCCCACGACCGAAACGCGATTGGCATCTGGGGGTGCAGATGACTTTGATGCGGGTCGCCGGCCGCGTACCAGCTGTTCGTCTGACGGAGGATGCATGGGCGCAAGTGATAATCCCTCATACCGCCCTTGGTGTGCATCATCGGCATGCTCGATCGACGGCGGGGTCGCGGCATGGACGAGCGTGGCATCCGAACTGCTTGCCGCGCTGCGGTCGTGAGTTTCTGCATCCACGTCGTCGTGGTATACTGGGTCCGTGTCGAACATGACGTGAATGTCGTCGTGGAAAGAAGCGTCCAAATTCAACACGGCAAACTCGCCACCGTCATCGCTGGCCCCGCCCTCGGGCTCGAGCAGCGAGATTGTACTGCGAAACTCTGGCGTGTCGTCGAGGGTGTAAACGTGCTCCTGCTGGATATTTGTGTCGTCATCAGACGAGAGCGAATCACCGCCGCCGCCGCCGCGGTTGGCACCGAGAAAGCCGAGCTGGCGCATGGCAGGCGGAAGCTGGGCCATGACCGAGGCGCGCGCAGGAAGGGCGGTTGGCAGCGGGTCGTGCAGCTTTGGGAGCGGCATGGTCTGTGCCCAGGAGGGCGACGAGTACATGACAGAGTCTGGGCGGAGTGCTGGGGCAGGTGCTGGTGCGACTTGTGTCTGTGCCTGTGCCTGTGCCTGTGGTCTTGACTGTCTGGCAAGGCTGGCCGAGTGGGACAAGGACGCGGTGCGCGACCGCGGCGGCGGCGGAGGCAGTGCGTGCGACGAAGCAGAGGCGGTTGAGGTAGACATTGGATAAGGATTAGTGCTGGGCTGATAAAGGTGGTGGATGTCGTCGAGTGAGAAGCTCAAGGCTTCGTAAGAATCATGGTTGTTGAGAATTGGATTTGCATTCAAGCTGCTGTTGGGAAGATGGCGACGGCCAACGGGAGCAGAGGATGGAGGCGGCGAGGAGGTCATGATGGTTGCCGGCAGTCTGTGACAGGTTTTGATGCATGTGACAAATGGCAAGGCAATGTGTTCTACCAATTGTACCAAAGTGCTGGCTGGTGCTCACGTTCCAGACGGCATACGCTTTCAGACTGCGGCACACGCATTGATGAGGCAAGGGAAAGCGGCGCAGTGATGCGGCTCGCGGTACTGGTGTTAACGTTGTCGTGTCTGCACCGCCACGAGCCCACGAGCCGAGCGGCTGATGCTCCGTCCACCACCGCGTTTTCAAAGACGGCGTACTGCCCAATGTTTGTGTGCCGCCTGTGGGTATTTACCTACGGTATTTGCCTGGAGGTAAAGAACGGTTCACAGCTGGATTCTAGTCGGTTCCGCCGTTGCCCGGCGCACAACGTTAATATGATCCGGCTCATGATGACGGTATCCATATATTGTTTAGGATTCTGCCTCGCGTCGTCGTGGGTGAAGCGGGTTGCGGTTGACTGATTTCCTCGCCGCCAGAAAATGACTCGGACTCGTGGAATAAACATATGTGAAGAAACATTTGGAAGAATTTCAAATGTATTTATTACTTGATCCCATCCGAACAAGTGTGCGATCCGCCGTCGGCCGGAAAGCAGTCGACCCGAGCACGGTCAAGTTGGCATGGAGCTGGCAGGTAAACTGGGAAACGAGGAACATGACCAAGTCCTCAAATCGTGACTTCGGCCATGGGCAAGAAAATAGGACAAGATCACAACAGCGAGTAAGAGAAAGAATGGTAGACACGTTCAAGGTCACGAGTGGGAACGCCAAGTGCCAGTTACTACAGAGCCAATAATTGAAAAAAGGAAATACTTGAACCATCAACAAGTGAGGATGCACGGCGATCACCAGAGAGGAATCACAACGCCGCCTCGTCTATCATTCATGCCATTTGTCGTCACTTTGCGCCGTGCCAGGGCACGTCCTCATACCACCGGCCCATCCATTCTTACCCCATATCCAGGGGGCTGCTGCGCGGCTTGCCCAATCGGAGCCTGCATTTGCTGCTGGCTATGACTCTGATGATGCCTCAGTCCAGGATGTACCTTTGAAAACCCGTGGTACGTGCCCATCCCCGGGACTGGCTGCTTGACGAGGCCAACCCCGTTTGCGTTCCCATGCCCGTACGGCCCAAACTGGCCCTGGTGCGCTGCCGTCGAGTAGTGGGAGTGCCCGTTCAAGTGCTGGTGCGGCTGGGGCGGGGAGTGAATGGCAATTGACATTTGCTGAGACTGGGTTGGCGAGCCGGCCATCGGGGTGGGCATGCCCAGGTAAGCCGCGGGAGTGGTGGGCGGGTATCCTGATCCGTATTGAGGGGCCGTGGTTTGGGCTGGGTAGCCCGGATAGTACGAAGGTGGAGTGTACTTGGTGCCTTGTGCTTGCCCTTGCTGCTGCTGCTGCTGCTGCTGCTGCTGCTCGGTGCTCGACCACACCTTGCTAATCGACTACGGGGATACCACAAAATCAGCATGGAAACAGAGAGAGGAAAAAAAAACACACACGACATGTCGTACAGTGACGGCCTTTGAAATCTTTGAATACCACGGTGCCGGCGTGCCAGCTTTTCCTCCAAACCCTTCTGCATCCACCAACGTGGCCTGCGAATCACCGCCCGCCTCGAGCGCCACGGCACTGCCTGGCGGCGGCACTTTACGCGGCGACACCCTGCCAAATGGAGTCGTTGTGGGTTGCGCGGCCACGGGCGATGTGGGAACGCCATACCCCGAGTGTGGGCGAGGTGTTGATGACATGGGCGCAGTCCCGTAGGGCGTGGCAACCGTGAATGCGGGCGGGCCGGCAGGGACAAACGCGGAGGGTGCTGGAGCAGACGATTGGTGTTGGAGAGGCGGGGGCAAGGTGCGGGGAGTTTGCATTGGAGGTGGCGAGGTGTATACATGCGGCCCATTGGCAGACGTAGATGTCGGCGGAAACTTGGGCGTGGTTGGGTTGGGTGGTGGCACACCTGAAAACACATTGGGAAGTGACTGGGCCTGGCGCTGAGCGGGGGAAACGATCATTGGCGGCGCGGGCGGAAGCTGGTGAGCTGGAGGTGCCGACGCGTATGGGTGCTGTGGGGAGGTGGGTGTTTGAATGGCGAGTGATGGAGATGCAGCAACACGACCCGTGTTTGTGTTCGGGAAAGGATGATGAGAGGGCGGTGCCGCTGGCATCGAGTACGAGCGGAGTACGGGTGCGGTTGTTGGGCCACGCTGGGTGCCGGGAGGACCATTGTTGGTGGCAGACGTCGGCGTGTAGCTGTTGTTGTTGTTGCTTGGATAGTGAGGCCAGTTGGGCGATTGCGCACTTGCTTGAGCAGCAGGTGCATTGCCAGACGGCATGGATGGTTGCAGCCGTGCCGATTGCAGTGCCAGGGCCTGGGCGGGTGATTGGTCGTCCGGTTGTGTCAGCGACGCCTCGGTTCCCACGCCCGGGGCAAGGCTCAGGCTCGGCGATTCACGAAACAGGCTGGCCTCGTGACGCGACACGCCCAATGCGTTGGTATTCATCATGCCTTTGGAGTTGTTGGATGGCGATTGCACTGAGCAGTACAGAGATCTGGATGCAGGTGTCCAGGTGTCTGTGACGTGCCTCGTCTCGTGACGTGAGCGAGTGCGTGAGTGCGTGGGGGAAAAGTTGGCAGCAGACTTGGCGTCTGTTGGCGTGGTGTGTGTGTGGTGCGTGAGTTCGGACTGCGGAGGGAGTGGAATGGGATGGGATGGGATGGGATGGGCAGCAAATGGTGCACTGAGACGGTTGCTCAAAGTGTGCTGTTGGACCTCAATGATGGGCTGACCATGGCAATTTCAGGTATAGTATAATACTGGCGACAATTCCTTCGCGTATACAAAAGCACTTCGAATTCCCACGCTCTAGATCTTGTCTTCAATCGACTTGATTGATTGATTGATTGATGGGCCACGACTCTATTGAACGTTGCGCGTTCTTTCGTTTTGGTCAGGGCACAGAGCAACAACAAGACAAAAACAAAAAAAAACGTGCAAAAGCACTACAAGCGAGCAAAGCGCAAAGCGCCGTCAGCATCAGCATTAGTGCATACTTTCCTTCTACAGAAGCTTTATGCTGTTTCTCGGCTTTCAAGAAGCAACAAGCTCTTCCCGAAATTGGACCCTTAGTTACCGTCACGAATCACACGATTCTCGATCCATCATGCGATCGGCGGCCCGTGGACGATCAATATCGATCACGCATCAGTGGTACGTTTACTGAGGATAATTAAGTCGGACATTTTGCCGATTTCAGCGGAATGCTCATCAACCAATCACCATCAAGAGTCTCGGCAACGGAAACAGCATCTTCAAACTAAATATGAATTCCATCAACTCGATGACGGCCTCCATGTCGCAGTCACAGGCAACCGCGTCCCACTCAACCGCTCACCACCTGCCGCCACACTCGTACCATCACAACCACAACAGCCACCATCACCACCATCATCACCCTCACCACCCCAGCAATGCCCAACCGCCCGCTCGACGCCTGTCCCTCCTCGACGCCTCACACGACGACCTCATCCACGATCTGCAGTTTGACTTTTACGGGTCGCGCCTCGTCACCGCCTCGTCCGACCAGCGCCTCAAGGTCTGGGACTGGTGCGCCACGTCGCACGCTTGGACACTCAACGACGCATGGAAGGCCCACGAAGCATCCATCGTGCGCGTTGCCTTTGGCCACCCGGACTATGGCCACGTGCTCGCGTCGTGCTCGTACGACCGGACCGTGCGCATCTGGGAAGAAATGGATTCGGAACCCCTTGGGTCGGGTAAGCGGTGGGTCGAGCGTGCGCGGCTGGTGGATTCGCGCGCGAGCGTCACCGACATTGCCTTTTCGCCCACACATTTGGGGCTCAAGCTCGCAACCGCGTCGGTTGATGGCATGGTTCGCGTGTACGAGGCCATGGACGTGGTCAATCTCGCACACTGGACGCTCATGGACGAGTTTGAAGTGTACCCGGACGCGCGCGAGTCGGACGGCACCTTGTGCTTGTCGTGGTGCAAGTCCAAACACTTGTTCCCTCTGCCCGTGCCAATGGCCACAAACCCGGCACTACTCTCGGCCACCTCCTCCTCAGCCGGCAATCCACCCCATCACCAGCAACACCCACACAACCCGCAAGGATTCATCACGCCCTCGGCCATGCTCGCCGTCGGCTGCGGGCGTGACCACTCTGCGCGCCTCTTTTTCCACGACGCACAACGCAACCGATGGTTTGCTGGCGACCTGCTTCCGGGCCACACCGACCTCGTGCACGACATTTCCTGGGCACCCGGCATGGGCCGATCGTACCAGCTGGTCGCCACGGCATGCCGCGACGGCCACGTGCGCATCTTCCGCATCGCCTCGGCCACCAGCCCGCTGCTCACACGCCCCGGCCCGCCCGGATCGCCTGGAATCGAGTCGCCCGTCATGCTGACCACGCCGCACGTGCGTGGGATTGGTGGGCAGTCCGGGCAAGCCGCAGCGCAGCGGTTCCCGCCCGGGTCGTTGCCCGCACACGCACTCAATGCGTTTGCAGCGGCCGCCGCATCGGCCGCCACACCCGCGGGTGGTGGATCGAGTGCCGACGAGCACGCGGCCGGCGCGACCGTGGCGGCCAACGGCACCAGCGTGTCTTCACAGTTGGCCAATACCCCCGCGCATATTGCACTGGTGGCCAGCTTACCCGACCACGACAATCAAGTGTGGCGTGTGCAGTGGAACATCACGGGAACGGTCTTGTCGTCGGCGGGCGACGATGGCGCCGTGCGGCTGTGGCGGGCCATGGGGCCCGCGGCGACCCGGTGGACGTGTGTGTCCATGGTGAATACGGAAAAGGGCGAGGCAAAGTAGATGGCATGTGGTCGGACCAATGTCAAGGAGAAAAGGTGTATTTATTGATGTCAATTTTAACGCAACTTGATGTTCATATTACTGGACTGAAGAGAAAAAGAGAGAGAACAAGAACACAACAAGGAACCGCAGGTGCGAATAACACGATTCGTTGGAAAAAAGTCAAACTCCGCACGGGCGACAAGAAGCAAATGGAGAGAGGAAAACAAAAACTGAAATCAAATGAGGAACAAGAGAATAAAGAGAGAAAAAAAAGCGGGAACTTCAAAATAGACGCTAACACCCAATCAATTCAAGTAAATGTCAACAAAAATCGAGCGATGTTTGGCAACAACTTGGGGGGGGGGGGGGCTTATCGGGCCATGGCACCGCCAGCCGCCATGCCAAAGGCTCCACCACCGAAATTGTACGCCATGGTTGCAGCCGATGACACACTTACGGTTTCCCGCGTATCTGTTCAACAACAAAACAAAAAAAAAGAGACGGTGTTAGTGTTCGGCGCAAGAAAATTGCAAAAGCGCTTGACACACTGCGCAAGGGTGGTGAGTAACATCACAACGTACTACGTGCCTCAGCATGGATCTGGCGATGAACAAACACCAAGAAATCCACATAGCTCATGGCCTCATGATTCTTGTCCTCGACCATGTACCCAAGCAACTCGAGCTCGACCTGATCCATGCCCTGCCTGACAATCTGAATCGACAAGTGCCTACGATACCTCGCAGCAATGTCGCCCAGCAACGCCTGCACGCGGGCATTCATCGGGTGGTCGCGCGCAGGAATCACATGCATGCGCAAATCCACCTGCTCAATGGCATCCACGCCAAACACCCCTTGCAACGTGTCCTGAGCGACTTGCCGGCCAACCCACATCATGGCCACTTGGCCGTTTTCCACCAAGTACAAGCCGTGCGGCTCGAGCCGCTCATACGACACGCGCGTGTGTACCGGCGGCGCATTGGGGTCGCCCGCACCTTCGGGCACATGCAAGGCGTACATGCGTGGGTACAGCAGGGGCACCGACAAGGGCACCGAGATGGACTTGAGCTCACGCAGCGCCGCCACGCGCATGTCCGAGGGCACATCGCCCGCGCGCAACGCACGGTGTTTGTGCAGGGCAAGCGTACACAGAGGGAACAGTTTGAAGGTTTCGGGCAAGATGAGTTGCCCCGGCGAGGTGGCGGCGGCACAGTTTTTGCGGTAGCTGGCGAGCACTTTGACGCACTTTTCAGTGAGCTGCGAGCGGACCGTGCCAAGGAGTGTGTTAAGCGCAGCAGACGCGGCCGATTTCGCAAGGTAGTTGACGGTGGTGTCGAGTTCGGCAAACCGGAACACGTTGCCGAGCTGGGTGGTGTTGGACAAGGACACGGAGTGCACGCGAATGCGCCTTTGGCCCGTCGTGGTTGTGTACAAGAGCGCAATTTGAATGGCCGAGTCGGTCTTTTCATCGAGCTTGCCGTCGTGCTTGAGTGCCACTGCAATGGCCTTGTCTGCGTCAATGCCCGCAAGTTCCAAGTCCACGCCGTCCTTGGACAAGAAGTTGCCCAAATGGTCCACGACCCGAAGCCCCTGCGACACGCGCACGCGCATCATGGCATTGTACCCAAACGGCCGCGTGAGCGACCGGAGCACGTCCGTGTGCAATTTGGCGCCGTCGCGCTCCAGCTGAAACTGCGGGTACATGATGACCTCGCCGCCCGATGTGCTCGCGAGCGACCCAATCGTGGCCACGTCCAAGTACGAGTACGGGAACAGGAACATGTCAATGCACACGCCTGCAGCAACTGCATCCTTTGCCAGCGTGGCGTAAAACGGTTCTGCAGGTTGGTACAGCGTGCGCTCCTTGTCGGTGCCATACAGCTTTGGGTCTTCGCGGTTCTTGAGCGCGCCTGGGCCTGTGGTGGGCAGTGATGTGTGGAAAAGCAAGAGGCGGCCGCCGCGGTCCTTGAGGTGTGCCACTAGCGAGTGCACGACCGAACCCAGCACGGCGTCGGCATACCGGTTTTCGGTAAAGAGCGTGGGCAGAGCGTCCAAGAAGGATTCAATGGCGGGCCGGGATTCGAATGGGTCGACCAAAAAGCCCGTCGAGATGGGCACAAACATGTCGTCAATGTCGGGGACAATGAGCATTTGGTATTGCTCGAGGGACGGCTGGAGTGATCCAACAAAAAGGGCGTCAAGTTCTTGCTTGAATGAGCAAGAAGAAAAAATCAAACGTACGTGGAAGTTGTAGAAATGCACGGCGCGATCATACGTGACGACACCAACCTTTGCGCCCTTGGGAAACCTTTCCTCTGCGCCTTCCGTGTACAACCAATCCCGGACAATCTTTGCAACCTGCGCCAACAAGCCGCTCTGGACGGCATTCCATGACACATCAATGGCAATCACGTACGCCACTGGCTGTGGCGGCTGCGAGTAAAACTCCTTGCCGGCAACATACTCGACCGTGCCGCACCGAAGCTCGGGGCGCTGCATGATATCGAGGCGGCGGCCATTCATGTCGAGATTCGAAAAGTACTCTGCGGGCACCTCGTTCTCGAGCGTGCAAAAGTTGCACACAAACTTGCGTCCACCCTGCGTGAACATCATCATCGGGTTGATGTATGCGCGGCACCGACGGCATCGCGGGGGCCCACCTTCGGTCGCCGGCTGAACCACCTCGATCTCTGCCTCGCCCGGCTCCAGCTCGGCCAGCGGTTGCACAATGCATCCGAGCGGAAGCATGGATTGCGCGAGCAGCTCTTCGGTCGCGGGCACATTGTACGTTGTCATGCGCACAAACCGTGGCGAAGCAATGCCCTCGTCAAACACGCGGAAGCGCGTCGAGGGAAGCGGCGGCATGGTTTTCGAGCACGTCCGGTAGGGTTCCGATGTGTAAGCGGCTTGGTCCAGGGCTTGCACGTCGACGGGCGAGGGGATGTTGTTTGGATCGATTTTCGATTTTTGCTGCTGCTGCTGTTGAGGCTGTTGCGGGAACCCGGGTTGTTGTTGCTGTTGGAAATACATGTTTTGCTGCGACTGGCCTTGGTTGCTACCAAGCGACATGGTGCTCATGCCATGTGTGAGCTGCGACATGGAAGGTTGTGCCGAGGGCGGAGCGGACGGGAAGCCTGGCTGTTGCTGTTGATATTGCGGCTGTTGCGGCATGGGCGGCTGCGGAGCGCCGCTGCCGTACGGACCGGGTTGCTGCTGCACAGGCGATTGCATGGGCGGTTGGCCAGGGTATCCCTGCTGCTGTTGCGGTTGCCCTTGCATGGGCGGCTGACCGCCAGGGTACCCTTGGAACGATGGCTGCTGCTGCTGCTGCTGCATGGATTGCTGGCCGGCGGGGTAACCCTGCATCGTCTGCTGCTGCTGGGGAGGAGCAGGCGATCCAGCGCCATATGCATGCGCTTGCGATTCAGGGTACAGACGACGACGCGCAGAGGCCGATGCAGAAGCGTGCGGCGGTGACGTGCTGGGCGCCATGGGCGGAGCTTGTTGTTGGGCGAGCATGCCGTTGGCGGGCGGCTGGCCTGGAACAGGCGTACCCGAAGTCGGAGGTGCAGAGGATGGCGGGTAGCCCATGGGTGGAGCCTGAGGCGGCGGTGCAGCAGCCGACGCGTACGGTTGCTGCTGTTGTGGCGGGTACCCCTGCTGTTGTTGGCCGTACATTGGCTGCTGGGGCGGATAGCCCGGCATACCGGGAGGGCCTGGAGGAGGAGCGGCACCAGGGTAGCCCTGCATGGGCGGAGCGCCGTCTGGTGGATATCCGAAAACAACGAGAGATGGTTCAACTTGGTGTGGATCACGCATGGATGACGGGAGGAGATGAACGCACTTGCGGTGGGGTTTGGTGGGTAGCCCTGCTGCGCCTGCTGAGGCATGCTGGAGGGCGGTTGGCCCAAGGACTGGCCCTGGCCCGGGCCCTGAGCCGGACCCTGGCCGTAGGGCGGCTGTTGAGTTGGGGTTTGGTTGGGGTACGGGTATCCGTAGCCTTGCATGGCGTCAGTGGGCGTCGGTGAGCAGCTGCAGTCAGAGGAGCGAATGCGAATCAGGTTGCAGTCTCCGGTATTCAGTCTTGATCCATTGATTGGCCTCGTCGACGTCGTTGTTTCGTCATGGCATGACGGCGTGAGGTTGCGAGTCGCGCGAGTGTTGCCGTGGACGTGGCGGCGTCAATCCAAACGCCAACGCCCATTGCAAGTCCGATCTCTTGAGTTGCCGAGGACGCCGATCCATCCTTGCATCCGTGGAGAGTCGTGTCCGCACCCGACCTGCCACTCCATGCCATGGCCAGTGTCCATTCGACACATTCGGCTTGGTCCACAACAACAGACCTACATATAGGTGACGGCTTCATTCATCTTTACGTTATGTCATGGCATGATGAGGGCTATCCACCACTCGCAAGTTCACTTTATTACAGCTTTCAACCCCCCCAACACCATCCTCGCCATCATGCCAAAGCTTCGCACCCAACGATCCACTGGCACATCTTCATCGTCCACGACTTTGCCGTACGCCCGCCCATGCACAACCACAGCCAAGTCAGCTTCCCAACCATCACCACCGACCTCTGACGGCCCACCAGATATTCTCCGCTTCTTCTCTGGCAGCAAGCCCGTCCCTCCCGGCCCCGGCCCGGGCGAACGCGTCCACGACCCGTCCGTGTACACTGCTCTCGCTGCC
The DNA here is from genome assembly GCA_002102555.1 of Catenaria anguillulae PL171. Classification (NCBI taxonomy): domain Eukaryota; kingdom Fungi; phylum Blastocladiomycota; class Blastocladiomycetes; order Blastocladiales; family Catenariaceae; genus Catenaria; species Catenaria anguillulae. Next base: position 643,752 of record MCFL01000007.1, on the reverse strand, counting down.
ATCCCGCACTGGCGCCGTGTCCTGTCCAACTTTGACTCGACCACGCCCTTCTCGTGGCGCAACCACCAATGGGCCTCCATCGAACACGCCTTCCAGGGCGCCAAAATGGGCCTCGTTAATCAACACGCTATGGCCGCGTTTGCGCTGGATTCCACTCGCGACGACCGCGGCGAGTTTGCGCACATTGGCGTGCAGTCGGCGTTGGTCGCTAGGAATAGTCGCAAGTTGCTTGTGCTGCCGCCGACAAAGGTCAGGGAGTGGGGACAGATGAGTTGGCAAGTCATGGAGGAGATTGCCAGGGAAAAGTATCGCGCGTGTGAGCTTGGAAAGCAAGTGTTGAGGGAGACGCGCGGGGCTCAGTTGTGGCATGCCGGGCCAAGGGTTGCGCCCGTGAGGTTTGAGCACTTGGAGCGGATTCGGGACGAGCTCAGCGTGGCCCAAGATACTATGGAGGTGGCGGTTGGGAACGAGGTCGAGGACCGTGAGCGAAGAGCGGCCGAGGAGTTGGGTCACGAGCTGTTTGAGCCGATAGCAAGTGAAAGTGAAGATTCGTGATACGTTTATGGACTCACCTTCTCACTGCGTTTGCTTCATGCCTTTCATGCCAGCTGTCCTCCAAGTGTGTCAGTGAGTCACTCATCTTCCATCTCAACGAGGCGTCGGCGCTTGACTGACCAGCAACGCTCATTCCCTTTCTCGATCCCTCTCTCACTGCGTCTGACCTCAACCAATGCCTTGTGCAACGCAGGCTTTATCGCTCAGCACTAGGGCGCCCCACTCAGCCTCGTGCTGTCGGCCTGCCTCGGCCTCCTGCTGGCGGACCTTTCGCCAATGTCGCGGCGTGCTATCATAAGTACCTCCCGCGAACGAACAAGCCCACCCTGCCATGTGTGCACAGCATGTCAACCTCTTAAAGACATGGTATTTAGCTGTTACGCACTAACGAACCCCCACCACCACCACCACCACTACGATCTGCTATAGCCAAATCACGCGACAGCAATGAATTCACGCGTCTTGCCGGACAACTCCCTCCTTGGATATACTCAAGCAAACGCTCGTACCCTTGTCCCACTTTTCTTAACAAGGGCAGTTCGCAGAGGGCGGGCACATGTCCGACCTCCAGGAACGACCGTAGCGGCTCTATTGCCGCGTTTTGAAACCTGGCGTTCCTTTCTCATCATGTGTGTTATTCCTCCATCATGCACGATTTGCCCGCGGCTGATTTGTTGACATGTTCCGTCTCTTTGTTTGCCAACGGCCCTTGTGTAGGCTCCAACCCACTGCGACGAAGTTGTGTCGAGATGTGTTGAGCGTGGCGGGATCCGTCTACATATTGTTGTGGTGGCGGGAAAAGGCGCGGCAGGGATTTATTGCATTCAAGTACTCCGAAGGGGCAGTCGACGAGACACCCACGCTCGACATGTTGATTTGGTGGTGCTTGAGCGCTGCGGCCACAAGCATCCAACATTTATCAAGGGCTCTGTCGTCTTCTCGCCTGTTTCGTGCTGGGACCTCTACCAATGACGTCGAAGGGATTGCGTTTAGCTCGGCGCTGCACCAGCCGCCAAAAGGTCCAAGGAAAATGGCATACCTCTTTGTTGTTGGACATGAAGTCTCATGAATGTCCAGTCCAATCGGAAAAGGATACATTGCTACGCTGTGCTGTGCTGACTCTCAGTTAGATCAGGCTCATTTACTTCCTACGATTGCCAGCCAACAGCTCACTGACATTGTGCACGGACTCATTTCGGACAAATCACGGAAGCTCGTCCTGAGACACAAACCAAGGTAGTGTATCAGAGTCGCTCAAAAGGAAGGCTGGTCCCCAACCACTCTATAGCAGCATAGCAGCATTGCGCCAACTGCCAGCCGCCCAAACGAAACGATGAATCAGTTCAAGCATTCCCATTCTGAACATCCAACTGCCGCCAGGCCACAGCGTCACGGCCGACAGCAACAACCTCTGCCCGCTTCGCCATCGGGACTGACATCAAGAAATGCTGGCTCTCGCAAGGATCGTTCATTGCAACCCACGGCAAATCAATCAGTCAAGACAGACTCCAAGGACAAAGGCAGCCGGGACCAACTCGAATTCTACTCGCAATCCCCGGATGTCCCACCGGGCCAGGGCCGAGGCGAACATGTCCGTAACCCGTCCGAGTACACGGCTCTTGCGAGCATCCAGTGCTGGCGCAATGTCCTGTCCAACTTTCACATGTCCGAATTTCAATGGATGGGGTATACCTGGCCATCTGTCGAGCATGCGTACCAAGGCGCCAAGATGCTCGTGTGCTCTCGGGATGCGTTCATTGCGTTTTCCAAAGAGGGCAAGGTGCAACCGGACACAAGAAAGGATGGGATGAATTTGGAACAGGCCGTTTTTGGGATTCAAGCGGCCGAGGAGATCGAGGAGATGCGAGAGCAGGCCGAAATGATGCAGCGGATGGCTCGTCCGCCAGCAAAAGGAAGAGGCCGTGGTGCAAGTGTCGCCGCCGCTCAAGGAGCCCGCATCTGGTCCACTGGGTCAGGGTCTGGATCTGGGTATCCACATATTGGCGCAGACACTTCGCTCGCGGCACGGCAAGCTCGGAAGCTGGTCCCATTGTCGATTGACCAAGCCGAGTTTTGGTCTCGCATGTCGCAGTCGGTCATGTTGAGCATTTCCAGAGCAAAGTATGCCCAGTCCCCATTGTCACAGCGGATTCTGTTGGCGACCAACGAGGCCGAACTGTGGCATCGGGTTGAGGTGGATGATCCTCGGGTCAGGTTTGACCATTTGGAGGCGATTCGTGTCGAGTTGCGAGTGCAATCAAAGTCAAGGTGAGTAGCAGGGTCGAGGCGCAAAGCAAACGAGGAGCGGCAGAAATGCCAAGGGTAGCAGCAAGTAAATGTTAAGCTCATTGTGGATGCATATCCGATCCAATAGAATAACCCTGCTCGATTTACACACGAGGAGTTGAGGCGGGGTAGGACTGATGACAAAAAGGCGTCATCGGCTGGGAGAGGACACACTCAGGGCACACTGACGGAAATCAGTTGGCGGACACAATCCACGAGGCGATAGCTTGGTTCCTGTTGAGTCGACAGCATGACTGAGCGTTAGAATCAGAACTTGAGTCGAATTGGTTGAAAAAATTGCCAGCGAACCAGTCAAAAATCTCGGATTCGTTGAACCAAAGGGCGATTTCGGTATTGGCCGACTCGTACGAGTCGCTGCCGTGAATGATATTGCGCCCTGTGCTAATACAGAAATCGGCCCGGAGAGCTGTGGGTGAAGAGTGGTTCAGGTTTGGGTCAATACCATGTACTCGACGAGTTTGCCGGATCGCGACATTGAAAGGATGAACGTACAGCTGGATGGCCGAATCAACGACGCCGCAAGGCAACAGGCGGATGGTTAGCCATGGAAAAGTGAGACGTTGCGAAGCGCTAACGCAAAAGTGTACCCAGGCTCGGCTACACGTGCACAGTGCAGAAGAAAATGAGATTCGATAAAAGAGTTGCTCCATGCGACTCGGCTGCTCACGAATGATTCAAACGCACCATCAAGAGGGTTGGTTGCTCCAATCAACTTGCGGCCTTGACGGATCACGTCCACGCCCTGCCAAACCATGGCCACCACCGGCGCCTTGCCGTTGGTCATGTAATCGACGAGGCCCGGGTAGAAGGGACGCGCGCGAAGATCGGCATAGTGCTGCTCGGCGAGGGCCTTCGACGGTACGATGGAAACCTTTGCATGGCGCGCCGCGGCCTCATTGAGCTTGGCGTTGAGTCACACGGTCGACTGGTTGTTGTACTGGCGGTGCGGTGCTGGTACTCGGGCAGGTGCGTCGGGACCTTTTCCATATCGGGCGTGCCGAGAAGTCCACCGTCAACATCTTGCATGTCAGCGGCCTGCTTGGTCTTTTCGTGCTCGGTGACACCCGGTTCGGCCACGCCAGAGTGCTCGCCCTTATGCTCGCCTTGCTCGGGAGCAGGGGAAGGTTGCTCCTGCTTGGGCGGTTCAGGGGCAGGAGCTGGGTCTCGCTTCTTGGGCGGCTCAACAGGCGCGGGTTCAGCCTTGGCCGGTTCGGGCGCGGCGGTGGGTTCCTCCTTCTTGGGTGGCTCAACGGGAGCCGGTTGCGGCTTGGGGGGTTCGGGAACAGGAACGGGCTCCTCCTTGGGCGGTTGAGGAGCGGGCTTCGGGAGTTCGGGAATGGGCTCGGGGCGAGGAGCCGGCGCAGGTCCGCCAAGGCACTGGCCGTTGTTTGGGTCCAGAAACTGCATTGTGTGAGCAAGGTCAGTCAGTGGTCGAACGTGAGAGACAAATCATCACTTGAACATACCCGCATTGACGGCGACCACCAGGGCAGTTGCCGACAGCGTATGCAATACTTACCCACGTGCGCAAATTGACCCGACCCAGACGGGCAAGCACCCGTGGCAACGCCAATTGCCACCACGTCATAAATAAAGCAGCAAGATTGCCTCCACATTCAAGATGCGAGGTTGCACAACTAAAATAGCAGAGCGGACCGCGCCCGTAGGCAGCAGAACAGACCGCGCCCGGAGGCAGCAGAACAGACCGCGCCCGTAGGCAGCAGAAGAGACCGCGCCCGTAGGCAGCAGAAGAGGAGACCGCGCCCGTAGGCAGCAGAAGAGAGGAGACCGCGCCCAGAGGCAGCAGAACATACCAGCGATGAAGACCGGCACTTATCTTCAATCTGCATACTCATCGGATGAGTATGCATCAAGCTCTTCCCACGCACCCTCAGAATCATCCTCCATGTCGCTTGCATCATCATCATGTTCAATGGTCTGATACACGTCGACCCCTGGAATGGGCGCCCAATAGCGCTCGCCAAGATGAGGGTCACGGACTCGGGCTGATTCTGGGATAACTTGATCAAAGGAAAGGTCATGGTGGCGCGCCAGAATGTAGTCTTCGGCTGACAAGAGAACCGAATGGTCGATGGCATCATAGTCCGGCGAGACAATCTCGCCGAGCCCAATGCGGGCAGCCTCATCAACTGCATTTGCAACACATGGAGGATAACAGGAATCGGTTAGATACAAGAAAAGTGGTCTGAAGAGAAACCAGACAATGTACCAATCAAATCATCAACCGCATCACCCTCCAACGGCACAATGAAGTAGTTGATCTTGTCGCGGGCCACGCCTTTCGCAATCATTTTGCGGATGTACTCGTGGTTGGCAGCCCAAAGGCGCACTGAATGGGGATCGTTGTCCACCTTTTCCGCGTACAGCGGCATGCGAACCGTAAAGAAACCAGCGCCACGAGTTGGCCATTCATTGGCATCATTAGCCGTGAGAACCACGGCAGAGTACTTGTCGTGACTCGAGTTTTGGTCGATGTAAGCAAGGTTGCCGGCACGCTCTGGCCAGATACAAACAGCATGCAGGACATCGGCAACAAAGTCGCGCCAGTCGCGGGTCATGGCAAACTCGTGGAAGATGCGCGAAATCGTGACGGCTTGCAGGCCAATGTTGCGATTGCGGTTGGGCCGCAGCCATTCAAATCCGACCTTGTCGTTCTGAAGAAAAACGAATATCAAACAGAATGAGTGGGCTTTGTTCAACATGATCCACGCGTTGAGAATGAAAACATACACGGTCGGCGTGGGGGACAAGGTACACTTTCATGTCGTGCATGTCACCCTGGGCCTGGGTGGCGATGATCTTGGCAGCCTTCTCAATCTCGACACCCGTATCCTCAAACAGGAATCCGAATCGATCACGCTGCTCAAAAGACAAGCGTGCAACAACGGCCCAGACAGCAGCAGCCGCGATCGAAGCAGCCCCGCAAATCGAAAATTTTGGATCCTTCAAAAGGAGGCGCAGCTTGCGGCGCGACTCGGCAAGCTCGAGATCTTCGTCCGTGTCAGATGGCACGGAAGAAGTAGGTGAGGCCGTTGACGTGGCAGAGTGGTTGGCGACGCGACCGGTGAGACCAAGTTGCAGCGTGGACGACCCGAGTGGCATGTCGTGGGGGACGGCGTCTTGGTCGTCGTCTTGCTCCTCCTCTTTGTCCTCGCCGTCGGTGTAGTCGCCATCGTCGTTGTTGGCGGCGGTCGCGCCCGACCCATAGTTGAGCTGGCCAGCGAACTCGGTTTCATCGTATTCGCCAGCCAGCTGATCCTCCTCCTCATCGTATTCGTCAGCCAGCTGATCCTCCTCCTCATCGTCGGCGTCGCTGCCGGAGGTGATGACGTTGCGAATCAAGCGCGCCTCATAAGCGCTAGCGGCCTGCGTGCTCGCGCCATCACTGGGCAGGTCCGAGCTGATCAACGAAACGACCTCGGTCGATGGCCGGCGACGCGGCAGTGTGTCGCCCAAGAGCGTCGTGGGGCCTGGTTTGGTGGTGCTGCGGTCCGAAGCCAAGTTGTCGGAATCCGAGCTGATGGTGATCACCTCAGTCAACTGCTGGCGGCGCGCTTCCGGGGACCGCGCAAGGGCAGCCTCAACGGAGCCATGGTCGGAGGCGGACTCGTCGAAATCGGACTCGGTGTTGCTGTTTCGGACCTGAAAAACGTCCTGACCAGACTCGGTGCCAGTCTCCGAGGAAGAGGTCGACGGAATACCTTGGTCGATGATGGCGTTGATGCGACTCGGAAGGCGGCCGCTCAAGTTGGCGGCAGAGGCAGCAGCCCTGCGAGGGCGAAGACGAGAGTTTGGGTTTGGGTTGGAGTTGGGGTTGTAGTTGTTGGTAGACATGATGGTCGATTGTGTGAGCGGGAAAACTGCGAGCGGAAACAGCTGGTGAGGCGACTTGTGGGCCTGGCAAGAGGTGGCAAACGTGCGGGAAGACGTACATGTGTTGGGTGGAGTGGTAAATGGTTTGGTTCAGTGTGAGTGACTATTGCTTTGAATTGCGTTGGGTGTCGTGAATGGATGTTTGATGAGTACTTCACTTGCGTAGGGAGACTCACCCTTCGAATTCATTTCTCAATTCACGTCCAAAAGTGGACCCCCGAGATCTGCCCCGAGATGGACGGGGTTGGGCGAGGTCCGTCGATGACTGGTGACGACCACGACGCAATCACCCGTTTCGCCATTTCCCCGTCAGTGACGGGTCAGGCATGCAACCAGTCAACACCGGGTCGCCAGCAACCGGTCGTTGGCCAATGTATACAACCCGTCAATTACTCGCCAGCGACGGAAATGTGACCCGGTCCTGCCCCTATTCCGTGCCCCGATCCAGCCCGGCATTCGCACGGCATTCGCCCGCCATCGCTCTCCAGGCGCCAGGTCAAATCATGATCACAGGCACCAGTCTATATTGTCATAATACACCCGTTCCCGACACACAAAACCATGCACGCAAACCCAATCCATTTCCCTATACCGCCCCCGCCCCGGCCTCATTGCCCGCTGCCGCCACAATCCACTCACTGCCTTCCAACGCTCCCCATCCCGGATGATGACGGCCCACGCGGCCCGGCCAATTGCCTCCTCGCCGCCGACGGCCTCCACAAGCCCAAATTCGGCCGCGGCGCCGGTGTCGGTGTATCCGGGGCTGCCGCGGATCCACCCACGGCCATGGTGCCGCCACCTCCAATCACGCCCGCCATGCCCGTGCTCACCGAAACACTTGCCGCCGCTTCGCCACCCAAGTCTGCCTCACCCGGCCCAATACCCGTGCTTGCACCCGAGCTGGCCGCGCCTGCCACCCGCTGAACGAGGCGTCGCCTGCTCTGACGTGTACAACGACACATGCGCCTGCACAATCGTCTCGTCAGTAAACCCGCGCTCCTCACACCACTCCACACACTTCGCGTATGCGTCCCAATACATCTCCGAGCTCTTCTGCGACGTCGTGATGACGCGAAGCAGCCCCTCGGCCGCCTCAACGTCGGGGCAAAACAAAGCGGGTATCCGTCTCCTTGGCGACCAGTTCTTCGGCCGTCAACGGCTCACCTTGAAGGCCATCGCCGTCGGCAGCCACAGTCACCTTGCGCTTCTTTTTGCCGCGGACGGACGGTACACTGGTCGCATTGACGCCCCAGTGCGCGGGCAAGTCGCGGAAAATGCGGCTACACGCACAGTCAAGGTCGCAGTGCCAGAGCAGGTCAGCTGGGCGTGGATTTAGCATTGCAGTGCGGCACATGCGCACCAACTTGGCATGCCGCGCTTGAAGGGCCTTGTCGTCGTTCCATTTGCGCGACCTGATGGGAGATCCCGTAACTTGTTTGGCCCATTGGATGCAAGTTTCTGGGCCTTTTTCGGGTCCGAATCGCAGGCTATTACGGCGCAAAGACGGTGGTAAGCAAAGCAGTTGGGTGCAGTCAAGAGTGGGAGGATGGTGGCCATAGATTGGGATGGGTTGGAGGTGTCCAGGTGTGGGGAGGTGTCCAAGCGAGGGCGTTCATGTGCGTAAGCAGAAGGGAACGTCGTAAGAAATGAACATACTCATGAGCCGGCCCTTGATATGCCTGCGGCAGTGGCCTAATGCGTCACGGGTTATGGAACAAAACCCACTCGCGAGCTCCTCGTTGTCCAGGCCGTCAACGTATCTCTTCAGTCGGGCTGTTCGGGTGGAACAGGTCGGTTGGATCGGGCAAAAGAAGGAAGGCGGTGGCCAGGCGGTGGCCAGGCGGTGCAATACAGCAAACGAAACCAGAGGTTGGGGACATCGCGAGTGCGAGCAGATTGTGCCTTGATCGTGAAAGGTTGACAGACGCCGCGACGGCAGCGACGGCAGCAACGAGCTCGAGCTCGTTGCTGCCGTACGGAACCGCGTCCATGCCTCGACGGTCTCGTGTATGATGGCGACACTGCGGGTTGAAAGCAACTGGTTGGAGAGGTCACAGTTACCGTGGCCGTGATGGGATTGGACGTGACAAGGGTGGGCGTGTTTTTGGTGGGAGCAACCGCGATGAGGGGCGCCCAAACCGAAGCCGGTGGTGGCGACCAAAGAAGTCGACCATAGTCAGGGGATGGCTATGTACATATCGATTTCAGTGATGGGCTGGGTGTTGACGTGGTGAAACGGCATGGCGAGAGCTACCGGCTTGTGTGGACGGCTGTGGCTGCGGGAGGGAGGATAACGGCGACGATGACGGGTGCGACCAACATGCATGGAAGGTTCGACCCGTCGTCGACCGACCTCACCCAACCCCGTCGAGATCAGGGGTGCACTTTTAGATGTGTGTGCCCATGGCCAGGAAGGCCGGGGAAAAATGCGTTGGTTCGTGGCTGGGTCCCTCGCGTCCTCTCTCGCTTCCTCAACACGCCGGCGTCGAGCACCATGGCCCATTCCGACGCGTCTCTACTCTTGTATGGTATACTGGTCAAATGCGAACCAGAGTCCCTCATTGGACACTGGTTCCACATTTGACACACAAAATATTTACAAAATAGCAGTTTACTAGCTCATCGCGGGTCGCCACTGGCACTGGCGGGCGCGCTGGCAACAATTGAATGGCGAAGGAGCTGGCACAAGTATCGGACCAAAAGTCCAGACAGGCATGCCAGTACTCAATCGGTACTTTATTCTTGCCCGTGGCAACTACTCACGTGCGCTTCTGTCGCAGTTTCTCATCCAACATGGCTGTGGCAAAGACAGGACAAACTGAGACCTGATCACCCAGCAGGTATAAAACCAACACTCCACGTCCCGTCCCTTCTCTCTTCGCTCACATGATGAACACTTTGAAGGCTCTCATCATGACTCCCCAAGACGAATCAATCACCGACATCGCACAAGGCCTTGACAACATGGAAGTGGACGCCGCCGCCAAGCAAATCAAAACCATCCAATACCCTCCCGACCCGCCCACCCCTCGCCCGCCGCGCCCCGAAATGCAGACCAAGGTGTCCGGTAACGCCCGCGACGGGTTCAAGACCAAGCGCGGGACTCGCGCCGGCAAAAACAAGAAAAACAAAAAAGTACGCGTCTCAGTCTTTCGCACATAGCAATGGCCTGGATCGACGCCTAACGCGTTGTCACGCTGATAGTATCATCACTACAAGCCCGCTCCCAAGCCCGAGGCGGCCGCGTCGGCGGCTGGCGGCGTCGTCGTCAACGTTAACCACTACCACCACCACCACAAGAAGTGAGTGGAGGTGCTCGGATCGCGGCTGTGTGCGCGCCACAAGCCATTGTACATATCCCACCCCTCCCTCATGTCAGTACCCCCTCTCATGCAAGTATCGCCACCGTCATGTAAGTATCGCCACCGTCATGTAAGTATCGCCACCGTCATGTAAGTATCCCCTCCCCCCGCTCGGCTTTTTTTTTTTAAATTTATGTAAATATTCTTCGGGGCGAATATCGTTGTGGTCCTGATCCGATTTGAGGGAATGACACTGTTAGCACGCCACGATCGTCACAGACGCGCGTCTCAGCGCATTCACGAAAGAAATCATGTCGATGTCCTTTCCTTCCCGGTAACAATGAGCCATACAAAATTCCAACTGCCAACATTCCTATATTTATCATGAATCCATCCACTTCGTTGGACGAATCTGCGGTCGCCACAGACATCCCGGGTGCCACCCCGCCCCAACCCATTTTGCCCATGATATGCCAGTACAAGAATATTCCATGGCAGCGGAAGAATCAAAGAAAAACTTACAAACAAACAAACGAAACCAGTATATTATGACATGAAATCAATCAACTCAGAACAATGTCACTCCGCGTCAACAAGTCTCCGACAAGCATACTGACGCATGTATCCAGACCGATCCAACCGTCAACGGTTGGACAAGTTGGAGAGTAAAGGACGGGTCGAGGTACACGTCGAGGACATTGACAAGAGTGGCCGGATCTGACCAAGGAATGTTGAAAGGCCTAAGCCAAAGCAGTTCGGGAATATCCTTGGGATACCATAACATGATGATACCCAGAATCAAGTTGAGCGCGTCGCCGCCGAGTACGTGGACGCGGCCAATCAGTGTGGCGACAACATCAAAGTTTGTTCGCAGGGAAAGCTGGTCATGAATTGCTGAAGGGTTGAAATGGCGAGAGAAACACAATCGCAAATCAGTAGGGACATGGAGCGGTTGGGCCAATTGGCGGTGGATGATGGGAGCTGGACGAGAAACGTACCAATGACAAGAAGAGTTTGCAAACGGTTGGGATCGTCTTGACACATTCCCAACAACTTGCACAAACTCGGCACACGTATCTGGCTGCGCATACCCCTTGACCAACAATCGAGCCCACCCATCATCCGTCATCAACTGATGCTTGTCCAAGAGCCCCAACACATGGCCCAAATCGCCCGGATTCCGCGCCACATACTCGATGACTTCAAAACACAAGTCGCATCCCACTAGGGCCCTGAATCCAACACATCCCTCATGTACTCGCTCCACTCGACAAACGGATACGTAGGAAACCTCATCCGGGCACGCTCCGCAAACCACGCCTCAGCCACGCCTCGGGCACGTGGACAAATCTTGAGTTCCTCGTACGCATACACATCGACGAATCGATGCGCAAACGCCTCGCTTGCCAGCGGCGTACGCGGCCGAGGTCTTGTCGTCGCCGTCGTACTCAAAGAGGTGGTCGTCAGGCACCTGGATCTGGAACAGCCGGCGAGACTCGTCGCCGACAAACTCTTGCTTGAGGGTGTAATACACCGCCCACTCAAGGTCGTTCGAGAACGAGATGAACGGCGAATCCGTCCCTTCGTCCCACCCCCCTCTGGATATGGTCATCCAGGTCGTCGACATCCCACAACTTGCGAGCGTGACGCCCGCCAGCAGCCCAGAGCCGGTATGCGACGATCGGGTCGGTTGGCCGGTTAAACGGCTTGAACTGGTCCCAGACCTCCTGCTTATGTTTGCGGCCATCTACTTGGCAGCGGCATACGACCTGCAGGATCGCGGTTGCCTGATCCGACGGCTTCGGGTGGGCATCCATGCCCTCGTTTTCGGTTTCGAGCCTCATGGTCCACGCCACGGCCCCCCAAATCGTCTCTGGCGGACGCTCGCCAAAACGCGCGTCGTAGCAGGCTACGACGTTGGCCAGCTTGCGAGCCTGCGATACACTGTCCGCCTGCCGGTCTTGGGAATCGGCCGGGTCGTAATGCAGGATAGTGCCAAGGCGCTCGGCCATTTCGGAGTAGGACCGTGTGTCCAAGATGTGCTGCTCGATCCGAGTTGAGCGTACATGTGTCGACGACATGGCAGCCCCAGAACACGTGAATAGGATCGGGCGCCGCCAAAAGATGTGCGCCCGAGTCGTCCAAGTGATGGTGCACAACTTGCAGCACGAGAAACTTGCGGTACTCGGCTTCGATCCGGCTGGCTGTGATGGCATTAGCTTTACCGTGTGCTGGGTCAAGGGTGGCCTGGAAGCGGCGGAGAGTGGATGAGAGGTCGAGTTCATTGAGGAGGTGCGCGATTTGGCGTTGATTGGCGGATGTGGCCGAGGGAGACGAGGCTGGTCATGGTGGGCGGGAAAGGATTTGGGAAAATCTTATTTAGTATCAGACGAGGAGGACAAAAAAATGTATCGAAATGTGGACGTACGGAGCTGAATGGGGAAGAAACACGCATTCTTGCATGTCTCATTGGCAAAGGACTACTTCCAGTAGCTTTGCACAGCCCAATTTAAGCACGTCTTAAACTGGTCCCATGGCATGTCGGCCATGCACGCGCGGTACACGATGGTTGCGGGATTGTTGGTTGAGGCGAACGCGTTTTCGGTCAACGGCGACGAAAGGAGAAAGCGGGCAACGTAGTGATCGTTGCAGCTCGAGGCGCCGCACTTGCCGTCGCAGCCAGGGCACGTTTCGCTATGGACATGACATGAATTGATAGGATGTGCACGAGTGTGCAATGTGGACGGGTCAGTTGCATGCCTTGAATTGACAGAAGACAGATTTCAGTCACAGGGTGAGCGGGTGGCGTACTTACTTGTCCGAGTCGGAGGAGTATGATTCCGAGTCGGAGTCGGAGTCGGAGTCGGAGTCGTAGTCATTGGAGTACGAGTTGCGATGCCAGGTCATGATTGCGTATGCAGGCTGGGCACGCTCCACAAACCACTCGAGTTCCTCGTACCCATACACATCGACGAATCGATGCGCAAACGCCTCGCTTGGGCTCCCGGCAAACGCGGCCGAGGTCAAAACGCGCCATTTCAGTTGGTCAGTCCGTCGAATGGATTGCAATGGTCCCATGGCATGTCTGCCACGCACGCATAAGTAGCGGGACGTGGCAAGGGCAGTGTCTGCTAACGGGCACGCGAGCCGGAAACGTGCAATGGCTGCGACCACACTGCACCCGCTCCGGCAGCCAAGGCAAAGATCTCGAAGGAACGTGAATCAAGGCAAAAATGGACGCATGAGCTTTAACCGCAAACGGCCGGATTGGGTCACGGTGAGAGAAGATGGGCTAGGTGGTGGCTAACGAGGGTACATACCCCAGGAAGAATGCAGCCGAGTTACAGGCCCCGAATGTCCACAGCCGAACGCAGCTGTTGAACGAACGACTTGGTCGCAGATGACGTAACTGGGCTGGTACGGCGTCTCGAGAACGAAGTGCAGCCGGAAGGGTAAGTAAACATCACGGATGATCGAGCAACCCAGCGAGCAACCTAAACATGCGCCAAAAAATGTATCGAAATGTGGACGTACACATGGAGTTGAATGGGGAAGAAACACGCATTCCTGAATGTCTCGTTGGCGGCAACTAAATACTTCCAGTCGCTTCGTACAGCCCAAATTGAGCACGGTTAACGTGAACCTTGATTGTCTCAATGCGCTCGGCGAGATGCCCTTGCTGGAGCTGAAGAACATGTTGAACGTGGGCAGCTTGCATCGGGGATTGACCGGTGGGCCGGGGTAACGGCGGCGGTATCGGCGTCGACGTTGGGTCCAGGCGGCAGGTGGGCTGAAGTACCGATCGCGAGAAGAGGGGGCATACGTGGGGGAAGTCACCAGGGATTGTGTCAGCAGTCAGTGGCCACGGAAGACGAGCCCTCCTGGACGCCCTGGAAGGCAAACAAAGTTTGTGATCCAGCCGGTTGTTGGCATCCGACCAATCGGCGACTCGGTCGGACGTGTCGATCGGTTTGGACGCGATACCACGTGTCTGCATCCCAGGCCACACACTGATGCAATTGTCAAAATTGGTGCATTTGGACGAAATCTCGCCCTTACCAAACGCAAAGTGGTCACAATTTGCAAATGTCCGCTCGGGCGATTGAAAGGGAAATGTGGAAAGCATCAACGAACGATATAGGATCTCAATCGGGAATGAGTTTCGTCCCCTCACACAAAACAACCTTATCATTTCGAGAGCCGGAATGCTGCTCATCTGTTTGGGCATCAAAAGAAAATCTCCCTCCTCACCAGCTCGCTCCGATTCCAATCACACGATGCGCAGACGTTTGACACACCGAGTTTCGTCGTCGCTATCCTCGTCGTCGCTATCCTTGTCGTCACTATCCTCGTCGTCGCTATCCTTGTGCGAGCAGCCTTTGGATGAAAAGATCCGCTTCCGCAACTCGATATCACTATCGAGTCCTTCGTCACTTGGAGCTCCCCCTTGCGCGACAGTGAACTTTTGCCCTTGGCGAGACTTGGCGGTGGACCCAAAATGTGTTGCAGTGCGCTTGCGCTTTGTCCTGGAAAATCGCGCTCTTGATGCGCCGTCCGGCACGTGCTCCGATCCACGTACACTGGGATGTTGTCCTAGCTTCACAGCCGACTTAGAAGCACGCTGGTGCCTTGCACGCCGAGGCACCGTGCCTGATCCATCTGTACTCGTTTGCGCTGTGGTGCCCTCGTCGGAATCGTCTTGCTTGGCCTCGCCTGCCGCCCGAGAATCAGAATCGCCACCGCCACTGCCACGGCCAGGCTCATCGCGCGCAAACAACAACTCGAACGGTATGTCGTCGGGCGCGCTGAACAAGTACTCGCGGACGCGGCAATTGTCTGGCAGCATTTCATGAGTACACCCAACAAACACCGCCCCCTCTTCCGATCCGTCTTGGGCAATCTTTCGCGGTGAGCCAAGTCGATACAAACTGACGGCGTGTTGCATGGGCATCGGCGTAACATTGGCGGTGACGCTGGGACGGCGAAAGATGGATTCGAAAAGTGACCGTGCTGCTTCGGCGAGGCCGGCTGGCTCACCAGTTGATCCCGTTTTATTGCTCGCAAATGTCGGCGGGCCCAGAAACACCTTTTTCAACATAGGCACCTTGGTTGTCGCGTAAGTCGCCACGTTGAAGACTGGCGAAAACAAGCGCAAAATCGGACGGAAAAGGGCTTGTTGCTTGCGGGAAAAATTGCGGCGGACATGGCCCTCCAAGTACCGTGCAAGAGCATAGAAGACAGAAGTTTCATGCCCGGCCGAACCGGATCCCGTGCAACCGTCACTGCACCCAGGAACTCGTACATTGATGTGAGACGCCGTGACGGAAAACTCGGCCCCACGCAGCTTGTTCCCAGCGAGTGCAAACCCACCCAGTAGCGCCAGATCACAGTTCGTGTTGGGCCAATCGTTGCGGTCGACGGGTGCGTCAAAGGGATCCGATTGAGTGTCCACAGGCTCATGGCTGTCAGAACCATGGCTTGTCGACGAGCGTGGCACACTGCCGCAATACTTGTCTTGAGGATTCAGCCCAAATCCGCGGAGAATCATGGCAATGCACTCTTCGCCATACCAGCACCAAATCTCTGGATCGAGTCGCAACAGGACGTCGACCAAACATGAATAGTTGCCTTGAACAAAGTCGGTCTTGGAGAGCGGGGGAATATTGATACCATTCCATTCTCCTCCGAGGATGCAAGCGAGAAGGATCGGTCCAAGTCGTAAAAATGAAAAGAAGAACTGGCGGTCCTTGGATCCGGTTGCCCCGCCAAAAAGACGACGAACAAAGTTGACAAAGCCAGTCTTGTACTCGCGGATGTCCGGATCGGTCGAGGATGGTGAAAAGAGGTCAAAAAACTGTTCTTGCTTGTTTGTCATGACCATAAGGAGGCAGACGACGATCTCGATGGGGCAGCGATCCGGGCAGTTGAACGTGATGAAATCGCTCGTGATCTTGAGCAATCCAGAGGAAAGAATCGACACGCCAAGTGCATTGCACATATCGGTAAGCAGAACGTAGGCAAGCCGTAAGTCGCGCGCCCGTAAAACTTTGTCGATGCCGGCCCACATGACGTTGTTGTTGACATCCACAGTACGTCCGGCTTCAAGGCATGACACAAGGTCACCGAAACGCAATGGGTCTTGCATCGAGCTTGGTGGCAATGAAATCTTTTCGAATCCCGTATCCCAGAGAGCAAAGCCACTCAGAGCGACTTGAGTGCAAACTGCTGCCACGCCGGAAATCAAGTCGAGCGTGGACTGAGATACCCGCAACACTTCGCCGAGTACACGCGACATTTCTTCGCGATGTCCGAGGCTCCGTACAATCGTATTGAGCGTTGGTTGAGAAATGATGGCAAGAGGGTTGGGTCGGCCTGGAACGACACCCACGCCACCTAATTGGCTGCTGGCGGCCGGTGCGGGGGATGGCAGGGGAAGAGATTGTGGGACAGGGGAGGCGCTCGTAGAGTGAACTTGACTTCGATGAGATTGAGAGCCGTTTGGACGATTTTTAGGTGCTTTCGGCTCAACTCGTGTCGCACGCGTATTCTTGTCGTCCGATATGGAGGTGAGCGGGACAGGGTAAGACTGAGATTGAGGTGCCTGGCGCCTGGTCCCAGTCGAACGTGGGTCGACAGCGTCGAGGTCGAGTATGGTGTCGTGTGGGTTTGGTGATGGAGGTCGATAAGGCGCGGGAACCGTTGGTTGAGCTGACTGAAGTTGAGGTGAAGAAGTTGACGTTGGTTGGATCAGGCGACTCCTTTGAGAAGCCCGCAAAGGGAAACCCGGCTGCGTCTTGACCCAAATTCCATCTGTGAGATTTGAAATAGATTTAAAATGAGGTCAAACAACTGAATATGCATGCCTTGTTTATGTGTGAAGACAAAGAGGCCGTACCCATGACCGCCCGCTTCAACTCAACCATACCATTCAAGGTCACTGGTATGCCAGCAATCATGTACTTGTCTCCCGCAATGTGAGTGACCGGGACACCCTGGCGACGCAAGTCTTGCACAACCGCATCAAATGTCGTCTTGACCTCAGACAGTTCGATGAACGAATCATCGTCAGAGTCGTAATGATATGTGACTTTTTGTCCGGATGCGGACGACGACGACGACGACATGTCTGCCTTTGACTTGGCTGGAGGAATGGACGCGTTGCTCTCTGGTAAACCCAAGCCGCCAGTGAAAGTGAGCTGGGCGACAGTTGCCAGAGAATTGCCGATGACACCACTGGTGCTCTGCATGCCGCTCGCGGCCGGGGTTATGGAGCTTTCCTGGGGCTGTTCGATAGGCGGTCGAGTGGCTGGACTTGGAGTTTGTTCTTGCACGGCTCGTGTCTCGAGGTCCATTGCAGTGTCTGTGCTTTTTGCCGAGAAGGCAGACACGAACGAGTTCGGCAACCAAGAGACGATAGGATCAGGGCTATTCATAGGTGACTGAGCTGTGCATAGTTATACAAACGAACACTACATACATATTCACTCGCGCTTTTTGGTGGATCCACATCCACCAAACTCGATGCCACTTCAGGTTCGCGATCGGCGGCCTGAAGAAAACTGCACTGAGGAGGGGTGAACCTATCGTTCACCTGCTTATCGTTCACCAACTGCCGATCCTTCTTAACTTTCACCATCTTAACGTTCACCGCCACGAGGGATCGTTGCTAAAAGGCAGAGCCTACCGGCGCTGAACCTAACCGAACCTAACGGTCGACATTGCAAAAAGGCAGCGCCTGCCGGCGCTGAACCTAATCCTAAACCTACCAAGGCCGAGAAACGATTGGAATGTTTGTGGAAGCGGTGGGGACGCCTACCAGAATAGGGACGCCGATCCTAGAGCAGTGGTGAATTTTACCTACCCCACAAAAACAACCGCGTGACCACAATTTTCCCACGACTTCTGATCGCCAAGATTTCCACCCACGACTTCCCACGACTCTCATAAACCTCGCGCACCCCCCCCCCTTCGGCCGTATCTCTCTCATCCTTACGACGCTGTAATCCATCCACATCGTACGAACCAAGCAAAGCTTCAACAACACCAACAACAACAACAACAACAACAACATGTCTTCCTTCAACAACACCAACAACAACAACATGTCGTCCTTCAACAACAACACCAACAACAACAACATGTCGTCCTTCAACAACAACACCAACAACAACAACAACAACAACAACAACAACAACAACAACAACAACAACAACAACAACAACAACAACAACACCCCCCTCACTGGCGCCCGCCTGAGGAACCTGGGCCACACATGCTACACAAACGCGGTGCTCCAGTCCCTCCACAACATCAAAGCCTTGGGCAAAGCCATCGTCGAGCACGCCAGTATCCCCCGTGCAGATGTGTCTACCGACTGGAACCCCGATTCTCACAATGATTTCAAAGTCACCCGCAACACACTGGCGCACTTGAGCCGCCTTTTGCGGGATATGGATCAAGCTTCCGCCGACGCGATCATCGACCCGTCGAACTTCATCGCCTCCGCCGGTATCCGCCACGTTTGGGTCCAAGAAGATGCGCACGAATTGCTCAGCCCACTGCTCGACTTCATGCGTAATGACGAGAACGGCCTCCCGGACCTTGCGAGCGTGGTCGATGGCATGTTTGCGTTTGACATGGTCACGTTCATGCAACAAGGCAATGACGTACCCCGGGCGTCCGCCTCGGAATCGATGACGCATTTGACCGTGGGTTTGCGTGCGGGTATGTGCACAGTCGTTGCGTTTTTTTGTTTTCGTTTTTTTTTCCGGTCTCACTCACGTGCAAGTGTTTGTTCCGGCCATTCATTCAGACACACTCGACGATTGCTTGAAGGCGTACTTTGTCGGCGAAGAAATGGCTGACGGCCGCATGAAGACGGACAAGATGTCTCATCTGCCACCCCTCCTCGTCATTCAACTTGCCCGCTTCGACACCACGGGTACTGGGGACCAGACGCGTACCCTCAAGCTCAACAATGCCATTGACGTTCCCATCACGCTCAACTCGGATCGGCTCAAGTGTGTCGACGCCACCCACGTGGAGTACAAGCTGCATGCAATCATCGTCCACCAGGGCACCACGCTCGATGCCGGCCATTACTACACGCTTGTCCGCCACCATTCAACGGGCAAGTGGATCCAGTACAATGACGAGACTATTTCCGTCGAAGCCGGGGGTGTGCATCGCGAAGACATCAAGAAAGGTGCCTACATGCTCTTCTATGTGCGGACAGATGAAATGTCTCGCGTGCTGTCGGTCCAGACGGGTACCCCAGGTTCCGCCGGTCACGGTCTCGCTGCTGCGTCGTCCAAGCCCGTCGCGCCCATCGTGGCTGCGTCGTCCAAGCCCGTCGCGCCCATCGTGGCTGCGTCGTCCAAGCCCGTCGCGCCCATCGTGGCTGCGTCCCGCAAGTCTGTCGCGCCCACCGTGGCTGCGTCCCGCAAGTCTGTCGCGCCCACCGTGGCTGCGTCCCGCAAGTCTGTCGCGCCCATCGTGGCTGCGTCCCGCAAGTCTGTCGCGCCAAAAACGGCCGCGTCCAACAAGTCAACGGCGTACAATATTTCCGACTCGGACGGGGATTTGTATGAAGATTTCGTCTCAGCCGGGCCTGCTCGTCGATCCGTACCGAAGCCGGTCGCGCCGAAACCGGTTTCGTCCAAGAATAAGGCCACAGTCAACAACCAAAAACGCAAACGCCCGCCTCTCTCTTCGGATCGCGACTCTGATTCGCTCACGCCCGCCACTCCACCCACCTCTGCCGCAACCCACTACACGACTGAGACCGCGCCGAGGTCAG
Source organism: Catenaria anguillulae PL171 (assembly GCA_002102555.1). NCBI lineage: Eukaryota > Fungi > Blastocladiomycota > Blastocladiomycetes > Blastocladiales > Catenariaceae > Catenaria > Catenaria anguillulae. Next base: position 623,895 of record MCFL01000007.1, on the reverse strand, counting down.
CAACATCCAAACCCGTTCCCGCGCCAAAACCAGCGGCCGCGGGTAAATCCAAGCCGCCCGGGAAGCGCGCACGGCGAGAGTCATCTCCAGTCCTCGTCAACTCGCAAGCCGCGCCGCCCGCCGCTTCCTCGCCGGTTTCCTCACTCTCCTCACTCTCGGCAAGTTCGCCGCCACTTGCCAGTACCAAAAGCATGCCGTTTGCGTCCAAGACGGTGACGCCGAAACCCGCGAAGCGCTCACGCGCTACTGCTGCTATTTCGGATCCGGATACGGTCGAGCAGGCAGGCATGGCCGAGGGATCCGCAAGCGCGCCTTTGGTCAAACGCACCCGGCACAGCATGGATGCCGCCATTACCCCCGAGCCAGATACCTTGTTGCATGCACCCATGCCCGAGTCAGAGTACGTTCCCCTATTCCTTTCGACCTCTGTTGCCATTACTGATCTCCCATTTTCACCATGCCTAATTTGTCAGCTGCACGCCACTGCGACCTCGCCCGTCAGTAACACGTCACGCGTTTGTAAAGGCTTGCTACTCCTGCGATCACATCAATTTCAATTGCAACCACTTCATTCTGGACTTCAATGGTCAGCCAACAACTGTTCGTGTTTGCAAGGAGCACTACGACGACTTCCCAGTCATCAACGTCTACCTCCCGTGCGCATACCGCGGTATGGACAAGTGGGGCCGTTGCGTGGAAGGGTGCAAGACCAGGACCCGGAACGAGAACACCTTTTGCATCAAACATCAGTTGCAAATCGATGACGCCAACGGCGTACCACGTCGCAGTGCCCGCGTCCAAGACCCCACAACAGGCAAGATCACACTCCGTACCGAGAAGTGCTCCACGCGGTTGTGCAAGAGTTACTCGGTTAAAACGCGACGCGCCGATGCTACTGGCGCACCGACCAAGGAAATTCTCTGCTTTCCGTGTGCCCTCGCCCTCGGGGTGAACATCGTTACTCGCCTTCACCCTTGTGCGTTTAAAGTCATGGCCGGTAGGCGTTGCGTTGAAACCTGCCACTTTCAGGCGGCCCGTGCGGACCAGCGTGGTGTTGTCATTCCAAACGCGGACGGATTGTGTGCGCTCCATCACGTCTTTACCGACCCGCACGATTCCCGACGGCTTGCGGCATCCTCGAACCTATTGCAGCTGATGATGGCCAAGTTTATGTTCTCAAATGCGCTTACCCACTCGAATCAATTGCAGTGCTCCAAATGCCATGTCAACATTCGATACTTTTATGGCGAAGGCGAGGCGTGCTACGCCATTCTTGATCCTTCACGGACGGTTGTGCGGTCCGTGTATTGCCACAAGTGTGCGCCAGTTGAGGCATGGCGGATGGGTCGGTACTGTCCACGCCAGTTCCACCAGCATGGTCGCGTCAAACGGACATGCAACTATTCCAGCCAAAATCGTGCCAAAATTGGCGATCCAAAGTACCCTCGTTATTGGGTGCCACTCCTGTCCGCCGCGTGCTCAATCGACTGTGCCGCTGCCATGGGCAACCCTCTCGCTCAGCAATACATCCTTCGCCAACCTGATGGTGGAATCGCGCGCCGGGTAGCAACGCACCGCCGCTACCTCGACGAGAAGCATGGCCGCATGCAACCGCCGAAATCCCAATCGGACTCGGAGCTTGAAGCCCATCATCGGCGGACCAGGACCTGCTCAACTCCCAACTGCCGGGCTGGCCGCTCGAAACGCTGGTACTGTCAACGTACAAGGCTTGAGGGCCGCGGCCTTTACTTTTGCGAGGAGTGCGTCGACAAGCTTGGCTTGGTCGATGTTCGGCGGTCTCTCGAAGGGTGTGCCTATCAAGAACTTTACAAGGGCGCAATCACGAAACGGTGCCGCAATCGTACCAAGGCGAATGGTTTGTTTTGCCATGAGTTTGGTGGCCGCCTGTGTTCAGCCCATACACGGGAGACGTTGCGCAACCTCGGCTGCCAAGGATTCAAGTCGCGAGAATTCTTGATTTTGCGCAACTTGGAACTTCGATTGGAGCAGCTCGGCCTCAAGTTGAAATGGCGGGCCGAAGCGTACCAGTCCGATGACGGCCGCAAGTACCGTTACGACCTGGTCATTTGCCTTGATCCCACCACGCATGGATATACTAGGGCACTCGAGGACCGTATTTCACGGACACCGAGTTGGGACAAGGCCCACACAAGGGACAGGTGTGTCGTGGTCGAGATCGACGAGGATATGCACCGCCGTGGTCATCAGACGTTGTACGACCCAATTCGTCAAGCCAGGCGCACCGCAGCAGCTCTTGGCGGCAAAGGGGACATCTTTCACGGCCGATCCGATCGTCACTTGCTTCGCGTCAATGCCGGCCTGGGGCGAGAACGGTTGCGATCATTTGACAAGCCGCAAACCTTATTTGTCGAGGGCTGGAACCGGGTAACCGACCACTTTGAATGGTTCGTTCCGCCAGACATGGATGAGGCATGGGAGCGGTACTTGGACTCCCTCGTCAATTACGTGCTTGGCCTTCTCTTCACGCGTTCAGATCTCCTTTTGGATCGGGTTCACTTTTTCCAGTATGACGAGCTCTGATGTTTCATCGTTATCTCATTGCATCCCAACCCGTCCACCCGTCATACTGCATCCACTTTTACTCGCTGCGGGCGCGGTTTGTTCTGCTGCCTCCGGGCGCGGTCTGTTCTGCTGCCTCCGGGCGCGGTCTCCTCTCCTTTGCTGCCTACTCTCTCGACCTTGTTCTGCTGCCTACGGGCGCGGTCTGTTCTGCTGCCTACGGGCGCGGTCTGTTCTGCTGCCTCCGGGCGCGGTCTCTCCTGCTATTTTAGTTGTGCAACCTCACATCTTGAATGTGGAGGCAATCTTGCTGCTTTATTTATGACGTGGTCGTGAACACTTGACGAGTCTGCATGTTGTCTCAAAAAAACGTGTATCAATAGGCGTGCTCGCTGCTGCCACGAAGCTTTTCCTATAGAGCCGATAAGTTAGTCTCCGCTGCCTTCTTGACGAGCTCAATTGCCCCAACAGACCCCCCTAGCACTCCATATCCAACATGACCACGATGCACCCGCAGACGATGAGGACAAGAAGGGTGACAGTGGCTTTGGTGCCGGAGTGGCCGCTTTCGCTTGGGTTCGGGAGCGTTTCGACGGTGGCAGGAACCAAGTGTCTCTTGCTTGTCAAAACATTGAGATTCATGCCCCGTCTCCACATAAGTGCATTATGTACTCTGCTAAACTCGTCCGCAAGACCACCATCCCATCGAACGTCCCGCCGCAGACCGCATTGACCGCCCATCTGGTCGCATTTCATGTCTGCCGCTCTCCTTGATTCGACAACACGGACAACACTGACGACAACCGCGACGATAACCTTCATGGCGACAAGCTTAAAACCACGAGCTTCAAAACGCTTGATCACTTCACCCACAAGACCACGTTGAACACCATCGGGCTTGATGCAATGAAGGAACGCTCCGACGGGGTGCCCTTGACGCCGGCAATGGGCGCCTTTTGAGCGGCAGCCGCGGCCTCGATCGGTTCTGTTACGCGGGACAAGAGGACAAGAGCCATCGGGTGTCAGCCGCAGCCATGGTCGCGTCAAGCGAGGCCAGATGTCGAAGCATGACGTACGGGTAGTCGACTTGTAGGTGGTGGCAAGAGCAAAACCGGCCGCAGTCATGACTCCAGCGACAGCAGCGCGGCGGCCCGTGTTGCCCGTGGCCTGCTTGGCGGCTTGGGTGGCGAAAGTGCGGCCTGCACGGTGCGATGCGATCACAATCCCACAGGTGAGTATACACGCCCACGCCTGGGACAAATTGCAATCCCTTCGTCCACCGCGATATCATGCCGCAATCGAGACGAGACGGTGGCAGCCGTCGGTGAACGGACCAGTGGTGGCGACGCGACGAACAGCAGAGCGGAGGGCAAACATGTTGATGGCGAACTGAGGTTTTGAGTCACAGGTGCATGGGCTAGGCAGCGTTCACATGGGCAAGCACGTTGAGGCAGAGAAGCGACCGACCGGCCAGGTTGCCAGATTGAGGCCTGGGTTGGTGAGCTTGACCACCAAGGCACTAACCATCACTTCAGCGCAAGGTGAGAAGCTTCACATGCACTCACGTGCTTGCACATTCGGACGACACGACGCGACGCGCCTTCATCGACACTCAGTGCGGCTGTTGGCGTCGCGGCCGGCGGAATCTTCTCAAGAAACGGTCATGGCAGCATGAGCTTGCAAGTGAATGACCGTGGGCAATGTTACACCCAGCACAAGAATCACCCTACCTTCGCTTCACCCAGAACAACCAGTGTCATCGCCACACCATGTCTACAGTTCCCATGTCAATGCGCCAGCCTGCTTCGTCACCGACACGCTTGTTGCAGCAGCGTTATGGCGGGCTCTCTAAGCCGACAATGCAAGCTTCAGTTGATCAGGGAGTTCCTGGATTTCAGTTTCGTCGCCGGAGAGACCGGGTCAATTGGCGGATTCTGGCGTCCGTGGACGTAAACAAGGTCCAGCGAGATGTATGCGCCACCACGCTAAGATGAAAAGATACATTACATGCTCACAGTCTGCCTCTCTTGGATCTTGGATGCGGACAGGTTGACACGTCGACCTTGCAGCAAGTCATTGACACAGTTGCATTCTGTGATATCGAGTCTGACGGTAGTCTTGTCGTCGAATTGGCACGTGGAGATGTTGCTACTTTCTCACTCTTCTCGCTATACGCACAGATTTGCGAGACGTCGACCCCAACTTTGTCAAGCTGTTTCAGCTTTCACAACTCATCATTGAATACTTGCTGTACTGCCAGGTTGGTTGAGCACTTAACCTCACATCCGGGATACTTTACTGACCCTACCTGATCTCAGAGCATAATGGAACAATCGGAATCCGAGCTCACGGGCCATATTGAGGCCCAAGCTCACGAGCTGGTCGCCTTGCAAGAGCAGCATGATCGAGACTTGACCGAGATTTATGCACTCAAGAAGGAGACAAAGGCGCTGAAAAAGACCATTTTTGCCTACCAGGTCATGATCAAGGTGCCTGGATACCAACAGCAACCGGGAACAAATGGCCAAGTCAAGGAGCCATTGGGGCCGGGGACTGTGCAATACCACGTACGCAGATGCATTCCGGCCTCTTGCAGGCGCAGCCAAGTGTGTGTTAACCTTACCTGGACCCGTATGTACAGCGATGTCGATACTGTCCAAAGGTCTTCAACGGCCTACCCTACCTCGATTCACATCTCCGGCGCCGTCATTCTGATCTGCCGAACTATCTCGCAGAGGAACACACCACGCAAACTGAGCCACAGCCTCCCGAGCCCGATCCCGCAATTGCACAGCAACAAGCCATCATCGATCAGCTCAATTCTACCCTCGCCAACCTCGCATCCAAATTGCAAGAGTCCGAAGCCGCCATTCGCTCCGACATGGAGTCACGACTCGCGCAGGCGCTCGCGGACCGCGAAGCCGAGCTGGCACGGATCCGGGAAGATGAACACGCAGAGCACGAGGCGGAGCTTGACGCGTTGCGGCGGCAAATGCACGACGAGATGGAGTCGGAGCGCGAGCGGCTCGCAAAGGAGCGGGCAGAGCTGGAGGCGTTGCGCGCCGAGGTGTCAAACGCGACGGAACGGTTGCATCGAGACAGGTCTGGGTCGGTGATTGGCGGCAACGAGCGCTCGTCGGGTCTGGGCCAGCTCGAGGATGTGGATGATGGAAATGCGTCGGATGGGAATGAGGAAGAGGCGGACGTCAGCGAAATCAAACCGTCGGCTGCGCCCACAGCTCAACCACCAGACATGTCGGCACTGCTTGCACATCTCGAGCAAAAGCAAGAGTCTGCGCTTGCTACGTTACGAGACATGGTCGTCAAGGAGATTGCCGCGGTTCGAGATCAAGTTAGTCACACGGAAGATTCCAGCAAGCAGGCAACATCCGAATTGGGCTCGTCGCTCGCCCAGAGGCTGGAGGGACTGCAGTCTATGCTGATGCAGAACCAACTGGGTGGAAAGTCCAAAGCAAGGTCGGTATCGCTACCTAAGCTCGATATTCCGCCACCACCAAAGCATCAGGAACTGGAACATGAGCAATACAACGATTCGTTTGCTGAGGAGCAACACGACGAACCAGAGCCACCGAGGATGCCCACGAAATCCAAATCTCGCAGCTATGACATGGGTACGTGTGATATCGTACTTCATTAATGAAAATGCCGGCCTGACTTGCATCTACCTCGACAGAGGAGCAACAATCGGCCAAACGAAACGGCCCGCCATTATCCATCATCACCGCTCCACCCGAGCACAATGAACATGCTCACCTGGGCATGGAATCGGACTGGCCCATCATCTCTCGCCATTTGCGAACACACAAGCATATTTCGCTACCTTACGCCCCTTGGATCAAATCCGCTATGCCGCACCCGCCAGTTCAAGTCATTCAAATGCGCGAGCAAATTGCGGCCGACTTGCGCCGCGCCCTGACTCAGCGGGGTGTTACCACTGAGGCGCTCAACGACCCAGAGGCCTTTGAGTCGCTCGTCAATGCGTCTGAGCAAGAAAAGGAGGATATGCATGCTCGAGACGCGTGCTTTGGCCCAATGTACGAAATCATTTGGGACGACATGGAAGCATTGACAGCCAAGCAGTTTCGGTTCAAGCCCAAACCAGTCATGTCTCCAAACAAGACGACAAGATTCACGCCGGCAATCCGCGGGACAACATTGGCGCCTGGGTCCAATTGGCGCAAGATTGTGTCGCCCTCCTCACCGGCCCGCGGTGTGCTGAAGTCGGTGCTTCGCTCGAGTATGGCAAAGTCGCCTTCTACGCCCACACGGCGGGTCGACTGGAATTCTCCCAAATCACCAGAGTCGGATGTCGATAGCGACAGCGACGATAGCGACAAGGGTGTCGCGCAAAAGGCCAAGTCAGCGTTCAAGTCTATTACGTCACGCTCTCCAGGCAACTCGGGGAACTCGTCGTCGTGGGGTGGGGTGCGTGGCGCTACATCGGCCATCTCCAACCTGCGGTCTCCATTTGCCTCGCTCCCGAATCGGCAATCCGCGTCCGCAGGCCCATCGACCATTGGTGGAAACAAGTCTGCATTCCCCATGAAATCGTCACCGTTGCGCCGTGGATTCCCATCGGCCGAGTCGCCCATCCCGGAAGAGACCGAGTCTGAATCAAACTACGACTCGCCGTCGACCGCTTTCCGGTCAAGCGATTATGCGCCACTGACGCCCAAGACACGTGAGCGCCACAGAGACGGGAAAGATGCAGGGCCAAGCGTCATTGGAGCCAAGCGGCAAACCGCTTTCGGAAACAGTGGAAATGGGCATGGCCTGACGTCGCCAATGTCCTCGCCGGTTGGAGCACGCTCGGTTGGATTTGCATCGGTTGTTAGCGCGGCCCAGTCGACCAGAGGCAGCGGGAGGAAGAGTCGGGGTGAGCAGGATCAAGTCTCGGGGACGGACGAGGACGATTCGCATTCGGAGGTGAGCCCACCACAAAAGCAACCCCAATCCAAGCCGGTGGCGGATACCTTTGGCTTGCGTCCATCAGGTGGATCGGGAACCGGATCGGGCTCGCGGTTGATTCGTGACAAACCTGGCCTCAATCACGTCGAAGTCTCGTCGGACGAGTCGTCTTACGTTGCTGCCCCGAGCCGCCAACCTGCTTCTATTCCAAAAAAGACCGCCGCACTTCCAGAGCCTGAGACGGCAGATAGTTCGGGCATTGGCCAGCTGCTAAACGAGCTTGTTTCTGACGACGAGGCGGCGGAACAGCAACAGGAAGCCACGCGCCCACCTCCGATTGTCACACGAGTGATTGAGACCAAGCCCGCACACAACTTTTCCGAGTGGGATGTTGAGTCTGTTTGATGTTCTGTTCTTTCCATTTTCTTCAACTTGCATCGTATTCATTTCATTCAGAAATGCATACTTGTCACTCGCTTCCTCCAAGCATGGACAATATGGTCGGTTGGCCCGACTATGTATTTTTTTTCGTGTCAAGCGCAATAGAGACAAACAACGGAATGAATAGATCTAATCAGAACGTCAAAAAGAAAAGGTCGCTCACAAGTCGACAAATTACAAAGATAAAAGAGCCAAACGAGGCAAAGAATATCAGATCAACTCGGGCGCTTTGGATCAAACGCGTCCGCAGCGCCAATTCTGTCCTTTCCACTTGAAAACTATGTCCACCTGTCGTGACGAGTTAATGACGAGGCGCAATCCAAACCATGTGCGGAAGCGGACGCAATGTCGTCCCGTCCTTGTACAAGTCATGGAACGGGCGATCCTTCCACGACTCTGGCCGCTGCACCTTCCACTGGTACTTTTGCACCATCATGGCCATGAGAAGCTTGATCTCAATCTCGGCAAATGACTTGCCCGCGCAAATGCGGTTGCCACCACTGAATGGCAAATACGAGTATGGCGTGCTGCCCGTCGCCTTCTCGTCTAGCGTGTCCGAAGGCCCGTCGCCGCTGCTGCTTGTATTGAGGAACCGCTCGGGGAGAAACTCGAGCGGGCGGTCCCACACGGCTGGATTGCGGTGAAGCGCGACGTAGTCGACGAGAATGGGCGTGTTGGGCGGGATCGAGTAGTCGCCGAGTTGGGTGGTTTCCGTCGTGATACGTGCTGTGGCCCAGCCAATGGGGAAGAAGCGGAGGGTTTCCTTCATGACGGCCGTCAGGTACTTGAACTTGGAGAGGTCCTCAAACGTCGGATCGCGGCCGCCGAGCACCTCGTCAATCTCAGCAATCAGCTTGGCCTTGGCATCTGGGTAGGCGTCGAGGGCAATGAACATGAAGCTGAGCGTCGAGGCAGACGTTTCGTGGCCGGCAAAGAGGAAGGTGTTGACCTGGCATTCAGACAACCCGGGCGAGGTTAGAGGAAAACTTGTGAGGCGGAGTGACGAGGGGCGGCAAGAGCGCACGAACCTCGTTCAAGAGCTCCTCATCAGTCAAATCAGACTGCTGCAACAACAATCCAATAATAGACGTTGGCTTGACAGAGTCGGGGTTGCGAGCTTGACGGGCACGAGCTTCACGAATGACTTTGCGACTCAAGGCCTTGAAGTTGGCCAAGTCGCGCGAGTATTGCATGGCTTCGCGGACCTTGTAATACTTGCGCAACGGGTTGACCGAGCGAAGGTTGGGCTCCTCAAGGACGTTGAGAACCATGGCCGACAGGCCCTCATCAAAGGTGGCCGAGGAAGCGAAACCAAAGTCGTAGTCAAAACCCGCGAGACCGATCACTGTGAAGGAAAAACAATGCATTAGCATGAGATCCACATGGCGACGATGAACAAAAACATGTGTACCGTCAAGTGTAATCTTGGAGAAGGCTTCCATGAGGTTCATGGGCACACCCTCCGGAGCTTTGGGGAACAGCACGTCAAACATGACGTTGGTGCGATCGACGACGGCAGGCGCGAGCACTTCCTTCAAGAAGGAAACCTTGAAAGCCGGGTTGACGGCCTTCCTCTGTTTGTCAAAGGGCACGTCAGCGGTCAGTGTGACGCGTCATTGGGTCCAGAATACTGCAGTCAAAAAATGGTATACCTTGCGATGCCACTCGGCGCCGTTGCTCGTCAGAACCGACTCGCCCAGCAATTCCTTGACCGATTCGTAGTCGTTCTTGGGCAGGTTGAGCTTGCCAATCACGAGCTGAGCGAGCTTGGGGTCTATTGGAAACTCTCCCATACAGTCAGCCCAACCGTTCCCTCCGTTGTTCCCACATTGATTTCGCAACATACCGGCAATTGACAGACTCACACGATGAAGCGCACGCCAAACTACAACCGGGCCGAGCTTGTCGTGGAGATAACCGAGCGCGCGAGTAGGCGACTTTTCGGAAAACAGCTGGCCGACGCCCCAGAGCGGGTGCCACGAGTCCTTATCGTAGGGCATGGGTGTGGGCCCAGAGATGAGTTGGCTTTCAATGGACTTGGCCTTGGCAATGTTGTACGCAAACTTTGCGGCCGTGTACGCGGGAATCGCGGCAAGCGCAATAGGAACGGCGGTGATGGCCAACTTGGTGGCCTGCTCCTGGTCGATCGACTCGAGGTGCGACTTGAGTTGGGCGAGGCCCTCGGCGTTGAGGCTCAAGGTGCCGAGTAGGTTTTCAAGGACAGGCATGGTGATGGTTTATTGGCAGCAGAGGGACGTAATGGCTCAACGAGATATGCATTCAGCCGGCCTTCATGTGCATGGGATAGGAGCTGTTGGCAGCAGGGAGGGAAGCACGGGTCGGGGGTGACTTGAAATTTAAGTAGGTGTCCTTTGGTACCGGTGCGGTTGCATTGACAGCTGCCGAAAGTCCGATTCACTCATCCGTCGGGTCCGCGTTCAAGGCTTTGCAATCGGCATTGCAAACGCTTTCATTCACGCCGGTTAAATGCTTTTGGCGGACTCAATCATGGGAAAAGGTGACAACATTTCAAATTACGGTTGACGGTATAATCGAGCCTGGAAACCCGTCAGAAATCCGGCCTTCTTGGCCGCCATTCAGTAAACGCGGTTTTGCTGACGAAAAGGGTTGCGAACAAAAATCCGTCGGCTCAGGCTCATGATAGAGATCGGCAAGGCGCGCAGTGGACGATCGGCGGACATGAGTTTTCTTTTTTTCCGTCATTTTTCCGCTCTTGCATGCAAGCAGACATCCCGATTCAAGCCCAGGACATGCTCCAGCGAGCTTGCGTTGGAGGATATTCGCATCAGGAGGGAAAGCATATGAACGCAAGTAGATGGTATTTATTACAGGGTCGCAGAGGGGAAAGGAAGAAATGAACGACCGACGCACCCCAGGTCTGGTCGGCGATGAAGGATTGCTTTTCACAAGCAACAATGAAGGTGGACAGACACAGAACCAAGCAGTACTTCAATGATACGGAAAAAGAATAAGGATATGTACGCTAACAGATTATGCCACCTCCGGTCTGCATGACGAGCTATGAATTGCTGACCGTGGCCAAACCGACGACCGAGGATACTGCTCCATGCTCCACCCGTACTACGAACAACATCCGTACTCCGAAGAACCTGTCAACCTTGGTGATTCATCTCATCCAACACGCGCTTGATTTGGTTCAAGACAAACTCTTCCATCTCGGATCCCTTGGCATTGATTGAAATCTGCGCCGACAACCACGTCATGCCACCATGATATCCCGTGCCAAGACCTTGAATCAGGTGGGCCGGGATGTATTCGTGCGGCATCACATAGAGCTGCAAATCAAACTGCCAGTGCCCCAATTCACACTTGACGAGATGCATGCTGCGCCATTCAAAGCTGGCGCTTGTGGTACGCAATGCCACGTCAACGGCGTGTTGGAGTGCGGGCCCCGAATGGTTGGTGATGACAACATTGAGTCCGAGATCAACGAACGTGCTGAATCCAAAGCGAGATTGAACAACGGAGTGCGGGTTTACAACTTGCTGATGCGCATAAGGCGGTACGTGTGGTGCAGTGGTCGGGGAGACTGGGTGTGCCACGTGTACAGATGCGGCTACTGGGTACGTGTATGGGGCTGAATGTGAAGCTGCGTGGTGCTGCTGACGCTGAGACTGAACGAGCGGAACAGATGACGATGTGGGGCTCGTGGGAGTTGGCGATGATGCTCCTGAACGCGATGGAGACGCGACGGGGGTAGAGTGGGACGTGTGGCACGCAGGCGACGAGGGTCGGGATCCGCCATGGTTGCCAGAGAATATGCCTTGAACACGGACGGCTAAAGATGAGATCGGCTTGACGGGTGTGCCAGAGCCTGGAGTTGCGTATCGAAGTGGGTGCTCACGAGTTGGCGTGTCGTGGGTATATTGGCGCGAGCGTGGCGACTTGACTGGTGTCGATGGCCCATTCCATGCAGCATGAGGAGTGCCAGAACGGGCAGGCGTGCCAGAGCGAGCAGGTGTACCCGGGCTGGGGCTGGCTGCGCGGGGTGTCGGGGTTTTGCACCTTTCTGGCTCATAGCAGGGAATGTGTTCGCGAGGTGATTCCAACTCGACAGGCGTCGTGGACGATGCCAGCGACGTGGACACTGGGCTCGCAAACTGCTGGCTGCTGCTCGCCTGAACAGTTGCCGAGCTGCCATAGTGCGAATCGGTCGAAAGTCTGACACCAGTCATGACCTCGTCAGCAGTGAAAAGCAATCGGTAGTAGCCAACGATCGGGTGGCGGATGTGCGGTTGGTTGAGCGCCGTCGTAATATCTGTTGCCGTGAACCCAAACGAACGAATCGCCTCCATGAGCCGCGGCTGCAACGGGGCCAAAGGGCGTGTCAAAGACTCCACGTGAGTACCGCGCTGCAATGAGGGCGGAGCGGATTGCCATTGCATCCATGGGTGGCTCTTGACGTTTGAAATGTTGAAGCGATCCTTGGGAGAAACGACAAGCATGTGTCGGATCAAGTCGATGGCATCAGCCGAAAAGTGAGATGGACACTTGAAGACGCCAGACGCGATCCGATCATAGAGTGCCTTCATGTCCTCGGCATCGAAGGGCAATCGACCGCTCAGCATGGCAAAGAGAACAACACCCAAAGACCAGACATCGCTTTCCGGGCCGTAGTAGGTGATTCCGCGAATCATTTGTGGGCTCGCATAGAATGGGGAGCCACAAAATGTGTCGAGCGCACTTTGGCCGTCAAAGGTGTTGACAAATCCAAAGTCGATCAGCTTGACATTCATGTCGGCGTCCAAGAGCAGATTTTCTGGTTTCAAATCCCGATGAATGACGCAATGCTATTAAAGCGTAACGGTGAACGCGGAAGGGTCAGGCAGGCTCACGGTTGTGATTGGTGGACGCGACGGTGTGGGTGCGTACATGATGGCAGTACTCGAGCGCCGACACAATTTGCTGCATATACTTGCGCGCCTCTGCCTCGGACAGGTGATGGTTCTTGACAATGTGCTCGAACAACTCGAGATTCGGAATGTATTCCATGATGATGGAAATGCAGTCGTGCGTTTCAATGACGTCGTAAACATTGACAATGTTTGGGTGCCGAAGGAGTTTGAGCAAGCGGACTTCGCGCTTGACACTTGCCTTTTGCTTGGGAGTTTTGATGTTGGCCTTTTCAATGTATTTGATAGCGACCTAAAAGAGAGCGTCAGCGATAGGCGAGGGCAATGACCGTTCCCGAAACGGCCGAGTGCAAACCTTTCTACCCGATTCGAGATGCTCTGCGAGTTTGACCTTGCCAAAGGTGCCCTGTCCCAGCGTCTTTATCGTACGGTAGTCGTCCAGCGACGTGCTGGCCACGATGAAGGAATCAAGCCATGACTCGAATGGCTCGGATGAGGAACGCTTCACAGGCGAGCCCGGTCGCGAGTGGGGAGGTGAATGTGCAAGCGGATGGGCTGCTGTCGACACGGGGGTTCCTTGGATTTGGCCTGGTGGCGACATGGTTGGCGAGTTTGATATGTTGGAACGAGCAGGCCGTATGCTTTCTTGTGCACACTTGGGTCGTCGTGATCTATTGCTGTTTCTTGTATTGCAAGGAGAGAGGGGGTGGGCAGGGGCTACTTTCATTCAACGGGTGGATCGAGTCGTTTATGGCTGTCTCTCCGTTCGATCGAACAGCATTTGGTGTCATCGCCACGCGTAACGCGTGTGAGAGAGAGGTGTGGACGTGACGTGAGAAGAGTTTAGAATGGTGAAAGAAAGAAACAAACTGTCACGTTGCGACATTCCATCCATGATCGGCAAGCTTCTGCCTGTCCCATCTCAAGGCCTCAGGCCCTCTCCATTTTACAAACTTCTTCTTGACGAAAGAGACGGATACAAGTCAAGTCTCATCGAGTCCATGAAATGTCCCCCGCACTGCCAAATGCCGCCTCCAGCCATGTCTGTAGATTTGACTGACGACCAGCTCATGCGCTTGCGTGCTGCAAGGGACTATGCCGCCCTCGTCACCACGGCCTTCAAGCGCAACCCGCCGCCGGCCCCTGCCCAGTGTCCATCAAGACCAAGGCACTTCCCGCCGACCATCCAATGTCTCCCAGTGAGCCTCATGCCGTCCCGCCGCCGCGCGACCATTCACGCGAACGTCCGCGCAGCCGTGATTCACGCCCACACAGCCGTGACGGCCGTGATCCACGCCCACGCGGTGAAGACCGTTTCCAAGATGGCCATGAAGACGAGCGCCCGAGGTCCCGCCACCGCACTTCACTTTCGCCCGCTGGCTCGCCCTACGGCTACTACCCGGGCCGCAGTCGCTCGCCGCCACCCCGTCCGCGTGGCAGGTATCCATCTCGCTCGCGGTCGCGGTCGCCTGGATACTACGGCCGCCGCCGCCCACGTGGATACTCCCGCTCCCCGCCTCCACCAATGCGCGGGCGCGGGTACTCTCGTTCCCCTCCACCTCGTGGTCGGGGCTACTCTCGGTCGCGGTCCCCTCCGCCCTACTATGGCCGTCGCCCTCGCGGGTACTCTCGCTCTCCTCCCCCTCCTCCGCGTGGCTACTCCCGGTCTCCCCCACCTCCTTCGCACCGCGGGTACTCGCCTGGCCCGCCCTCTGCGGCGCGCCGCGCACCCATTGACCGAAAGCCTGCTGCACTTGTAACACCAGTGATTAACCGCACTATCAACCGGATTTATGTCGGCAACATTCCGCAGTCGGTTTCGGAGCAGACCGTGAGGGCCGTGTTTTCGCGATTCGGCTACGTCAAGGAACTGAGCATGACAAGGGATGTCGATCTCAATACTCACAAGGGTTGGTGCTTTATTGAGTTTGATGCTCCAGAGTCGGCGATGGGTTCGATTGTGTACATGAATGGGTTTGAGTTGGAGGGCCGGTACGCTTTTTCTTTCTTCGACCGCATGTTTTTTTTTTTTTTTCGCAATCCGCTGACCAGACCTGACATCATCATCAACCGTCGTCACAGCCCGCTCAAAGTGAATCATACCAATGCGTTCAATGAACATATCTGGCGCCATTTCTCTGCCAAGCTTCCCAACCGGATCTACTTTGCCAACGTTCACCCATTACTCACAGAAGAAGATATGCGCGAGTTGTTTGAGCCCTTTGGCACCTTGGAAAACTTTTCTCTCTGCGTACGCTATGATTGCCTTCATCTGGTAATCACCGATTGGCAACACTAACCCGTGTCATTTTGAATATGATGCTTCGCAGCCTGACATTCTCACATTCCGCCACAAGGGCTACGGTTTTGCAGAGTATGCCACTGAATCTCAAGCCAACGCTGCCGTGCGCTATCTCAACCGCCTCGCATACGAAAACACGCCCGACGAAATGCTGTACGTGACGGCCACGCTCGTGGGCGGGCCGTTCCCTGAGGGTATGGGTGCCTTGTCTCGTTTCCCACGTCCGCGTGCTTCACTTCCGCCCTTGCCGGCGGGGCCTAAGCCTGTACTTCCCAAGGTGATTCCGGAACCTGCGTCGGCCGTGCTGCTCATGCGCAACATGGTCGGGCCCGACGACGTGGATGAATATCTCAAGGAGGATGTACTCGAAGAGTGCGGCAAGTATGGCAAGATCAAGGATGTGGTCATTCATGTGAATTCGGCCATGGTTGTAGGTAGCGACGGCAAGGAGTCTGGTGTCAGGGTATTTGTTTTGTATGAGAGTGTTGCAGGTATGTGCGGCTTTCTCAGTGCGGTTGCATCTTGGCGACCCTTCCTTGGTTTCGCTCACACCCGATGATTTCCCGTGTGTCATTGTAGAGCGTGAAGCGGCCGAAAAGGTTATGAATGGCCGCTTCTTTGGTGGGCGATTGGTTGCTGCAGGTGAGTACTCGTTGTCCAAGTTTGAGAATGGCGAGTATGAAGCGTGAAGATTGGTGGCAGGCAAGCGTCGGTTTGGGCGCGTGCACTGGCAAAGTAGCAGCATTGTTTCCTTTTGAGATTTTTACAACACCTTGTTCTATGTGTCGTTTTCTTATTTAGCCGCTATTCATTTCCCATTCTACCATCCCAAACGCAGACGCAGGCGAGCATTCGCGGCACGTTCCCCAACGCCATTTACTTGCACTTCCCTGCCAAGCCCAACTCACCGAATCTGTTGTGACAGTATACACGGCTGTTTGCTACACATTCAGTTCACGACGCCTCTCATGGGCAGTCGCCATATGTTGTCTTCTGTTTGAGAACTGGAAGGATTTGGGCCTTCGGATGCATGCATGTATATGTACAGTAGGGAAGGGAGGCAATCACAGCTTTCCCAGGGCCGCGTCCGCCTGCAACTTGTCCAGCAACAAATCCATTCGACTCTTCATATTGGGCTGCCCGCGCGCATTCTTCTTGTGGAACACGCTGGCATGTGTCGACCGCTTCTCCTTGGCCGCCCGCTTGGCCAGGCCAATCTCCTGCTTTTGGCGTAGCCGCTCCTCTGCTTCGCGCTTGCGCTCCTCGCGAATCCGCTCGGCCTCGGCCAGGGCTTTGGCAAACGGGTTGGGTTTGGCCGATTTGGCCGGCGCTTCTGATGATCCGTGCTTGGCTTTGGCTTTGTTTGCCTTTGGGTTGCTGGAGGTGGGTATGCTGCGGGATGGCATTGGCCGTTTTGCAGGTCCAGATGGCTTTGTCAAGGCCGCGGCAGACGTGGAATCGTCATCATTGTTGGTGTACGATGGTGGCTATACAGCGACATGACCGAACCGATGTTGGGTGGTTTGGTGAATAGACTGCCGATGAAAACATGAGAAAGCAGAGACGCAGTTGACACATACTGGAGCGACGTAGGCGCCCTTTTCGAGCAATTTGGCGTATTGCCGCTTCACCTTGGAGTTGTGAATGAGCTTTTCCTTTTCTTTGCCTTTCATTGTATATGCTGAAGTGTTTGTACGAGTTGAGGAGCTTCATGCCCAACTGTCAAGTGGGACTCCAGTCAAGCAGACACAAGGCTTATCGTAAGCATGAGTTCACGTGAGGCGTTGCTATGAAGCACACCTGGCAGGACCAACCTGATTACTTTTCGAACATATGGGGGCACGAGTACAATGTGGCGACCCGGTGACAAATAGGCCTGCTGGTTTCCCGCCGCCACCGCCGGCTGGAAAGGGTCAGGCAGTCCCGCTTGCCTCTCCACTGAATGTCCATCCAGATTTCTGGCATGTTCCCACTTTTGTGACCCACAGCAACCAAATCAGAGGGATGACGCACTCATTCATCGCCATGAATCTGCTGTGCGTTACGATGAGAATACTCTGAGCAATGTCTACACTCATTACAAGATGGCGATGGGTCGCAACTGCTTGTCGCTCCCGACTGTCCGGCCTTGCATCCATCCGACGTTCGATCGAGCATTTATGCTGCAAGCCATGTCTGTGCCAATATCCCTTCGTCTTCGCATTTTTCGACCCTCAATTTTGCCTTTACCGCTGCAAATTGGTCCATTCCCCACGGTTCCCGACAAATGCTCCGCCGTGTGCTCGGCCATTCGCAAGTCAATCTGAAGGGTCATCTCTGTCCAGACCGGGATCGCCGTCTGGCCAAGCCGAAGCGAACCAAGCGAACCCAGCGAAACAGTGACATTTGGCTCGGGTAATCTACGCTTGTACCATCTCACTCGGGCTCTCAAGGTCGCAGAGTGCTCACCCGAGATAGTTTGTCAGGAGGTTGGCAAACGATGGCCGGAAGGCACACCGGTTGACCTGACCGAGTTGCACATGTGGGTTCTTGCACTTCAGCGAGCGCATAACCACTGCGAGATTGTCCAGAGCCTTTCTGCAACGAAATCATCCCTCAGCTCATTCTTCTCGGCCATGCAATACAATGTACGTCTTTCTCGAGTTCTTGAATGCTTTCGACCCCTGTACTCATCCCTCGTTGTTTCCGCACTTGGGTACAGCGCATGTTGACCAGTGAGCCATCGGAGCGCATTCTTGTCTTGCTCGAGTTTTGGCTCTCTTGCGACAATCGGGTCTGCTCCACCACTGCCACAATCCCGACGAGGCTTCTACCAACAGCCGAGCAGCTCGATCGACTCGCTCGCCTGCGTGCCGCTTCCAAGCCGAACGATTCAATGGCCATTGCTCAAGCTTACGCCTCGTTTGGCCAACTTGACATGCTTGCGGAGCTTTCCCGTGCACTTCCATTGTCGGAACGAGAGGCCCTCGCCAGTCTCATTTCACGCTCAGGCCGTAACACCGCTCCCGTCGCTGCTGCGTGCTTGCCTCTTGCGCAGTCTCCCGCCTCAAGTTCACCCGTCTCGACTGCGACTGATCGGTTGCATTGTGAATCAATGGTCGATCCATACATCAAAATTCAGGAGCTCATGGCTGAATTTCCAGCCCCCAACGGCGACTTGCTCCTGCACACGTCGATGGCTACGCCCGGCGCCATCAAACGTTTCGAGTCACTCAAGCAGCAACATTCACCGAATGCACCACCCGTCACCGATGTCCTTTCCCAAGTGGTTTTGCACCGTATCATTTCGCGTACCCACGGCAGTGTTTTCGTTTGGCTCAACCTGCTGGCCAATTTGGGTCTCACCGAATCGGAATGGCAAACATTGTGTGCGCACGAGTCGTTAATGCAACCAGTGACCCAAATGGCATTTGAGGTTCGCTGATGTCCTCTTATGTTTTTCGCACCAAAGGATGTAATTGACCGCTCTTGTCCCAAGATGCGTGGCCACCTTACAGACGAGCTTCAACGCCTCACGATCTGTTTGTCGTTTTGGTGCAAAGACAAGCACTTTGGCAACAAAACAAAAGAATGGGCGATCAACGAGCTCCATCGCCTCCGAGCAGCCGACCCGCATTCGCAGTGTTGGCCGGCTATACGCAGCATCGTGTCAGTTTGCACTATTCATCCCATCTTCATCAAAGCCGTATCCGGCCTATTACCCGTCGCGCCATCCTTCACCGCCAAGGACATTCTCGCCAAGCTATCGCTTCCAACCGCACCAAACAAGGACCAAAATGTATCCATAGCGGTGTCTTTGCCCGCATCGGTTGCAGCCTACAACGAGCTGGCGGCGATGTATGCGCCTGCCATGCCGCCACGGACCGAAGTCTACAAGCGTGTGGTAGCTCCTCAGGTCAAGATCACAGCAGGTTCGGTTTATGTGTGGGTACATTTGCTCGCAAATGGGCACTTGTCCGAGCGAGAATGGGTCGAGATGTGCAGTGTTAATGGTGGATTGAAACCGCTCACTTTACAGCTGTTCGAGGTCCGTTCATTCTCTTCACTCGCTCGGGTGCTGTTCCATTGCACAGATATTCCTTGATGCTGATTCTTGTTGGCCCATATTGCCCGACATGACATAGTCGCGCGCCAACCTCACTTGCCCCGTTCACCGATTTGCCGTCATGCTGTCTGTTTGGATCAATCTTCCGACTTTCAGTGCAAAAATTCAAATGTGGGCTCTCAAGCAACTTGGCCATTACGTCCAGGATCACCCACGTTTGTCTGTTTGGGCCGACATACGCTCCACTTTATCCACTTCCAACCGACACAAGGACTTTTGCTCCAACGCCCTCAAGGCACTTGCCCCGCTTGAAGACGCTTTGTACGACCCGTTGCAGGTGTCAATATCCGAATTCGAATCAGCCCCGGCTCACCCGCACAATCCTGCTGCGCTCGACAAGGTCGGTGATTCAACAGCGGCCCCAACGTTGCCGCCTCCCATGCATGCTATTGCTGGCGCTGCATCGACTGAGTCTGCATCGATCTCTCGATCTGCACCGGTCGCTGCAACGCCGACTTTCGTTTCTGTCACCCGCGTTGACATCTCACCTCCTGTAATTGCACCATTCTCACAATCTGCTCATGCCGATTCTGCCTCTGTCAAACCATCGCCGGACACAACTCCAACGCCACCAACAGTCACCCCTGCCCCGCTGGCTCCATCCGCTCCTGCACCAAAGCAAACACTCGAATCAACCGTCAGAGCGATGCCCTTGCCAGCAGGCGAGGGTGGTCCTGATCCCAGCACGACTTCCATTGCCGGATCAAAGCCCATCACGGCGCTGTCGACTCTACTCACGATTGAGTCTCGGGCTCCAGTTCCCTCAGACTACTTCAAACGACTTGTTGCGTTCGATGAGGGCCAAGAGGTGTACAAGCATCATTGCTGGGACGCTGGCGACACCCTTTTGCGAGGCGCCGACTTCATCAACTACTTGTCGTTCCTGGTCAACACACACAAGGTCTTGCCGATGCATCCATCGGCGGCGATTGTGTGGGTCCGTTGGTTTTCGGAAATGCAGTTTTCGGCCAAGGATTGGGATGCAATCCTCATGCTCCCCCGGTCCAAGTTTACTGCGGCAAACAACATTATGTTCAACGTACGCATTTCTTTTTCTCCCGTGTGATCTCACTTGCTCTGCTCACCTTTGACCCCTTCCCCTTCCTTGTCACATCTAGAACCGGGATCGGCTTGGACATCAGCATTGGAATGCCGTGATTACCCTGCAAGTCACCCTCGCATACGGCTATCCGAGCAGTTTGCAGTTCGGCAAGTGGCTCGTGTCGGAATTGACCCATGCGTCCAAGAATCCAGATTGGCCGCAGGTTCGTGATGCTGTGACCGAGATGATTAACACGGATGTGGGCAGGTCACACAGGCCGCTGCAATTGCGCCTGTTGGAGTTCCTCGAGTCATTCGACAATCGCTCAAGCGCGGCTGCAGGGGATGCAGCATCGCTTTCCCATCCCGACACAGTTATCGTTTCGCAAGTGCCGGCGGCGGCCTGCCACTCGTCACCATCTGTTTCCGTGTCAGTGCCGGCGGCCATGGTCAGTGCCTCGGAGAAAGTGCTTACACCGTCACCCGCAAGCGTGGCGGCGCCTGCGTCGAATCTGTCTCTGCCGCTTGGGAGCACGGCTCCTGCGCCTGCGTCCGTTCATGTTACCATTCATCTGGCGCAAGTGTCGTGCGTGTGCTACTGCGTACAGGCGCTTCCGAGTGTACATCCCCTCGTTTTTGTCCCCGTCTTGCTTGTCGTCGTTGACATTCGGGCTTGTGAATTGTTTGACAGACTGTTGTCGACACCATTGACAACGACTTGCGCAGCTTTATCGCGGCTGTCTACCTCGAAATGGCAAACACGATGCCATCAAGAAAGGCCGTCACGGACACTGTCGGGAAGATACCAAAGAGTGCCGTGGGGAACGAGGTTATCGGATCGGCGATTGCTTCTCTCCTCGAGCTCCATCCAATTACAACGAAGCGGCAGCAGCGAATGGTTGGCGCTCTCTTTCCTCGAATCAAGTCTGTTGCACTGAGCAAAGCCCTCATTAGGTTTCGTCCTCCCGACATTGACCTCAAGCCTTTTCAAAAGATTGTCGATCTCGCCGGTTTACAGGTACGCCGACTCCGGTGTATCATTGGCGGCTACGTCGAATTCTTCTCCTCACAACAATACCTCGCGTCACCCTCGCGTCGCTAGAGTTTTGATTGGTCCTTCATTCCACCCTCATTCGCGCCCGATGGCAATGACGCACTCCGAGATGCATTGCTGAAGCGGCAGGCCGAATCTGTTGCCCTTCTCAATTTGCGCGACAAGGGCATGTCCCCAACCTCGGTTCCATTCTTGATTGAAATGTCCACGGCATTCTCTCACTCTCGACGGTCCAAGGATCCCCACTTTTACTACCAATGGTGCCAGCTCTTGTTCACGTCCAACCCGTCCGAATCCGAATGGCAAGATCTTCTGAAGCTTGACCCTCCTTTCCTGTATGCCGTCGAAACTGCTTACCCGGTCCGTTTCTTTGAAAGTACCACATGCACCCGCTTCTTTACCTTTCGCTTACATTGATCTCGTTACCCGACTCTTGTCACATCCACCAGCGACGCGGCCAACTCGATCTGTACCCTGTTCAATTCCTCATCGTTTACGAGTTTTGGCTCAAGCTTGGCATGAATTTTACGAACCAAATGCTCTCCTACGTCGCCGAGACTGCACAACTTTACCACCGCCACCCGGGACTTGTTGACTCCATGGCTAAATCATTCAGCGACCACGGACAAATGTCGAGCCCAAGTCAGTCACTCACCATTGCACGCGTATTTGCCAATGCGCGCGAAACAGATTGTTTGGCTCCCATTCTTGAAAAGCACCCTTGGATTGCCCTACCCGTGCTCAAGGAGACAACACATCCAAGCCCCGAGTTGATTCAACTGCTCGTCTCAACCGTTCGCACCTCGGCCGACCTACATTTACCTCTTCGGGATTCGCGCATCATGGGCCGTGTCCTCTACGGCCTGTCTTGCCTGGGCCCTGCGGCCATTGACCTCGTCTTTTACGTTGTGACCATGCTGCGCAATCAAAACGCACCATTTAATCCATTCATGTGCACGTCGGTCCTCCGCTCGCTCGCAACTGTCGCAGTGGAACGCAAATCAGTCCTGCCCGCCATGGTGCATTTCTATCACGAGGTATGCATGCTGAAGTGTCCAGTGCTATGTTTGTGCTCTTTGCTCACCTATATGCTCCCCACTCAATCAGATGAAAACTGAACACAATGCCGTGACCTGGTCGGCATTCCATCATCTTCTCTCGGCTCACTTGCACCATCAAGACCGCCGGGGCGCCCTTTTCTTTTTCATTGAGCGCCACAACTATTTGGCTCAGCAACGTGACGCCGAACTTTCCCTTGCCGCGACTCATCAATCAACCTCCGAGGTGGTGCCTATTACCGCCAGTTCAGCCGAACTCGCGGGATCAAACCCCGTCACGGTTACCAACCGCGACGAGAACTCGCCGAACGATAATGAGCCAGGCGGCGAGCCCGACGCACTCAAATCCACAATCGGCATGGATGCGGCAACGGCTGCAAAAACTGCTCATTTGCCCTTTGGAAGCTCGACCCGGTTCGTGTATCGTGACAAGCGAGCAGAACAGTTGCTTGCACTGCTTGCTGAGTCGCGGGATTACGGCGAGGTGTTCAAGTTTTACGATTTTCTCCGCACCCAAGGGTATCCCATCAATGAGCGGATGCTGGAAATCATGGCCGACGCTTATGTGGGCACGCGCAACTTCAACGCTCGGGCATCCGAGTTTTCCGGCATGTTGGTTGACTTTGGATATGCGAACCTGTTTCTGCTCATGGCGGTCGGCGGCGGCACGCTTTACGTCAAGTACAAGGAGCAGACTGTCGACAATCCTCATGAGCAGGGGATTCTCGACGTTGACGAGGGTGATGACGACGGCGACGGCGACTTGGACCATGTCGTGATGAGAGAAGAGGAAGAGGGATTGCGCAGTCTGCCAAGAGATGATCAGCTGTTCAAACGGGTGCCGGATCCGCTTGCCATGACCCCAGGTTCAACGGCCAAATCGCAACAAGTTGACACAGCCCAGTACCTGGCCGTTCATTCGCCTGGCTCAACGGCGGCTACAGTCCCGGCCTCAACTTTATTTGATCGCGATTCTCAACATCCATCCTCCGGAAATCATCACCTTTCCGCCGCTGGCGACATATCTGCCACTTGTCCAGACCATCTTTTACCAGTCGTTCTCGATATCGCGACGCAAGCTCCCTCGGTAGATGCTGTTACCGATTCACGAGACCCTGATTCATCCTTGGGCGAGGGCGATGTGTCAGGAGACGCTGATGGGTCGGAGGCGGCCCCAGAATTCGTCGCTGTCCCAGAAAATCTTGCATTTGACTCGTGCGGACAGACTCCAGAGCCAGTGCTTGGGGCCAGAACAATGGTTGATGTTCCATCGTCACTCTCCATTACCACCACCACCTGATCTCAACGTCTTCAAAGTGTCTGTTTGTACTGTACCTTTCGGCATGGCTAACTGTATCTGCCTTTCAATACCCGTCCCTCCCCCCCCCCACTTTGTCATTGCGCTTGAGCGAGTTGGTCCTTGCCTTTCCACCCTGTGAAGCCACAAGACCACAACGAAGTAGAGGCGAAGAATATTACACGGACAATACAATACACCTTCACGTTCATGGCCGCTCTTTTGGCTGTTTGGCATGGCCCGACCGCCTCCTCTCTTTGCTCTGTGATGAGGACGGGCGATGCGAAGGCTGGCGGGGGGCATCATGATCGCGCATTCCGAGCTTGCGCTCAACACGATCACGGCCACCAAGAGGGCTACGGCTCCTGCGTCGAGGACGAGACTCTCGGGTAGACTGAGCAGATGAGCTGTTCAGTTGCGTATGAGTTGGAGAAATCGCATCATTGTCACGCCGAGCCGAACGCCTTGTTGGCTGCGGAGAATGAGATCGTGAGCGGGAGCGGGAGCGGGAATGGTTATGGTGACGAGATTGTCGGGATCTGCCTCGGCATGCCGGCGGGTCGTGGTTATGAAATGAGTCCACAATCTTCGTTCGGTCGCCATCATGCTTGACGCTTCCACGCCCACGTGAACGCGAGGCCGTGCTACTGGTAACAGAGTACTTTTCGGGAGACACAGAGCGACGGCTGTCCCTCGAAGAACTGCTTGACGTTACAGCTGCACGTGGTGCATTAGCTGCTGCTTGCAGCTCTTGCAAGACGGAAGTGTTGTGACTCTCAGTCTGCTTCAGGACGTTTCGAAGGTAGCCGAGGTTTGGGCGGTTGCTGCCATAGTGTCGGTTGTTAGCTCTTGTTTTGAGCGTTGGTGAGCATACGGATGTAACAGCAGCAACATACGACCGTCTAGGTGAATCTGGCTGGGTGTAGGCGGCTATTCCCAACGAGTCATACTTTTTGCGCTTTGAGGCGGCCTCTGAATGCATACAATCGTACATGCAGTCCGTTATGCCTGGTTCATTTAGGTTTGAGATGGGAAAAGCCACATTGACAAACCTTCCGCGATGAGCTTGGCGACATAAGCTTCGAGTTGATCGTCGGCCACTGTGCTTGCCTTGGCTCCAAGCGACGCCCGGATCTTGAGCGGCATCGAAAGGGGTGCATTTGTGAGATTGAAGAGGTTTCGTATCCCATTTGCTGAGAGTTGCGTACGAGGCTCTGGACGATATCATTGCTTTTCGACATTATGATATTGGCAATCGACGAACACCTCATCTCCGGTCTTTGTCCGCAGCCCACACTTTCGCATTTTCGTGTCTTGAAGCAAAAGCAAAAAGTAACATATTCAAAATATTCAAACACAAGGGTGTGGCATACATATCAGATACCACGTCCATAATTCAGGGATGATGCCGCTAATGAAAGAATGTCAGCATAACTTCATGCACTCTGCTCCGTCATGTCTGAATCCTTTGAATCATTCAGCTTCACCGAGTGGGAATCGGCGCTAGGTGTCCCGTCCGACATTCTCGCCGATGACGGCCGCGGAATACATGAACTCAAGATTTCCAACAAGCTATACAAGAAAAAGGAGGAGATTGACGCCCATTCAGTCGACGAATCGCTCAATGAGCTCGATAGAGCTCTCTACATTGCCCGGTGAGTACACATGTCTTGCAAATGACTGATTGTCCAGCTGACATCGCTGCACTTTTGAATAGCAATGGACAGCCAGTTCAGATGTTTAGCGTCATTCACAACTTTTCCAAGCTTGTTGCGGCATTTCCACGACGATCCATGGATGAGTTGTTTCCGTCAATACTCGTTCGTCTCCACTTCCAATCATGCATGCTGTCTGTCCCGAAGTGGCCAGGAAAGCTGACGTTTGGCGAGGAATGCTCAGAGTTCAGCCCAAAAAACAGTCGCCCACGCCGAGTATCAAGCAGCATTATGTGGATTTCTGGTGGAAACCATTGACAAGCTCCCAGCAAGCTCACCACTGCTGCTCATGGTGTTTGAGACTGCCCGGTCACTCTCAAAGAGCGACAAGGAAGGTGCGAAGTCATTTTACCTCTTCCACTCAATGATGCTTGTAAGTATGCTGACATTGGATGACGCTTCAGTTCTCGTCCAATGTTGGTCCAAGGTCTACTTGGCATGTGTATCAAAAGGCTTGCCACGGGACTTGATGATCCAGGTAGGTAGACACCAAATCAAACCATCTCGGCACCGAACGACACTGAAATGTCTTCATAACCCCACAGATCATCAAAGTTGTCATTCTTGAGGGAGGGTTTACCCAGCCAGTCCCTTGCCGCGTATGGTGCGCCAAAGTCCTCGGAGCATGTGCACATCATTTCTCCTCCGACGACATCAAAACACTATTTCTCGACAAGGCCATTTCGCTCTGCCAAGATACCGATTTGGAAGTGCGTTCATGTATGGGTCAACAACTGGCCCCATTCATTCGTGCGGTTGCACCAAAGCTTGTCTCGGAAAAAGTGCTGCCCGAATACCTGGAACTTGTCATGGATGAGGAGCTCGCTGTCAGGCAGTCGGCCATCAGTGGATTAGGTCAGGTGTTGGACCATCTCGGAGACGATAACAAGCGAACCCACATTGTACCGGCATGGCTGACGCTGATTCGTGACGAATGCTTGACCAAGCTACTCTCCAAGGAGTTTGGCTGCTTCTTTTGGCACTGCAAATGTATGGGCCCTGAATTGAACCTTTTCCCTCGTCCTTCTTTCGGCTCATGGTACACTCATTTTTTTTTTTTAGGCGTGATGACGGACCATGATATGCAAGTCTGCCTCTGCTTCTACCTCGACCTCGCACATTCCAACGACCCAGATGTTCGCATGAACTGTATCTACAACCTTCCCGCCATGCTCAAATCGCTCGGGCCAGACACCAAACTCCTCAGCATCTTGGAGCGCCTCAGCAGCGACCCGCACCCATCTGTTCGCCTCAAGGTCGCAACATGTCTCCCAGTGCTCATGGATTTGCTGCCGGGATGCAGTTATCAGCTCCTTCGGCCAACATTCTTCAGCCTGTTTGCCGACGGCGATGTCGTGTTTCCGACCATGCTCGCCTCTCTTGACGTATTCGTGCATCGATTTCTGGACGACGACGCGTTTCGCAAGGGCACTGACATGAACGACTTCCTCTTCATTCTGTTCCGGCGATTACGGGAGGTGATTACGAGAGGAAAATGGTCGCTCGCACATCAGTTTCTTGAGCAAGTGCGCAAATTTGCAGGCAATTTTGACCCGGACCAGGTCTATGACGTGTGTGTTCCGGTGCTGATGCGCATCATTTCCGAGGTATGGCCATGTTTGCTTGACTCTTCAACCACTTGCAAAGGTCCTGGGAATTCACATGATGAGCGACTTTTCCAGTCACAAAGAGCGCCACTGTCCGAGCTCTCCGTCATGATTCTTCTCGACCAAGTCCGACAGTTCCAGCGGCTCGAGCAGCGCGACAATGTCTGCCGGTCCCTTGTCTCAGATCTCGCCTTTTCCTCGAGTCATCGCTCTCGGTTACTCTACATTACCGTTTGCGAGGAGGCGCTGCACAGATACTCGTCACGCTTCTTCCGCCAATACTTTGCACACGCCTTCTTGTCGCTCTCGACCGACTCAGTTATTGGCGTCAAGCGGAAAATGGTCAAGCTGCTCCCCATTGCTGCCGCAGCCATCATGGCCGCCAGCGTTCCTCTGGGATCGCCTTTACCTGTCGCCACCGCCGCGTCAGCATGTTTGCCCTCACCAGACCAGTCCATGTCTGCATCCTGCAATGCCAGAGATTCATCTGCCGTCTCGTCCAATGGCGCAATATGCAGCCTCAACCTGACGGCGGGTCTCTCCAACACCAACCTGACAACATCGCCGCCAGCCTCCTCGGACGAAGCACTCGTGAAGAAGCTCACCGTTGCCGTGGAGACACTTACCGCGGCCGGATTCAAATTGTACGATGTGCTCATGTCGCCGCCTGTTGGTGCAGATGCGGCGACGCGCGATCACGAGCGCGAAGTGGAGGAAGAGCATTCGATTCGGGAAGACTTGGAGGATACAAGGCGCAAGACGGATGTTATTTCAGTCGATGTGAGGCGTGGGCCACCAGGTGCTACAGGCTTGGGGAATGCATTCGGTGCAGACGTCAAGGATCGGAAAAAGGTCGGGGGCGTGGCCAAGAACGCAAAAGGCGGGGCGGCAGGTGGAGTCGGAGCAACAAAAGAAGTGGTAGCCTTGTCCAAAGTAGGCGTGAATCCTGGCCTCAAGTCATCTGGAAGCGGGTTGGTCATGGGCGCATCAACAGCGACTCCAAGTTCAGGTGCGGGCGGGCAGCAACCCGCTGGGTCGTCACAGTCTGCTTCTCATTTGCCTGGATACATGCAGTCCACCATTGCTTCATCCAATTCTTCCGGCGGGACGGGTAACTCTCCCGCGCTGGGTCACGTTACAGGCGCGCGGCGCCCAAGATTACGGTCGGCCAATAGCGCTCTCCCAGGCAAGGACGGGGAGATGGACCACCCTGGCGTTCCACTAAATAATCTCGGGACCATCACTGGGTCCACGTCAGCCGTTACAACTAAATCGAAATCCATTTCCAACGGGACGCTCAGTTCCGGACCACATGTTTCGCCGACGCAATCATCCACTGCCATCCCGTCAACATCCGTGCACAAGACAATTGGAAGCGGCGTATCTGGATCATCTGGAGCAGGACCGGGTAGCAACTCCATCAGCGGCCAGCGGCGACCAAGCGACGTCCGGCAAGACATGCTCCCATCGTCGTCGGCGCACCATCCTCACGCGTCAGTCAGCAGCGCAAAGAAAGACAAGACTGGAATCAAGCTGCCTGCGCTATCGAAAAGCGCTGTCGGACGATAAAGTGTTGATGATTTGCATGCTTTTTTTTCCATGGTTCTCACTTTCCACTTATGGGATCCCAAGACCACCACCACGACCTTATTGTTGGTTGCATGCGTTGTTTTTGACAGTGTATACATATGTGCGATCAATCCTTAACCTTCAAATCGCGGGTTACATTCACTCTTTGAGTACGCGGACGAGCGGTCGTCGGTAGACAACCATGTACACTGGCGAAATGGTTGAAAAGAAGGCAGAGGCGATACTCAAGCTGACAACGATGAGTACTTGCCGCGTGGGAAACTGGAACGTGATGGGTGTTTCGGTCAAGACTGTGCGTTGAGCGGCAATGGTCCATCCGATCATGGTGCCAATTGAGCACTATGTACATATGTATACAAAAGATACAGTCAGCTTGGCTGGCAATTCAGATGCAATGTGTGATCTCAGCAACCAGTGACGCACCCCGAGAACAACGCTCGACAAAACCAGAACGAGTGACTCGTAAAAGTACAACCTGAGGATCCCCAACCGGCTCAACCCTAGTGCCCGCAAGATTCCAATCTCCTTTGCCTGCTCCGTGACGTTGACGTAAAAGCTCGTGTTCAAGCTGAAGAAGGTAATCAGCATGACAAGCGCCGTGACAATCTCAAACACCATGCTGAGCGTATCCATGGCCTGGTTGCTCCCCCGCAGCATTTCCTGAATGTCGTACAAGTCCTCAAACGCCAGCTGTGCCTGCAATTCGCGCTTGACCCGATTGTACTCTACCCGCGTTGCACCCGGTGCAAGCTTGACAAAGAACCACCGATAGGGCAAGTCTTGAACGGATGCGTAACGACCCTGTGTCAAGTTGAGAAACGTTGGTATGGACACGAGCAAATCCTGCTTGCGGTTGGGAAAGTCCGAGTGCGTAAACACGGGCGACGTTTTTGCGAAAAACAGCGGCCACATGGGCCACACGGATCGCTTGGGCAGCGACCCAGGGTTATCGTATCGTGCCGTGACGAGGTAGGGCTGGTCGTATGCCTGCAACGAGTATTGGTCCTTGTAGTAGTTGCCTGTGACTGCAGAATAGACGCCCTTTTTCGTGTACAATTGTTCCGAGGGTGAGTACGCCGGCATGGCTGGATCGTACTGGTCGACCGTCAAAAACCCGGTCCCCATGAGGTCGTAGAATCCAGGAGACACGCCGTAAATATTTTGGCTGGCGAATTCGAGCCGGCCAAAGTTGGAGATTTGCGTGCCGATGGATTTGGACGAAATTTGCTCCAGCGGCCAAGTAACCCAGGCCGTGCCAGAAATGACCGCGGTATCTTTGGCATAACGCTCGAGGCTTGCGCGAGCTGAGATGCCCATGGGCTCGTTACTTGCATCAACGTAATCAGAGTACACCTGGTAACTGCCAGAGGTCAGACACGCCAATTGGATTCAGCATGACCGAATGTGTAACGGACCATGAAATCCACCCCGATTGACCGGCGCGTCGTATATTGCAAGCTACCGACTTCGATGGTCGCCGTGACGGAAATGAAAATGATGAATGATAAGGAAAGCGCATACAGCATGGATGTCTTGCGGTTGCGCCCTCGATGCGACAGCAAGTTGCGATCCACGAGCGTCGGCATGGACCTGTTTTCCATGAACAGGATCCCAAACATGACAGATGTAAACATGGACTCGAGCAGCTGGAGAAAGTTGCTGCCAAGAAAAACGAGCCCGGTGACCATGCCAATCAAGATGACCAGAAAGATGTTGAAAAGGAGGCCAAGGTTGTTGTTGAGAAGCGCCAGCGGAAGGAAATAGTAGATCCCAAATCCGAGAAAGGCAAGGATGAAACCAATGACTCCCATGAGTGGATCAAATCCGACGTTGGAGCGCTCGATCGTGACAGTTGTTGCTTTGACAACAGGGCGATACCTATCGAGCGAGTCGTGCAGATTCATGCCGAGTGCTCGTTGAATGGGTGCAATGGACGAGACAATAGGGACGACGAGACCCATGAACAGGCCGATGAGGATTGATTGGCCAGGAAGGATGGGGGAAATGGTGATGCCGAGAAGGTCGGCAAGGACTGTCCCGACATAAACAAACATCCCTTGGCCGAGGAGCAGGCCAAGAATGAGTGCGGGCATTGAGTACGAGAGCGCTTGTATCTAGATTGAACCAAATCCGACTCTTTCAGCGGAAACAGTCAAGTATTGGCGCTAGTAATGGAAAGGAACGGGCGGGACGTACAACAATGAGCAACAGGACCGTCTCACGCTGCATTCCCACCATCCTCAACACAGCGAGCTCAAACGTCTTGGTCTCCACGCTCACCATGAGCAAGCAATAGATCAAGAAGGCTGACAATCCTCCAAGAATGACGATAATGAGGGACATGATGAGCCCGACAAACGCCGATAACTGCTCTGTTGACGCAAGATTGGCGAGTACGGGCAAACCCACCCAAGTCGTTGAGAATCCCACTCGATATCGGATGTTACTTCCCCATTCTAGGAATGCGCTTGCGACTTGGTTGAAATCGCCTCCTGCATACGACTGAAATCGTGGAATTTGACGGGTGAAGAGGACTTGTGGCACGCTATGGTACACTGCATTGGCGAGCAGCTTCATTTGCTGCGTAAAGTCTTCGCGGAACCACGGGTGAAGATGGTCTGCAGCGAGGTCAATGATGCTGTCGTATTCCATAAAGATGAGGCTTTGTCGGCCTTGGTTGAGCTTGCCGAGAGAGTTGGGAACGATGGCATGGATGCGGACGGGAATGTTGAGCAAGTCGCGGGCGTATATGGGTGGGCTGAATGCGGTCGAGTTGCGAACGATCCGGGTTTCTTGGATGGCTCGTCGCATGTGGTACCACGAGAGCGACGCCCTTCATATCACATGAATTTTCGGGTTGTCAGATGAGAGAGCCTGTCCAGTTCCTCAATCAACACAAGGGACG
The DNA here is from genome assembly GCA_002102555.1 of Catenaria anguillulae PL171. Classification (NCBI taxonomy): domain Eukaryota; kingdom Fungi; phylum Blastocladiomycota; class Blastocladiomycetes; order Blastocladiales; family Catenariaceae; genus Catenaria; species Catenaria anguillulae. Next base: position 592,415 of record MCFL01000007.1, on the reverse strand, counting down.
GTACCATGATACGCTCAGAATAACATAGTCGCCCACACCCAATCGCAAGTTTTGCGCGACATCGTCTTTGAGCACAACTGACCCCTTTGGGATCCTGTCCAACGTCCATGCCTTACCAATCAATGCCCGCCTGTCCCGCTCCGTGTCAATGAGTTGCAACTTGGCTCGTAACGGCAACCTGGAGCACAGCCGATCCAAGCAAGCAGACGTCTGATTACAATCTGCCCGTGTCGACGTGATCAGTGCCTGCTGGTCAGGGGATGCGGTTGGGTCGACTGGCATGCCGGTGTAGGGAAATGTCTTTTCGCTTGGCGCAGAAGGATTCCACCCGCGACATGTTGCTGGGACATAGAGCGATGCGTCCAAATCGGGCATCCTCGGCGAATGAATGTACGGCGAGCTTGGTGTCCCACCAGGGTCAAGCGCCGACGGCAAAATTTCGCATACGCGCGTGTAATTGACGCGGCCCGAAATGACCACATCGGAAGCGGATAACTGCATGTCGATTTCGCCCACGCTGTACTCTGCGAGGCCGAGAAAAATGAGCGACGCATAGGAAACAACACCCATGAGCACGGCTGTCACGGTGACAGCAATCAGAACAACGCCAAAACCGAGCAGGTACTGTCCCTTGTTGCGAATGGCTTCGCGCCAAGCTTGCACGGCAGTCAGGTGCAGGTGACTTGAAAAGGTTCGCAGATAGAGATTGAGCGAGTCGGTGCGAGATCGCTGTGATGTTGGCTTCTGCTTGAGGCCATCCTTTGTCCAGCCCATGGATTGAGGTTTGTTTGAGGCAAGTTCAGCAACTGTGGTTCCGGCAGACGATGGCGAGGCAGGGATGAGCTTGTCTCTTGAGCCCCGAGACTGATGATTGGGTTGTTGTTGCAATTGTGGAAGTAATGGCGCTGTTGCAGAATTGGGAGGCTCATTGTGCGTTGCCGAGGTTGGTGTGCTGGCAAAGTTGGAGGCGGCGACGCGGCCACCGGCGTTATCAACTAGGCGACCTGTCTGAATGGCACCGGGAGCACCACGAATGGCCTTGCCCTCAAATTGATTCTCTTTTCCATTTTCCATTGTATTTCGCTCGGTCCATAGACGTACATACGCAAATCGCTATGGGAGCGGTTCGTATTTCCATTCCTTACAGGAGGATGGGAATTGCTTGCAAGTTGAGCAACCACGCCCGATCGGCGCGACAGCCCACGCGAGAGTAGATCGGCGGCGAAGTGTCCATTCATGTAAATAGCGAGTCGTAATCTTGTCGACATCGATGAATAATTTTTATCGAGGCAAGCAAATGGAGAAGACCCAATGAATTTACGGCAGCCCAAGCCAATGCAATAAATCAATTCCCTTGAATAAATTACAACCACCAACGCCATGCTGTCTCACGGATCCGCCGCCGGTGCGTCGCCGCTCGCCCAGCTGCTCCATCCACGCACAGTCCAAGACACGAGGCTGACCACACGCTGTCCGACATTGTGCACCTCATTTACAGGATTCTGTACGCGAATAGCTAGTTTTGCTGCTATCTCCGGACCGCCCAGCTGGCCACGATCCTCATCTTTTTCACTGATTTTCGCTTCGCCAATTTGCTAGACAATGCGCCTACAACGCAAGTTGCCCTGTACTCTGTTGGCGGCTCGACACTTCTCGCGTCCGTCTTCAAGGCAAAGCAGTACTTTCCAATCAGCGTAACGCCCATGCTTGCGCAAAAGCTTCCGCAGCTCCACCGACTTGTCACTTCACACCTGGTGTTTGGCAGCAGCAGCGAGCTTGTGTTTGGCGGGCTTCTCTTGTACCACTTGCGTGTTCTTGAGCGCCTGTATGGCGCCCGCAAGTACTCTGCGTTTGTGTTTGTCACGACCACCATCGCCACGCTGCTCGAAGTCACCATTCTCGTGCTCTTCCGCTCGATCGGATGGAATGTCGAGACACTTGCTTCGGGACCGTGCGTCAAAACTTTTTCTCTTGTACATGATTTTCTTTTCCTTTCTCTATGGCCTGACGATGCTGCGTACTCTCTCCAACAACAAAAAACAAAAGATACGCAATGCTGTTTGCCAGCCTGTACCTCTTCCACCACCGCGTTCCGGAAAACGACCGCTTCCGCTTCCTTGGCATCTCGTTTTCGCAGAAATCCTTTGTCTACCTCATGACCATTCAACTCCTCACCCTGTCTTGGCCCACATCCCTGATCCCGGCTCTTTCCGGATTCACCGCCGGCAGCATCTACCTCGCCAACCCACTCAACATCCAATCTTGGCGCTTCCCTCCAGCGATCGAAAACCTTGCTAGCAAACTTTTTTCGCCCGTCACAGCCAACAGCAGGATTCCGCCAAGGGAAACCAACCCGGAACCACCGCGGCCCACGTCGGCAGGAGCCGCCAGGAGAGGGTCGCTGGCGGCCGCACAAGCCGCGCTGGATCAGGCAGCAGCAGGAGGGTCGGGGTCGGGGGCCGCACCAGAACAGCCAGTGTCCGAGGACAGCGTGCAGATGCTTGTGTCGATGGGGTTCGACAGGGACAGGGCCGTGGCTGTGTTGCGCAGAGTTGGTGGCGATATGAATCGCGCGGTGCAGGCGCTCTTGTGATGTTTTACGACTGTTGACATATCAAGTGTGTTTGACATACATACATTTGCGGGGTTTTGTTTACTCTGTCTCGCTCGATCCAGTTTCACTTGCCTTCTTTCGCAGCTTGACAACAAACATGCCACTGGTTCCCGACCTGACGGGATCCAGCCGCAAGCACGGAAACTCGCACACCGTTGTCTCTCCCCGTGCTTGTTTTGAAGCCGTTGGAAACTCGTCATGGGTCTCAATTTCGACCGGCTCCGCCTCTGGCTCCTGCTGTAAAAACCAATCCACGATCCCTTCGTTTTGTCGCCACGTCAGCGAGCACGTCGAGTACACGAGCACGCCCCCTGGCTTTAGCAATGCCCAGCCGTTGGCGAGCAAGTTGCGTTGAAGTTGTTCCAGCTCGGCCTGCCGCAACTCGGACAGCCACAGCTTAGAAATATCGTCGTCCGAGGCCCAGGTGCCGTCCGGGCGCCGGTACTTGAGAATATGAGCAACGGATCCGTCGTGTGTGCCTACCATACCATACAGAGTCACACAGTCAACTTTGTGAGCCATCGTGGCCACCATATTCATGAATGGAGAAATCGCAACACATTGCGTACATTCTGCATCGACCAGAACCTTGTCGTACAAGCAAGCATCATCCAGGAACTGCGGATCTTTCCTCAAGATTTTTGGTGCATGGAATGGCGCCACGACAGCGTCAGGTCGCACCACCCACTCTTGGCTCAGTTCCTCGAGCTCCTCACCAGCCTGTGCTCTCACCCGTTTCTGAATCGCCTCGACCGACCATCTTGGCGCCCGCACACTAAACCTCGTACCATCCGCCTCAAACAACCGTGCACTCACCACCGCGTGCTTCTTGATCAAAGCCCTGGCCACCGCAAGCCGAGGGGCACTCACATCGACGCCCGTGACGCTTCCACGCACATCGTTGATTCTCCCTTGCGGATTGAGCAGCTGGGCAATCAAGGTGAGTTTTGCGCCGGGCGCACAGCACAGGTCAAGCACGTGGTCCGTGGGCTGGACGTCGAGCGCGTGCACAGCGACGGCCGAGCTCACGTCCATGCCGAGGATGCGCCCGGTTTGGTACAGGCGCGAGTGGCGAAGGCCGAGGGTCGACGGGATTGAGAAGAAGTGGTGGCCGGGAAGCCAGCGGACTGGGTCGATGCGGGGATGTGGGTGGTCGGGAGTGGCAAGGTCGGCAGCGAGGTCGGCTGGGGTGATGGATGCGGCATGGGCTGGGTGTAGGCGGAAGAAGCGCGGGATCGGGGTCGAGTAGATGTCGAGCGGGATCGAGTGCTCATTGAGGTACTTGACAAGGAGGGGTGGGAGCGGTGAAGAGGTGGCGGCGGCCGGTGAAGGAGCGTCCGTCGCAGATGCCATATCGCTTTCGCTCATGCCGCTTGCTTCATTAAGTTTTGTTGGATTCATGTTTGTTGCATGTGCAAAGACTCGGAGAGAGCGACGAATTCTTAGCTCCCATCCCCTCAAGAAAGAGACGTTACGATGCCCGAGTCTCCATCCCGTCTCGAAACATCCAGTGGGCAAAGGTAAAGTCAAGGCTCTTTCATTTGATTCCTCAAGTTATGTACACTTACTGGCGCATCGACTCTGCACACTCGTAAAAGCTGCGCAGGGCATCAATGCACTTGTCGGGAGTGTTGGCATTCTCCTCCATGCACTTTGAAAACGCTTGGTTCTGCTGGTCGCACTGCTCTCGGATCCGCCGGACAGACGGCACTCTGCAAGCCATGGCCAACCAAAATCAATCAGCAAAAATGAAAAGGATCATCTCCAGCTAAACGTCGGTGAACATATGTACTTTGCCTCGGTACAGAGGTTGAGTGTCTTGAGCGCTCGCTGGCAGTTGCTTGGGTGCGACGTCTTGTCGAGGCACTCTTGGAACTGGCGCAGCTCGGGGCCGCAATGCTGCTGCACTTCGTCAATTGATGCTTCCATGGTTCAATCGCAGTCCTGTTCGAATGTCAAGACAAGGAGGCAAGGTATCGTGCTGTGGCATTGGATGAGGAGAGATGGAAGCCCATTGACACTCATCACGTGAGACGAGGTGATGTGAATGCGTTTTTGTTCTCGACAGAAAGTGCGCAACCGGCAAGTGTAGAAACAGCAGCCAACGGCCAGCATTGAGCGTACACACAACCAATCCATGTATTCACATTGCCTGCACATGGGTAAAAAACCTGCAATCTCCAAAGCCTACAAGCGCCGGCCGGGCTCGGGCTCGACCTCCTCTTCCAAAGGCGGCAAGTCTGCTTCTGGTAAACCAGCTTCCAAACCCGTCTCGCGCAAAGACCGCGAATACATGGCCGAGTTTGGCACCCTGGACATTGATGCGATCCGCGACTCGGACGAAGATGAATTACTGTGTCATCGCCCGCGGCGCCGCCCGCTCCGACTTGAAGCTGCGCGTTGCATCAAAACGCGCCTTCACAGAGGAGGATTTGGATATGGCCGAGCGGAAGCGGGCCAGGATCGAGGAGAGTGCGCGCGAGTTGGACAAGATGGTGGCAAAGGGCGAGGTGCATATGGACGGCGTCTTGTCGGACGATGACGCCTCACCGTCCCATTTTGAACAGCTCATGACAAGGTTGGGTGCAGACAAACCTGCAAAGAAGAAAAAATCGCTTTTGGAGGCATTCAAGGCCAGGGCTGCAGAGACGGCGCAGTTGAGACAGGAGCAGCAAGAGGCGGTTGAAGCTCAGCAGCAAGACGGATCAGATCCGTCCTTGATACGGATGAAGAGGAGGCGATGGACGATGTTGAGTCAGGCGACGATGATGTGACGGTTCGGACGCAGACTTGGGCGAGGATGAGGACGACGAGGACGTGGTCGAGTCTGATGAGGAGGATTCCAGTACGTCTGCTCGCTGATGTCAATGCCGTAAAAGCTCCTCAGTCTCGTTTCTTACCTCCATCGGCCAACAGCAGCCCCAAACACCACATACCCGAACCACTACGAATCCCAGTTTTGCGACAACACGGAGCGCTCTGCCCATGTCCGCTCCATGGTCGCTGGCCTCGACTCTGGGACACATGCATGGTCCACTCGCCCTCTCGCAGACCATGTCACATACCAAATCCCACAATCTCGTACCACCCCACCGTCTGCCTCCGAAATTGCCGCTCTCGAATCTGCGCTCAACACTGTGCCCGACATCAACAACATGCACATCAAGTCTCGCGTGCTTGCCAAGTTCCTTGCGCGTAACCCCACCCAATCCCCACAATTCATGGATGTGTTTGGCAAACTCGATCAGTACCACGACATTCTGTGGACCGGCCCCGATTTTGTGCACCAATCGACCGCCGCACGACTTCGCCGTGCTTACGTTCTGCACGTCCTCAACCACGTCTACAAGTACGGCGACCGGGTGCTGCGCGGAAATGCCAAACTCAAGGCCGCTGCTGAGGGCAGCGCCGACGCAAAGATGCCACAAGTGGATTTGAATAATGAGGAGGCCATGGCAAAGATTGAGGCGGCCGTGTCGGGCTCCTCAAAGCCAAAGCCCGCGGCTGCGCCGTCGGCGACGGCGCCCGAGGTGGACGTGCGCGATCAAGGGTTTACCCGCCCAAGGTGCTCATCATCACGCCCATGCGCAATACGGCCTGGGATATCGTGTCCCTTATGATGGATATGTCGGGTACGGACCAGCAAGACAACAAGAACCGTTTCAAGGACGAGTATTTCACCGACGACAAGGAGGATGCGGCGTTTGAGAAGCGGCCAGCCGACTACCGCGCTACGTTCCGCGGAAACACGGACGATTGCTTCAAGCTCGGCATCCGCTTTTCCAAGCGGTCAATGAAGATTTACTCGCAATTTTACCAATCGGATGTGATTGTGGCGAGTCCACTAGGATTGCGCATGATGATGGAAGCGGAGCGAGACGCAGACTTCCTGTCGTCGATTGAGGTGCTGGTGGTGGACGGGGCGCATGTGCTCAACATGCAAAACTGGGATCATTTGACCTATGTTTTTGAGCACCTCAACAGGATCCCGAAGAAGGCGCACGACACTGACTTCTCGCGCATCAAGTCATGGTATCTCGATGATCTGTACGTCGACACGGACTTTTGCTCGCCGACGTCGACCCACCTTTTCTCACGGCCTGTCTTGCTTGTCCACAGTTCCAAAGCTTACCGCCAAACAGTCATTCTCTCGGAGTATTCCTTCCCGGAGCTCACCTCCCTCTTCAACGAACACGCCCTCAATGTGCAGCGTGCCCGAATCCGCTACCGTTACCAAGTCAAACACGGATCCATTGTCAACGTGCGCACCTCTGCCCCGCAAACTTTCGTCAAGCTCGATGCCTCGCTCGACACGATGGACGATGTGCGGTTCAAGTACGTGACCACGCAAATCCTTCCCCAGTTCCGCCGCCCCGCAAGCTCATGGCGGGCCAGTCCGAGCTCGAGTCCAAACACTTGCTGTGTTTGTTCCGAGCTATTTTGACTTTGTGCGCCTGCGCAACTACATGGACGACGCCGACTACGACTTTGAGGTGATTTCCGAGTACACGGATCAATCCGACAAGGCCCGCGCACGCACGCTGTTTTTCCAAGGCCGCACCCGTATTCTCGTGTACACGGAACGCACACACTTTTTCCAGCGGCTGGTGCTCAAGGGCGCCTTGCACGTTGTGTTTTATGGTTTGCCCGACAATGCCGTGTTTTACCCGGAGGTGTGCAATTTCTTGACGCTACCCAGATCGCAGGCGTTGCAGGCGGCATGTCGGACGGCACCGAGTACGGTTGCGGATGGGGATGTCACTGTGGTGTATTCAAAGTGGGATGCGCTCAAGTTGGAGAGGGTTGTTGGGCCAAATCGGGTGGCAAAGTTGTTGCAGGGAGCCGGCCCGTTGTGTTCCGGTCGTGATGGCATATGTGTACACAATATTCTGCAAAAATAGACCCGATATTTGAATCCAACTCAGGAAGTGCGAGATGCGGACAGCAGCTCGCAAACAACGCAAAGATGTATGTTTTAAGTATAATACAGAACAGCGCTGCCACCGAACATGCGTCCAGGACTTGCTCACAAAGAGTTCTGAGACGTCGCCTCGCCTTCGGTCGTCTCCAACTTTTCGGGCTGTGCCTCGATTGCTTCCGTCTCGGCCTGCTCCTTTTCCGCCGCGGGCTCATCAACGCGCCTAAACTCCATCACCACCTCCATGTGCTTTGTATGCGGGAACAAGTCCACGACCTGGCAACGGTGCATGGTAAACCGCGCACCGGGATGCGACCCAGTCGCCTCGCGCATCAAATCCATGAGATTTGTCTGAACCTGTTTAATGTCGCACGACACAAACACAACCCTGCGAATTGCCGGGCACGTGCGAATGGCCTTAATGACGGCCTTGTTAACACCAGGGCGGGGCGGATCGAGCACGGCAATGACTTCTGCGCCGGCGCGCACTTCGGCAGAGTTGAGCAGGCCCGGAAGGTACTTTTCGACTGGCGCCGCGGTGTATTCTGCATTGGTCACACTGTTGCGCGCCGCGTTGGCCTTGGCGTTGGTGATGGCTTCAGAGACAATGTCGACACCATAGATCTTGTCAAAGTTGCCCGTCGACATACAGATGCCGATGGTGCCCGTGCCGCAGCACAGGTCGAGGAGGATCTTTTTCTTGGGAGCGGCATTGGCGGCAGCAGACTCGGCGGTGGATGTTGGGGCGGGGATGGATTGATCAACCTCGAGCGCCCAGTCACGTACCATGCCATACAGCACCTCGGTAGCAGGCTTGTTGATTTGGAAAAACGACGTTGGTGAAATGGAGAATTGGAACCCGCAGAGCGTCTCCTCGATCGTATCCTTGTCGCCAACGAGCACCTTGACGGGCTCGTCGTGCGGGAACATGTCGTTGGTGCCCGAAAAGTACTGAACGCCGAGCACGGTTACAGGAATATTGGCGGCAGCGGCGGCGGTCGTGAAGTACCTTTGGAACTCGGACTCGAGCGCAAGCAGCTGCTCTGGCTCATACGTGCGCGGATCGAGTTGCAGGATGTACATGGTTTCGCCCAGGGAGGTTGTGCGCATGAGGGCGAGGCGGAAAAAGCCGGTTTTGGTGCCCTTGTCCCAGACAGGGAGGTCGGGTTTGGTCCGGATAAAAGCCTTCAAAGTGAAGATGAACGAGTTGCAGTGATGGGTGACAGAACATGTGAGGGAATGGTGGATGAATTGTAAGAAAAACATACCTGGATGATATCAACTGCACTCAACATGGTCTCGTTGACATGCTTGAGGCCACGCGGGTTCTGATGGCAAGAGAAACGACACGAGTCAGTCAAGAGTATTAATGAACGATAAGCAACGAAGCGCAGATCCATCGTACAATGACTGCCCACTGGCCAGACAAGTAGTTGCCGCCATTGAAGCCAACCGTGGGGAGACCATCGACACCCAATCCAATCTGGAACTCGCACTTGGAGCGGTATCCGTCAACAATTGGGGACGCGACAGGTTCCAGAATTTGGACAGAGGCCTTGTCAACTCCACTAGGTACACGTGGGCAGAGTCGAATGAGTGAGACGGCATATCGAAGCGTAATGAGCCGTGAAAAGAAATGCCAACCTTTTGCGCAATGCTTCTGACACGGCCGTCTCCATGGTCGTGTGCTTCTGGGCAAGCTGTTCATCGTAATCCATGCGCCAGAACGGCGTTGTCTGGTCGGCAACACGCTCGAGCGGCGTGCGGGTATCGTTCGGGTCAACTGGCTTGGGTGCATGGACCTTGACCTTGTCAACAAACTCTTTGACAATGACTTCGCGGTTACGACAGATGAGCGTCGCCGCGCGAAGCGCAGCCAACGCCTCCTTGTGAAGCTCGTCCGTCTATCGGCTGTCGAGTTAGTTTCGCGGATAAGGCACGAGACGAAAACCACGCAAGCACGCACAGGCAAAGTGATGAACGCCATGTCACTCTTGGGACTTTTCTTGAGCGACATTTGACTAATCCATGCGGGGGCCGACTCGCCGCTCAACTCGGGGACCTTGGTAAGCCATTTCAGGGTATCCTTCTTGTTGAAAAATTTGTTCAAATTCGCCAAACGAATACGCGAAACGGTTTGCGCTGCTGCTGCAGCGGCCGACGCGGCAGCTTGCATGTCGCCGTCCTCGGTGTCTACGTTTCAGTCGGTTGTGAAATGCCGGTGTCTTGAGCCACTCTTCGGTCTCAACGTCGTTGGCCGGGTCTTCAGTGCGCTGCCGTTTGGTGGGGACTGGGGAGCAGTCTCGGTCTCGGTCTCTGGGGCAACTTGCGACTCGAGTGGGCGTTTTACAGCCGTGGATTTTTTGTCAGAGGCAGCTGAATCCATTGCAAGGTCTGAATGTGCGTTCGTGGGGCAGCTGCTGTGCGATTGCGGGTCGGCAACTCAGGCCCGGGGAAGGACAAGTTGAACAACACTGGCGACGCGAGACAGGCGTTGACCTGGATCATCTGAGCTCACATGACACTGCACCAGCGCTCCGCGTTTCGCACAACATCCGCGAATTGAGGCATGAGGGAAAAGGGAGTGCGAGGTGTGAGATGCCCATATCAGCAAATACATATCGGCGATTCATGACGCTCCGAGTCGTCGCCAATGAGGTTTGCGGGAACCTTGGAAGGGTGACGAGTCTTTGACAACTGTTGTGCGACGACTGCTTTTCCAAGACCAAGCTTGTTCAACGCAAAGTCGCAAGCCTGCAATGAGTGCTGGTATGGACAAACCTTTGCATCTTCCCAACTTGCCCCTGGAACTTGCCGCAATCGCTACTGCCGCCTTGACGCACTGCCATGATCTCCACTCACCCGCTAGACTCGCCAGGCGTTCCCACGACGGGCATGGCGCCAGGCTCGCGTGACGAGGGTGTCTCATCACCCATCACAACCATCGATTCTTCCTCTGCATCGACTTTTCCTTCATCGTCCTCTGCGCGTCGCGCCAATCTATCCGTAACTATTCCAGCCAAGCGCGATCCTGCAGTCTCTATTTCGTCGTCCAGCAGCACCGACACCGACTCGCCGATCACAATCCTAGCGCCTGCACCCCAAACCCCACGCTCGTCCACCTTTTATTCTTCGGCATCAGCGGAAGCCGCGTCGGCGCCTTTTCCTTCATCCTCTTCTTCGTCGCAGTCGTCCCTTCTCCCACCGCCTACAACCTGGATCGCATTCCGAAGCGCGCATAGCACGTCACCAACGAGCATCGGACGCAGGACAGCAACAGTCAAACGCCACTCTTCGCTGCGCTTGTGCTCAACCCCTCCTCCTCAAGCGTCTCTGTCCGATAATGAATCCACGAGCACGAGTTGCAGCGGCTCGATGGTGACTCGTCCTTCCCTCCGTCGCGCAAACTCGGTAACTCTTGGCCGTCGCCCCAAGTACGACCTTTGCCCGACGACTCACCAGCTACATCCCAGTCGTCTAGAACAGAAAAACCGGAACACGCACTCTTGGGAGCGCAAAGCCGTTGATTCCGACAGTTCCCAAGCCATACTTGGCTCCGTTGGTGTGTCGCGGTGGATATGTCGAGTCGCCCTACTTCAAGTTTGAGATTCATTTGCTGTATCAGCTCTATCACATGGGGTTTATCGAGGAGCAGGTAGTCCGTCACGTCGAGCTCTTGCTTCGACTACTCGGCCGGGTGCGATGCATGCGAATTTGCGGGCTGCGTTCGAGTGGTATCAGTGTCATGTTTCACGGGATGCTGAGCAAATGATGGAGCTGGCTCGCCGTGTTCGGACTTTTGCCTCCTACGTACGTTTACGGATGCAGCTGAAACTTGATACAGTATCCATGGAAGGATCTCAATGACTCTGGCGTCTCAATAGAACATTTACTTTTGTAAGATCATGTCGTGGAATGACATGTGGATCGAAGTATCTTCCCACACCAACGAAGTCACCTCGCAGGTAACCAAGAACTATCGCTACAACCCAGATGGTGTTTTGCCCGCATTTCCACCGGTCACAGGCGTTGACCAAGATGACGCGCAGTCACACCTCAATTCGGACCAAGACGAGGAAGCCAATTTTCCTGTCCTTCTATGGGGTGCGGTCGTTCCGGTCGCTTGCCCAGCACGACCAGTAAAGAATTGGATGCTCCTCTGGACAGATTGGGGCCTCCGCACTATACATTACGCAACCTGGCCGATTCCCGAGCTCTTGAAAAAGTATTAGTTCACCTCGAGTATAGGCATGGGGTGTCCCTTTCTTTGGTCAATTATTCTTCTTGTTTCGCCGTGCCAACCGTATGGTTACCGCGTTATCTTCCCGACACCTTGGGCAGCCCGACGGTTACCCCTTCCCTTGGTTGTCGCCTATACTTCACTCGCTATTTTTCGTCGCTTACATAAGTACTCCCGACTTTTTTTCCGTCACTTTCATATCCGTTATACATATCAACCTCATTCGCGTGCTTGCATTCGCTGACACAGCGCATCAACCTTGGTCCGATCCATCACAACAAGGACACAGCCAACGTCACCAACCCGATTCCCAAGTGAATCCTACCTCCCATGACGGCCACACCATTGTTTTCCGCTGTCCCACCCTGTTTTCCCACGCCGCCAACCAACTCTGCCACTCCTTGTCTCGACACAAACCCGTCCGCACTCGCATCCGTGTATCCCATGGCCAGCAATGCGGCCTTGATCCCAGGCCCGATACCCGACTTTGGCGCGCCAGAAGCCTTGATTCGATCCTCGAGCGACGCCGTGATTGAAATGGGCAACATGATAAAGTTGGGCGTCAACCCGGCAATGGAATCGTTGGTGCGCCAGTTGGGATTATTGTCGATGCGCAGCATGTCGGGCGTCTGAATGTGGTTGAGCGAGCTGGCGGGCTTGAACGGGTTGAATGACGTTTCGAGCGTGAATGGCGCCGACGATTGCGCAGGAACATTGGACGCGCCGGGCGCCCAAGCAGATGGGGTGAATTGAAGCGTGCTTTCGGTCGTTGCAAGGCGTGTAAAGTGAGCAATGATGGAGCGAGCGGCTGCGTCCGCAAGCAAAGCAGTTTCTACGTCCGGGAGCTTGAATACCCATTTGGACACGTCCGTGTTGTTGAAGAGTGGGGATAGCTTGCCTTCCTTAGCGAGCCGATCAATGGCGGCGTTCAGTGCCCTTGCGTACGTCAAGATAGAGGAAGCCTCGCCATGTCCGGCGGCAAGAGGGTGAGGTTGTTGACTTGATGAGATGGTAATGAAGCGTTCAAAGATGTCCGGGTCGGAGAATCGGTGAAACATGTATCGATTGGTTCGTGCAACGGTAGCATTGAGGGTCGCGGAAGACTCGTGCCATGGCAGCACCGTGGGAGGAGAGGCAGCGGATACGGCGGGGACTGAGTCAGGGAAGCGAGCGATCGAGCTGACGGTACCCCAGCCTAAGCCGTGCAGCGTCTCATGGAGGATTACAGCTTCAAAGTCGTTCTACATAAAAACACCATGACGGCTCCGTCAGAGTTGCGAGAGATGCCTCATGAGGTCAGAAATGTGCCGTGCGCGTACCGAATTGCTCACAGCTGGGTCACCGGGAAACCACCAGTTCTCCAGGGCATTGCACTCGGCTTCAATGTCGACATCTGGCCATTTCCAATCGTCCAAGCCCGCCAAATCGAGTTGCTTGAGAAGTGCCACTGGGTACTGAAACACTTGACCGTCGTCTTTGTGCCGAACTCGGTACAGGCGTGCTGGATATGCGCTGGCGGCTAACCGCATATCTGGGCATGCGACGTCCACCGTGGTTTTCCCGCATGGCAGGTTCATCACCAGCCGGATGGTGATGATGGACGGAACTTGAACTCGGTCGCAATGCGGGCCAAAGCAAGCCGGGCACTAGACTCAGCACGAAAGCAGAAATCTGGCTTTGACGGAATATGGTCGCATTTGAAAATGAGCGAGAACGGATTGCTGTCAATAGCATTGACTACCGCGGCCAACCCTGGGGTTGAATTGACGAAGCTAAGTGCGGCGAAGAGCAATAGTGTAATGATCACAGTGGTGGACGGCGGCATCTTGGAGGTTGCATGCTCATAACATAAACATATCATATCGAGCTGAATGCATGATTTCGACATGGGACGGCGGACACTGTGGCGGACAGTGTCGAGTTATAACAGTCACTCCTGCGACGTGGGTTTCATTGGGTTACGAACATGCCACTCGGGCATTTTCATTTGCTGGTGCCATCGCGACATTTCGATTCCGAGTTGAGAGCTGGAAACAAGTGAGCCCAGTGAGCTTCTCCAAGGCCTCATGCCGCATATTCCCCCGCATGGGCTCGAATATTTGGAGGCTCGAATCGGTTTCCTGTGGCCGGGCCACATGACCAGCAACGGTGATATGATCTTGGGTGGGAAGCTTAACTCAAGCGGCGAATGTCTCAGCCTGTGTCTCAGCTGCCACGTGTGTCACAAACTGGTGTGTTTTCAGACTGATCTTGGCCCAGCTCCACTGGCAGCAAGTTGCTTTTGCTGTTGGTGTTTCAGCGCACGCATGCGCGTGGCCTATGCACGTGGCTACATGCACTAACAAAATGCGCCCCCAGTAGGTATACAGGTGTCGGCTGTGCCAAGCTGTACCTATAGTACGTACTACCGACCCATGAATTGTCGGCCACATGATTATCCATGCATCCCATTGCCTCCGGATCCGGGCCGGGACTTGGGCCTAATGTTGCGCTACGGTTTCTCCTCCCAACCGTCAAAGTTTGGTCGTTCTTGTAACAAACCCGTGAGCTGACGCGACGACCTGCCATCCGTATGCTGCTGTACGCTGCATGATTTCGCCTGAATCACCCATGGTACGCCAAGCTTCTTCAGGTCGTTCGGCCTTGGCCTCCATGAGCACCACTGGCAGACTCATCAAGTAAAGGTGAGACGTACCACGCTGAAGCCTCCACCAGGCAAGAGCAAATTGAGGTGCGCGCGAAATGTCTCACTTGGACACTGTGGGCCACCTGCTCAGGCCATTGTGGGACGCAGTGCCAGTGAGCAAGTGACATGATAGTGCTGTTTCCAACCGCTACTTCTGCAAGGAGCTGCCTTGATGCCTACAAATAGTTCATGCAACCGCCCTCAGTTGCAGCAGAAACTGTGCCCACTCAAGCTACAATCCCACTATCTCCCGCGACCAGTCACTATTGAACAAGATCATCTTTCGCCAACCATGCGCTTCATGACCGTCCTCCCCTTGCTCGTCCTCTTGGTGGCCCTTGGCCTTTCCATCTCCGAGTCCATCCTTGCCCCGCTGTAAAGAACGAGGCGGTAGGGCCGAGCGGAAGCAATGCATAGAGCAGTAGACTGTAGAAGAAGATGTATGAATCGTAGTCTTGCAAAGAGGACACAATACAATCAGCATTGAAGGTAAACAACACTGAACAGTAACTCCAACCCCAAACACACCTGTCACGCGTGGTTGTGACACTCGCCCACTCGTCCTACCCCTGTCCGCACTCCTGACGCCGGCATGTTCGACGATGACCTTTCTTGCGAAGCCATTTCTGCCTCGGGCGTCGCCATGGCCAGCGCTGCTTGTGGTTCTGGTGCCCTCTTTTACCTCGGGTTCCTCGCTTTTCTTGGTGTCCTGTTCAACCGTTCCTGCAACAATCGCGATGTCGTTCGTTTTAACGGTGCTTGCCCTGCGTTCATGGAAGCCAAAGCCGGTACCGTATACGCTAAAATAGAACGGCAGATGGGCGGGGAACGGCACGCGTTTTCGTGAACAACGGCAGCGTGATTGGGTCATAACGGCAGCTAAACTACTACAACGGCACCATTCATGTCAGACCAGCACCATTTTCCTACAGAGCGGCAGGTGATCAACATTTTTTACACTGTTTGCCGTTCTATGCCAAAATGCCGTTCTATTTGAGCGTATACGGTATGTCCCACCTGCCACCACCGCCAATTTGCCAGTCCATGAGGACAAGCGTATACTGACCTCAACCCTGACTCCAACACATCCATAGGTTGCGATCTTGCGCCAGTTGTACACAAGATGATGGCTTTCAATATCAACGAGGGGACGTGCTCGTAGGAGCGTGAAGGTGAGCCAGTTTGCCTCGGCGAGATCGGCTTTGTGACTTGTGCTTCTGGTCCGTTTCCATTCGCTTTACATTCAACGATCAATCATTTGCACTGTCCGAATAGTCCTCTCAAACAATGCTAAGACACTTTTCCACGCTCCAAATGCATAGTCCAGTGGTCTATCCAACAGCCATGCGGCTCTGGAACACGCCGCCAAGATCATCCCAGCAACGACAAGCGCATCATGTGCGGTTGGTAAAGAACAAAATCGTTGACGACTCAGCCTGCTGGTCCGCCAAGATCGCTTCGTTCAAGCTCTGTTTCATTTGTTACATCCAAAACCTGCTCCATAGACCGGCGTTTTGTCGCAGATATGACGGTCTCTGCCCATTTCATTGTACGTCAAATGTAAACGTTCATTTGTCATTCCGTCGTGCACCTTTGGGAGAGACAGCCTTGAGGCGCGACGGGGATGGTGTTGCGGTTGGGAAAGGCCATGGACGCGACACGAAAAACACCAAAGCACTGAAGATCAGCGCGTGCCTGCTCACTTGCGTTTCACCTGTGGTTCCAGGAGGATTTTTGGAGTCTTGCGTCCAATTCCAAGACAAGCTTTCTTGCCGGCCACTCCGTGCCCGGGCTTTGCACAGAGCGTTGTCACTTGAACGTGCAGAAGTGCAGCTATCGTGTGAAGATCTGAACCCTTTGTCGTGCGAGGGAGCGCTGAGCTTAGAGCGGATCGGTTGCGCCAAAGTCGAGCTGGCACTGGTTGTACTGTATGAAGACGGATGAGATGTAGAATTGAACTGAGAACATATGTAGAGCCAACTTGTACGGAAACTTCAGGGCCTTTGACCATGATAGACTGGGTAGTATGACCTACCTGCATCCTGCGGTCAGCATTCACTTGTCACAGTCACGTCTTTGCCTGAGCGGAATCCGCAAAATGATGATGCCGCAATACATCGGAACACATCCACAAAGGTTCCCCTCTTTCGCAGGCACAGGATCAATTCGGGAATCGTCCTCGCAACGCAACTCAGCAGTAACAAATGATGCCAAAGAAAGACAGAGAAAGGTCACGGACGAGCTAAGAAAAGCACCGAAGAACCGAAGAAGCATTTGCGCCTGTGCTCGTGTTTCACTCGAACAAGGCAGTGAGGGTTTTGGAGCCAAGGGCGTGCGTCTCAACCTTGGAAATGACATGGAAAACCCTCTGCAACTCTTGAGATATGTATTCAATGCACCATGGGACTCAATGCATCGGTGAAAAGCACATAAGGCGGCCCCGTCCCCCCGCCGAGATCCCATCGTTACTCAACACTCCAATCACCACCTGACATCGCCACCTCCCCCAACTCTCCTCTCTCGCCTTTGGAATGCGCCCCATTTCCACGCTGTCCTTATACATTCTCCTTGCGCTTCTGTGCATCAGCCAGCAGCAACATGATGCAGTCTCGGCAACGCCAGCGTCGGGCTTTGCCCACAGCTTTGTCCGAGCACAAGTCGACGCCACCAACCAAACCAAGCTCACCACGTTCAATGTTGGCCAATTTGTAATCGACTTTGCCTGCGAATCGGCCAAGCCTGGGTTCTGTGACCAAGCTTCGGGTGCCATTCGCCGAGCGTGCCGCCGCATCCAAACCCAACTCAAGTTCAAGCGGCCCATCAAGGCCGTCGTTGCCATGTTTCGCCCCTGCGGCGCGAGTCAGCCGGATCCCAAGTGCCCGCATTCGAGGTTTGTCGGCGTTGCTTCACCGACACATTTCTACCCAGTCAAGCACAAGGACGATGGCCTGGTTTACGAGTATCCCACCGTTTTGCTGCGCCAAACAGACATTGTTCCGGACGATGCATCTGTCGCATGGCCGCAGTACGACATCATGGCTGCCTTCAACGAGGTTCGTTATTCGGTTAGAGCCATTTTCTTGTTTCCCTATACGCCTTTAGCTGACTCATACATCTCCACAGTTTGTCGATTACTGGTTCCAAGGCGAGCAATGGAGTCCAATGGGCGACATGATCGACCTCGAGTATGTGGCGACGCACGAGCTTTTACACGGTCTTGGCTGGGGAGTCAGCGGCGCTGCCAATAACCCACCCAATAACAGCACATCGCTCATCCTGCCCGCCCATGAAACTTCGCCTCGTGGCACAGTCCCCGAGCCCATCAAACTCCCTCTGGACCTGGACGAGTCAAAGTCGGATGCTCGATTCTATTCCTTTATCCGCCCAACCATTTTCGACCGCTTCCACGTCATGTCCACGGCCGGTTGGCCCAATGCGACTCGATCGGCCGTACCCATCTCCGAATTTATTTCCAAGATTCAAACAGCTGCCACCCGACTCATTGCCTCTGGTGCGATCAAACCCATGTCCGCGGCCGACGCACAAGCCGCCAGTGCGCGCCTCGACCAAACGCCCGAGCACAAGGCGATTGCTGCCAACACGACTCAGGTCGCATTCAACCCAAAAGACGTGTACTCGGCCATGGAATCGGATCCAGAGGCACGCTCCATCATGGCTGCCATGTACAAGACTGTGACGACCGCCGATTCCGTGCGCTTTGATGCCGGTTCCTGGGCACCCGCTGGCGCACAAGTCCATTCACTGCTCGGGCTCCCGCCCAGCTCGACGCGCTTGCTCATGGAGACAAGTCACGATCCATTTGCCAAGGGGTCGACCCTTGGTCACATTCAGTACCCCGCGGAGCTGCAGCGAGCTCTCAAGAGCGGAAGCGGCGCGCCGCGTATCTCGTCCATGCAAATCTTTGGGTCAGAGTTCCTCATGATTTCAAGTGTGCTGCCGTCGACACTCGAGTCGCTGTCGATGCAGCTCGGCGTGCGGAGTGGAATCGGGCCTAAGACGGTCGCTGCGCTCGTAGCAACTGGGTACACTCCAGCGTCCTCAAAGGAGTGGGTGAGTCGCAAGGATGTGGCGGAGCTGGTTAGGGCAGAGGTACCGCTTGGATCGCCTCTGGGCGCCCCGTTGACGTTGCCAGATAATGGTGATCCTGCTTCTCCAGGGTCACGCCGGCCCGAGCAGAGACCGTCGAGTAATGATGCTCGTCGCGTGGTGTCCGGTTGGGTGGCGGTGCTCGGTGTTCTTGGTAGCATGGCGCTTGTTGTGTGATTGGTACTGTTACGTTCCCGATTGCAAGATTTAGCCTTTTCACAATACACATATATAGATGTCCCCTTGTCATGAATCTGTTCTTCCCCTCAATTCGCTCTCCTCGCTCGCTGTCTCGCAGCAACGTCTCGTCTGTACAACGATGAATGTCTTCAATTGCGGGGTCCAGCCAGGTATTCGGCCGGGCCTCAACTCATGCATGATCAATAAGCGACTTTCATGCATTCGATTTAGTTCAATGCCAAGCTTTGCCAAGAGCTTGGCAGTGCAAATGAGCCAGGGAATGGAGCTGAGGTGGCATTCATTCCCATAATCGTTGTTGTGTTATGTTTCATAAAGACCGGCACATTTACATGGTAAACGTCTCCCGTGGAAAAGTGCCACAGAGCGTGATCGACTGACTCTCCTCCACCCTTGGCATCTTCACCAAAGTCCAAATGCAATGCGTCTTCCAGGCATTTCGTTCGCCCTGTGCACCCTGCTTCTTGCCATCATCGGCAGCTGCAGTCGCACCAATGCAGCCCGCATTCACTCTCTCCAAGGACAACTTGGCAGTCCGTCCAACAATCAACCTCACAAGCCCGATGTCACCTCTTTCAATGAAGGCCAATTCGTGGTCGACTTTGCTTGCGACTCGTCCGCCAAGCCCGAGTTTTGCGACAATGCCATCAAGGCCATTCGGTCTGCGTGCTGGCGAATCCAGTCACAACTCAAGTTCAAGCACCCAGTCAAGGCGATTATGGCCATGCATAAGCCTTGTGGGTCCGCTGCCCTGAATTCCACATGCCCCGAAATGCACGGATTCATTGCCCAGGCCACTTCCACGCATTTCTTGCCCATCATGCACAAGGATGGACAGGTGTACGACTACCCATCCGTGTTGGTGCGCCAGTTGGACATTGTTTCTGATGACACGTCCTTTGCATGGCCAAAGTATGACCTAATGATTGCGTTCAATGAGGTACCAAATGACTTGCACCATTTGACTCTTTTCCATAACTGACCCTCATCCTGTACGTCCCTAGGCGTACCAATACTACTTTGACGAGGTCCCTCCGTCCCCAAAGCACAGCTACTTTGAGACGGTGGCCCTGCACGAGCTGATCCATGGCTTGGGCTTTGGTTGCGGATCGTTGGTGTCGCCCCTGGATGCCGATGGGAATACAAGCGTCTTGCCACTCGTCGTCCCCGACCACGAGTACATGCCTCTTGGTTCTATGCCCAGGACGATCGCGGTCCCATTCGATATGACCTACGACAATTCCACCTTGCGGTACTACGAGTTTGTTCGGTTGACAATCTTTGAGCGCTTCTTGGTTCTCGCCTCCACTGGCAACAACAGCACTCGTGCAGCGCCATTGCCGTCCGTCCCGCGCGAACCCGCATTCTTGGACTTTTTGGCCAAGATGCAAGCCCGTTTGGAGCAGCTCGTCAAGTCGAGGACTATTCGCCCCATGTCCGCAACAGCCGCCAAAGCGGCCAGCGACAAGTTGGACACCACCCCCGGAAGGAAAGGCGCTGGCTGCCAATACAACTCAAGCAGCATTCGATCCCAAGCACGTGTACGCGGCGCTCGCATCCGATCCGCAAGCCAAGGCGCTCATGTCTGCCATGTACACCACGGTCACGACCCCAAGTGCCGTCCACTTTGACTTTGGCGCATGGCCCGCGGTCGCCGCGCAACTTGGCTCACTCTTGCCCAACCTCAACTTCACGGCGTCGTTGCCGATCGAGACGAGCTACCGCGACTTTTCCGCCACCTCTTTGTCGCACGTCCAACGGCCACAGTCTCTCATTGACCGCGACCTCAACATGCTGACGGGCAACTGGTCGATGCGCCCGCAGATTATTCGCGACATTGGGCCAGAGTTTATCATCATGTCCGAGGGCGCACCCAACTTGCCGCTGGATGACCTTGCAATGTCGTTGCAGGCTCCCTCGGGTATTGGGCCAAAGACGTTGGCGTCGCTGGTTGCCATGGGATGCACGCCCGCGTCGGCAAAGGATTGGGTCAGTCGCAAGGACGTGGCTCAGTTGGTCCGTGAGGCGGTGCCTGTGGGAACGCCGCTGGGTCCGCCGACGACGGCCGAATCTCAAGGTTCCGCGAAACCCGAGCAGCCCAAGCCCCCGAAAAGAATGCGGCCGTACGATTCCGTGGTGGGTCGCTCGCTCTGGCTGTCGTAGTTGTCCTTGCTGTTGCGGGATTGCTTGTGTGAAAGGAGCAGCAGTGATGTTGAGTGAGACATTTCCATCGGAAGTGTGCGTGCGAAGCATGAAGTCTTCCGGGGTGACGGGCAAGGGCGATGCTTGTAAATATGCCATGTGTCTTTCATTCCCTCATCTTGAATAGACATAGAGGAGACAACACGGACCCTAGTCATTCCGGTGCTTGCCTTGTGCAGTATTATCAAGAACGGTTGAGCCACAAAAGGGACATTCATTCGAAAAAAGAGTACATAGGAAGAGTTATGAAACGAAATCAACACAATGAGAAGGAAACACACTCCGATGACACGACCTTGATTTGGCTCAATCATCACCCTCGCCCTCATCATCACTCTCCTCAATCTCGCCCGCCAACTTTGCATCATCCTTGCGCTTGTTGCCCAAAATGGCGCGAATGTCTTCCAACCTGGCACTTTTACTGGTGCTCTCTTGATACTGCGGGTTCTCACCAAACGCCTCCTCGGCCATCCTCCGCTTGCGCTCCTGCAACGCCAACACACGCTCCTCGACCGAATCTTCCATGGCCAACTTGACAACGGTCACGGTGCGCTTTTGCCCAATGCGGTAAATGCGGTCAATGGCCTGGCGCTCCACCATCGGGTTCCACATGGGATCCACAATGAAACAGTTGGACGCGGCAACCAGGTTGAGCCCCACGGCACCCGCCGTGGTGGAAATCAAAAACACCATGACGTTCGGGTCGGTTTGGAACCGGTTGATATTTGCCTCGCGGACCTTGCGATGCATGGAGCCGTCGAGCCTTGTAAACTCGAACCCGCGGCGGCGCAGCGGGATTTGGATCAAGTTGAGCATGGACGTCCATTGCGAAAACACGACCGATTTCACGGTCGGGTCGCGCGACCGAGACGTTTCGAGAAAGGTCATGAGCGCGTCAATCTTTGTGGACGACAAGTAGTCGGCCGTGGAGAAGCGCATGCCGAGCATGGCGTCAGCCTTTGATGCGTGTGCCGTATCCGAGCCGTCTGCGGGCGACACGTCCTCGTCCTCGTCCTTGTTCTTGTCGTCGGCATGGTCCTGATCGTCATCGCCGCCACCCGCCTGGCTTCCCGAATCGTCCTCCTCGTCCTCCTCGCCCTCGGCCGGCAACTTGTATATCTGCTCACCGGTCATCTGACTCTGGCACTGCGGACACTCCCTCGATGCCTTGACCGCAGGCTCCAAACATGCAAAACAAAACCAATGTCCGCACATGGTGATGCTCGGGTTGCGCATGGCATTCAAACACATGGGACAATCCTCGCCAGCGTTTTCCCTGAGCAACGCCAACACCCGCGCAACGCCTCCGCCCTTTGGCGCCTTGTCCTTTTCGGCCAGCGCCCGGTGATTGCACAACTGGCGGAGCCGCGTGAGGTACTTGAGCAAGCACCCATTGGCCTGAGCATTGCCTGCCCCGGGCGCATACCGATACCCCATTTGCCGCGCATACGCGCGCTCCTCTGCGCTCTTGAGCACCTCCTCGAGCGTCACGCGCGTCTTTGCCTCCCATTTTGCGTACAAGTCGCGTTCCGCCGGGTTGAACCCAATCTTGTGGACAATGGACCGGAACGGCGGAAGTTCAAGCAAGGGCTTGCCGTTAAGCTTCATGCGCTTTGTCCGGCGCAAGCAGATGGTTTGCATGAGCGCCTTGAACTTTTCGAGCGCGCGCGGGTTACCCTTGCGAATGGGGGCATCAAACGTGCCCTTCCAAATGTCGAGGTTGTCGAACGGGTAGAATTCCATAAACTTGAGCAATGGATACAAGTCTTCGAGCTTGTTTTGCAGCGGCGTGCCCGAAAGCACCCACTTGCGCTCGGCAAACAGCGAGCATGCGGCAATCGACTTTTTTGTGCCGCGCGTACGAATGCTGTGGCCCTCGTCCAGCACAACGCGGCGCCATCGCACCTTGTGCAGCGGGCACTTGTCGTCGGGAACAGTGGCCAGAGTTTCGTAGGTGGTGATGACCAAGTCAAACGACGAAAGATACTTGTGGTCGCGCTTGCGTTGTGGCCCGTGGAACACATAGTACTTGAGACGCGATGTTTCAACGTGTTGGCGGATTTGCGATTCCCAGTTGGATACGACCGATAGCGGGCAGACAATCAGCGTGGTGTTGCAAAAGTGGTCCGACACGCCGCACGATTCGGCCGCGGGCAAAAATGGGGTGCCTGTGGGTGAGGAAAGGATCAGAGCAAGCACTTGAATCGTTTTTCCCAGGCCCATGTCGTCGGCAATCAATCTAAAAGGCTCACACATTAAACAAGTAAGTCCGAGTCGATGAATCCCATACCAAATGAGAAAAAACCAATGTTTACGTACCCCGCACGTGCCAACCTGGGTTTTCCCTGTGCAACCGAATTTGTGGCCGTATTCAGATACACCTTGTGCTCAACACTTTGCTCCGTCGGCAACCCATTGGGCGCCAAATCACTCTGAACCGTGCGCACCAACCAAAACTGACTCTCTGCCTCCTCGGTCGGCTCCTTTGGATGCTCTGCCTGAATCATCCACCCGAGCCCCTGCCGCTGATAGGGTAGCAAGGGTGTCAGCAGCCCTTCAGGCTGCGGTGCCTCGCGCAAGTTGGCCAAGTCTTGTTCTTTGAGCCCCACTGAGTCGAGAATGGCCGACCGCGACTGGTCATTGAGGTCTTGGCCAAGTTGAAGCAAGCGTTGCCATTCCTCGTCGGCAACAATGGGCCGAGTCATTTGTGGCTGCAGTTGCATGCCCGGTTGCCCGAGCTGGTGTTGCGACAGCGAAGGTGACGAGGTGCCAGATGCGGACGATGCCGACGAGGCTGAGCGCACAAGCCGAGCATGGCGGCCGTGGTGGCTGCCTGCTGCTGCTGCTGCTGCTGTTGTTGTTGTTGTGCAGCGGCCGCTGCGGCTGCGGCTGCAAGTCCGTTTTTGATGGCATTGGCCGTCGCCTCGGACTTGACTTGGGCCATCATGAGCAAGTGCTGCTGAGCAAACTGGGCTTGTTGCTGGGCATGTGCTTGCTGTTGCTGAGCCTGGATCATGGCCATTTGTTGTTGACGCGCAATGTAGGCGTTGTTGAAGGCGGCGGTTCCACCTGGAACGGCGCTGGGCATGCCGGGCGGCGGCGGCGGCGGCGGGTATTTTGCATAGTAAGGGGCCATGGCAGCGGCAGCAGCAGCGGCAGCCGCTGCACGGGCCCGAGCAGCAGCCGATGGAGCGCTGCCGGATGATGACGAAGAAGCAGAGGTGATGGCGGACGTGGTGGTGAGTGTATCTTGGTAGAGCTTGAAATGCTTGAGGACGGCGCGAATCACGGAATCGTTTTCGGAAGGCGTCAGCACATTGACGGCGATAGGGATGGATGTTTCGTTTGCGTCTGCCTCGACTGTGGCCGACAGTTGAATGCGGTTTGCGAGGACGAGTGGGGCAATGACCTTTGCGAATCCGCGGCGGAGAAGCCGACAGAAACGCCCAAGGTGTTGTCGACGCGGATGGTGGCCGAGTCCGAGTCGAGATCTGGATCGGACGAATTGTCGGCAGAAGAAGAAGACGACACGGAGAGATCGCAGGTGAGACGCAGCTTGTCACCTCGGCGAGTTACGCCAAAGTGATCTTCAATGCCTGTGAATTGTCAAGGATGAGTTGCGAGCTAGAGCAAGCAGGCTGGATGGCAGAAAATGCATGGGAACAGAAGAATACAAACCAACGACATCGGTGTAGAGGCGGACACACTCGATGAGAAACTGGTCGTCGTCGTTCAAGTCAATGCACGTCGTGGCTTGAATGGCCTCCTGGACCGACGTGGGCTGCTGGAGATGTGCCTGAATTTGCGTGGCAGGCGACGCACGAATGGGCTCTGGTTTGGGAGTCACGAGTGGCGGTTGCGAAGATGCAGCCCAGGGAAGCGAGCGGGAAGCACCGTTACCGACGGGGAGTGGGATGGGAAGATCCGAGGCAGAGGACGAAGCTGACGAGGATGAAGCGGCAAATTTTTTGGCATTGTCGCGATCATCGGGGCGGACAATGTCGCTTGGGCGTTTCCGTGGGTTGGCAGGAACTGCCGTGCCAGGCCCAGGATCAGGCAAGCTGGATTCATATTGTGCTGGTGGTGGGTGAGACTGAGAAAAGCGTGGATCGGGCGGAAAAGTTATGGTTTTGGCTTTGACGTTGGGTGGGCGATACAGAGAGAGTGTGTGTGTGCAAGAGAAGAATGTAAGTGGGAATAGCTACGATAGGGAGGAGAAGAGCGGGTTCGGGTGCGAGACAGGAGTGCTGGCGACGGCGAGGAGACCGGGGATGGTCTGGTTACTTAATGACTTGGGCAGTCGAGGACCGGAGTAAGAGGCAGAGCCAGAGCCAGAGGGTTGCATCGAGTATACGTATAGAGTAGGGGTACTTCCTTTGCTCAATGAATGGCATCTTGACCATAACCATAACCATAACCATAACCATGGCCTCGTGACTTTACTCTAAACGATTCTTGCGTGTGTTATAATTAATAAGTATATGGTTGTTGGATGGCCATTTAGGTCACGCGGACAGCACGCGGACAGGACAGGGTCATGTGGCATTTGGGAACAAGAGGGGCCGCCGATCCGACTCTGTCGACCAACCTCAACCTCAGCCTCGACGCCAATGGCCGCACTTGCACTTGCACTTGCCTAGCCTTCCTGGGCTGCAGCTGTTACGTTCAAGCTCAAGTTTCTGTGTCGTACATAGCTGTGGCCCTCATCTTCATCTCCTGACGGAACTACCGATACGTCCGGCAACTGACCATGCAGAGTCACAACCCCAACACCAACCACACCCGCCAGCCGTCCGCCTCGTCCTCGGGCGGCGTGCCCAACCCACTCCAACTCCAGCACACGGGCGGCTCGCACCACTCGCACCACTCGGCCCATTCCGCCAACGCCGCCGCACCCGCTCGTTCCTCGTCCTCGTCCGCAGCTGCATCTGCCGCTCATCGCGAGTACAGCGGCCATGCCCCGCCCCCCGTTCCGTCACTCGCCGCCACTCAGCGAATGGAATCGTGGCAGTCGGCCTCTTCCTCTTCCTCTTCTGACCACCAAGGTCACCATTCACACCCGGGACAGGGACAGGGTCAAGGCCAGCTGCATCACGCGCCGCCCGTCCACTCGTTTGCCAGACCCATCCAAGCACAGCAACCCCAACAGGGCTACTACCAGCCACCGCCGCCTCAGCACATGCAGCCCATGGTCACTGGCCGTCGCCCGGTGCCCGTTCCCGTTCCCGTTGCTGCCACTGGCCAACAACCACCCAACGGGGGTTACTATGCCCAACCCCCTCAGCAGCAACAACCACCCATGATGCAACACCACCACCAGCAACAACCTCACCCGTACTACCAGCAACAACCCGCCATGCAGCAACAGCAATATCACCCGCAGCAATACCAGCAACCGCCACCACCACGACAACCTGTTCACCAACACCCGCAACAACAACAACAAGGCTTCTACTACCAACAGCAGCAGCAGCAGCAGCCTCAACAGCAACAGCAGGGTTACTACCAGCAGCCTCCTCCACCTCAGCAACAACAGCAGCAGCAGCAGCAGCAACACTTTTCCCCCATTGTTGCCGCGGCCGCCCCCCGCAACCTCTCCCCGACGCATCGTCAGAACCCACGCAACGTGCCTTGCGCATCGACACGTCCTTACCCTTGGACCAATTGCGCGCCACCACGCTACAATCGCTCGACCCGGAAGCACACCTCGACTTTATCCGCTACCTCGTGTCGCTGGCCGACCAAGTGGCCGCCACCGACCCAGACCCCGCTCGGCCACCAAACAATCCAGCAGTTGTACGCCGAAGCCCTGAAATGGGTCAAGCGCCTGGCCACTCATGGGCCCGGCGGTCTCAACGGGCTCGCGAAAACCCCACCGTTTGCCGACGCCATGGTGTACTTGGCAGAATGCCATGGAAATGCTCTGCTGGGCTTGGCGCTCGACCATGACAAGGCTTTTTCCTTGTACTTGCAAGCAAGCAAGCTGGGCCATCCAGGCGCCACGTATCGCGTGGCCGTGTGCTACGAGATTGGCGCAGGGACCAAGCGCGACACACACCGTGCCGTGCAATTCTTTAAAAAAGCCGCAAGCCTGGGCGATCCGGCCGCCCTGTACAAGCTGGGTGTGGTCTGTTGTACGGCGAGCTCGGATACGCAGCCAACCCGCGCGAGGGCCTCGTGATGCTGAAACGTGCCGCGGCCGTGGCCGACGCTGACCACCCACACGCCTTGCACGAGCTGGCCATGGTTCATGAACCGGATCCCCCGGGCGGGCGTGACCCGAGGTTGCGTGAGATCCAGCACTTGATTTTGCCCGACCCGGCCTATGCCTTGGAGTTGTATACGCAAGCCGGTAAGTTGGGATATGCGCCAGCGCAGTTTCGCCTCGGCACGTGTTTTGAGGAGGGCGATCTTGGGTGTCCGCGCGACCCAAAGACGAGTATCATGTGGTTTACGCGTGCGGCAGAGCAGGGGCATCCCGATGCGGAGCTGGCACTTTCGGGATGGTACCTCGAGGGCGCCGAGGGCGTGTTGCCGCCCGACGATGGGCAGGCGTTTGCGTGGGCCAGGAGGGCCGCCGATAAAGGGTTGAGCAAGGCCGAGTTTGCGGTGGCGTATTATTATGAGATGGGCGTGGGCGTCGCGCAGAGTGTGGATGAGGCCAGGAGGTGGTATCAGCGCAGTGCCGCTCAGGGGAATCGAAAGGCCATGGAGAGGTTGCAGGAAATGAATACTAGTATGAAGGCCAGTTACAAGCAGGTCAAGCGGCAAAAGGAAGATTGCGTGGTCATGTAATGCCATGTTTGTGGCCATTGGGAACTGTGTGTGTGTGTGTGTGGATTCTTGCACTTTATAGATTTTTCTTCCATTCCATGCCGTTTTAAACATCATTTCCAACCTACACATGATAGGGATACAACAATCAAACCAATGCGCCAGTCACAATGCCCAACCCGCGCATCTCTGCCAAAGTCTGCTCCACAACGCCCTCTAAGGCCCGATCTGCCTGCTCGGGATTGTCAGCCCTGACGCCTGCCGCCACCAACTGCCCCTGCAACCCATCCAATGCGTGCAATGCCTGCGAATAGTAGGCATACTGCAACTTAACGAGCGCCTCAAACGTGGGCTCCAAGTACGTTGTCCTCAACGCCAACACTTTGGGCAGCTCGTCCTTGAGCGGGACGTTGAGTGCCTCAAACATACGGCGCGCCTCATTCACTTCCTCCTCGGCCCTCGGCAACCGTGAGGGATCGTCGCTGGGCTTTTCCACTAGCTTGCGATGCTTCGCACGCACGGCATCAAAATCAAGCAACTTGTGGCCGCGCTTCTTGATTGCCTCGTTGTAGTCGGG
Organism: Catenaria anguillulae PL171; assembly: GCA_002102555.1. NCBI lineage: Eukaryota > Fungi > Blastocladiomycota > Blastocladiomycetes > Blastocladiales > Catenariaceae > Catenaria > Catenaria anguillulae. The sequence continues at coordinate 564,099 of MCFL01000007.1, read as the reverse complement.
AAAGTATTCGACAAACCTGCCGAGCGGATCGAGCACCGTGGTCCGATACTCTGTGTCGACCGTGGTGCGCACTTGGTCTTCGAGGTGGTCAATCACCGTCTTGTACTGGCGAGCAGCGGGACTCAGCGGTTGTGCGTCGTCGTAAAAGGCGTCAATGGTCATGGCCATGCGTGATTGCGCGAGGGACAGGGCACGCAGCGAGTCGAGGTAGCCTTTGGATTCGCGGTGCAGGCGGTCGATTTTGGCTTCAAGCGATTTGAACCGCCGCTCTTCGTCGTCAAAGTCGCGGTCAGTTGTCTTTTCGATGGCGCCCGCGGTTTGCAGCAGCGAGGTGCCTGCACGGTTGACGGCTTTGGTGAATCCTTTCCTGTATTGCAGGGTGTAGAGGGCGTGCGTCAGCGAGCAGGCGGTTGGTGTGGTGGTGGCGTGGATCAGAGTCTGGCATACCAGCTCATGGCGGTACGGCGTGGTCTCAGTGTCGGTGATGGGACAGGTTTCTTAAGGTCAAATTGGATGTTGAATCGGTAGATTTCATCTTTCGTACAGAGCCTCATTACTCTGCTCATTACTTCTTGCATGGGTGCGGCGTCGTCATGAGGATTCGCCTCGGAAGGTCTTGGAACAAATGTCGAACGAACGTCAGCGCCGCTAATGCTTCTTGGATGTTCGATGCGGTTCATTGTTGGCTCTTGACGAGCATGCGACCATCGGCCATGCCACTTGCGACTTCACAGCGTATCGGGCAGGCGGGAACATGACAATCCCAAGCTACCTGGAAATGTGTTGAGGGGAGCCTGACCTACCTGGCCTGAAATTTCTATAGTGTTCTTATTCGAAATGCGGATGATATTCACGTTTGAAAAAAAAGTTACATTCGAATGTAACCCCGTAGTCAAGGGGTTAATACACTGACTGACGCTGTCGCAACTTGGTGAGCAAAGCCCCGCCCGCAGCGGCATGGATCCAAACGACATAATTGGCAATAACAGTGGGCATGGATTTACTGCCCTAGTAGCACTAGCCGATGCATGGAGCTTTCGGCAGTCCCTTCGGCTGCTTTTGTTCAATGTCTTACAGTTGCATATCCAACTTGAGAACTATGCCGTTCGCTTTCACCTCCTGTTTCGTTGTCCCGCTCTCATTTTAGGTAGGAGTCCCCTCTGTCCCGTTTCCTATGCAGCCAGCTGTACGCACGCGCAGAATCGTCTAGGTAGAATAAACACCAAGACCCGCGTGCCTCGTCTTGTGGCCTCGAATCCATGCCGGTCGAGTCGACTTTCATTGGCGCCGAATCAATCAGAGACATCACGATCGAGCTGAATGTGGGAGTAACTTGCAAGTGGTTCTTTGCAAACATATTGACACTGGAAAGGCAGACAAAATTGCATCAATGGTCCTCGATCCCACGATTGCCACACATCTTGAACCAATTTCCACTGCGCTATGAGCCGCCATGAATACCCCGATAAAGCGAAACGAATGACTTCATGCTCGACGTGAAGGTAAGGTGTGTGCACATACCACAACGAGTCAATGGCGCAAAATCTAGTAGAAAAGCCGGCGGACTCAAATTGGCGGACTTGAGTTTTCTCTTTGGTATCATGTGTGTGCTTGCATGCCTCACGAGCAAGAGGGCAGTCTACTAAGACACACTGTACATGGAGGGGTAATCCCTCCGGTGTTAGTACCCTGCGAAGCATGCGACTGGCAGATGACTTAAGGAAAGGAGCCAATGGGAGCGACAGAATTAGCGTATTCATCCACGAGACAAGCAGCGAGTCGGACCCCCGGGCAACATGGTGAACGCTCGACGCGTATGTTGCCGACAACAAGAAACAGTCAATGGCTCCGGGGTACTCGTCCTTGGCGTCATGGAAGGCTAAGGCCGACCTCGTCACCGACCGCCACCCCTCTTCCAAGATGCAAACCCAAATTTTACCAAGGACTGATTGCCGACAGGACACGAAGAAAGCTCGATACGATACCCAAAGGAATCAGCTCTGACAGTGAAAAGGAGGAGGGGTATGCGTGACAAAACGAAAATGCAAGCAAGGACCACCCCACCTTGCGCGGCCGCCTGCGTGTGCAGTAGGGCACCGGCAAAATGGTGTGCAGCGAGGAACAAACACGACAATGATATTACCTGGCTCTTCTGGGAAAGAGGTCGCAATTGAGCTACAGACCCAGTCCTGCTCAGGTTCCCATTCAAACCGTCCAAGCTGCTCCCACTATAGGGCGGTCGTCGAGACTTGCGAAGATCAAAGAAACGGGACAGATTGTCGGCTTTTCAGGCCGCGAAGAGAGGAATCGACGCGAAAGCATGGTGATTCAAAGAGAGAAACGAATGAGGTACATTCCGAGGATGGGCAAGTTTTGCGTGATGTTGACGGTTGTTGTTGGTAAAAGCCAAAGAAGCGGCGTGAACTCGAGAAATTGTTGCGGGTGAGAGGAGAGCATCGTCGCGTCCCAGTCGAGTTGGTGTTGATGCGAGGGGTTGTGCGGTTGCTGAGGTGAGCGGCCACGGGCTGCTCGAGTATTTGAATTCCATCATCCGAGAGGTTTGCTTTGAGCCGTCGCACCGATGATGGCGAATCCATAGCGATGCGTATGTACTCAAAAAGCAGCACAACAGGGCGCCAACAACGGATGCCTGCTCATGGTCTTCGCTGGTCTTCAGTCCAGATGACGGGTCATGCTGTGCTTGTCGCTTCACATTGCTGTTGGACCTGTCTACTAAATATTAATGCTGGCCGTTTCGTCTTTTGAGCTCAAGTGCTACGTATGTATCGAGCCTTGTTAGGTAAACACATGTCATTGATTCATGGAAGGTTGAAAATGCACTCAAGATAGAAAAAAAAAAATCTTCTTGCTTACGATTGACTTACAGGCATATCGTATAGACAGGTTATCATCGGAGTAACTGCGGTACATGATATCCACAGATAAAACGAAAAAATAGCGACAAAAGCGTGGGGATACCGCAAGTTGCTGAAAAACCTGGACCACAACGTCGTCAAACGGCGTCGGAGTCGCGATATCGGTCGCCTACCTACGCCCCCTCCCCCACCGGCACTGTCGGCTCAAATCACTCGAGTGCGCGAGTTTCTTCCGCAACAAACGTGGCCTGAGCCGCGCTTTGGCTCGACCTTCGTCTGTCTTGCGCCGGCGTGAGACATGTGCTTGGATGTGGACGGCGAGGCCTTTACGGGTGTCGCAATCTCGTTTCGCCACGCCGCGCTTTGCGGGTTGCGAAGGGCCCGTCTTGTGGGGGCAGAGCCGGCTTCGACGAAGTGAACGCACAACGGTCCTGTGATCAGCACAACGAGAGGCAATCTTGTGTTGAGCACGAGTCGATCGGCCTGCGATACACAGAGGGCCAAGCTGTCGCACGTTAGGCTCAACAGCCGAGCCGAGGCAGGAGAACGGCCGAATAGCTTGCCATTGCCCCGAGTGAAATGCAATAAGCGTGGCAAGAACTTAGCTGGCTCACGGCCGTTTGTTTCGACGTGGCCAACGTTTGAAGTGCAGTCCCATCCCATCTTTCTCAAATCAGCCTGAGGTCAAGCTCATCTTCTCGCCCGGATTGGGGACTTTGGCAGAGACACCGGGGCTGCACACTTGTGCCTTCTTTTGCCGTATCTCTGGCACCCGCTCAGACTGTGGTTTTCGCCCGCGCTCATGGGAACCTGGGATACGGGCTGCCACGTCAAAAAAGGTCTCAGCTCACGTGCCAGAGGCAGTGTCGTGTTCCGCCGTGTTCGTCGCGATCCGTCGCCCGCACCGGCACGAGAATTGAAAAGTACGAAGCACTTTGCCGCTCGCGTGGAACCAACGGACGCTTGAACCCTTTCGCCATGCATTTGGCCTTTGGACTTGGCCCCGCACTTGCACACCCAATGAATACCGCCAAGATGCATTCTGCTCAACACTCAAGATCACGCCTCCGGTCTTGGACCGTGCTCGGCCTGCTGGCCCTTACCGCCCTGCTCGCCACGCTCGGCGGCTCGCCCAACGCCTTGGCCGGTGCCGAAAAGCACGAGTTTAGCTCGCAGGCCGCCGCTCTCATGGACATCCTCGTGCACAGCGTGTACAAGTCGCAAGGTTTGTTGCCAATTCGCTCACGTCCGTCTCGCATCCAGCGGAATCGCCGACCAACTCACGCTTGTGCACTGGACCTGCGTTAGATGCATTCCTCCGCGAACTCATTTCCAACGCCTCGGACGCTGTCGACAAGCTGCGCTTCTTGTCGCTCACCGACAAGTCGATTCTCGAGGCCAACCCGCATCTCAACATCACCATTACCACGGATGCCGAGCGCAAGGTGTTGAGTATTCGTGATTCGGGCGTCGGCATGACCAAGAGGATCTCAAGGTGCGCTCGCGCGCTGGACGAATGTGTGGATGACGACTTGCGCATTTTTGCTAACGAGGCGAAACTTCATGGCACTGCTGGGTATGATAGAACAATCTCGGAACCATTGCCAAGTCGGGCACGCGCGAGTTTGTGCAAGAGCTCAAGAAGGCACAGTCGGATTCGTCCTTGATCGGCCGATTCGGTATTGGGTACGTACTGCTCACAATCCCGCTTGTTTCCAGTGCAGCCACAGCACACTAAGCTCACCTTTGTGTCACGAATCCAGTTTCTACTCTGCTTTCCTCGTGGCGAAAAGGTTCAAGTGATTTCGCACCACTTCAACGACACCAAGCAGTACGTGTGGGAGTCGGAAGGCAGCGAGACGTTCGAGGTGTACGAGGACACGCAAGGCACGCTTTCTTTGCTGTACCCATCGTCATGCATGTTTCCATTGACGTTGCTTCCCGCATGTGTTTCCCAGGCCCCGATCTCCAGCGCGGCACTCGCATCAACTTGTTTTTGAAGCCCGAGGCCAAGGAGTACCTGCAAGAGTCCAAGCTCAAGGACCTTATCAACAAGTACTCGGAGTTTGTTGACTTCCCAATCTACATGTCGCGCATCGAGACCCAAGAAATCAAGGTGCCCAAGGAACCCTCTGCCGATGACGCCGACAAGCCCAAGGGCGACGAGGCCGCCGACGCGGAAAAGAAGGAAAGGGCGACGACACGGACGACGAGGACGATCTCAAGGTGGAAGATGCGGAAAAGAAGCCCGAAGACGACGGCATGACGACCATCACCAAGAACGTGACCGTGTGGGACCAGGTCAACACCAACAAGCCCATCTGGACGCGGCCGCCGAGCGAGGTGACGAGCGAGCAGCACAATGAGTTTTACAAGTCGTATTTCAAGCAGTTTGAGGATCCCACGACTTATGTGCACTTTGCGGGCGAGGGCAACACAAACTTCAAGGCACTCGTGTACATTCCCAAGCGGCCAGAGATGAACTTGATGCAGACTGCACCCGATCGTACATTCGCAACATCAAGTTGTTTGTTCGGCGCGTGTTCATCACGGATGAGGTATGTTGCTACCCTCACGTTTTTCCCGGTTGGCGCTGTGAGATACTGACCAACGCGAACACAACAAAACAAAAATATAGTTGATCGACTTCCTCCCTCGGTACCTCAGCTTCCTCCGCGGGTCATCGATTCGGACGACTTCCCGCTCTCCGTTTCTCGTGACACGATCCAGCAAACCCGGCTCATCAAGGCCATCAAGACCAAGGTGATTGCCAAGACCCTGCAAGCCATCCGCACGCTGTCGCTCAACGAAACCGCCTACGCGCCATTCTACAAGTCATTTGCGACCAACCTCAAGGCGGGCGTTGCCGAAGACTCGCGCAACAAGATCAAGCTCGTGCGTCTTTTGCGATTCCACTCGACGGCCGACGATGCGGGCATGACGTCGCTTGACGGATATGTTGAGCGAATGCGCAAGGGCCAAAAGGGCATCTACTACTTGGCGGGCACCAATGTCGTTGCCATGCGCAAGTCGCCCTACTTGGAGGCACTGACTGCCCGCGGGTACGAGGTGCTGCTGCTTGACGACCCGTATGACGAGCATTTGGCCGAGTCGATTGACACGTACGAGGACATCAAGTTGATCAACATTGCCAAGGGCAAGCTCGAGTTTGGCGACGAGGACAAGGACGGCGAGGAATTGGAAAAGAAACTTGCCGACGAGTTCCAGCCGCTCACCACGTGGATGACTGAGCTGCTCTCCGACAAGGTCGAAAAGACGGTCGTGTCCAACCGCCTCACCACGTCCGCCACGGCACTTGTTGCTTCGGGCGACGGTATGTCGGCGCGCATGCAGGAGTTGTTTGAGACGCAGATCAAGGCCCAGGTCAAGAACAATGAGTGGATGGCGCAAATGTGGGAGAATGCCATGCGCAAGAAGGGCGTCTTGGAAATTAACCCCAAGCATCCGGTGATCAAGGCACTCTTGGAGCGCGTTGAGGACGAAAAGGCGGATAACGATGATACAAGGGATTTGGCTCGTTCGTTGTTTGATTTGGCGCTCATTCGCGGCGGGTACCCGCTCAAGGATGTGGACGGCATTTCCAAGCGAATTGAGAGTGCAGTACGGTTGGGATTGATGGTGGACTTGGCGGCCAAGCCCGAGGTGGAGGTCAAGGACGCGCCCGAGGTGGATCCCGAGGCGGCCAAGAAGGTTCAGGAGCGCAAGGACAAGGAGGAAAAGAGCAAGGAGGAGGACGAGAGTGAGTCTGATGTGCACGATGAGTTGTGATTGTACCAAGGCTGTGCTAACGAGACCAGCAATGTAATTGTTTCATTTGCTGGTTCTGATTCGTCTTTGGCAGAAATGACCTCTGTTTTTCCTTGGCTTGGCATGCAGTAAATGCACGGCCAGTGGCCAAACTATCGTATGCTATCCATGGTAAGCTGCCAGTCATGTGTCATGTCCATGCATCGCCGCCCCGTGTGAGCCTCCGATCTGCCTCAGTCAGAGCGGCCAGAACAGACGCCACAAGATTGACGAAAACATCTCACCATAAATCTGATTGACGCGAATGAACCCCTGGTATTGAACTTGCCACGTATGCTCTTCCGACCCGGCGCATTGTCTGGCCACTCGTCAATACCGCCCATCTGATCCGCCGCAAGCCCCCTCAAGTCTCACTTGGTTCCGGCACCTGATCGCCACCAACACCAACACACTGGAACAACGCCATTCGCACCACGCTCATACTCTCGCGTTCTTTCCTATTGCCTTCGCCAGCCTCCAGGAATCATCATGGTCGCGTCCGCCGTTTTCATCCTCGACCTCAAGGGCAAGGTCCTGATTGCCCGCAACTTTCGAGGCGACATTCCCATGAGCGCCATCGACAAATTCATGACCCTCGTCACAGACAATGAGGAGGATGGCGCCGAGGTAGCACCCGTCGTGTCCGATCCAGACACTGGCATCCACTACCTGTTCATGAAGTACAACAACCTGTACCGTGCGTATTTGCTTGGCCCCCTCATCATCATTTCAACCACGCTCGCAGTACACCTAACATCGCCGCACTTCTCTTTGCGTGCATTTCGAAATCACACAAAGTGGTTGCCCTCACGCGCAAAAACTCCAATGCCGCCACAATCTTCCTCTTCCTGCAACGTCTGACCGAGGTCTTCATCGAGTACTTCAAGGAGGTCGAGGAGGAGTCGATTCGGGACAATTTCGTCATCATTTACGAGCTGCTCGACGAAATGATGGATTTTGGATATCCGCAGACAACCGAATCCAAGATTTTGACCCAGTACATTACTCAAGAGTCGCACAAGCTCGACATTGGCACGCGCCCACCCATGGCCGTTACCAATGCGGTATCATGGCGCCCCGAGGGCATCAAGTACCGCAAGAATGAGGTGTTTTTGGATGTGGTCGAGTCAGTCAACATGCTGGTGCGTCCGACGATCGTTTTCGTACTCTACATATCGCCCTTCCGTTTCCATGGCCAGCGATGCTCACGCAAGATGGCGAATGAATCAGGTTGCACCAAACGGCAATGTGCTTCGCAGCGAAGTCCTTGGCGCCATCAAAATGCGGTGCTACTTGTCGGGCATGCCCGAGCTACGCCTCGGCCTCAACGACAAGGTCATGTTTGACGCGAGCGGGCGCACACCGCGCGGCAAGGCCATTGAAATGGACGACGTCAAGTTCCACCAATGTGTGCGGCTGTCGCGTTTCGAAAACGACCGGACCATCTCATTCATCCCGCCCGATGGCGATTTCGAGCTCATGTCGTACCGTCAGGCGACACAGCTCAAGCCCCTGATTTTGTGCGAGGCAGCTGTGGAGAATTATTCGGGAACGAGGATTGAGTACATGATTCGCGCAAAGGCCCAGTTCAAGCGGCGGTCCACGGCAAACAATGTCGAGATTTTGATTCCCGTGCCCGAAGATGCAGATTCGCCAAAGTTCCGCACAACCATGGGTACGGCCGCGTACGTGCCCGAAAAGTCCGCGATTGTGTGGAAGATTAAGCAGTTCCAGGGTGGCAAAGATTTCTTGTTGCGTGCGCACTTTGGTTTGCCCACGGTGAAGAATGGTACGAGATCTCTCAGAACCTAATCTATGGTGAATTATTCTGACCTGCTTGCATTATCCACTTGTGCAGAGGACCTTGACAAGCGTCCGCCAATCTCGGTCAAGTTTGAAATCCCATACTTTACCGTCTCGGGCATCCAAGTGCGCTACCTCAAGATTGTCGAGAAGAGCGGATACCAAGCATTGCCGTGGGTGCGGTACATTACACAAAACGGTGACTATCATGTGCGCATGCCCGAGCCCGTCAAGTCCGGGAACCGTGTGATGCAGCCGCTGTAAATACCTTGCACACGGAAGAGTTAATTGACGGAAAATCAGCGAGCGTGCGTGTTGCGATGGGTCACTCGTCTTGTTTTTGTTTCCGAGCCCGTTCTTTTTTTGGACTGGTTGACTAGCAGTGTTGAGATTTCGTTGGTTGACCTGCGCTTCTTCTCCTTCTCCTTCGTCACTTGAGCTATCGTCCGCTTCTTTCGTTTTGTCATGGCTTCTTCAGGTATACACGGAACTACATAAATATCTTCAGGTCTCAGCAAATAGACCCGGCTTGAATCAGAGGAAGCAACGAGTAATGACTCAAGGTCTGACCAGGGACGGATGACCAAGAATACATTTGGGCGTGTACAAGGGTACGATACATGTGAGTTGATCTATGCATCCTCAATCCTTCCGATGCAACTGCACGGATCGCCGCACCCCTACCCAAGCCAACACCATCGCCGTAAACCCACCCACTGCACCTCCCACAACCATAGCAATCCAATCTGGTTGCCCGCCCACCACATTATTCACTCGCGGCGGCGTCCGTGGGCGCACTGCAGTCTCAACGCCATCGGCATCCAACACCATGGGCGGCCCCAGCGGCAGACCCACGGGCGCCTCCTCTCTTACCAACTCGGCCACATCCCTTCGACTCATCCACGTGTCGGCCGTCGCAGGCGTGTATCCCAACGCCACGAGCGTCGCAAGTGTCTTTAGCCCGATTCCAGACGGCACGCCCGAAATCACACACATGTCGTGCAGTGGCACGGGCTCGTCAGATGCCCACATGATAAACTCGGGGCCCAAGTCGTGCACGGTCGGCACGCGCGGAGAGTGTTGGGCGTCACGGTCGAACGCAATGTGAGCTTGTGAGCGCTGGACGTGCGGGAGCGAGCTGGCGGAAAACGGAGTCAGCGACGTTTCCAGTGTAAGTGGAGACGTTAGGTTGAGGTTGGGAAGCAGGCGAGACAGTTGTGCCGCGGCTGGCGGCCAAGCGGAAAAGGCAAAATGAACCGTGCTGGGCGTGGTGACGGTGGTGTGCATTGCGGCCATTAGCGCGTTGGTCTCTGCATCCTTAACGAGGGCCGATTTGATGTCGGTTGGGCTGTAGGCGACTTGGGTCGTGTTAGCAGCAAGCTCTTTTTCCTCTGGTGTCAAGTCGAGGCGATCGCTTGCGGCTTTGGCGGCGTCCGGAGATAACTGTTGGACGGCTCCTGCCTTGATCAACCGGTCCAGATTAGCTTGCATCTTGGCGAGGAAATCCATGGCAGTCGATCCACTGGGCGAGGTGGTATCAGCTATGCGCAAAAATCGGTCAAAGATCGTGGGGCGCATTAAATAATAAAAGCGAAGCTCTTGTCGCGACGAGCTCAAGTCGAACGGACTTGCAATCGCAGCAGGGGCGGATCCTCGAGCAAATTCATCGTATCCTGGGGAAACGAGCGGCGAGTTTTCGCCGCCCACTTGCTCCAGGTAGGACATGGCGGCGGCCCCGAAGCCGAGGGCATGCAGGATCTCGTGCAGGGCGACAGACTCAAAGTCGGACGAAAACATGTCGGCGGGCTCGCCTTGGAACCAACACAGTTGATGCTACACAGACACATTCCGTTTGCCAGATAGTCAGCGAGAAGCAGCGCCAATGTCTCTGGCAACTGACAACAGCCGCCATCGCACCGAATTGAATGCAACCATCAGATCGTATTTGGCCATGCAACCGACATATCGTCGGGAACAATGTCCAATTGGCGTAATAGGGAAGACGGATATCCGTACACCAATCCGTCATCTTTGTGCTTGACTGGGTACATGTGCGTCGGCGTGCCCCATCCGATGGGCCCATTCTCGGCACATTTGGGATCAAATTGTGCTTTGCCGCAGGGCCGATGCATGGCCATGATAGCCGTGACCGGGCGTTTGAACTTGATTTGCGATTGGACCCGGCGGCAAGCTCGGCGAATGGCGGCGACAGCATTTTCGCAAAAGAATGGGTCCGCGGATTCGCATGCAAAGTCGATCTTGAATTGGCCAGCATTGAAGGCAGTCAGCTTGGGTTGGGGTCGTTGAGAGGCGGTGACAGATGCTGGGTCATGCGTGTCGAACCTGGATTGGCCGCAGCTGCATAGCCGAGCGTACTGGCACTAACGAGCAGCAAGAGAATGCGTAGTGTACTGGTTACAAGTTAGGGGGTCAGTCGGGTCATGGCTTGTGTGGCAAAAGGCTTGGGCATGTGAGACATCCGGCTTGAGGTTGGGCAGCCAAGCAGAACCAGTATGCCCTTGAGGTGACACTTGGCATTTGTATGTATATGTAGGATTTGGAGGAAGGCGATAGCGATGCAACCTGGCAGCCCAAACAGCTATTCTGCAGACGGCAGGCGAGCCCAGGTATTTGGCCTTGCCCGATGGATGGATGGATGGATGGAAAGCCGATGTTGAAACACCGGAGCAGCCAGCTTCATTTGGCAAAGCAGTCTGGCCACGCACCAACGCACGAGGTGCAGACCTCAACATCGTGTGCGTGCTCCGAGAAATCAATCCGATAATGGTGTATATACAGCAGGGCGGCCAGCCGATAGACATGCAACGGCCGCCGATGTAAACGAAACAAGGACGAAAACAAGGCTTCACGACGGGAGGACGAGAAGGCTCGGGACAAAACAGAGAGAGGAAAGAATAAGGGGGACAGTGACTAACCACACCCGGTAGGCAAAACTTGAGAATTGACACGATTACGACGGCGGGAATCACTTAAACATTGGTCGCGTGCATACCCTCGGCCTTGGGCACTTCTGGGTCTGCTGCTTGGGCCTTGCTTGCCAACAATTCCGAGCTCTCCTCATGCGGCGTAGACTCTTGATCGACTGGCACTTGAGCAGTCTCCTGGGTGGCCTGGACAGGCGCGCGCTCGGCGCCACGGTTGCCTTGAACGAGATCAGAGTCGTTGGGCGGCCGCACGCAAAGGACGGGGCATGGTGCATGGTTGACAAGGTAGTTACTGTTGAAGTGACGAGAAAACAGCACGTGTCAGCGACTTGGTCGGGTAGGAATTGTCAATAGGGAACGTGCCACGAACCTGCAGGAACCAAGGAAAGCGCGCTGAAGTGTGCCCAAACCACGACTTCCACACACGAGCACCGTGGCATTCAATTCCTGAGCCTTGCGCACCACGTCCGACCTGGTGTCGCCCCGAATAGAGATGGCGCGCACGAGGAAACCTTGGCGCTTGAGGTCGTAGCCATAATGTTGCAAGAGGCGGTGCGAAGATGTGCGGTTTTCCTCCTCGACGTCGCGGACGAGTTGACCCATGTCCTCGTAGAAGGAGGCGTGGCCGACGGCGATCGGACGAACGTTGACGAGGACAACAAGATCGGTCGCCGGGTTGAGCAGGTTCTTCTTGGCCCCTATGTTGATCGAAGATACGGCATCAGAGAAGGGTCAGTGAGCTGAACGTGATACGCGTAGTGGGAGCGAAAGCGGCAAGCACCGACATTCAAAGGCATAAGATGAATGGTTGGAATGGTCGAGCGAAATGAGGACGGTGCGCGACTTGTTTTCCGTGTGGTTGTTGGGGGCAGCGGCGGTGGCGCCGGCGGCAGCGGGGTTGTTGTTGGCGGGCATGATGAAGGATGAAGATTGGGGTCTTGACTTCCGTTGACGATCTGTCAATGTGATATGTGAAATACTTTGCGGTTTGGATATGGTGGAGGCACAAAGGGAAATGGGCGGCCGGGGCCACTGCTGGTCTTTATACCACGCCCGCCTGACGCCGCGAAATTTGAGTTGCCCCTTTGGTCGCGTTGGCGCACTGAGGGCATTGACGACAACCAAACGCGACAAACTGGTCGCGGTTCGTGGCCACCGCGCCGACCAGAGCCCATGGCCCATGACCACGATTCCAATTACCTAGGCCAACAATTTGTTTGCTCATGATGAGCCATCGAGGCCCAGTCCAGAGTCCTCCATGCCAGCAAGAGCCCATTTGCCATCATGACGGCTGGGTCCCATCTTGCTTGCCCGAGCGCTGGCTGTCGAGTCGACTTGCAAAGTTTGTAATTGCCAGTCAACGACCCCCCTTCCAAATCTTGAGACGTGAGACAGAAAACCTTGCTTGGCCGACGCGTTGTGACACGGAATTAGTCAGTCAGTCGTCGGAGCTCGAGAGCAAGCCTTCTCCAGGTCAGCAGATATATCAGGTGATCAACCTTCACGTGCAAACTACATCACTTGGTTGCGGCGAACCGCAACTTGGGGCAGTCCCGTCAAGCCAAGTGGCCATCCCAACCGACCGAGGTGGGGCCCTTTGCCGATTTTCATGAGCCAGCGATCGCGGATCGGATCGAGGCCAATGTGAAATCCTCACATCACTCACTCGCGAACGGCAAACATGCATGGCCGAGAGCCGAGCAGGTCAAGCAAGCAATACCCTCACAAAGTTTCCAACCTGACCGCGGCCTCTACCAGTACCCGCGCTCGTACATAACCCCACCGCCACCCCGCCGTCCTTCTTTCCCCGCCATTAGTCGCGTCGTGCATGCTTGCCTCCAGCCTCCATCAAAACATCAGTCAACCAAACCATGTCAAAGCCAACCTCGCCTGCTGCCAGCGACTCGCCGGCCTTTGTGATTCCGCCGGCGCCGCCCGGGTCGGCCCGTGCCCAAACCGTCCGCGACTTGAACACTGCCCGCTCGCTCGTGTCGTTCCCCGTCGACAAGTTGTCCAACATCATCCATGGCTCGCCTGGTATGCCCATCTCCTGCTTGCCCACATCCTTGTCGCCGCCATGTACATTGATGGAAGTCGCTGTTTCGATTACAGATGTCATGAAGCGCAAAAAGGAACTGCTTGCCCTGATCGAATCCGACCCAGTCTTCAGCAAGGCCAACCGCCACCACGGCTCGCGCGAGGACCGCATGCTTCGTTCCATGCAAATGTCTAAGCGCCTCATCGAGATCCGCGACGCCCACAAGCTCAGTGACGCCGACATGTGGACGCTGCGTGCGCTTGTCGACGAAACCATCGTCATCACGTTGCACGAGGGCATGTTTCTGCCCGTGCTCCGGTCGCAGTGCTCGCCAGAGCAGGCAAAGTACTGGATCCCGCTGGCCGAGCAGTACAAGATCATTGGGTCGTATGCGCAGACCGAGCTCGCACACGGATCCAACCTGTCGGGACTGGAAACCACGGCTACCTACATTCAGGAGACGGACGAATTTGAAATTCATTCGCCCGACATCACTGCCGCGAAATGGTGGATTGGATCGCTCGGCGTCATGTCGACGCACACGCTGGTGCAAGCCAAGCTCATCATCAACAACAAGGACTATGGACCGCACCCGTTTGTTGTGCCGATTCGCGACCCAGAGACGCACGTACCCTTCCCCGGTGTGCGTGTGGGCGACATTGGGCCCAAGATGGGCTTCAACTTGATTGACAATGGATGGATCCTGTTCCACAAGTACCGCATTCCACGCACCAACCTGCTCATGCGCTTCTCGCAAGTCACCAGCAAGGGCCAGTACGTCAAGCCGCCTCACGCCAAGCTGGCCTACTCGGGGATGGTGTTTGTGCGGACCAACCTTGTGCGCATGGCGGCCAATGCGCTCGCAAAGGCGGCCACCATTTCCGTTCGTTACGCGGCGATGCGCCGGCAATTCACCGTGGTCAACACGGCCAAGCAGCAAATCGGAATGCGGTCCAGTGACGAGACGCCCGTCATCATGTACCCGATGGTGCAAGCGCGCATGTTCCCGCGCGTCGCCGAGGCGTATGCGACGCTGTTTACGGCACAAGAGATCGAGTCCATGTACCACGACATGATGCACCGGCTCGAGTCGTTTGATGTGTCGACGTTGCCCGCGGTTCACGCCAACTCGTCAGCTCTTAAGAGTTACTGCACCGGCTTGGCACTCGACGGCATTGAGGAGTTGCGCCGTGCGTGTGGTGGGCATGGGTTCCTCATGTCTAGCGGTCTGCCCTACTTGATGGCCAATTACTCGCCAAACGTCACGTACGAGGGCGAAAACCAGCTTCTCACGCAACAAACTGCGCGCTACCTCCTCAAGCAGCTGCACAAGCATCAAACCCAGTCGGAAACGCTCCACCCGATGGTCGAATACCTCGAGCTCGTGAGCCTGGGCGGCATCAAGGCGCAATGCACGGGTGTGTCGTCGCCAACCGACTGGTTCAACCCCTCGGTCCAGCGCGCCGCGTTTGCGCACCGCGCTGCGCGCCTCGTGGGCGAGTTGGCGCACCAGATCTCGCACGAGGGCATTCCGTTTGCCGACCTCAATGTCGAGTGTGCGCGCGTGTCGGTGGCACATTCGCAGTTTATCATGGTGTCGTCGTTCCACAACACGCTGCACAAGCTGCTCAAGCAAGACGCCAGCATGGCCGTGTATCCGGCGCTCAAGCTCGTGGCAGATGTGTTTGCCCTGTCCGAGATGCTCAAGAATGTCGGCGATTTCACCGAGGATGGGTATCTCAGCCAGGCGCAGGTCAAATGTTTGCGTCAGGCCTTCAAGACGGCCTTGCATGACATGATGAAGGATGCCGTTGGGTTGGTAGAGGCATGGGGATACACGGATTACGAGCTCGATTCGGCCATTGGCCGGTCCGACGGCAAGATTTACGAGGCGCTCTTGCAGCGTGCGTTGGATGATCCCATCAACCAGAAGCAGGGCGGCAAGGGCGTGGCCAAGGGGTACCAAGAGTACATTCGGCCTTTGCTCAAGGGCGAGCGGGCACCCGTCAAGTTGGCAAAGTTGTGAAACGAGCAAAGTTGAGCGAATGGGAATTGAGGTGTTGATGTTGCTTGTCGCTTGCAGCGTTACCTTTCTTTTGTGTAGACGCGTGTCGCGTCGTCTTTGCTCATCTTTTGTGGACATTTCATGTCATGCATACGCACCCCAATTTAAGTATTCACTTGATATATCTATGCGACTCTTTCGAGTCTGAGGGTCAAAGTGCAGTTGAGTGCCTGGTTTGAGATCGCTGTCACGACCCAGCTTCAAGTGTCCGCCGATCTGCCGTCGCATGCACGTCCAAGGGCCATGTAAGCGACCTTGTGCTTCCGACCGCGCCGCCCACTCGGACTTGCGTTGGCGCTGGGAACACACGTCCCCTTGGATTTCACCCTACGCAGCGCAATGCATTGCACCCAGTATGTATGTGAGCGTCACCTCCCTAGGCCCTTCTCCAACTTTCACCCTCCATTGCCCCTTCTCACACTCATCTCGCAATGCAACAAGGCCACCGTGATCATGACCACGGCTCGCCCGTCGAGACCTATCTGACCGCATTCCGTCGGGCAAAAAGTCTAGCCATTGGTCCATACCTCTTTCCGCTTGCCGCCTTACGCGCCGACGTTGCGCGGCTCTACTCGACCTACGCGGACCAGGCGCAAGATGGCGGCTACCCAGAATTTCTGCGCATTTGGAGTAGCTCCAATTTCGCTCTTGTCCACCTGGGCACGCCCATCCCATTTGGCCGTGACTCGTGGATCAATGCTTGGTATGCGCTCTTGCTCGAGTACGCACACCAAAGTGAAAGCGTCGCGTTCGCCGTGTATGCGTTAGCAACACTGTGGCGCACGCAGCCGGGCCATCTGGGCCCTAAAGTCCCCGTCCCCATCACGCCTCTGGGACTCGAGTGGTTGATTGATCGCATTGACGAGGTTGTACGGGACGCCGGCGCTAACAAGGAACGCGGTATGCAATTGTCGGACGTTGTTGAGGTTCTCAAGCACGCCATTCACAACATGTTTGTGCTCACGGCCTGGGTTGGCGGCGACCACAATGCCCAACCCATTCCCACCGCCAACAACCATCGATGGACACAAGGCGTTGCTGGTGACGGCTGGACTCGCCAACTCGCACTCACCCACCACACACCCGAGACCGCGCAACCATCGACCGCAACAAGCGCACCTGCTTCACTCACCAACTCTTCCAACAACGCGCTTTCGGGCATGGCATACATCCGCCACACGTTGCAACGCCACGCCCAATCGCCCTTGCTCCCGTCACCCACCCTGGCACGGCTCGACACGCACGCTCACCGGTACGCGGCGCACCGCGACGTGCTTGTCCAGCTTGGCGTGGTTGCACCGGCCGCCTCAACGTCTTTGTGCACACAAGAAACACAAGCACACCAACACGCCAACACGCGTGATCCGCCACCGCACCAGGTTGCTCCCCCGCACCTCACACACTTGACGGGCACGCTCCAGCGTACACTTGCCGGATACTACGCCGAGCGCGCGGCAAGCATGAGGGATGCCGTGGACAAGATTCGCAAAGTGGGCGGCAGGAAGCGCAAGGACCACGATGGCAAGTCGCCACCGCACCTTGGCAATCCGGCTGGATCTGGATCGAGGACTAAAGGCCTCCACGGTCGCGGGTTTGAACCGCCCGTGGTTCATTTCAACAAGGGTGGCAGGCCAAACGATGTAACGCGGTGGGCAATGGGTAGGGAAGACGTGGGCCTGGGCCAGGATGGATCGAGGACGAGCGGGAGTTTGGATGATGAGGATGCAATGCAGGTGGATTTGTAGATATGGGGTACCCCGATAAGTCGATGAATTGGAGTGACATGTCTATTCATTTTGGATGGGCATTTGTTTTTGAGGGGGTGTACTGAGAAATGAAGACAGGTAGACATGGATATTTGGAGAGAGTGGAAATAACAGCATGGTAGAGAATATAGAGATAAGAGTTGGAGCAGGCAGGCAGATATGTAAGAAATCGGGGGATAGTGAGAATTAGGTAGCAAAGCAACCTTGCCGTGACATTGAAAATCGCAAACAACCAGTGCGAGGATACTGAGAACCGAGAAAGATCAAGAACGAGTCGTTTGAGCGCGGCCAGATCAAGTCAAGGCGGTTCGATTCAAGCAATCACTTGGATAGACGACGTGGGTGAAGCAACCTGTATAAAAGTCCATGGCAATAGCTGGTCCGTCAGTTGTCCGAGCCGAAGCAACGATCATTTGAACAGAGTGCGCGTTAGTATGTACGTTGAGGGCCGACTCGACGGCCATGTCCTGGGCTGACGCAACAGCCGACGAGGCGGCAAGTTGCCCGTCGTCTTGAGTCACGAGCGAAAGCACGGAATGCGACTTGACCATGGGCCGCATGCGCACAAAGCCCATGCCCATGCCGTACTTGAAGCACGGGCCATGTCTAATGTCGGACGTCACAAGCACAGATTCGAACCCGAGCTGTACAAACACAATTCCGGGTTGAATGGTCAGTCCACTTGGCAGGCAGAGAAGAACGTGGCAATGTCAACGACTCGTACATCGTCCATGATGCCCAGCGAAACATTAGGGCAATCAAACAACTTGACTGTCCTCAGATCCTTGCACCTCGTCGCCAACTCACGCATCCCCGAATCCGATATCTGGCCCGTGCCATGAATGCTCAACGTCCTCAACCTCGGCGCACACACTGCGAGCCTCGCAAGCCCAGCATTGTCCAACTGAAACATGGACATGGCCAAATACTCCAAGTTGTTCAGTCCAGCAAACATGGCCGCCAAATCATGCTCGGTCTGCCACTGCATCGATGACAAGGACAAGACGCGCACCCGCGGGCACACCACGGGCAAATGCCGAGTGAATGCGGCTGACAGTTGTACATTGCACCAAATGTGCACCTCTTCCAGCATGGGCGATCCACGGACCAGGTTGGTGAGCGCGCTTGCCCCAACGGCACAGTAGCTCGACGACAAGTGGACAAGCGTGAATTGACGCAGCCGGGGGAACGACAGGGCAGGGGGCATGTCGGGGTCGATGGGCGGCTTGAGCGACCGGAATGCCAGGTCTGACAGTGTCAGCCAGTCGTTGAGGGTGAGCGACTCCAGTCCCTGCAGCAGTGGCAGGTGCGCGTGAATCACGTCGTCGCGGACATTGTTGAGCGTGAGGTGGCGAATATACTTGGATTGATTTGTGAGCAGCGAAAGCACACCCGACCAGTGTTGCCAGTATTGCCGGAAGCTGATGTTGACGCGGCGCCACAGGCAGGGCGACTCGAGGACGAGCTTGGCGAGGGTTTTGGAGACTGGACGCAGTTGGACGAGGTCGTTGGCAGGAAGATGTTTGAGAATGGACAGGACAATGTCGCTGGGATAGTCTAGCAATGAGATTGGCAACGAGGGCCGGTCTGCCGCAGCTATCGCTGCCGCCGTCGGCGAGGTGGGAGAAGGCCGGGGAGACATGGCAAAACTGGCAAACGACAGCGATGGGGGAAGATGGGACCAATTGAGCGAGGAAAACGGAAAAACGCAACAACAAGGCGAGGCTATGCAACAGCTCAATGACTTGACATGGACTGCAAGGCTAGGTAGGCACTACTGGGAGGGAGAAAGTGGCGGGGAGATGATGGGAGCAGTTGGCTTTTGACGGTAGACGAGACGTGGGAACTGCATTTCACGACGACTTGCATTCAATGCGCAAGCCAAAGGCTCGTGACTCTAGCGCTGATTGTCGCGGTTGGCGCTTCGTCTTGTGCTCTCCCTTCATCACCCAGAGAGGCGATAGCCGGCACCTCGCAAAATCATGCAGGAGAACAGGATATGCCCATTGTATACACACATAGTGATGCGATTGCATGAACGAAAATACAATCGACGAAGAAAATGCTGAAAAACGAAATGAACGAGAAAAGGAAGAACAGAAACATGCACAAACGACACAACAATCAGATGCCAAACTATGGCGGCGGCGGGCAGGGGGAAAGGAAAGTAAATTACAGGGGACGGCAATGCAGACACAAGGGGGCTCGCAAAAGCCAGCCAAGGGGGTGGGGGGGATAGAGGAAGAGAATGTCAATACATAAATAAACTGCTGGGGCACTACCTGAAGCTTGAAAACACTCAAGAGGAGGAGGAAGCAATAAAAACACCTGCGCCGATACTTCAACACCGGAATCCCACGCAAAGCGCCTGCGAACGATGCCAATCCTTAAATCACTGGTGGCCGAGCCCGTTGATGTTGAGCTGTGTCATAAACATGGGATCCAACGCCGAGGATATCGACAGAGGCGTTGTGCCATCTGCATGCTGTTGTTGAGCTTGAGCCTGCATCTGCATCTGCATCATCAACTGCTGTTGCTGTTGCTGTTGTTGTTGCTGCTGATTTTGCTGTTGCATCTGTTGCATCTGCATTAGCATGGCCGGATCCAACCCCATCATGCCCGCAGCAGACGTGTCCATGGACCCGCGACGACTGCCCGGTCCAGATACGTGCAGCATGTGCATGTTGGGCGACGCAGTCATGTCGAGGGCGGCCATACTGGCCGTCAGCCCGGGCGAGACATGGGACATGCCAGCGAGCAGCGCGAGCTGTGTCGGGGACATGGACCCTGTGCGTGAAAGGGACAGGGGATCCATGCCCATGGACGCGGTGGGCGACAGGGATGAGCCGGTGGGTGTTGGCGACGTGTAACCTCCGCGTGCTGCGAGGGACTCGTCTTGGATGAATTGCCCGTTGAGCTGGATAGCGACCTGAGCTTGCTGGTGTTGGCGCTGTTGCTGTTGTTGGTTGCTGAGCGCGTCCAGGCTGCCGGGAGCGGCCGAAGGGTTGAATGGGATGTTCACACCTTGTTGCCGTAACCATGACGAGATGTGAATGAGTGCAATCTCGTGTGACTGGGCAATTCGGCGTTGTTCCGAGAGCTGCTCGGTTAGGATGTGGATTCGATTGTGCATGTGATTGAGGTGCGATTGGAGGGATGCGCTTGACTGTTGATGATGCTGCTGCTGCTGCTGACTCCCGACGCTGAGTGGGAAACTTCGGGAGGTGACATGCTGAGCATGGTGGACATGGGTGCTGCGCCAACGTTGAGGTGGTGCTGCTTGGGAATTGGCGTTGTTGGCTGCTGCATACCTTGGGAGAGAATGCCGTCCATTGCAAACCCGCCGCCGCCGGTTGCCGGTGTTGAGGAGGAAAGGGACAGGTTTGAGGCTGAAGATGCAAGTGATACCGCAATGACCGAATCGAATGCTTGACCTTCGAGTGGCTGAGTCATGAGGTGCGCGGACGGGTCCATTGAGCCAAACATGGACGCTGAGGTGGACGATGCCTGCGAGTCACCAAACGCATCCGTCCCTGGGCAGAGTCGGGAGAGAGCTGCTTGAGCGGGTCATTTGAATTGCTGCCCGTCGAGCTGGTGGACGGCGACTTTTCGGGCTGCTTGCGGCGGATATTGTCGAGCAAGTCAGGCCGACCTCGCTTGAAATTTGGGTTGGCGAATTCGTAATCGCGGACATTGGTCTCGCGAGTGCGCGGCGCCTTGTTGACCTTGTGGAAACCATACATGTTTGCTTGCCGGATGAAGGACGAGAGGTTGCTGTGCTTGTAGTAGCGCGGCAGCAGCTTTTCAAACTCGGGCACCTGGTCAATGATGAAGGATTCGCCCGAGCCGGTCCATCGCACAATGTGGTCGGTGGTGGTATCGTTGACCATCTTGAACAGCTTGTGCACAAAGGACTGCGAATTAGACCCGCTCGGCGAGAGCATGGGCGAAGTGGCAAGCAAGCCGGGAGAACCGCCTCCGCCGCCGCCACCACCGCCCGCAGACGAGAGCGAGGTGGCGGACGGAGTGGGGGAGGTCGGGATGACGGTGGGCGGAGCGAGGAAGCCTTCCGGGCAGGTGGTGACGCTGCTCATCGGAAAGGTGGGTGGCGGGCGCAAAAGGGTCTGGGAGTTTGCGTTTGCGTTTGCGTTTGCGTTTGCGTTGACGTTGGCGTTGGCTTTGGCGTTTGCGTTGGAGTTGGGAGAGGGCTGCACGTGAGCGCCAGGGTACGGATACGTTGCGTTGCGTTGCAGAGAGTAGCGAGGTGCGGAGAGCGGGGCCGGGGCGGAATAATGCAGCGAATTGAAGTTGCGAGCGTGGATGGATGCTGCAGTGTTAATGTTGGCCATCTTGTCTCAAGCTTCAGGGCACAAACACACACAGCTCAATTGCAAGTGGCGCGGGTCGCAGACCTGATGAGGAGGCGCAGCGTCATCGGATTGGTCAGTTCGCGATCGATGGTTGGGTTCACGTTAGGTATAACGCTGGGCATCTGGCCACTTCGGGGATCAAGATGGGTCAAAGCGCACATACGGAAAGGATCGATCGGAGTGACGAAGCAACAGAATATCGAGCATCAGTCGAAAGAGAAGAAGTATTAACCTGTCGTGGTGAGACAAGGCCAACAGTGCGCTCGGAGGCTAGGCAAGAGCGGGCACATTCGCATTCTTGTAGGCCGGGAATGGCGCTGCTTTCAATGGTGGCATGTAGTAAATAAGGTATGATGGTCGCCGCAAATGCGCTCGCTGCTTACAACCCTTTCCACCCCCGATCGGTGCTGAGGTCGTGTGGTGTACAGAGTCAGAAACAGAAATACGTATGCGCAATAACACATCCTCTTGCCTGATACTCCCTGCAGGGGCCAATGAATATTTACATGCGAACCAGCAGCTTGCTGCAGGCTGACCCTGCTCCGCCAATGCATTGAACCCACTTCATCGTCCATTCACTCAATCCGAGGCAGTATGTGACGCTTGAACGTGCTGCATCGCGGGCGGCTTCCCAAGGAGACTGTACGTCATGGTATGCTTGGATCCTCATGTGGGTTATTGTAGCAGAATGCCGAGGTCCCTCAAAAAGAATAGGTGGCGCCATCGACTGTCATGACAGTTTCGTTCGAGAAACTTGGTGGCGCGTGAGCGACTTGAATAATCGTGCCGTGGAGACAGTTGTGGTTCACATGTGCATGATTGATTCATGTGTACCTCATCGGCCCATGAAGGCTTTGGAGAGGGATAAGAACATAGGAACACGAGTTGAATCAGAACTGGATGCAGAGTGGTGAGAGGTTCAGCCTTGAACGCCTCAGGTGGAGGTGGCTGTCAGAGATCAGGCTTCAATACAACCGCTCATTGTGCCTATCTGCTTGTTTGTTTATGAATGAATGTGGCGGCTACTGTCTCGGACAACAGCCAATCCGTCCGGAAACTGCATGCGTCATGCAGTAGAGAAGGCAGTTGTTGCGCTAGGCCTTGAAGTCTCTCTTTCCCTTCATGCAACCATACTCTTACGCTACCACAGTTGGTGTGAGACATGGACCGATCAGTACGACTGTGCAGGTGCCATTCACAATCCAAAGGGCCTGGCGACGTGACGTGCGACAGGATGCGACGATGGGTATCAACAATTTTCAAAGGTATAGACGTACGTAATGTCGGTCTGCAGGATTGGTGTCCGTCCACCACCGGCCAATATTTCGCTGACAGTGAGGATGACACACAGCGATTGAGTCACTCGTTTTGACTCGAAAACGACCTAAGATCGGTGTGTCTGCAGATCCCCATAATTTAAAATTGATGAGCGCAGAGCGTTCAGTTTGCGTGCCACAACTGTGGTAGCCATAGCTATATACATGTACCAATGTATCCATCCACCGTGCTCCTTTTCAATACACTCAAGGAACTTTGCGCACACTGGCCTTCAACTCGCGCTTCGTCAAATACCGGACGCCCGACCTCGCTCGC
This sequence comes from Catenaria anguillulae PL171, assembly GCA_002102555.1. Taxonomy (NCBI): domain Eukaryota; kingdom Fungi; phylum Blastocladiomycota; class Blastocladiomycetes; order Blastocladiales; family Catenariaceae; genus Catenaria; species Catenaria anguillulae. The sequence continues at coordinate 540,836 of MCFL01000007.1, read as the reverse complement.
ATTGCCACGTTGGCTCCTTCTGCAAGGCTTCGCGTACACATTCAAGCTGTCCCAAAATTTCGCACCCCGCAGCCGTTTCTTCATCCAGTCGCTGGAAAAGAGCGTTGCCCAACATGTCAAACCAAATGACATTCCGCATCCTCCGGGAAAGTTTGTATCTTGGCTCTACCAAGGATTGCTCGCCTCTCCTTGGATCCCGTTTGCTGACCTTGTCCGTCGCGCTTGCGCAGTCCACGACATTCAAAAATCACCGGAAAGCTGCTTCCAGCTTTGGTACAATGAGGAGGATGTCACCTGCATTGAAGGTTCGATTCGTCTTGCGCCCAGACATATCGACTCGATCACCCACCAACGGCCACTTCCATTCCTTGGTCATTTGCAGCCATGATTACAGGCTCGCCGGACACGCCTTACGGCTACGGCATGTTTACCTTCAAGTTTAACTTTCCCGCGACTTACCCAAACGACGCCCCTAAAGTGGTGATAACCACCACCAACCAGGGCCGCACTCGATTCAATCCCAACGTATGAGCACACCTCGTTTCCTTACGCTGTCCTTTTCCCTTCACGCGCTCGCTCGCTGACCGGATTTCCCGTCCGTTTGTTCAGCTGTACAACAACGGAAAGGTGTGCCTGTCCATCATCGGTACCTGGCAAGCGCGCCATCCATCTGAGGTTTGGAACTCTGGTGCGACAGCCCTTTTCTTCTTCTGGCTCCTGAGACGTCATGACGCTTACGCTCATGCTCTTCTCATCTCCTCGTTTTTTACTGGATACACACAGCCCATGGCATTCTCTCGGTTCTCATTTCAATTCAGTCACTCATGGGTGAAAACCCGTACACAAACGAGCCGGGGCACGAAAACCCGGGGCCTGGGGAAGAGAAGAATGTGGAGGCATACAAGCGCAAGATTACGCACGAGACCATTCGCATTTCAGTCATTGATCGGTGCGCATTTTTTTGTTGTTGAATGACCAGAGTCAGTCAGTGACTTCAAACATGACCACTCGTGTTTCCAGGATTGAAAAGTGTCTGGACGGGCACTTGAACGCCGACCGCAAGTTTGAAGATGTGTCCAAGTATCTGTTCATGTGCTACTATCGCCAGTACCTTGTACGTCACATTTTCGCTTCCCTCTCTTTTTTTTCGCCGGAAAACGAACGGTTTCACTAACTGTCACATGCAACGCATGTCCTGAGTGTAGAAAACCATTGAGACCGAATCCGCCAAGGTTGGCGTCAACGAGCGCTTTGTCAAGATGCGCTTCGAGGGCGGTGGCAACACCATGGATGGTGAGTTCAACTATCCGGATTTGACTGAGCGCTTGCACAAGCTTTTCAAGCGGGTATCGGACGAGACTCAGTCGTGGGTTGATTTGTCCAAGACGCCAGAGTGGTCGGGGGCCGATTGCCTCACATTCCACAATCTCACGGGCCAGTTCACGCAGATCACTCAGTCCAAGGACTTTGATGGGCAGATGGATTTGGAGCTCGAGGAGGCGGGGAACCCGTACGTGTGGGTCGCGACCGTGTTTGGACGGCCGAGCACCAATTACGAGTACGTCCTTGGAATCGGGTTTCGATGTTGCGAGCGTTTGCAGGTCGCTCACTTGCCTCATATCGAACATGGAATCGGTTGGCTCGTAGGGGTGGCATGTTCCGTGTTCGCCTCGTCTTTCACAAAGATTTCCCGGCACTTCGGCCTCGTGTCACGTACGAATCCGCATGTCTTCCGGTCTGATTTCTTTATCCGTCCTTGCACTCACATGATCCCACATTCCTCATCATGCTTCACAGCTTTGTCACGCCATTCTACCACCCGAACGTGTCTCAAGACGGCATCCCATGGTACCGGTATGTCTCGACATTCTTTGTCCTTGATTCACCGCGGCTTGTATCTCATACTCTTCCGACACCAGTGCCCAACGCATGGACGACGTGAAAACCCACCTTGCTGCCATTCTTTCCCTCTTCACGGACGACCCGAGCACTGATCCAACGACACATCTGAACCCAGAAGCCGCCCGTCTGTGTTTTGCGGACAAGGATGGTCGGCGCGAGTTTGGCCGCAACGCTCGTCGGTGCGCGGATCGGAGCGTTGAGTACATGTGAGCCGTACCTCTTGCCAGTTCCATGTGATTTCCGTCCACCCTGCTGTGTTCCTTGATGGCGTCATGCGTTGTTGCCATTTGGAGTGTCCTCTCCCGTTTTTCTGCGTTCATGTGTCTTGATCCCCACTCGTCTTCACCGCTTGTTGACCTGGTGCTATGCCCCGTTTCTTTCCTCATTACGATCAATGTTCCGTTCCGGCGCTCTCGCCTCTCTTCCTCAACCACTTTTGTCTGTTCATTTCCATCATTTTCACGGTCATGTAATATAAAGAATGTATATCAAATAGTGCTCCTCAGGATCAAGAATGTCAGTGGACCAAAAGGAATATGCAAAAACCAAAACCGGATCAAATCAAATTATCGTCTATGTGCGACACCGTAGAGCTCATTCCGCCTCGCAAGCGAGTCCAACTTGCTTACCAATGCCGCATTTTGCTGTTTCAGCTTGGCAATCGTGTCCCGAATATTGCCTCTGACGGCTGATGCATCACTGGCGGCAGATGGCGCAGGCTTCTTGGGCGACACAAGGCGCACCAATCGGTGGCTGGAAACTGGAATAGCGTATCCGCTGCTTGCGACGCCGGCTGTCGAAAAAACCGAGGACCTCGTATGTGCATGTGGTGATGAGGACAAGATCGGCATGGAGCGCATCGAGGAGGCAACAGCAGCTTGGTTGTCGGTCAATAACCGCAGCTTTTCCTCCAGGTAGGCAATCTTGCCGGCCATTTCCTGTTGTGCTGACGGTTTTGCGCGTCGCGGTAGTCGTGGTGGATCGGCTGGTAAGGGCGAGCAGGAGGATTGCGTCTGGAAGCAGCGGCCGCCCCAGTCGCATGCGTTTCTTCGGCTGCGGTTGCTGTAGGAGCTTCCTCCTCGACGACCGTATGCCCATTGTGATGGACATGGACGTGAATGGGAGTATTCTGATGATTCCTATCAAGCCGACCACCAGCGCTGGGAACACCAGGCGTTGCCGGCGCCGGCACACCACCACCATGTTGCTGGCCGGCAACAACTTGAGCAACCCGATTCTGTAATTCGTCCAACACACCCTTGGTCGACCGTTCAATCATGCTCTGAACATGTTTTGCCATTGACCCGAGGTTCTCGCGCTCCAGCTCTGCAATCACGGCCTTGACCTTGTCCATTGCCTGTGTTCTCTCGACGAGAATCATTTCCTCGGCGTCCTTGAGTTGATGGCGCAGCATGCCCACCGTCTCCTTGAGCTCGGCCTCGCGAGAATTGGCTTCAGATGCAAGATCCGCCTTGAGCGCCAAGCGAAGCGTGAGTGACTCCAGTTGCGACTCGAGTTTGGCAATCGTGACGAGTGCGTCGCGGTACCGATCTTGCGCGTCTTGAAGCAAGGCTTTGGATGTGGCATCGCTGTGCATTCGAGCACCTTCTGCGTGTGGAGACTGCGAACGGATGGCTTCGACCTCTTGGTCCGCCCGATGCCGAGCCAGCAGGGCTTCATCGCGAGAGCGGCGGGCAGTGTCGTGCGCGGCATGAAGATCGTCTTGAAGTGATTTGATGGTGAGCTGGGCTTTGTGGAGCTGAGACTGAGTGTCTGCCAAGGAGTTCTTGAGCTTGGCGATATCGCTATTGAGGCCTTGTTGGCATTCGCAGATGCGTCCAGCTCCTGTCGGAGATGCAAGGCAGAATTGAGCTCGCGGTCCAAGTCACGGCGCAGGCCTGTTTCCCATCCTCGGCTGCGGATAGGGACACCTCAAGTTGAGCAATACGGCCTCGAAGCTGCTCAACCAATCCTTTGGACTCGGTGGCCGATTGAGTCTCCAAAGATTGCAATTGTTCCCGCAACTGCGACACCTTCTTCAATGCCACGTCGCGCTCTATAACCACACCTTCAAGTCGACCTGCAATTGAGCGTGGGACTTCTTGACTGCATCGTATTGGACCTTGACCGACTCGACTTGCGTTTCGAGCTGAGCAATCCGGGCAACATGCGAAGCGACGACTGCCTGCAATTCCTTATTGGCAGAGTCCAGCTTTTGAAGCTTGCCCACGGCACGCTCAGAATCGTCACAGCCTCGTCCCGGCTCCGACGCAAGTCGCGAATAGCGCCAGACAACTGATCCCTTTCTTGACGAATCGAGGCAAGTTCCACCGATAATTCCGCTGCTGAGCGCTTTGCTTGATCCACCTCAATCTGCTGATTATGGGCCTTTGTCTGAACCACCTGGAGATCGGCCCGCAGTTTATCCACTTGCCTGTTATGACCAAGAGCGCCGCTCCTTTTCGGCAATCAAGGCTTTCAACTTGTGGCACTCTGTCCGCAGTGGCATGACTTCGGCCTGAAGAGATGTCACCGTCTCACGCGCAGCAGATTCATCCGCACGCAACTGTGCACAAACGCGGTCCAACTTGGTGAGCGCATCCGTCTTCTCGTCCAAGCTCGACTGGAGAGCAGCCTTTTCTGTACGCAGCCGGCCAACCAGCTCGCCCATGGACGACTTTCCTTGCTCGCTGGCTGCAATGTCCTCACGCAACGATGCGAGTTCGGCTGCAGTGCGGTCAAGGGACTTGGACAAGTGCATGACCCTGGTTTCCAATTCGACCTTGTCGCTTGAAAGCTGAACATTGAGCTTGGATAGCCTCTGCTGCTCCGCACTCATGGCCGCCATCTGATCTGTCAATGCTGACATGTCGGCCTTGAATTTGGCACTTTGTGTATGCAACGTGACCGAATGGGTGTTTGTCAACGCTTGCAAATCGATCTTGGCCTGGTTGGACTGCTGCTGCAGCTGCGATTTGAGACGATTAGCTTCAGCCGCCAACGAGTCGCGCTCGTCTCGAATCACTTGCAACTCGCTGTTGATCTTGTGCATTGACTCGAGCTTGGCACGCATGGCGACATGCTCTGAGTTGAGCAGCTGCAACTCGTCTTGTGCTCGCTTGGCCGTGTCCCTTGCAGAACTGAGTTGACGATCCATGTCGTGGCTGCATCGCGAGCGTCTGCGGCGTCCTTTTCGTGTTCGCAATGCGAGATCTGGCTTTTTGCTCGAGTCCCTCCAAAGTCATGAGTTGTGAAGACAGTGCTTGGATCTGCTGGTTGGCCACGTCGAGCTTTTGCTTGGTCAATTTGAGCTCTTGGTCCAACGACTTTTCGCGGGAGGCACGTTCCGATTGCGACTCCTCGAGTTTCTTGCGCAGAACAGCGGCCTCGGAGGTCTGCTCGCTGAGTTTGTGGCTCATTGCGAGCATGTCAAGCGCTTGTGCAACAGTCGACGCAGGCCCTTCGAGAGCGGACAGAGGGCCAGGAGAGGCAGCGAGCGAGGTCGAGTCATCCTCGTCCTTCGCCTGCTGTTGCTGATGCCGAGACTGGCTCGTGATGGCGACTGCTGCGTTTCTGATGGTGCCTCAGACATGGCCGATAATTGCTGGCTCTTGGCTTCGAGAGTTGCTTGAGTTGACCGAAGTACTTCGCGCATGGCGTCATCTCATCCCGGTATGTTTGCTGCAAGTCATTCAGCTCCCGCTCCAGCTGTCGCCGCTGCTGCTGCTCCTGATGCATCCGAATCTCCAATTCCTCGGCCGCCTCCTCACACTTGCGAGCGTAGTGGTCGCGATCCAGTTTCATTCGCTGCAACTTGATCTCGCACTCGCCAAGCTGCGAGTTCTTTTCCTTGAGCCGAGAATTGAGCCGCTCCACTTCTTCTTGCAGCCGACGCGCCCGTGCCTTTTCCGTCGACAATTGCGCTTGGGCATCCTCGAGGTCGAGTCGCAACTTGACTGGACTTCCCATGAGAGGCGAGGGCGGTGGTCGAGCAGACGCCGCTTGTTCGAGTTCCTTCATGCGTGCGCTGAGCTGCTCGACTTGTTCGCTGAGTTGCACCTCTCGCGGTGACATGATCGCTGCTGAATCGGTTGATCCAGGGGTGGCAGCGGAATTTGGCTGGAGCACGGTCGGTCGCACAGATTTGGTCGGCGTGGCACAAGTGACGATGCTGAGGACTGGCCGTGGTGACTCTTGGCTGGGTAATACCGGAGTCGCAAAGAGGATGGATGATGATGGGTTCATATTCGCGTCGAACTCTTGAGCGGGGCCTCAGAAGTAGGTTTTGCGGGCGTGGGCGGCAACGGGATTGCGGCTGCTTGGATTGTCGCCTTGGCCAGAATCTCGGTTGGATGGGTTCCGGGGGTGGCGGAGGAATGAACGAGAAGCCATCTACCTCATCCTCGTCGCAGCACGATTCGTCCACACAGGACGATGTGTCCACCTCGCGTGACAGGTCACTCGAGACGGTTGAAGACCGACTCGGTCCCTTGTCTGGTTCGGAAATGGCGCTTGTTGCCGTGGTTGAGCCCGAAGCATCTATTCCGTCGGCAGCAACAGCAGATAGAGGCGCCTCTTGGGATGGTGGCCTGCTGCTGCTTGGAGGGGCGAGTGGAGCCAATACCATCGGTGTGAAAAGGGAGCGTGGGGAAGGCGAGCATGGTTGGCTGATGGACGTGTCGCTTGTTGCCATTTCGGACTCGGTTGCATGATCACTGAGCTCCTCTTGCCCTTCCTCGGCCACAGTTGAGCCTGGGTCGGTTGGCTCAAACATGAGTCGCGACGCGATTGGCGACGAGAATGAAACGCGCCGGGTTTTGCTGTCGTTTGAGCCGGCGGACGCAATGCTGTCCGCTGGAGCCGGCGATGGTGCACTGAGGGATCCGGCTTGAGTATGGATGAGATCACGACGGCAGACCCGGTTGAAGAGGACCTCTGACTCGTGAAAAGCGATTCCGTGTACAAAGAGAAGGGCGGTGGACGTGGCGATGCTGCTGGTGAAATGATGGGGGTGTCTGCATCTGGGTCGTGAATGATAACTGATCCATTTTCGGGCAGCTCTTCATCAACAGTTTCTTGCAATTCGGAGAGCTCTTCATCAACCGTCTCTTGCAATTCGGGCAGTTCTGCATCTGCAGTTATCGGCATGGGCCGCTCGTTTGGATTGGACGGCGCATCCGCTTCTGACAGCAGCTCCTCAATATCCATCTCAAAGCTTTCATCCAAATAGCCGCCGGATTCATCCACCTCCTTTGTGGCGCTGTCCCGGAGAGGGACCGATGGAGCAGGGGCTGGGTCGCCCATTTCAGGTCTAGCGCCAAGAGAAGCCATTGTTGATGGCCCCACTGGTAATGTCAATGAAGCTGCCGGGCCAGAAGATGGGCTCGGGAACTGGTAAAGATATTCGAAAAGGCCTTGGTTGCACCACCAAGCGCGTTGGATAATAGAGAACCAGATGATGACGAGCGAGACGCTGTCGACTGAGTTTCATGATTGGCAGCTGCATCCACTTCTTGTGCGGATGATGACGCGGAATGTGGTGCCTCGACGACCGTGGGATCCATGGCGGGGCCAGCTGACACGTTGCCTGCGGAGTGGTTGGAAGCATTCAGCTCTGAAGGCAAGTCGTCCAGGATGGACAAGATGTTGGATGAGTCGGACGAGTCATCAACAGATGTTGCTGCATTGTCGTCGGGAGTGTCGGGCACGTTTGATTGAGCAGACAGCAGTGGCTGGGCACTTTTGTCTGCAGGTGGAGACGGATTCAACTCGACTGACCGGTTTGGGTTGGGGCCGGATGTGGTTGGTTCTAGTTGCGATTGATCAAGAATCTCCTGGTCACTGTTGACGTCGGCTGCTGCAAATGATTCGGTCGTCTCGAGTACCCCCTTGCTCCCATTCTATAATGAAAGCAAAACGCATCATGTGTCAGTCGTTTTGTGGACAACCGACAAACAAGGTGTCGTTGTACATACCAAGGAATCGTCACTGATATCATCCAACAGCCCAGAGTAGTTGAATTCTGGTTTTGCGCTCTTCACAGCCTCGACTCTCACGACAGACTCGCCTCCAGGTGTAGATGACTTGGCGTGGACCGGTTCCAAAACGTCATCGAATGCTTCTGCTTGCTCGACCGTGACGGATTCTTGAGCGATAGCCTTTTGCTGGACGACATAGCTACTCAGTTTGGCAGGCGGATCGTCGGCAAACATGGGCTTTTTCACAATCTTGCGAGACGCTTCAACTGAAAGAGTCTTGAGGGTAAGGTACTCTCGCAAGTCCTCGTGATTGCTGAGGTAGTCAATTGGAAGCTTGCCCATTCTGTCGACGCGGGTTGGGTCGGCACCATGCTCGATGAGAGCCGCAACCACACCTTGAAGCTGGAGTTCGCAAGCAAAGTGCAATGGGGTGCGATCGCCAGCGACGTCGACGCAATTGACGTTTGGAAACGGGTGGGATATCAGTGCAAGTGCTGCATTGGCCTTGCCGATTCGAGTGGCAAAGTGAAGGTAGGTTTCGCCAGCCTGCATTGGATCAGACGTGAGCAATCATAAGAATCGGTTCGCGGTGTTTGGAAAAGAACCAAGAGAAAACAAACCACAATATGGTCTAGATCAGGCTCACGGCCTAAGAGGGACTGAATTGAATCGGGGTCATCGTTGGCAATGGCGTAATGAATTGCTGTATATCCAAACTGTGCATGTGAGACGGAACATGTGAGAGGTTTGTATGGTTTGGACTGGCAATAGACACGATACGAGCGACATGCCTTATCGGAGAGATTGACGTTGATGCCCTCTTGTCGAAGAAGAATATCTTGAACGTCCAACCGTTTGGCGATCACAGCCTACCCATCGAGAGAGCACACAACCGATTGTAAGGCAACGGAAGTGGATCGACGGATCCATGCTGTCATTGACATACGTAATGCAAGGCAGTCCGCTGAAGCCCGTCGGCCAGATTGACATTGATTGAGGCATGCCCGACCGTGAGAATGACCTGCAGTTCGTCAATGGTGCCAAACAATGACGCATAGTGCAGCGGCCCCTTTTTGTTGTCCTTGTCCAACTTGTTAATTTTGGAGACCTTCTTCTCGACGGTTGCTTTAAAGTCGGGTGAATGATTGAGGAGGGCAGTGGCAATCGCAGCACGCGATGGTTTTGTGGGTGGGAGGAGCACGTCGCTGCCAGTCGCCAGCGCGAGGTCAAGCGTCTTGCCCTTGAGCGATCCGGTGGTGCTCTTTGAATCTGATGCTGCTGATCCGGTGTCGGAGTAGGCCGACTTTCCGTCCATTGAGCTCTTTCGTGATATAGACTTGGCGTCAAGGGAACTCTTTCGGGACAAGAACGAGAATGCCGAAGTGGGGCTTCGCTCACCCTCGCTCTGACTGTTGGATAATGAACTTTTCCGCCGGAACATGGTGATGCGACTGTATTGCGATGGCAATGTGCTTGCATCCGTTTGAATAGCATCAGTAGCTCTTGTTTATTGGCTTGTGGGAACCAATGCTCGTCGGCAGAGCCAAATTGAGGAGAGACGCGTTCAGGCTCAGCACACCAGCGCCTGCTTCCAACCATATGTAAATGGCTGCGGGAGGGCCAGAATCACGACATAAACAAAAAGCACATTTCATAAAATGTAAAGAACGACAAAAAAATTTTCTTTTACGCAGACGAAGTCCTGGAGTCAACCATGGGTGGAGGTGCTTGAGCCTGCGGCTGCTCTCGCGGCAGAGGCGGCAGGGTAGTTGAGCTTCCAGCTTTGCCTGCCTTCTTGAACTGCCCTGTGCTCTTGGGCAATATGGGTGGAACCACCGGGCCAGGCTTGCGCAGTAGATCTGTCAACTCAACCTTGAGCTCCTCAATCTCCTGAGCTTGTCTCTGGACTGTCGAGATGAGGCGATTCTGCTCTTCAATCTCTTGTCGACTCGGGCCGCCATATTGGGATAGGACCGCCGTCTGCTCCGTGTCGAGTGCCTGCTCCAGCGTCTTACGCTTCACGGTAAGCTCGTAAATGGCCTCGAGTTGCTTGGTGTTTTCGACGACGGCGGCAGTCAGTCGCTTCTTCAACTCTGAAATCTTGTGCTATAAAGGGTACAAATGAATATAGCAGCCGCGGGTCCGTCAGTGTCCAAGGTCCACTAGCCGCTCAAGATCAAGGCTACGTACATCCCACGCCTCCAACTCCCGGGCCTGCTGTCTTTCCTTTTCGGCGATTTGCACTCGCAAATCTTCAGCTGCCTTGTTGACGCCCATCTTTTCCAAGCGATCCAAATCCACAATGCGGCCAAACTTCAGCATCTGAACCTCGGTGCACTTTGACTCAAACTCTTGCAGCTGTGTCGACACAAAGATGAAGTGGTCAGAGCACGACGAAACTACACAAACGCTTTTCCGGGAAAATATACCTTGGCTCGCTTCTCCTTACGGATGGAGAGTAAAGTGACATGCTCACGTTTGAGTTCCTTGTGATCCTTGTGCACTTGCTCCGTCTCCGCCTCTGTCTCAACAATACGATGCCTGAGTCGATCCAGCCCATCATGTGGGAACACGAGTGAGTCCTCAAGATTGTCCTCAAAGTATTGGATTTGATGGAAAGCAAGCGGAACCTATACAATGAGAAGGAAAAGTGCGCGTGTCAGAAACAGTCTCCATCAGCCTTCTGCATTTCGGACAACGATCGCAGATACGTACCACGACATCGAGCTCGTTGAGCTTTTGCTGCTTTTGGCTCTGGAACTCTTGAATTTCTTGCTCAGTCTGCCGCAGAGCGGCCGAAATGACCTTTTCCTTTTTGGAAAAGATGTCGTGATCCTTCTTGAGACCATCGACACTCTTTTGCACATCCGCAAGTGACTCTTCGAGATCTAACCGCTTCTCGCGTAACATGAGCACACCCTTGTGCACGGCCGAGTCGCAACCTGGAGGGCAATCGTCGCTGACGGCATCATCGCCGGAATCTTCGTCCGAATCACTCTCATCCTCACTCTCGTCCTCCTCTTCTTCCTCGTCTTCGGGTGGATTTCCTTCAGTCACTTCGTCGCCGTTTGTTTGCTGGGTTTGGTTCTCCTTGCGGCGTCGGCGCTTAATCTTTTTGCGGAATATCTTGACAAGCACCTCTTCAAACTTGCTGCTCTCACCAATCGTTTCCGTCAGCTTGGCTTCAAGCGATTTACGGGCATCCATTGCACGTTCAATCTCGTTGCGCTTTTCCACAATCTTGGCTTGGATTTCTTGAATCTGTCATTAACAAGAGAACATTGAGTGCCGGGGGCCGCAACGGCACCACCGAGCTGAGCAAGCGTACCTTGATGTCAATGTCAGCCTTTTCTGCCTTCTTGGTTGTCAATTTTTCAGACAACCTCGTGTCGTGCTTTTCAAACTCTTTGAGCAGCTTCCACTCTTGGAAGAGGAGCAAAAGACGAATCTCGCCCGACTTGATGTCGGTCGCAATGGACAAGCGCTCACGGCAGAGCAGCGCCAGGGTAGCATCAAACTGGGAAACCGCGTCTACGTTCGCCTGTTATCGCGTGGGAGCAAGTCGAGATGTCAGTTTACTCGTAACATGTGTCACCTGAGCCAACATGTGTACCTTTTCGAGACGCAGTATCAAATGCTCCAACCGGTGAATATGGGCGTTGCGGTCGAGCTGATCTTGGGACGATAAATGTTCGGACGAAACATCGGTGCTTGCGATATCGGACATGTTCTGGGGCAAAGGCATGGAACGAGTAAGTGAATGCGCCTCTCAGCTGATTCGGACAAGGATCATGTACTCGTCGAGCGGCACTTCCAAATGTCGCGAGGGCAGACTGCGCAGCTGTCAACTGGCGGTTGCGAGCTTCCATCTCTTGGATGAGTTGCTGTTTACGGTTCCTGAGCGCATGTACCTTGCCATTGAATGCCTACACAGGGTATTTGTGTCAGCGCGGATGCGATGCGGGCATGACATCAGTGCTGGCGATCCGGACACTACTTCATGAAACCGGGTGACGCACCTCCATGATTCGAACCAAACTCGCTTGCAGCATGGCAATCTGTTTGTGCTTCATCTCGGCATTCACTCGCTCGTTTTCGGGCACAATGTAGTTCTTGTCGCGCTTGAGCTTGTAATCGCCCATGTGTGTTTCTGCATATCGAATTGCGGCCGCATCTCGTGGATCCTCGCTGGTGGGACTCGGCTTACCCGCCATGAGCTGCTTCCATTGCTCGATGCGTTCATTCTTGATACGGCGTCGGTCTTCCAATCGAGCGTTCTGATCCATATGTGCATGGGTTTTGGCTTGAGTCTACAGTGAATCGGCAACAATGTCAACCAGTCCGTGCAGCGTTTGTATTTTGGACATGCGTGTGTCCGCACCTGTCTGGACGCATCCGCCTTGCTCTCGACCGCGGTGTTTTTGGTCGTTGACGCCATGGCTGGGGCCGCCAAAGAAGCATCGCCCTGTGCAACGGCAACGTGCTTGCCCTGTGACATTGAGCGAGCAGAATCAGAAACATTTTCCTGCTTTTGGATGATCTGGATAAGCCTACCTTCAACTCTGGTTGCACCGTCGGACTGAGCTGACTGGGTCTATGCTGTTGTGCAGCTTGAGGCGACATGGGCTTGAGATCATGAGACTCGATTTTCTCCGTGCGGAATGAATTGAGGGTTAGACCGTTCTGTGTTGAAGAAGTGCGGAAGTGAGCAGACAGAGTCATTCCGACCTTGGGGAGAATGGGTGAATCCGCACCTGGAATCCTTCAACTGTCGACACGTACGACGCAACAGGGTCGTGAAAACGTTGTTTGAGCTTGCGAAGGAGAATGGCAATCTTTTCGCTCTGCCACAAGAGCTGATTCTTGGCTTTCTCGACCTTGGCTGCGGTTTCCTCGGCTGGAGATACGCATTACCAAGTGTCAACGCCGATGGGAAGAAAACGGATTGAGCCAGCATTCAACTCAACCTACCAATACGATCCTTGAGCTGCGGGTCCACGTGCAACGCCTCTTCAGGCAACTGCAGCGCGGAAGGCAACATGGCATTCTCAGACCGGATCGTATCCAATTGCCTCTGTAGGTCTCGAATGATTGACTTGCGAGCCATCTTGCGCTGCTCAGCGAGCGCGTTCTCCTCGTCAATCCGCAACATCATCTTGGCTTCTTGAATCGTGTACTTGTTGGGCAAGTCTTCGGCATCCTCCAGTGTCGGCAGCACCATCCCGTCCGTTGACAATGCCCGCTGAACCAAATCATCAATGGCCGACTTGATGACAAACATGGATCCGTCGGCGCCGGCAGAAACAAAAATGGCATCGTCGAACGTGGCCCGGAATCCAACCGTGCTGCCCGCGTGAACGTGGGAACGCCAAAAGTACTCGTCAGACAAGAGCAAGATTCGTGGCCACCCGTGTTGCTCAAGTTGAGGTCGCCGTCAAAGCTAACTGGTCGGTAGTAAACAGTCCCGTCGCCACAACCAATAAGCAGGGCCTTGAGTGTTGGGGATGTGCCGAGATGCGTCACAGACGTGTGATTGTGAAGGGTCAAGAGTAAACGACTGATCTTGGAGTCGCCCAAAAGGCATGAACGGATTTCGGTGGTCCCATTGCTGCTTTCAATGGCGCACACGAAATGATCTTGCTCAAAATATAGCACTTGGGTCACTTGATGTGTAACGGGAGGAGGCCCGGATGCCGCTGCTTGACCCGCGTCCTTGCCCTGCTCGCCCATTCCATCCGATCCACCTTGGCCGTCAGCAGTGTCCGCCGTGGGCTTTGTCTTTGAACTACTTGCTGTCGCGGGACGATCGCTCGGTGCACCAGGTGCTGGCGCTGAGATTGAACTAGTGGTCAACGACTCGGCATACTTTTGCAAAGTCCACGGTGCCACGTCGTAGTCGCTGGTAGGAATGACAAAATTGTGGTCCCGCTCGTACGATTTGTCGAGGTTTACGGTAAGCACCAGGGTGTCTCCCGACTTGACGACCACCAAGTAGCGCCCGCGAACCCGGTTGGAGGTCGACTTGGCTTGTGGGTCCAGGCCCCACGTCAAGGACCGAATCTCCGTACCTAGCGACAAGAATCCGATGGGCGTAACGGCTGTGCTCCGATCAAACGTGACACCAATGTTGCGAACAAGGAAAAAGAACACGTCTCCGTGCTCATTGGCAGTGGCCAAGACGGTTGCATCCGATGATAACACGAGCGAAACCACAGCCGTTGCGTGCGGACGGAGGGCATGTGTGCGTGCAATAGCAATTGACGATTTCCCCGGTGTGGGTACGGCATGGCGAAAGAATCGAATGCTGCCATCGGCGAACCCAGCGACGAGCGAGCACCCGAGGGCATCTAACGACCGGGAAGATACTTGATGCATGTCGCCGGAACAGAGTGACGGGCAATTGCGAGTGGCTGCGCGTCAATGGGTCATTGACACGGACGGTGCCATCTTGGCCGGCGCTGATGACCAAATGATGCACAGCAGACTGACAGGTATCAATGGCGTGGATGGGCCCACTGGGAAACGACCAGATCCGTTCCGATGTGCGCGACTTGAGATTGACCCGCCAAAGGGCGCCATTCCCGTCCGCCGCCAAGTAATCCACACCGGCCGCGGCAGCCGTGGCCGACGCCTTGTTTGCCTTTGCGGTGGTGGTATCAACTGGCATCCGGCGCATGCACTTGATCTTGACGTCTTTGCCCACAAACAGCTCGTCCAAAGGCTCTAGCTCAAACACGGTTGTTGCTGTTGGTGATTTGCCTTCTGTCGGCTCCGGGCCCTCGATAGCTTCTAAATCCCATGTGCGAATGTATCCATCCTCGCCCGCGGTAATGACATCGCCGTCTTCGACGGCAATGTACTCGATTGCTCCCTGGTGGCACTTTTTCCCCAACCGCCCGACACTTCGCATTGAATAAAGTTTCCATCCCACAAGAGCAGGATGCCCGAATCCGTCGCCGACAATACCTTGCCACTCGGCAACGTAATGAAGCATGGGATATCCGTCAGTTCGGTTGCACCAAACTTGCCCAACAATCCTTGCAATTTGAGCCCAGTAAATGTGGACGCCATCTTCCAAAACTTGATGTGTCCCACGCCGGACGTGACAATGGCCAGCGGGTTGATTGGCGAGAATGCGACATGGAACAAGTCTTGAGAAAATGCCTTTGCACGAAGCACAACGCGTTCCTTGCGCCAGTCCCAAACGGTCAACGTGTAGTCTGGGTCCGAAGCGGCAGATGCCAAGTAGGCACCGCCATCGGCTTGGCTAAACGTCAAGTGCGAGAAGCCGAGGTCGGCGCCGCCTCTGAGAACGCGGTACAGCCGCAGGTCTGGGTAGGAGTATATGTAAATGTTTGGACCTTGTGGTGGCGTTCGGCAACGGCAATGAAAGTCGTGTCTGGGTGAACCTGGTCCGTTTCCCGACCAAAAAGGTTTGTCAATGTCAGGTTCGAGTGTGTAGCGTTGGCGATGCACGTACAGCAACGACACATATCCCGCCACACCTTGGTCCAGGCAACAATTGCTGTTCCATGGTGACGACGTTGAGCAAGGTTACGGCATTTCCGGATGGGAACGCGATGACGGACGGGGAAACAAAGCAAAATGATTGACGCTGGGTTGCTGGAAAGCCAAGAGTGAACCTGGACATGGCAAATGAATGTAGAATCAGTCATACCGCACGCCAGCGCACGAAGCAGGGTATGCGTACGTTGTTGCCAAACGCTCGCGGTCAAGCTCGCCTGGAATCAAGGGCTTCAAAATGTACTCGTCTGGATAGTACAACGTATCGAGTAATTCTCCGCCGCCGATTGATATCGGGTTGACGTTGAACGCTTGATGGTCCATGATCCCTTTCGGGCCTTGGGAGTGCGCCCCGCCCGCATCACCTGTGTGGGCTCCGTTGGTGTTTCGCGTCGGCTGACGATCCAGGTCGGGAGGGCGACATGACTTGCACTTGTGACCAAGTTTATTGTCAAGTGTTATGACGTTTTCAAGTCTAGTTTGGATATTGCATGGAGTTTGTGCTGGTTTTAGCTCGTCGGGCCTCTCGAGTCGTTGTTAATGTCGACACTGTCATGTTTTCTGAGCAAGGGTCCGTGGTCCAACAAATCGAGAAGCAAAAAAAGAATGGACGGCGTAAATAGGTGTTGAACGAAATGTGTGCATATGAACAGTAAGACAATCAAAAAATGATTCAATCAATGACCAACTGACGCATAATCCAGCAGAAATCATGGGGTGGGTGGGAATCTCAGCTATACTCGGCCGACCTCTCTGCGCACCGCCTCACGGCTTGTCCATACTCGCGCTTGGCTTTCTTGTCTCCAAAGCATGATGCGCGGCTTTTGGGTTGGTGTGTGTGATTGGGTCCGGTTTCGGGAGGTCAGTCATGAGCTTGAGCAAGGCCGACAAGTGGGAAGAAATATCGTCCATGCGTTCTGGCTGATAGTATGGGATCCCGTCTTCGGAGACGCAAGGATGGTGGAACGGAGTAGTGAATCTGTCATGCAAAACAAGAGATGGGATGATGAGCCGCTGCCGAGTGAGAAATCAAGCAAAGAGAGGGAGATAGAAAGGAAGAAAGCACGCACGTGACGCGAGGACGAATGGTTGGGAAATCCTTGTGAAAGACGACACGAACGGCAAAAACTCCACCCCTATGAAACGGTCACCAAGTAAGAAAACGCTTGTCAAAGAAAACGGGTTTCGGAAGAGAATCAACGCACTCATAATTGGTCCCCGTTGGCCCAACCAAGGACACGTTCCAAACAAACGGATTCTTGTCGAACGCCAAGGAAAGGTCAAGCAGCCCGTCAAACTCCTTGGACTCGACCAACTGCTTGTACTCTGCCATCATCTTGCTGTAACTCAACGACTCCATTTCCGACCAGGCCGGAGACTGCGACGCCTCGATCCACTCTTGGGTCTCGTCCACCAGCCGCTTGAACGCCGCATGCAGTCGGTCAGTGAGGGCGGAGTACTGGAATGTACCCATCATGGTGTTGCCGTGGCCTTCAAAGGGCATTTCGACGAATTTATCGCCATCCTTGACGAGTTTCTGCTCGCGCTCGATGGTGGCCTGGGCAAAGGCATAGGATCAAGTGAGATATTTGTGTGAGGTGGGAGATTTGGTAGCAGATAGCCAAGAGCGTACAAGGTATTGACGGTAGTAGCACATAAAGAGGTATTTAGACACGTCCTCAAAGGGGAGGTCGGACCGGTTGCGATTGTTGAAGTAGGCATCGATCCTAGCATGACGAGGGAAGTGAGTCGATGGCGAACCTTGCCGTCCGCGCGAGACATGAGAAGCGAACCGATCCAAGGCAGAGATGCGGATGGTTTCATGGGTAATCTTGCGCTTGTAGGCCTCGACGTTGTCCTTTTCCTCGGGTTTTTGCTCTTCGAATCCGGGCTCATTCTCGTACGGGTTGGCGCTCATGAGCGATTGAATTGAGACGAGGACGGAAGAGATTCCATGCGCTTATCGAGGCGAGGAAGCAATTGAGCAATTGAACGGGATGCGTTGCAAGAAAAGAACGACCCAAGCGGACCTGAATTCCAGTTTTCAACGGCCGTGCCACGCCAAGTGCCCAGCAAACTGAGGCATACTTTGCCCGTGGCGTACAGCTGCGAAAATCGTAAGGGAATGGTTACAGGAACGTGGCAAACAAGGCGGATTCACCCACTGGGCACGGGCAATTGCAACGGACATTTGGATTGAAGCGAGTCTTTTGGTTATTGGTTGTCGTGATGACCACTTTTGGACTCTCGTTCGGGTAAGATTCGGGAAACTTGAAGTCAAAAGTGAAGAGGCCATAGGCATAAGGCGTTTCCGGCGAGCCAACGATAAGGGCTGTGGCGACTGGCGCAGGAGTGAACACATGTGTGCGCACGACGAGGAATGATGCGAAGGGGAATCAGGCGGACCCTTGAGCGAGCGAACGTCTTCCTCGTCATAGTGCAAGTGAAAGAATGGGTCCGGATTTCGTTGAATGTCTCGGACTGTAGACAATGGAGGACGACAAGTTGGTCAAAACCCTCCTTGATCGTCACGGCGCACAAGGCCAAGATGCAGTGCAGGCAAGGAACAGGAACGGGCTGAAATGAGCTACGGACGCTCTTTGTGAATGCGGAACAGGTGCTTGTCAGCCATTTTGATATGCCGCTGTGTTGCTTGGGAGAATGGTCAGGGGCGACAGTAAGAGAGTGGAGTTGGGAATGTGAGACGGCTTGAAGTGTTAAGTTAATGGGTAAGGGAGGAGGGCGGCGGCGGAGGAGGTTGAGGGCGCAGATTGCCTGAGCTAGCAGAGATCCATGGAAGAAACAGGACGAGGATGTTGTTTTCTGGTCACTATTATTCAAACTCTAGATCAATGACTCGTGTCACGGCCATCGATCTCCATCTGTTGGCGGATCATCGACTCACACTCCCCATTCCCCATGCTCTCTTTGTGTTGCATTGCGTTGCGTTGTGGACCATGAGCTGCTGATAAACACCAAAGGAACTGGAGCATAGAGAGAAAATTAGAGCAAACACAATCAAACATCAACAACACATTACTATACCAATACATGCAGCCTATTTGTTCTCTGGAAAGAGTGCGCCTTCCCACTCTCATTCAATCGCAAACCATGCCCGGGCTGACTCCTCCAGCCGCGCAGCCAACTCTGCCGCCTCCTCGGATCCACCAAACCCGACCGCGCCGACCAACTCCCACACTTGCCGTGCCTGCTTGAACGTGGTGCCAGACCACGGCGACCCGAGTGCGAGCATGCCATCAACCACCGACTTGGCCTCATCGCTTGTCCGACCTCAACATACACTCGAGCAACGGCAGCCTTGCCCAACAAGCTGGCGCCGCCATGGTCCTGAACAAATGCGCGTTCATGGCCACCACATCCAACTCGCTCGGCACCGGTTCGCCAGCGGCCAGCAACTCGTGCAAGCCCTTGATGACGATCCCGCGCACGGCGCCGTCCACATCGTCCTTGCCCACCCGCTGCGCGAGCATCATTGCCCTCACATGCATCTCGGGCTCGCCCGCACCCAACACGCTCACACTCACCATCTTTTGCACGGCGCGCATGGCAATGACCCAGCGGCCTTGGCGATACGCCACATCAAACGCCAACACGTGCGTTGCAACGCTCTTTGCGTGATGAGCCTCGAGCATCTTGACAATCTTGGCCGCCTGCGCAAGCGGATCGGCCTCGCCCACATACTCGAGCCCGAGCGGATCCGGGTCGGGCATGCTCGACCCATGCTTGTCCTTGTCCGGGTCCTTGCCCTGTGCCATTTCCTTCTTCTTCTTAGCCGCGGCCTTCTTGCTACCTTGACAGCCTCCTCAGCCTCTGCGACCTGAGCCTTGACCACGGCCGCGGGCGCTTCGTACAAGCGAATGTACTCGCGCACGCACGCCTGGGCTGCACGTTCAAAGTAAGCGTGCGCGCGCGACCGGTCCTCCCATTGGAGCATATCGACGTAGGCACGCAGTGTCATCTTGCGCAAGCAGTACGTGTGGAAATCAAACTGGTCGTCGTCAAACTCGCGGAAGTGCGCAATGATTTGGTGCAGGCGCTTGAGCGACAAGCCGTAGGCGTTGGCCGCGAGTGCAAGGCCGCCGACTCGAACGCAAACCATTGGCATTGCATCTCTTCGAGATCCTTGAGCGGGTCGGCCATGTCGGGCCGCGCAAACAACTTGATGGTATCCTGCGCACTGGCAAGGTCGTCGGCACGGAGCATGTACTTGACGCACTTTGTGTTGACGTACCGATCCTTGAGATCGGCCTCGCGCGCAGCATTGGCCAGGTCACGTGCACGTGCAGCATTGCCCGCGTGCTTGTAAATGCGCGCTTGCAGCAGCAAGAGTTCGGGAACGGTCACGGCCGACGAGGACGAGGACGTCGTGGTGACGGCGTCGCCGCCGTTGCCAGAGTCGGTATCCTTTGGCGGCTGCTCGGCCACGGCGCGTTGCGCGTGCTCAATGGCCTTGGCGTACTCGCCCGTACGATCATAGTGCTGGGCGAGGAAGTACTCGATCCACATCCGGAAAGGTTCGCGGCCGTTGACCATGGCGTCCGTGGGGACTCGAGCAGCGACGACACGACGCGCACAAGGATGGCAGGCTTGTCGGTACTTTGGTCATCGTAGAGCTGGCGCAGGTTGGCCCACAAGGAGGGCACGCCGCGCACAATGTTTGCTTCGAGGTAATTGCGCAGCGCAGACTCAAACGCATCCGAGTCGGCAGGCAAGGCATTCAGGTACATGACGGGCATGAGGTTGCTCTTTGGGTAATCCACCACCAGGCCCTCAAGCACGTCCTCTGCGCGCTCGCCGCTCGCCTTGATGAATCCATCCACGTACGTCCTGCAATCCGGGTTGGTCTTGACCAACTCGGCATATGCCATCATGGCCTGTTCTTGGCGGCCCATCTCAAGCAACACTTGGGCGCGCTTTTCACGCACGGCACGCACATCGCACACGAGCGGTTCAATCACGTCCAGATGCGAAAGCGTCGTGTCGAGATCGCCAGACTCGTGCAGGATTTGGTTGCGGTACAGAAGCATTTCGGAAAAGTCCCAGTCGCGCGGCGGCGGGTGAGGCTTGTACGTGTCTGCGTACAGGTCCACGCTTGGATGGCGGCTGCGTGGTTGCCCAAGAGGTGGTTGGCGATCGCCATGCCAATCAGGTGGATGCGTTGGTGTGGGCCACGGGTTGCACGTGCAAGCTTTTCGCGGGTCGCCTATTGGTTGGCATGGTTGGTATTTGACGGTGAGCGTCCTGTATGGGTCGAAAAGGGAGACACAAATGGAAGAACGCACAAGGTAACCTGCATAATCGCGCAGTGGATTTGCATGGACGCCAGGTCACGGAGGATTTGGAAGTTGTGCTGATGAAAACACAGTGTCAAGTCAGTTGGCAAGAATATGAAATCGGTGCAATCCCGAAGCAAGAAAACGCACCTGATCCAACGTCAAAGCCTTCAAGTAACACCTAACGGCCTCTCGTACTTCTTGTCGGACCTGTACGCCAATCCGTACACATGCCACACAATGTGCGATCCAGGGTCCAATTCAACGCCCTTTTCAATCTCCCTATACCCATCCTCCTTCTGATCGAGCTGGAACATGAGCAAGCCGTGCATAGCGCGCGACTCGCCGTGGTCGGGCGATTTTTTCAGGATCTGTTCGGCCGTCTTGAGACCCTTCTTGTACTGCTTCATCTCGTAGAGCTTGAGGACTTGCTTGAACAGACCGGCTTCCTTGGAGGCAAGCGGTGGGCACCGCTTGTAGAGTTGGCCACCGGCGGCTGCAGGTCCAGCGGCACCCGAGGCGACAGCTCGAGCGTTGACAGGGGTGCTGATCGCATGTGCGGCATTGGCGGTGCCTGTGGTCAGGGCATTGGCGGTGGTGGCAGCAGCAGCAGAAGTCGGACGAGCAGCAGAAGCTGTGGCCGATGCGGACGTCGCGGCGGCTGCTGACTGGGGCTTCTTGGCTGCCGCAGCAGCGGCGGCAGCGGCGGCCACGGCGGGCGGGGGCTTTGTGGTGGGCTTGCGCTTCGGGGGCATGATTTCAGGGCGTTTGCATGTGTGCTGGCCAAGTGCCGGGTGATCCTTGCATGTGAATGTGATCGGAGATTTTGGGTCGTCCATGTGTGACTATGTTGTCTCCCGATCTCTCTTTGCGCTCGATCGACGGCCCACCTTCTGAATTGCTGGTTTGACACTGCTTGACATTTGTTCCTAACTTCCCACCCAGTTCCCACCCTGTCATGCAGATACCCAGCCATACTGTGGCCCAGAATCCTGCGGCTCCAACTGAAAGCGGAGCCAGCGGCCGTCCCATGTATGAATAAATTCGATATCGATCCGGCAGTGATGATCAGGATGGGTCCATTATCACTACAGCCAGCTCGGCCCCCATATCTCCGAGTCATCGATCCAGTTTACCGACGCATGTCTATTGTCCGTCGTTTGCAAACTTCGGTTTGGATCGCTATTCGCTGCCTTTGACTCATTGTCACCTGAGCAGCCAAGGTTCAAAAATATCCCTGCGCGCCGGCAACTTGGGCAATGGTTGGGGCCGGAACGGACACGACCGCGAGACACAACTACATGTGAAGCTTCAAAAGCCTCTTGAATCCTCATGAACGAATCTCGGTTGAGCAAAGTACCACCCCAAGCATTTGCCAATCACCCAACCATCATGTCGACCGCCGCCGCCGCCAAACCCTTGCTGCCCACGCCGACCATCCGGCCCATTGTCGAGGCCGATCTGCCCGCCATTTGGCAAATGATCTACGAACTTGCCGAATACGAAAAGATGCCCGACCAGGTTGTGTGCACGGTCGACGACTTGCGCGCCTCGCTGTTCCCGAGCGACGCCGATGTGCTCTCGGGCAAGGCCGTCAAGTCTGCGCGTGCCGTGGTGCTTGAGCGCGAGTTGGCCGATGGCGAAGTGTGCGTACTCTCATCTGCTCTGTCGATTCTGACATGGTCTTGCACTTCTCCGTCCTGACTTCAATTCCCCGTTGCATCCTCAGCCCGCCCGCTTCCTTGAAACTGCCGCTGTCCGCCGTCCACCCAACGCGTCTGTACTTGGGCTTCTGCCTGTACTTTTTCAACTACTCGACCTGGCAAGGTCAACACAACGTGTGGGTCGAAGACTTGTGCATCCGCGAGCCATACCGCGCGTTTGGCTACGGGTCCATCCTGTTGCAATCTGTGATTCGACACGCTCTTGTCCACCACAAGGCCAAGCGTGTCGAGTGGTGGGTGCTCGATTGGAACGAGCCAGCCATTCAATTTTACAAGGGGAAAGTGGGCGCAAAGCCCCAGGACGAATGGACCGTGTATCGTGTGGATGGCGAGCGGTTGGAGAGGTATCGCGAGTATCAGCCGCCTGCGGGGACCGTCGCAGAGTTGGAGTTGGCAGTTGCTGGCAAGCAGTAGATTGGAAAAGTGTCGACCCTTGTCGTCGGTTGCAATGATTGTAGAGTCGATGTATTTGTCTCACACATGGCAACAGAGTGGATTGGTAACTGAAGAACAGCAACGCAAACAACAACAAAACACACAATGAATTGAAAGAAATGGCATACAAGTGCAAAAGGACAGTCACGAGTCGAGTTCAAAAGGAGGGAATGTGCCAAGACGATTGCAAGTCAAATGACAGAGAAAAGAGAGTGGGAAACGGACGAAAATGTGGGTGGCAATTACCTCAACAATTCAGCAAAAAAAAAGTGGGGAATGCCGTCTAAAGGGGGGAAAGAATGTAGCGATTGATGCAACATCAAACAAAGGATCATTGCAAAGGCGACGCAACCCTGGGCGTCCTGAGAATCTGGGGCGGCCGAATGACCCTGTCGCGATGTGTCGATGGCTCCATCGCCGTGGCCGTCGGGGGCCCTTGGCTCCCATAACTCGCCTGCGACTGCATTGATGCGGGTGTAGAAACCCTGTCCATAGCAAAGCTTGTGGGCAACGGCGGCACGGGCGGAACATCCTCGTCTTGCAAACTCTGCAGCACCTCGTCCAAGTCGTCGAGCAGCGAGTCCATTTGCATAGCGACCTGCGATCGTCGTTTCGGCACGCTCTGTTGCTGGTGGTGCATCCGCGCTAAATGTGCGGGGGCAGATGCCGACGTGTCTGCAGAAGATGCGGTCGACAGCCGGTTCGGGTTGGTGAACCGCAGCGATGTCGGCTTCGAGGGGGCCGCACGCGACGCAGTCGACATGATGGATGTTGGCCGTGGGAGTGCGCGGTTGGCTGTGGACGCTGCTTTTGGGGTAGGCAAAGCGGCCATCAGGTCTTCGATTCTCGAGGGCATGGCGCGCTGGACAGGTGGGCCGACCGACCGGCTGCGGCTGTAGGATGAGTTGTTGGTCGTGAACGAGTGGTGCGATGCCGTTGGGCTAGGCAGCAGGCCGTCGTCAACGGATCCGGAACCGTGGTAGCCAATGGCCAGTCGGCCAGAAGAGTGCGACGAGGGCGGGGTCGGATGGGAGGCGCCTGTGCCGATAAAAGAGACTTTGGCTTGGTGCGGATTGGTGGGCGCTCCGTGTCGCGGCCGCGGGACTCTGCTCCACCAGTGAATCCGTTCTGTTGGTGGGGGTAGTTAGGATGCTGTTGCTGCGAGTAGTGAGGGTGCTGCTGCAAAGGTTGTTGCTGGGGTTGTTGAGGCTGGTATGCGTGGTGCTGGGAATGTTGGGGCGGTCCAGCCGTCGGAATCAATGCCGGGCCCGATGAGGCCGAAGAGGAGTAAGTAGGCGACAAGATGGGTGCAAGCATGGGACCAGAGGTGCGGCGGTACGAGCGAGTGCCCGACGAGTAGGTGGAATCTGCCATGCTTTGACGGCGGCTGCCAGCCGACGTCGACATACTGTCCTCCGCAGCCGAGGCAAATGGCTGTTGTGTTCTTGGGTGTACAAGCCCGGCGAAGGAAGAAGTGACGAGGCGTTGGAGGCGGCCGAATTGGATCGTCCTCGAGAAAAGCCGGGAACGGAGAGCAAGTTGCCATTGCTGGTGGACGACGGGCCCGAAGTCATGATGGTTGTTGGGCCAAGGACATCGTGCACATCTACCTCCTCGTCCTTCTTGACCGTTGAAGTCAGTGGTTCGTCGGGATGGTGGTTGTTGAAGGACGACGAGTCCCCATCAAATGTCGGCTCGGTGCCATGCTTGAGCCAGGTGAGCATGGACTTGATGGCCGTAACCCACACCTTGAGCGCCTCTGGCGAGTGGGCATCCAGGTCGAGCACCTTGGCGGGCTTTGATTCCGGCCGGGGGGCAAATGGGTCCTTGGTGACAGCCACGTTGAGCAGTTGGATGATGGTTGACTGCTGGCTTCCGCGGCGACCGCTGGAACCACTGCCACTGGAAAAGGAGCCGCCAACGGAATCCACGGAATCCATGACACGGGCAGAGGCCTCATCGTTGAAGTTGATGCGCGCAACACATCGGCGCGGGTCCGAGGTGTCGTTGGAAGGGAAGAGTGACAAGTACGGATTGCCGCGCTCTAGAATGGCATAGTACAGGCGCCATTTTGGTCCGCCGAGCCGGAACCGGCTGCGCGAGGGCTCTTGGATGGAAAGGGGGCCGCTGGCCAACGGGCGTCGTGACGGTGCCATGTCGTTGCAGAGCTTTTGATGTGGTGTATGGTACGGTGCAATACTCGAACGTGCAACGACCACGAGCGGAGGATGGTGGGCGGTGCGAGTACTTTTTTTTTGCTTCTTCTGCGACGGGCTCAGGGAAGATTGGTGTGTGCGTCGAATGTGGGCAGCGGGAGGCTGGGATGCTTGTGGTGGTGGCCTTGCTGGTGCTGGGTGCTGGTGGAGGAAGAATTGGGAGGTGGGTCTTGGGGTGGGGGTCCAGCAAATTGTGGCGGCGGCTGGTGAGCGATTACTTGTTGATGGACCGAGTATTGAATATAGTGTGCGACCTCAACTCAGGGTGTATGTATAGCGCCGGGGAGCGGGCAGCGAAAACAGGCGCCTGCACATGTCCAACAGTTGGGACATGAGACTGGTGGCTGAGCAGTGAGAACAAATCACGTCCGATCGGCGGACCGTGCGCGATCGACGCGCTCTTTCCTTCCCTCTCGTCGTTTCCTTTCTGCGTGTTTCCCATGTCCTTCCAGACAGAAGCCATTCCATTCACAACTGCAACCGAACGAGGCGTCATATCCCATGTACTGTTCCTACATTGCCACCGCACGCAATCCCGTTTTTCGTTCGCCTCAGCTCTGGTGCAATCTGCTCTTGTGCACTTTCATCGCGACGATCGCAGGGCATCTGTCTTTTGCTGCATCAACCTGCCGATACGGTCTACGATCGAGCGTCAAGTCAATTTCTCAGCGATCCACAAGTCCATCTCGCTCAGCTCCCCAACCTATTCGCCACCATGACAGAATCGCACAACACAACCCATGCCCTCTTTGAGAAGGCGCTGACCATGTTGGCCCTCATCACGCTGGCCTTCAATATCGCGGGCTGGATGAAGAAGCGCGAATTCAAGTACTTTGGCGAAACGGCCATGTTCATTACTGTCGGTATGGCATCATATCAGCATTATTCGTCTGGAATGCTGGCCATTTTGCTGATTCTTCGATGCTGAGCAGGTTTGGTAACAAGTTTGTCTGTTCGCGTCGTCTACTCGATCGTGCAAGCCGAGCCCATTCTCAAGGATGTGCAAATGTCGACCAACTTCTTCTCCATGGTCTTGCTGCCTCCCATTATTTTCGAGGTCTGACGTACTCTTGGACTCCAACCCCCGTTGAGTTGGTGACACATCCTAACCAGAGTACGTGTGTCGACGATGTAGGGAGGTTATGGCGTCCATCGCATGCTCTTCTTCAAAAACATTCCCATGATCTTGGCCCTCGCATTTGCTGGCGGCATCTTCTCCACCATCGTCATTGCCTTGATTATGTACCTCGCCACTGCCGTCACCGCCACGCCATGGTCGCTGCTCGAAACCCTCATCTTTGGCGCGCTTGTCTCGTCAACCGACCCCGTTTCGATCCTCGCCATGCTGCCCAAGGAAACAGACCGGTCTCTTTACATCACCATCTTTGGCGAGTCTGCCCTCAATGACGCCGTCGCCATCATCTTGTACCGCTTCTTTTGCGGGCTCGCTGCCGCCGACCATGGCCGCCTCACTTTTGGCCTGTTCCTGCTCTCTGTCCTGCAATCCGTATGGGTGTTTGTCGGCTCATTCACCGTGGGTATTGGCCTGGCGTTCCTATTTGCCAAACTCACAAAGCACCAGCGCCTCACGCACGACGCGGAAACGGTCGAAGTCATCATGCTACTCGTTTTGCTTACTCGTCCTACTTGCTTGCCGACGTGCTCGGGCTCACAGGCATCATCTCTGTGTTTTTCACGGGCATTGCCATGGCGCATTACGCAAAGCCCAACATGACGTCCATGTCGGTGCTGGTGGCAAAGCACATTTTGCACATTTTTTCAGCCATGGCCGATTGCTTCATCTTCATGTACCTCGGCATGGGTTGCTGGCATTCCCCAACGCGGTCTACTCCCCATACATGATTTGCGCGGCTCTCGTTGCCTTGCCGCGGGCAGGACACATGTGTTTTTCATTTGTGGGCACAAAACTTGATCACGTACACGACGCGGAGGACGGGGCCCGCAAAGCCGGTGCCGTGGGGACACCAGGTCTTTTTGTGGTTTGCCGGCTTGCGTGGGCCGTGGCATTTGCGTTGGCCGTCGGGCTTCTCGATAACGAGTCGTTAGATGAAACAAAGCGGTCGCTCATGTTTGGCACGGCCGTCCTTGTGATTGTGATTACTGTGTATGGCATCAACTTGCTCACGCCATTCATGATCAACAAGTTCAAGATTGCCGACTCGTCCGCGGCACAGCGCAATGCGCAGGCAGGAGGTGGAGCGGGTGGGAGCGACAGTGACAGCGAAGAGGACGAGGGCCCGTTGCCAGAGTCGGAGATTCCGCCCGGCCTTATTGGGTGGCTGTACCGGATTGACCAGCATCACTTGCTTCCGTTCCTGACAAATATGAACTCGACGTCGCATGGCCGGCCGAGGGGGTCCGAGGGCGACAAGCATCCAGAGGGTGGAACGTATGGCAAGGTCAAGCACGGGATCAACCTTGCCGATTTGGCTGACGATGGAGATGTGGTTGCATTGCAGTCGGGCGCTGGGGCGATTCCAAGCTCGCTTGGGTCCAACAAGCCAAACATGTCCATGCTGGGAGTCGAGAAGACCAAGGACATTGGCGCTGGTGAAAAGAATGGCAACGGTGGGCAGGCTACCGAGATGGCTGTTTGCAGTCCGCCGTGTGTCCAAGGAGGAAGTCGGTGGGGGGCTACGCAGCAATGCGGCAGTTGCTTCGGACATGGACTAGTCCTGAATCATCTTCACAGGTGAGCTCCGTGTGTTTTGTCTGTGGTGCTGCTGGAAGTGCTCGTGCTTTGCAACTTTCCCACGGCCGCGCTCTGCTTATGTATCTTGTAATTGTTTTCTCTGCCATTCAATTGTTGCTGTGACTTTTCTTCATGCACTTAAATGCAAGAATACTTTCTTTTTATTTGGACCCTTTGACTTGAACTTGGAATGAGCAGACTGTATTGCAAATCGTGACTTGGTGAACAATGTCAATATCGTTCGAGGCAAGTTGCTCACTTCTTTTTCTTCTTGCCCTTGGCGCTCTTGGAGCCTTTACGCTTCTTGTCGTTCTGTTATTCGCAGCAACAAGAAGAGCCTTGTCAGAAAGACTCGGGCATAGAATAAACGTGAATGAAGAAGTGCCGTACCGCCTCCCGCATCTCTTTCCTGACCTTGTAGCCCCTCCACAAGGCCTGAATCTTCATGGCGCACTTATCCGCTTGGCCCGCTCAGCCTCCAACTTTGCCTTGACCACCTCATGCCACCGGCGCTCGTCCATAATCTTTTGGTACTCCTTATTCAACTCGTCGTACTTTGACTGCAAGTCGTCCAGCTGAGCCTTTTCTTCGGCGTAAATGGCTGACAGGTCATCCAGCTCGGCTTGCTTCTCTTCCATGTCCTGGTCGTACTTGGAGATCCACGCATCCACCTCGCTTTCAACTTTAAATCGGCGCTTGCGCAGGTTGAGCTCTTCTTCGCGGTGAGCGCAATTTGCGCGCGAGCTGCGCTTGCAGTTGCTTGATTTCGTTTTGCAAGTCGATTCGCGTTCAGAGTACGACACAGAGTCGGACTCTTCCTTGGATTTGGTCCGCATTTCCAGACGCCGGGCAACGTCTTCGGCGGTTTGCTTAATGTCCTTTAGCTCGTCTAAAAAGCAATACGGCCGCGTCAGCTTTCCATGAAACATACGATGGGACAGCGACAAGTATCAAGCACCTTTGAGTTTGCGAATCAAGTCGTTCTTGACGTTATTTCGGACAGTCGCTCCTTCTTTGCCTTCTCCAATTGTGCTCGCATGTGCTCTACCTCATCGCGAATCTTCTTTTCTCGTTCTACGACGCGCTGCAACTCGAGCTTCTTGTTCTCTTCATCCTGTGCTGACCTCGTCAACTTGTCCACGGTCAACAGCTTGCAGGACGCGAGCAATTGCTTGAGCACGTCCATTTCGGCCTGGACGTGTCTGGCCGACGGATTGGCCGCGTCGTCGTCGCCGCCATCAGCGTCCATGGCTAGGATAGACCGGCGCATGCTCGATTGGTTGACGTCGTGAGCATTGTAAATGGAGAGCTGCTGGCGCTTGTCAGGGTCGTGCAGCAGGATGCGGCACACGTTTCGGATCGAGTTTTGCATGTCCAAAGTTGTCGAGTCGTGTGACGAGGCGTGATTCACCTGCCGTTTAAGGTCATTGTATCTCTGTGCAACAGCGCAGGTCATTCTCGCGCCTGCTACCTTTGAACTGGGTCAAGTTGCCATGGCAGCGTACTTCGATCTCACCCGCCAAATCGCCTCCCAGCATGTTGTGCGCTCGACGATCCACGACCGGTGGCAACGACATGACAATGTCCACCTTGGACAAGACCTCGTTCAGCACGGCCACAATGCGCTGTGCATGCACGTCCGTCAACGATGCGCCAATGCTCGCGTGTCCTGCGTGTGCACCGCCCAGGGTGGTTGTCTGGGCACCTGCAACGGCAGCATGATGTTTTGTTGGCGAGTTGATAGCCTGTGCTGGATGTGAACCGGCTGACCCTTGACGCGACTGTGTACCGGCAGTTCCGCCTTGTGCTTTTGGCGTGCTTGCGGCCGTTGTGAAATGGACGATCCGTTGGCGACCCCAGGGTACCGTGGATAGGGGGGCAAGGTCGGGATAGATGTTGGAGGAGGTTTAGTTGACGTTGCTGAGGGCATTTTGAAGCGAGGTCATTGATCCTGTTGGATTTCGAAACAATATCATTGATCGAGCCGTATCAAGTTGAGAGTAAGACATGTTCACGAGTGTGCAAACTGAGAACGTGGGAAATCGCGAACCAACTCTCTGTCGGTGCCTTTGGTTCAAAAACCCGTGAACAAGAGCAAAGCAGAGCTCTGAACCCAAGGTTTCTGATACAGTATAATGTGCATCTGAAGAATCGAAGAATCGCCCTGTTTCTCCATGTCCACAATGCTCCCACCGTCGCAGATTGAACGGCCAACTCTTGCATAAAACCGGCACTGGCACCTTCAAGGATCACAGCTCTCTCACCAAACAATATCCACCAGAGCCAGCGAAACCGGACGCAAATCGACTCTATACCTGAGAAACAAGATGTTAAGGACAAAACAGCATCGCAGACTACTGATGGTCATGGCCGTCATCGTCTGCGGCGCCATAACTATGCTTTCCGATTCGTCCTTCGCGTCCGCTGCTGCCTCAGGCTCACCCACCATGATTGCGTATTGGGGCCAAAGCAAGTCGTCCAACCTCTACCAAGACGCGGCTCGTACAGAACAGTCCTTGAGCGACTTTTGCAAGTTGACCCAATTCACGCATGTCCACCTGGCATACCTGAGGGACCCGTTTGCCATTGACGACTTGCCCGGTATCGATTTCTCAAAGCACTGCTCTTTCCCAAACGACGTCAGCTTGTCCAGGTACAAGACCCAGCGTCCAGTGTCTGGATTCGCGCCATTGTTTTGCCCGTCGATTCGCGATGGGATTCAAGCCTGCCAAGAAAAGGGAAAGAAGGTTCTTTTGACCATTTGTACGCCCTGAACGATGCGCCGTACGTGCAGTGGGCAGGGTGAACTTGTCCTCACTCATCATGTTTGCGTGATAATATCCAATCCAGCTCCCGTCACGTCGCTTGGCAGCGACGACCGTGGCCGTCAATTTGCAAACACATTGTGGAATCTCTTCTTTGGCGGCCAGCACTCTCAACGTCCGTTTGGCGCTCGCAAGCTCGACGGGATTGAATTAGCTCTCCGGACCGACCAATACATCGGATACGGTGCCATGATCCAAGAACTCAAGCGACTCGCCGGATCAAACCCCTTGACGGTCACTGTCTCACCTCGCTGCGATTTCCCCGACGCCCTATTTGGGCCCACGTATGCGGACCGGATCTTGACCTCGGGCTCGAGCGCACTGTCTCTTGTCGACAACATCAATGTGCATTTTCTGTCTTCAACGTCATGCTCGTTGATTCCCAACCCAGACGGGTTCCAGAGGTCGCTCAATGCCTGGATTGACTTTGCACGCAACAATGGCAAGAAAGTCACAGTGACCTTGCCTGGGTTTGGTAACGGATACGAGGCCTACTTTGATGCGCAAAATGGCGATTACGCGGACCCCGCGACTCTGGTCAACTCGACTACCTTTTGGCCGAGGTTTCCCATGACGGGCGAAACGTTCCAAGGATTCGGCCTGTTTGACGTTTCCGCGGACCACTGGGGCGTGCCTTGCGAAAAGTTGTCGGTTGTTGGCAATGGAGTCAACGAAAACTCGCGGTACAGCGATGTTCTGTGGTGGGCTTTGAGTCGTACGTGGGCTGGCCAGCCGGTCGAGGGAACTTGCAACCGCAAGCCAAATCCGTTGCCGGGTACGAACTTCAAGGCGCCAACACCTACGACCACTGGATCGGTCGTGCAAGCGACGGGCGGTGGGAACCAATTTGAGACATCCGCAGGGTCGGCAGGCTCTTCGGATTCGTCCGTGAACTCTGTGCATTCGGGATGGCTCCTGTCAGCGCTGGCGGTTGGAGCTGCCGCGGTCGCCCCGTTGTAAGACTCCCAATCGTTACACAATTCCTCAGAGACCGGACAGCCAATTGGCGATGTGAAGTGTTGCTGGTAGTTTTTCTGTTGTCCCTGCTTCTTTCAGTTTCAGCATAAACCGACTATCGTGTCACTTCATCAATGCGAAAAGTTGATGTGGTCTCACGCAGCGCGCTTCGAGAACACAACTGGAAGCAACGAAAGTTGTTCTATCGTGAACCGTTGGCGCAACGCACAGATTGAATCAAGAGCAGATTGGTTCGATATCGATACACTCTGCACTACGACTGGCCCTAACGCCATGCATGTGAGTTGAAATGTATCCCCATGCAATGGAATCGACCATTCCCATCTCCGCCAATAAAGTAATCGCCCTCTAAACGTCGCCCATTTTGCCCGTCAGCTCCCAGCCAAGCCCGAAACCAAGACTGATCCCGCCGTCCACTCGAACAACTCTGCGGTGCCAACGTTGCAATGAGCCTGCGACACATCATGTACCGGGTGGCCGGGGTCGCCGTCATTTTGCTGGTGGCATGGGCGTATGTCGTGACGGACGCTGCTCACGTCCTGATTTCGTCCATGCACATCCAGTACATTGAGGCAGTGTCCATCCATGCCATTGTCTGCCTTGTTGCCCTATTCCTTCGCTTGACTCTGCCGTCCAGCACCATGCTTGGGTTCCAGCCGGTCAAGGATGACGACGACAACGGCACTCCACAGCATGGCCTTGGAGGTGCAAGCAGCAGCAGCAATACCGATGGTCTTCGCATTCCAACTCCATTACCAAGGAATGACAAGACAGAAATCGTGCAGCTGTCATCATTTGCACCACGCCCGCCAAGATCAGCGCACATGCGACATGCGTCTGCCTCCTCTCAGCAGCTGTTGCAAGCCATGGCCGATGCCGCCATCACCCCGCCAGACCGGTCCGAGGATCCAGCGTTTAGCAAGACAGTGTTTCTCGGATGGCTACCGTTTATCGCTTCTCAGGGAACACTATGGTGGGGGTCGTTTGCTTTGCGGTCGCAGTTTTTGGTCGGCTTCCACAACCCGTGGGTTCCGCTCTTTTTGACCGTTTCACAGTACGCATCTTTTTATTGCACTCACCATTGCAATTGATGGCACGAGCTCACCGACTCACGTTTGTTTCTGCAGGGCACTCTTTGGCAACAACTTTTCTCTCTCACGGCTTCTCGGCATGGCATTCGTCTCCATTGGCGGCCATCTGTTTCTCTTTTCGAATGGGTCTCAACTACCATTCACGACCTGCCTCATTTTATTTGCCGATGCTTCTCTTCGGACACTTGCAATTGGCCTACTCGAGCGCAAGCTTCCTCAGCTCTGTCCCCTCCGTTTCCGCCATGCAACCTTTACCCTGCCACCGTGGACCATCTTGACTTACATTTCGCTCACCAGCTTCGTATGTTGCTGCAGACTCGCTTGCCGTGTTTCCTCCCAGACCGCCATTGACTCTTGCTCCTCCAACAATCCACAGATGATGGCTGTCTTCAATGGCGCTTTCGCTCTTTCACACGAAAACTGGGCAGGTGACTCTGTTCGGCTCATCTTTGTCAACTTTCAATTCATTGCCGCCGACGTGCTGCTCCACTTGCTCCTGCCGTTCTTCATTTTGCACGACCATGGCGCCAACGCCTCCCGCCCAAAAGCATCCATCTCACTCCCAACCACGGGCGCCGAGTCTGCGTTCATGTACTTGACTGGTGTATGGGTTGCGCACTACTCACTCAAGAGTATCTTGGCCGACCCGGGCATGTTGCTTCGCGCGGCTGACGACTGGTTGCCAAATGCCGGCCAGGTGCTCGGCGCTGCCATGACAGCCATGGGCGTATTGTGGGTCGCCGCCCAGCGCCCCAGTAAGCCGATTGCAACGCTCATGCGCACAATTGCGCTCGTCATCGGAATCACACTGTTTGCGCTCGTGTTCGGAAGTGCATATTCGGCCGCAACGTTGCCGGATTCGTCACCGATCTTGTTGCCGTTTGCCCGTGCCAAAGAACCTGTCACACCCACCTCGCCATCATCGCCCACGCTTCCAGTTACTCCCCCGCCGTTGCCGCCCCTACAAGACAGCGGCGATTTACAGGGATCCAAGGCGCCAACACCACCCGCCCCGCTTGCCCAACCGGCGGACGATTCCATTCCACCCCACACACACATTTGTACTCCCTACGCCAACCTCACTGGCACCATTGCGAAGCTATCCGCCCCTGTTTCGCTTGCCGACATCGAGTCCGTACGCAAGTGGTGTAGCGGCCCCAGCGGTACACTCAACGCAACCGAATGCCTCGACGTATCTGTCACGCTTGGCCAGATCCACTTTCACGGCGACTACTACAACGTCACCCTGGACCGACCAGTACTCAGTGCCATGCTCGCACTTGGCGACGCCATCAAGGCAAACCCGACCTTGTTTGATACGGTCCACACTCGATTTATGGTAGCGCCCTCAATCCCAGTCGGCAAACCAGCTCGTGGTTCCCTTGCCTTTGCCTCACTGGACGCCAAGGATGCACTGTATTTGCCGTACTTTGACGATTTGGGCAACAACCCTGCCTCCGTTCCGTTGATCGATGTACCGTTTATGGCCAAGCGGAACGGGACCTTCGTCTTGGATCGGTGCGACATTACATCGTCTATGGTTGCCAGCGCGTGCATGTGGCGGACTGTCATGTTTCCGGCTCAGTGCCTGGCTGCTTCACCGCCCCAGTCATCCCACAAACCGCCGACACGGCCAAAGCACTTGTCCAAGGGTTGGCCATCGCTCTCGCTTCTTGGCGGTTTACAGGATGCGCTCAAGTGTGGCTCGCTCGTTGCCGTTGATAAGTCGCTCAAATTGCCCAGTGGGTACTGGACACCCGGATTTCAAGTTGCGACGCATTACGTACGTGTGCCTGCGTTGCGCATATCCAATGCGACAGATGCCTATATCCATTCGGCAAGCGGACGCACGTATGCACCAGAGATTGTCGATGCAATTCTTGACGCGGTGCCCGTGGACCCGACTCATGTGGGCTCATCCGCGCCATCAGGCGAAGGCGTTGTCGATTCTGCTGCCCACGATGCTGCTGCGCTTGTGGTTGCGGCCATGCCATGGTCCCGTGTGGCGATTGTCGCGGCCCGCGGGAATGCACTCATCGACTCTGTGTTTTCACCGCGAGCGCTCCATTGCTACATGGAGGCGCTCCTGTGGACGTATTTCAAGGGTTCCGGTAAGGACGTGGTGGAGGAGGTTGCAGGGTGGGATCAGTCACTCAACAGTCAAGGGTGGGAAGCAGATCCACCTGGTGTGTTGAGGGAGCCGTCGGTGACGTTGGATCACATAGTCTTGGAAGCGTGGAACGAGTGGTGGGATTGGAGAAAGGTGAATGGATGACGATTGCGTTCGCTCGCTCACCATTTGTATTTCTTTGTACTTATTCCCGTGGGTCCCACACTTCTTTTTGCTCTCTCTCGCTCTCCTGTTGCTCAGTTTTTGGTACTCCTTTTGGAAAGTGTACTATTTTTGACTTGATGCTTGATGTGATGAATATAATTTACACAGGCCCATCGTACCGATACAGTAGCACACTCGCTCTGTTTTTCCACGGCCTTTCTTGTTCACGTTGGCACCATGTTTTCCAGGTGTGAGACAATAGTGTCGGTCATGCATTCGGGTCGGCGATGTGGAAGAACTGGCACTTGGACAATGGCAAGCTTGACGTCAAGAACTCGACCGCATCCTCTGGATCAAACTTGCTCGTCACCACCACGGAAAATCCCTCGCGGACGACGAGCGGGGCATCATTTGGCTTGCGAACCACGCCTGGATGATTCAAAGGATCCAACTTTGCCACGAGGGCATCGTCGCGAACAGCCTTGACATCAAAGACATCGGCATATGGAAACCACGCAGCGTGATGCATGATCTCGCCAATCGATTCATTGAGCGTCGCATCTGCCAGTTTCTTGAAGTTTGGTGCTGAATCAGTCAGGCGAAAGTGGAGATACGCCGCGACTTGCATGGCACCACGGATCTTGTCCGCAAGGACACGGGCACCGTCGGCTGCGGTCAGCGTGTGACGCATGAACACGTCGAGGACGAGCGGTTTGCATTCGACAATGACCGAGTGACGATGGGCAAAAAAGACGTCGACTTTGCCTGATTTGTCGAGGATGATGGGGGTCTTGCTCGTGGACTGTGCGTAGTCCAAGGCAGCCAACAGATGTGTCAGCTGAATGGGAATGATTGGATGCGGTTCAGTGTCGGTTGGCACTGGCGTTGGGAATGGCCAGGATCGCAGCAAGTCAAGGATCGGGATGTTGCTGGAAATGGGCGGTTCAGTGGCCGGGTCCACCAGGGGTACAATCCCAAGTCGTGCAGTGGCGAAATCGGCTCCTTGTTTGCTCACATCGGATACCAAGTTCTCAGCAGCCTGTCCAGACGTCGGCAACGCGGGTTTCGCATCAACACTACCGCCCACTTTTTGTAAATCTGGCCTGCGAGCAGGCGGTTTCACGACCGGATCGAGCTTTCGCGGCGGGCGTATAGGAGATCGCTTTTCTCCGGTACATTTCGCGCAGCGGCATCCATTCAGGCATTTTTCAGGCGATGAGCGACGAGCCGCTGATGGGACTGGGACTGACACCTGTGGGACATCGGAGCCAACGCCTTTGATTTCCAGGCTCGGTCGTTTGCCGGGGGACGCTTCTGGATGCTTGGATCGCACGGATGGGAGGGAGGTTGGCATGGCGGGACTGAATGCTCACACAAATGTCAAATCTTGCCTGCACACGTTTTGACCCGACGCGAGACGCACATCAAGCAAGTGCGACCAGTGCGAACATC
This sequence comes from Catenaria anguillulae PL171, assembly GCA_002102555.1. Classification (NCBI taxonomy): domain Eukaryota; kingdom Fungi; phylum Blastocladiomycota; class Blastocladiomycetes; order Blastocladiales; family Catenariaceae; genus Catenaria; species Catenaria anguillulae. Next base: position 504,429 of record MCFL01000007.1, on the reverse strand, counting down.
CAACGCAAGGCATGGACGAGCCAGACGAAGGAACTAGATCGGAGGCTCACGACACGATCGACAAAGGCTTCTCAAAGGCTCTTGAACTTGACGTCAAGGAATGTGAAAAAGAACAAACGAAAAAAATGATGAATTGCTTTCCTACACCCAAAATATCCTCGAAAGACTGGGCGCAATGACTACAATTGCATTTCCCTCGCCTAGAGACTCGCCAGAATTGCTGGTTCACGCTCACGATCGCTTCACCGACCCTAACATGGGCTCTTCCCAACCCACGAAGGTGCTGGCTCCACTCAGCTCGCTGCTCGGCGATGCCACATCTGGCTCATCCTCATCGGGAACACCGCCATCGCCGTCGCCTTCAAACCATAGCCGCATCGCTACATCAACCTTGGCACTTCCCCAACACGATCGTACGCCGTCGTCACCTCCACCCACGCCATCCCGACTCGATCACTCGTCAATCACAACCACGGCGCCGGCGCAAAGTGCCGAGCTCTCGACACTTCCGGCCCTACCACACTCGATTCGGTTTGCAAGAAACCCGACTCTTTCCCCTGCATGGCGCACAAACTCGTTTCGGATCAAGAAACATGGCCAAATCCACCACGTCTACCCTTGTCCGCCACACTTGATCGAAGTCTCTGGCTTTGAGCCACCACCCAGCTGGGCCAACGATGCGATATCCATGCGACAGCAATTCTCTCAATCCCAACTACCCGCGCACAATCGATTGACATTCACTCCACCTTCAGCAGCATCTGCACCAAAGCCCAAGGTACGCCCATTTTCGCCGACGTTTCGTGCGATAGATAACCCCCAACTCGTAACGTAATTCTCTCTCTTTTGCATAGCCGTGTGGGAACATGGTGATTGATCGTTCATATGCAATCTGCCGCGACGACGTCAATGTGACAGACGACCTGCCAATCCCCATGTACCTGCTCACCTCTGGCCCTTCAAAATATGGCTACGCCGCCCAAGCGCTGCACGATTCCGACTCGTTGGGCAAACTGTTCCAGTTGTTGTCTTTGTTGGATTGGAACTGGCAAGACCCCAAGATTTGTACCACGTCACTGCTTACATTCGATCGTGGGCCAATGATCTGGACAAGGAGATTTGCCTGGATCAGATGGTTGACTTGCTCAAAACGTATTGGAAGCACAAGGGCGCAATCATTGATGGGTTGACGCATCTGGACCCCCTCTTCAAGGTGCACCAAGCTTCGTCACCTGGTTCTGGTTCTGCTGCAGCTCCAGGTATCCCGCCCATCAGTAAGAAGACGGTTGATTCATTTACTGCTGCTGTCGAAGAGATTGCCAGTGTGGATGGTGGTACATCGTGTGGTTTCGCAACCGTGTTGCAAGACGGCGTAGCTGTAATTGCACTTGCCGGGACTGTTCGTGCGCTTGTTTGCCAAGTCGATTCCCAAGGCCAAGTCAAAGTCGTGGGTGACTATGGAGCTGCAGACCTCGACCAGGATGTGCTTGACTTTGTGGGTGCTCAGGTGGTTGCTGGGAGGATGAGATGGCAAAGTACGCCCAGAGGTTGTTCCAAATGCCAAGAGCTGTCACAGCAAAGACCAATGCAGCTGTTCCATTTCCATCTTTCAAGGCTCTGTTTGCCATGAAAGCGGACAAGGCAGTCAAGGAACATGCGTCCTATGACAACTGGGCTGATTTGGAGCAAAGCGTGTGCCGCAAATCAGAAGCGCTCAGGGACATGAAGGATGGGAAGGACTCCATGGATGTGGACTCTGATCCAGTTCCAGACCCTCCAACCTTTGTGTTTCGCTCGCAAGCCAGCCTCAAGGCGATCCGGCAAGAACTCAAGGCTTTTGCGCAAGCTGCCGATGCTTCCAACATCACCCGACCCGACCCGCTCACGCCAGTTGTGCTTAACCCGGCAAACGCACACATCCAGCGCCCGTCCAAGCTTGACTCGCTTCCCAGCCTCTCGGCCTTGCCCAAACCACTGTTTGACATTCTCGCCTCACGTCCCCTCACGCATTCCAAATCGGGCGAGTTCGGCAACCCGTTTTACAAGATGCATCCTGCCATTTCATCCGCGCACTCGATTCATGTCGGTGTTGTCCACCTCCCGCCCGATTTGCGCGCACACGACATGGTCATCATGCTGTACACCCCGCCTGGCCCAGTTGGCGGCTTGTTTTACCCTGCCGCGCCACCTTCCGCGGCCGCCAACCCGTCTCGAACCAACGACAGAGTCCCACTTTCGCGGCCCATGCCGGACCCTTCCGCAATGGCGGCAAAACTTGGCCAGTTTGCTCGCAAGTGGACGCTCGACAAGCTGGCGGCCAAGATGGCATGGGCGTTTGATTTGCCAGGGTGTGTGATTGTGCGCGTGCACGATGAGCGGAACCAGGTGGTCGATGTTGGGCGGCGTGAGAGGGGCGCGACCGAGGCAGTATTGAGACGGTTGGTTCGGGATTGAATTGTTGTTTTTGCTGTGGGCGACTTGTAGGTCGCCGTTTTCTGCAAGGACTTGTGTGTGTGCGCGTGTGCATTTGTAAAGCTCGACTTTGTCCGCGATTTCAACCAACCCACTTCAAGCTGGGCGAGGCTTCGTTGTTTTCAAACCATTCGTTCATCTGTCCTTTCCTGTCCTCCCGTCTTTCCCTTGTCACTGTGCAGGATGCCGTGTTGTGCTTTCTTTAATACATTTTGATTCACCGATTCTCTGTCATCGGTACAAGCTTACTGCTACCTCGCGGTTTTGTCTGTATTCCTGTTCATTCCCCTCGAGTTCCATTTCTCCGGTGATTTTCATTTCGATGCCCAATACACCATCCCAACTCCATCCATCTCCAAAACGCCAGCAATTTGAACGGATATCTGTATGATAATGCACGAATAAATAAACGATGAACCACAAGAATGAGTGCACTCCAGCCAAAAACACAAAAAAGCCTTACTTGCCGGCTTACATGGACACCTCTCTGGCATCCCCATTGACGGACGCCTCGATCGCGCCCACCTGCGACGTTTTGCCCGACTCGATCGCATCGCGACTCGTGTCCCCACCGCCCAGAGCCTCTGCGGGCGACACGGGCTCGGCTCCTCGTGAATGGTGGCGGGCGGTACAATGGATGCGACGCTGGACCGGCGTGCCGCCACGAGCTTTGGATGCGCGGCGCCATCGGCTCCCTCGGGCCCATTCGCATCTGCATCCGAGTTGTCGGCATCCATCGGCGACGACGGATCCAACGTGGCCGCCGGCCCCGTAACAGCCGGTGCTTCCTTGGGCGACTCGGGCGTGAGCCTGCACACGGACGGCGGGGTGTATGCGTCGAGCGCACCAGCGTGTCCATTGGTTGCTGGCAGCGCCCGTGGCGGCGGTCCAGGAGAATCACCTACGTCAATTGGGTCGTCGACATCCATGCCATCGTCGCCCAGGGGCGGCGGTGGGACATACTCTCCTTGGTCGCCCACGCGTGCGGCCGCCGCGGCGGGATACTGATTGGGCGCGGGCGCTGCGTACGCGGGTCCGGCCGCGGCTCGCTCCAATGCCAAAAGCCGTGCTTGAACGTCGTGCAGCGCGGCCGTGATGGGCCCAAGTGCCTGAGCGACTTGATCTGCCACGACCGCGCTCGGGTCGCTGAGGGGACTGCCGCGGCAGACGCGGCGGCCGCCGCTTGGTGTGTGCCGCAGCCATGAGCGCGTCAAAGACAGATTCCATGGCCAGCACAAATCGGGCGCGCGCCGCGTGGCCCATGTCCGCAAGCATCTCTGGAGCCGGAGCGGCGGCGGCCAGATGCGCTTGTGGCTGGGGCGGGCCGCGCAGGTAGCCTTGCGGCGAGTGTGCCGAAGACGACGACGGCGGCGCGCCAGTCCCGTTGTTGCTTGTACTGCCCGACGGTGCAGCCGCACCGCCTACGTCGTACACCTCGTCCACAATGGGACTCGGACCCCCTGGCCGGTACGCCGATGCCTCCGGCCCGACCGCAGGAATCCGCGACTGGCGACCGGGCTTGGGCAAGGTTGTCCTTGGCGTTGTCGGTCGGAGCCCTGCAGACTGCACCCCGGCCGACCCGAGCCCGGACCCGGACCCAGGGCCACCCGCGCCGCTCATGGCCGCCGATGCAGGCACAGCCGTGATGGTGAGTCCGCGCGGATTCTTTGCGTGCCCGGGCGACGATTGATTTTGTTGGATTGGCAATTGTGTCGACATGGCCGTGGATGAAGGTGGAGGCGGCGGCGGCGGCGCGCCCGAGCCACTCGACATGGTTCCCGACCGCTGACGCTGAGCGACAATCTGCTGCTGCTGCTCGTACAAGCGCGCCACCTCTGACTTTTGCTCGCTCGACATGGCCATGGCCGCGTTGCCGACCGACAGGCGCCGTGCCATGGCGGGGACGCGGTCCGTAAGCGATGGGGCCGCTGCAGGTGCACCGGGACCATTGTTGTAGGCGGCGAGCGGCGCGGTGGCCGGACCCGGTGGAATGTGGGCAGAGTAGGGGCCTGTTGGCGGAATACCGGCAGATTGTGGAGGCGGCGGCGGACCACCGTATGCTTGTTGTGCGGGTTGTTGCGCATATTGAGACTGGGAGGGTGACGGATGCTGTTGTTGCTGCTGGTGGTGCGGCTGACCAGGGTCATCGAAGCGGGGCCGTTTGCCGGCGCGGGGGCTGGCAAGAAGAGAGATCATGATCGAATGTTAGGAAAGAGTGCGAAAAATGGTACGAAACTGAAAAGGTGGGCTGACGTACTCGCTCATGGATGGACCCCTGGGTCGCCGCGCGGCGTTCAAGCCTGGATCGTGGCCAATGGCTGGCGGCATGGCACTGCTTGTCGCGTTGCTCGAATAAGCAGGACCCGACGCGGTCGGAGGACCAGGCTGTTGCGGGTGCTGCTGATACTCACGCCCAGCGGGCTGAGCGGCATACATCTGCTGTTGGTAATGTTGTTGTTGGGGATTCAGAATGTGCTGCTGCTGCTGTTGCGGCGGGGGCGGTTGCTGTTGTTGGTCTGAGTACCCGGGATGCGGCGGCTGGTACCCTTGATGCTGCTGAGGAGGAAGCGAAGCTGAGGGAGGCGGCGGAGGGCCACCGGTGTAGTATCCACCTTGGCCCTGTGTCGGTGGGGTCGACTGGGCGAGCGGGGCGCCGCCGGAATGGGAATGGTCGCCGACCGGTGGGCTTTGGTACGGGTTGTCGGGAGTAGGACGATACCGCGGGTCAGCTGACGTAGGCGGGGCAGTCTGTTGAGAATGGTACGGTGGGATCGATCCTTGACCTTGGCCTTGCATTTGAGCAGGGCCAGAGGATCGACCGGCGGCGGCTGGCGCGGCGGTTGGTTGCTGCTGTTGTTGGATGCCTATTGAAGTACGGCGCCAAGAGGAAAGATACAGCGTTAGCCGATGTCAATGTGTGCGAAAGTTCAACATGGCATCAAGACGAACGTTGGGGAGGCTGTTGCCGGGGTTGCGGCGGCGGCGGCGGCGCAGGAGGGCCCTGAGGTTGCGGTTGAGGTTGCTGAGCGACGGCCACGGGCGGTGCCGTCTCAGATGCAAGCGTCAGGGACAGGGACTTGAGCAACTGGGCAATGTGGGGATTGCGGCCCGACCACGCCGAATCCAAAATGTCCCTTGGCGCAAACCTCGTCAGCTCCTCCATCTGCGGCATGGACCAGGCCCTGGCCAGCTCGGCAAGCATGCCCGACTCGACACACGGCGGGCCCTGTGGCGTGACGGGATCGGGCAGCAGGCGCTCGCGCACGCGATCATCTTGGAGCACCTGAGGATTGAGAGCGTCGACGCCGACAAACAGGCGCGCCACATCGCGGGCATTCATGTACCAGGGTCCGTTGTTGAGGTCCGTGTACACGAGGTGGAGCGGGAACCGGTCGCCGTTGAATGAGTAGTCGCCCACACGCGTGGTTTGGATTTGGACGGGCGGAGAGCTGACAGCATTGCTTGGGCGGGGTTGCGGTCCAGGCCCAGGTGGGACTTGTGCTGAGGGGCTGGCGCCATGGGCCTGCTGCTGTTGGACAAGGTGGGCGGGAGGGCCTTGAGGCGGCGGGCCCGGACCGTGGCCGTGGCCCTGGGGATGGGGCGGGTGTGGGGGCGGGTTTGGGTGGTGGTGGTACTGTTGCTGCATTTTGGGCTGTGGGCTGTGCCTGGCCTCTGACCTCTTGGGCGATGCGGCTAATGCAGCTACTGCTAATGATGCTCGACGAGTGGTTGAGTGTGAATGAGCAATTGTCCTGTCCAATGCAAGATGAATGGCGACCTAAGCCGGCGAGCGAGCGTGTGGCGACGGGCCTGCTCGGGCTTTATACTCGCGGGCTGACAGGTCGCAGCGGGCGAGCTGACGGTCAAGACCGATCTTCGGGGGCGGATCAGGCCAGGACGGCACCGGCAGCAATGAATGAATGGACAGACGATCCAGTGAATCGGCGGGGTGGAGGCGGTGCAATTGCATTGCAACTCAAACGCTTCACCATGAGCCCTCAACCGCCACGAGCTGTCTGGCACCCCTACTACGTATACAACCAGCGTGACAAGCCCTCGCTGGCGCCAAGAAGCCAATGAGGTTTCAATACCGTGCAGTCTCTGCCCAACGACCCGAGACGGATACTAGCGCCTCTTGCTCCATCCTCCCAGTTGTCCTTGGTTGATGTGGATTACTGCAACAAGTTCTCAGGGACTTGCATTGGACGCGTGAAGGTTCAAATGATGTGATGATTCACGCCCCAGCCCGCGCACACCCAAAAGTCACAAGGTCCTTGATCTGCTAGATCGCACCAATCGATTTCCTCGATCGACGCCACACGCTGAATTGATTCATGCGGGGACCACGTGGGAGCCAGTGGATCCAGAACAATGATGTTTCATCATTCGTGTGAAATTAACACGTTTAAAGATTGGATGCCCCTGTTTCACCAGCCCAATGGAATCCGGCTTCTGGAACATGCCATGGGCCTCAAGCTTGGGGAGGGAGCAAGACCTTGTATGTCATAGCTCTCGTCCTCAAATCGGTACTTCGCCAAACAACAACGGACTCTCTGGTTCCAATCCATCCACGTCCTCCCCCTCGGAGTCCTTTCCCGTCACCCCGACGCCGTCGCCTGCAGCCTCCGCGCCTTCCTCACGATCCTCATCTCCTTTCCACGAATCCAATGGCACCACACCATCCTCGGTGACAATGTACAGTTGCGGCGCCTCATCCTCACCCTGTGCGACAGCCGCGGGCACCTTGCGCTTGTCCGGTTCGCTGCTCTGATCCTTGTACTTGCGAATCAGCGACTCGGCTATTTCAACAAGCATGTCGGACAAGGCCGGAGGCTGCTCCTCGCCGCCCTTGACGACGCGCTTGTGCTTGGCCGCCGGCGGACTCGTCGACTCTTGCGCGTCGGCCGATGTCGTTGCCGGCGCGCCCATCCGCTTTGTGCCCTCCCCACGCTCTCCTGTCAACTTGCGCGGCGTCAACCCAGGCGGCGTGTCGACCGCACCTGCTGCCGCAGCTGCCGCCGACGCTTTAACCCTGGCCTTTGCGCGGTCAAGCGACGAGCCGCGTGGTGGCAAGAGCACCGACCGGGGTAAAAACGCGTCTGCGCCAAGTACTCCCAGCTTCATGTGCTGCAGGTACGCCCTGGGCTCGCGGGCCCAAATGCCAATCGATTCCTTGTTGTCCACGACCAGATGGCACGATTGCGTATGGACAAGGGACGATTTGGGTTTGGCCATGGCAGGGTCGGCGCATAGACGTGGGGAAAAGAGCGTCACATGGTAGTTGCACAGAGCTGTTTCTTGAACGAGCGAAAGGCGATCTGTGGTTGCGGATTCCGAGCAGTGGTACTGTTGAGCGAGTCATATGGCATGAACTGTGAGAACCCCTCGACTCTGTGTGTGATGATTTCCGAAACAAACGAATCATCCGAAAACATACTTGAATCTCGACCGTCCTCGGGCGCCCCGTCTCATCACACACATCCCCGCCGCGGTACCGCACACTCACATACCGCTTGCCGGCCTTGACATGCAGCTCGGGCTTGTCCTCACCGCGAGCATATTGGCCCAGGACGTACTTTGCGGGCGGCACCTTTTCGCCAAACTCGTGAATCTGGCTCACACGCCGCTCGTGGCAGTAGTCGTACCGCCACCAGCCCTGCTCAATCGACAGGCACGGCTGCTTTGCGAGCGGCTTGAGCAGCCGCATGGCGTCGGCAATCACTTGTTCTTGGGTGCGCGGGTCCGACGTGGCGGCTGTCGCGGGCGTGTGCGGCGAGGCCGGGTCGTAGGCCGGACGAGGGCAGTAGAATGAGATGCCCGAGGGCGAGACGAGTATTTCGTCTTTCGGGACGGATTTGATTTGCTGTTATTGAACAGAGACATATGTACACATGACGGGATCCCAAGCGTCGCGCGAAGTGAGTGAGGCGGCGAAAATGACGCTTGGGGGTACAGAAACAGATTGTACGTCGGCAGTCACGGCGCTCGCAAATAGATCAAGGTCGAAAGCAGGCATGCCAAGCGGATCATCCAATGGGTTTTCGTGCAGGTTAAGTGTCGTCACGGCCGGAAGAGTGATTGCCAGCAGCAGCACTAGACATGGGAGGCGCCATGAGGATGCCGCAATACGGCGTCGCGATGGCGCTGCTGCAGCCGTTGATGGTGGCGACATGATACGGACTTGAGACATTTGCGGCAAGTGCTTGATATGGCCCTGTGCATTACATGGCAGAGAGTTCAGTTGCACATAGATGTAAATATACCACGCCGGAATTCGAACGAGAATTGGGATCGGCCAAGCAACCAGTCGAGCCATGCACGTGTTCTTTGACGTGTGTGTGATGTGTCTGCACTTGCTTGCGCGGTCGGAGGGGTTGATTGCGCTTGCGACTTGACCTTTGCCAACACAGCGACGAGAAGGAATCATCATCCGAATTGAATCAATATTCTCCCTCCCCATGCAATCTATCGGTCACAAGCCAAGCTTAAGATGGTCCAACACGAGCGATCAGTTGACCATCCCGCCCCTGATTCAAGCGAGTGCCTCGCAACCGGCTCAGAGACGGTCCTGCCCACGAAAAGCAGCCAGTCCAAAAGAGATCGAGGTCGAACGAAAGCCAAAGCGCTATCCACAGTCAAGGCTTCACGCACCGATTCTGTTGCTTCGATAACAGGTCGCGAAATGGCTATTCAAACCAGCAAGCGAAGCATATCCATGCCTCGCATTGCACCACGTGGAACCACCACCAGTAATTCCAAGGTTGCCCCATTACCAAGAAAGACAACGGCAGCTCAGAACTTGGCGAGTTCTCCCAAAGCATCGTCGCGTGGGCGTAGCGTCCATGTCGGATCGAGCGAAACGCCGCGAAAACACAACAAATACCAAAAAGACTATGCCTTAGAGCGCGGATCCATAGTTGAGCTCCGAATTGATATGCCGGTGCGACCAGGAACGGTCACGTTTGAGAAACAGCACAGCGCTCGATCCAAATCAGTCCCTCGCCTTGGAACAGCTTCTCCGCCGCGACTTGCGACAGCGTCTCCAATTCTAACTGGTGCCAAGCAACGTGGCAACACTTCTCGAGCTCAGCCATCGCGTTCCCACAGCCTTTCACCAACCAAATGTCTTCATCCAGTCGAAACAAAAGAATCGCCACAGCCGTCGCGCGCTGTCATTTACGAGGCTGCTTGGCAGCGGTTTGTCCAGGCACGTGAACGTGCCCGATCCATCAATGCGCAGCTGGCCAAAAAGGAGAATGAGGCATTTGAGATGGCGATGAAAAGGGTCAGGGTGACCAGAGAGCTCGCGAGTGGAAGAAGTGTGGCCACCTCTGGTGGGATTGCGACTGCGAGCGGGAGCCATGAAGCGATACGAGGAGGCAGCGGACGGGGGACGTTTGGGAATGATGCGGGCGAAAGTGAAGCTGTAGTAGTGAATGTGATACAGGCTGTTTATGGCGGAGTATAGGACTTTGTTGCCCCATTGTACATAGTGTGGCTCACCGGACGAGCCCGGCTGAAATCAATCTCTGTAAAAACCCAGCTTCCAGGTTCATTGGCGTTGGCTTCGGCATTCGTTCGCGGAAAGCATTAATGGAAACGATGAATGACGACCGAACAACGTCAGCGACCTGCCATGAAGTATTCCACAAAGTATGCATTGAAAGCTCAAGCAATACCGAGCATTATCCCATTTGACGACACCGAATTCCTGCTCTCTCTCCCGTTTTCAGAGGCTCTGTTTGGTGTTGGCCCGCTCGCCCTTGATTCAAGAGCATCGGCATCGCCAACTCACACTTCGGCGAACCTGCCAATTTTCACCCATTCATGCATGACAGCAAAACATAATGATGGACCCGCAGTCATCGAGTTCAAGTCAACAACCACAACATCATCAACACACCAACGGCAACTCCAATACGACATCCGCACCCGCATCATCGGGATCGGGATCATCGCATGCTCGCCGCCTCAGCAATCCCCTCATGGCCTTCCTCTCATCATCCTCGAGCTCAGCCTCTGCTCCGACTTCGCCCCATCGCGCATCGCAACCGCACCCCCAATCCAATCAGTCGCACGCTCACCCACAAGCCCGCCAGACCTACCAGCAAATGCTCCGCCATCTCCGGTACCCCAATCACGACCACGACCAGCATTCCCACATGCTCCCTGCCGACTCGGATGCCGGTATGCTCATGTATGACGATGGCGACCAAGACAGCCACGATGACATGGATCCTGACGCACACGGTGGCGGCGGCGACGATGAGGACGACATGCCCAGCGATCCCGAGCTCATGATGGTGGGCGATGACGACGAAGACGAGGCATCGGGCATGTTGGGGCTGTTTGGATTTGGTGGATTCGCAAGTGGAGCAGGGGCTGGGACAGCGTCGCCGGCGAAAAGAAACGCGAATGGTGGTGGTAGGCCGATTTCTGGGTCGTCGAATGAGAGCCAGCCAACGAATACGTCGTCATCATGGTCTTCTTCGGCTGCAATGGCTGGACTGGGGCCGTTGCGGACGGTAGCAACACACGATAGCTCGGCGGTAGCGGCGTTGCCGCCTGCGACGCAATTGGCCGCTGCCGCATTGACCTCGGGTGCCGGAAACTCGACTCTTGCTGCAGGCGGCGTGGCTTCTTCTTCATTCGGCGCACCGCAACCTGCGACTGTCCCAGTTGCTGCGGGCATTGCTGTATTGGGTGGCCCGTTTCCTGCTCTGCGTGATTGGATCATTGTGACTGCCAGCCAATTGCCACTGCCGACCATTACCAATCTGGGCCAGGTCAACGAAAACACCATCAATTGGCTCAACCCAATCGTGTACTTGCAACTCCTCACGTACCCGGCCGGCGCGCCTGTGGTTGAAGGTGGACCTCCAGCAGCCAGCAGCGGCTCACAAGGCAATCTGGCGCAGCGGTCCGGAAGTGGGTCCAAAGCTTCCTTCAGCGGTGTGTATATCTTGATTTTTACTGTTCTGCTCAACTCTCTTCACTCACATGACATCGGCCACAATCAGTGTTGCGCGAAACTCACCTGGTCCGCCAACGCCGTCGCCTCATCACCATGCTCTCGACCTACACCATCATCATGCGCTACTGTTCGTTCGACGCCTTTATCGTCCTGCTCGTCCTCTCTACATGCCTCTTGCTCTACTTTATGAAAAACTCGCGCAAAATTAATGTGCAAATGGCCAAGCGCAACATCAAGCAGCGCGTCGGATGGGCAAAGCAATGGGCCGGCGGTCTGTTCAAGCGCAACAACGGCAACGCAAACGCGGGGGTTGACGACGGCGAGGGCAACTTCATGGGCAGTGTCGAGGGCGCAGCGGCATTTGGCCACGAGTCATCGAGTGCGGCCGCTGCGGGCGTGAGCACGGGCGCATCGCCAAACGTCACGAGTGAAAAGAAACGCCGCCGCGGAATTCCCGGGTTCAAAAAGAGCAACTCGCCGGGCAATTCGTCCAACATGATTGCCATGTCAGCGGGACCCAATGCGTCGCAGACCATGCTGGCGCCTCCTGGATCTTCGACAACGGCCAGTGCCTCGAGTGGGGCGCCCCCCAATGTCGGGTCAACTGCAGCGGGTGGATCATCAAACGGCGGGAGTGGTGCAGCAGCTGCGGCCAAGGCCGCCGCAGGTGCAAGACGCATCAACAACCTATTCCGGCGTGCTGCGTCGGTCGAACCCACGGGCGACAAGATTAATCCATTCCATGCGGACGGGAGCGCAAACATGGCGGCGGTCATGGGCTCGGCCGGATTGCATCAGGGAGCGCCAGTAGGGTCCGCGGGGCAGCCGCAGCTGCACAGGAGCCATTCCGGGTCAAACCAAAACTTGGGCGTGTCGACCGCTCCAGCGGCGACATCGGCGGCATCAAGCACCAGTTCGGCGCCTGCATCGGCATCTGTCACCGGTTCCATGTCAGCTGCCCTGAGTGTTCCTACTACGACGGCCGAGACGGGGATGCATGCCTCCGGGAGCGTTGAGGTGGGGAGCGGCGTATCGCATGCGACCGGCGGCGGCAGTGGGACTGGCGGAAAGCTGTCCAAGATCTTTTCAAGGCGGCGGGGAAACAGCTCGGCTCCAGCAAATAGTGCAGCATCGTCGCCTGCCTCTGCAGCTGCATCGCACCCGACGGGTGGCACCTCGTCGCCGATTCCCCCAGCAACCGATGCTGATTCCTCGTCCGGCCACCCACCTGGATCCGTCCGCGGCCTTTCCAATGACACATTGACCAACCCAATCCCGCCAGCCCTCCACACGTCCCACTCCTCTGCACTGTCGTCCAACGACACTCTTGCGACACACCCAAACCCAATGATTGTGCATACGCACACGTCTACACAACCCATCACTGTCCTCTCTGACCCATCCTCGTCCGCGCCCGTCGCCTGGTCGCCGCGCACCTCAGCACATCACTCGGTCTCACAGCTTCACGGCACCCCCATTATGCCCACGTCCATCTCACACGACTCCATCTCTGGACTCGTGAGTCTCGGCACCAACAACGCAAACGCCAACTCAGGTTCCAACGAAAGCGTCCAGTCCAACTCGAGCGGGTCGTCGTCGGGCACCAGCAAGCGCTTGGGTGGGTTACAGGGCCACGCGCGGTCGTCGTCCGACGGGCAATATGCCGTGCTTCCGCCAGCACCCGGGCGCACGCTGACAAATGCGTCCACGGCCAGCTCGTCGGGCAGTGTGAAATCGGGCGGCAGGATAGCGGCGGCGGTCGTAGGCAAGGCCAAGGACTTGTGGGGCCATGTCAAGGGCGGAAGTGGGAGTGGCGGGGGATCGGGTGGGACGACGCCAACAGATGGACACGCATCGGCCGTGCCGGCTCCGGCACATGCAAGTCGGTCGGGTTCATTGACCGAGGTTGCAACGGCGACAGCAAGCGAGTGCCCCGTGGCGCCACCACAAGTGCAACCGCAGCAGTACACGCAATCTCTGCACGCCCACCCGTTGCCGGCATTGCCGCCCAGAAAACCCTCGTTTGCGGGGACACCGCTGGTTGCGTCGCCCGGATCGGTCGAGGAGCATCACGGTGCGCTCCGGAAAACACCGTCACGGACTTCGGTCGGGAACGTGGCGGCTGCGACCGCGGCCAGCGACGCAAATGCAGGTGGCGTCACTGGAGGGAATGACTTGCATACGCCAGCACCTTCGGTTCCGCAAGTGTAGCCCTTTTCGTCGTATCCCGAGACGTCGTTTGTACATAGCCAGCAGGAGCTCGGCCTTTTTCGTTGCTTTGCGATTGGCGGTTGTGTGAGTTCACCGCGAAGTATTTCTTCGTACATAGCTCCCTTAGACTTGTTTTCTCTTGGTCTTGTTCCACCATAGTAGTAACGATGCTTCTTGACTCGACTGTGTGAACCCATGCAATCATGTTCCTTCTCGCCTCACTTGTATGCAATCAGAGCCTGACGAAGCACAGCTTTGGTTGCAAGAGGTATTTTGAGATTGTTGACATCCATACTACTGTCTCTACCTTGACTTGGTGCTCATGCCACCAGGCGCTTGCTGATTGATCTTCCCGAGCGACTGCGCCATTCCGGCCGTTAGAGGTTCCGAGAGCAAATCTCGGGCCGTCGTCCTTTCCTGAGTTCCAGGCAAGGCCCAAGCCTGACTCGTGCCAGCTACGGAGCAGCGACCATCGATTGCCACTGCCTGTAAACCAAAAACAAATGCTCATCTATGTAGCGAGCATGGAAGAAATTGGCGCGTGGTGAAACTGGGTGAGAATTACAAGAGCAATCGACATGCAATATACAAGAGTGATCGGCTTGTGGCATGCGGCAACAGGTGTGAAGGATAACGGAATGGGAATCAGAAACGCTGAGTGTAGTCAGACGGAAAATAAGCTTGAGGTGACGAAAATTGCCGAGGGAAAGAAGCAGAGGAGGACGAAAAAGAGGTCGAGGAGGAGGAGGACGAAGAAGCAGATGTAGGATATGATGTTTGAGGTAGAGGGGGGCGTCCGTTGCTGCACATTGCTAGGGGAGGAATAGAGGGAAGAGAGGAAAAGGGTAGGGGATGTTGCGTGGTTGGGCGAGGCAGCTGGAAGCGAGCACCGCCATGCATGCTGTTGGCTGATGATGACGATGCTGGACCAGCCAAAGCGTGAGAGTTGCAGCCAGACGAGGGAGCGACAAGCGGCGGGGCGAGAGTGGGGCGACGGCCAAAGGGGTAAGCAGCGCTTGCACCTTGGAAGTCAAGGTCAAGATGCGAAAGGCTGGGGAGCTGTTGCTGGTCAGGAAAACGCTGAAAAGCAAACGGATCACGCGGTGGAATCTGAGGCGGATCACCGGCACAGGAAAAGGAAGGAGGACGGGAAGTGAATGACAGATTGGGAAAAGGGGAAGGAAACGAATGCGGCTGTTGCGAGTGGGCAGCCAAAGAAGCAGCAGTAGGGTGAGGCAAAGCCCTGGCCTGCTGGACATCAATGGAATGCCATAGGGCTCGGTACGCGACGGCAAAAACACCGACTTGGTACCCAAGCCCAGCAACACATCAGCGGCAATGTGACGCCCACGCGACCGAGCTTACTCAATCGCGACTTGAGATGGGACCAGTGGGACTGGACACCATTTGTTGTGCGCCAGAAAGTGATTGCGTCCGAGCCGAGGCGGTTTGCACACCACCTGCACATGGAATCGCACAAGTGAGAAAATGAAAGAGCATCAAGTCGAGAGCATAAAAGTACAACTAAACGCACCACTCGCAACGGTCTGGCTGGTACCAATGGCTCCACAAGTAGCACAACAAGGGCACATGCTTGTACTTTTGACAGAGTTTGACGAGTTCGATGACGTGGGTTTGGTACAGCTGCTCATGTGAGAGGACTCGAACAGGGCCGTGAGTTGGGTCGATACCGTGGTTGTCGGGATGTTCGTTGGCGTGTTTCCACATCAACTTGCGGACCTTCTCCGCCAACACGCTCTGCTGCGGGGAACCTGCAGATTCGACTGCTACTGCTTGATCGAGCTGTTGTTCCACCGCCCGACTGCTTGCGCCATGTGAAACAGGCACAGCTGGATGTGCGAGGAGGGAAAGACCGCGCGAAAAGCATTGATATGTGTGTGGTCCTTGTCAGTAGTGCAAAACAGCGGCTCTGCGGTCGGGTACTGGTCCTTGAACGCTTGCAGCCACGCGGTAATGGAGGTGGCACGCTGCTTGCCATTGTCGTTGCCGGTCTCGAGAAAAAAAAAAGTACGTCAAAGGATAGGCGCGGTGATACGCCACCCCCATCAGCACCATGAGCTCGTATCCGTCCACATCCGTCTTGGAGGTACCGTCAATGAACAAAGCCGATACCACCATGGCACGCCGCTCCTCATGCTCAAGCAGCTTTTCACCCAGCCTCGCCATGACACCCAGATACCCATGGGTGCCGCTGCATGAATTTTGACACGAGCACATGACCAAACGACCGCACACACTCCTCGTCCTTGATGAGCAAGGTCGGCAAATCGGGGACGGTTCGCGTGACTGCATACTTGACGCAGCCGTACCGGGCCAACAAATACAAGTATTTCAGGCGAGCGTCTGTGACATGATGAGCGGCTGGAAACAGGTTGCGGCCCGCGCGCAGGACATTGTCGAATGGCCGGGTGGATTCCGTCGGCAATGTGGCGGTGTACGTCGTCCGGGATGGGTGGCAGAAGCGAATCCAGTGTTGAAAGCACATGGCAGCAAGGAGTCCGCGACTCTTGAGTATCAGCGTTACAAACAGATGACTGTTGCGTTAGTGAGTTGGAAGTGAAAAAGAAAAAGACAAGTGCACAAACCTCCAGTGTGTCCTCCGTCTGGTCTAGGACCGGAGCCACGTTCGTGACTTTGCAATAAGCTTCCGCAGCATCGCCGCCCGCCTTGCCATTGAGGTTTGGCGGCACTGTGTTGGCCTGATCCATGAGGAGCGCATTATTTATGAATCTCGACTCACGGCGCCAAGGTGGGTCGGGCGAGCAGGCACGTGCCCTTGACTTGGCCCGTCGATCTGATTTTGGACCATCAACATCAACAAGGGCCGCAACACAACGTGAAGTGCCTCCCACTATGATACTATGTACTTGTCTCTCTGAGCAAGTTTTGTATAAGAAGAGCGGGATTGCCCGATTCGCGCACCATTCGCACCATCGCAATGCACACTTTGGCCTGCTCTGAATGACCACTGCGATCATGACCTCTTCCGCCATCAACAATGCCAGCTGCTCGCTGACCGTCTCGGCAAAGGACGTGCCCTACGGCGCACTCGTCCTGGCCCTGCTCGCCAACGCGGCCAAGCCCGGATCCGTCCTCATTGCCGTCAAGGAAGACGCAACCACCCCCTGCGTGCTCGTCTCCAGCATGTACGCACACGCTCTGTCAGTCTGTCGGTGAAATGAAATGAAACACTCCCGCGGTTGATCTCCACATCACTCACTGACACACTCACTCGATCCTCTATGCTCTCTTCCGCATGCGCAGCGGCCTCAAGTTCACCAAGCTTGCCGGCGTCATGCGCTACCTTGCCCGCGTCTACCTCCCCGACCTGTACGAGTCGCATTTCGGTAAGCCATCGCCCGACAAGGCCACCACCATCGACAACTTCTTGTCGGAGCAGCTGCCCTCGGACGACCTGGCAGCTCTCAAGTCACGGCTCGACCACATCAACTCATTCTTGGCCCTGCGCTCATTCATGGTCGGCTACCATCTGTCACTGGCCGACTTTTTCCTGTGGTCGCAGCTCAAGTCGACGCCCATGTTCACGTCGCAGCTCGCCAAATCGCCCGCCTACCCATTCTTGCTGCGCTGGTTCCGCACCGTCGACGATCAGCCCTCGGTCGCCTTGGCCTTGGGCTATGTCCAGGACCAAGTGGCCAAGCTCAACAAGCAAAAGAAGGACCAGGGCTCGTTTGACATTGCCCTGCCTGACGCAGCCATGGGCAACGTCGTCACGCGGTTCCCGCCCGAGCCCTCGGGCTACTTGCACATTGGCCACGCAAAGGCCGCGCTCATGAACGAGCATTTTGCCCGCAAGTACAATGGCAAGATGATTGTGCGGTTTGACGACACCAACCCCGACAAGGAAAAGATGGAGTTTGAGCAGTCCATCATGGAGGATTTGGCGCTTTTGGGGATCAAGCCCGATCAAGTCACACACACGTCGGATCATTTCCCGAAATTGCTGGCGCTTTGCGAGCAAATGCTTCGCCAGGGCGATGCGTACGTGGACGATACCGACCAAGAAACCATGCGCCACCAGCGCATGCACGGCATTGCATCTGCGTGCCGCGACAATTCGATCCAGGAAAACCTGCGCCGGTGGAAGGAAATGCAAGCCGGATCCGACGAGGGCTTGCGCAACTGCGTGCGCGCCAAGCTGTCGGTCGACGACAAGAACAAGGCCTTGCGCGACCCCGTGCTGTATCGGACCAACCTGACGCCCCATCACAAGGTCGGCAACAAGTACAAGGTGTACCCGACGTATGATTTCGCATGCCCCGTGGTGGATTCGATCGAGGGCGTCACGCACGCCCTGCGGACCAACGAGTACCGCGACCGCAACCCGCAATACGAGTGGGTCATTTCCAAGCTCGGGTTGCGCAAGGTGCACATTTGGGACTTTTCGCGCATGAACTTTGTGTACACGCTCTTGAGCAAGCGCAAGCTGCAATGGTTTGTGGACCAAGGGCATGTGACCGGGTGGGACGATCCGCGGTTCCCGACCGTCCGTGGCATTCGCAGGCGCGGCATGACCATTGAGGCCTTGCGCCAGTACATTTTGATGCAGGGCGCAAGCACAAACACCATCTTGTTGGAGTGGGACAAGTTTTGGGCGGTCAACAAGAAGGTCATTGACCCAATTGCGCCCAGGCACGTTGGGTTGGATGTCGAGGGTCTGGTGCCCGTGACCATTGTGGATGGCCCCGCAACCGTCGAGGTCAAGCAGGTGCCCAAGCACAAGAAGAACCCGGACGTTGGCAACAAGGACACGGCTTACTTTAAGCACATTGTGCTCGCGGGCGCCGATGTGCAGGATTTGGCCGATGGCGAGGAGGTGACCTTGATGGACTGGGGCAACGTCATTGTGACCAAGGTGCACCGTGACGCAAAGTCAGGCATGGTGTCAAAGTTGGATGCCAAGCTCAACTTGGCGGGCGATGTCAAGTCGACGCGCAAGAAGCTGACGTGGTTGGTGGATGCCTCCAAGGTGCCCAAGTCGTCGTCGTCGTCGCGTGTGTCTGTGCCCTTGACGCTTAAGGATTTTGACTACTTGATCACCAAGAAGAAGCTCGAGGAGGACGACGACTTCCAGTCTGTGTTGACGCCCGCCACCGAGTTTGTGACAAAGGCCGTGGGTGATGCCAACCTGGCAAAGATTCGCAAGGGTGACATTATTCAATTGGAGCGTCGCGGGTACTACATTGCCGACGAGGTGGATGCCAAGTCGGGCCACGCCACGTTGATCGCCATTCCTGACGGGAAGGCGGCCTCCCTTGCGTCCAAGCACGGTGCCGCGACTACAGCGGCCGCCTCCGCCAACGGTCCGGTCTCGGCCCCGGCTCTCCGGTCGGCGTCCCGCTCGCGCTCAAAGTCGCCCTCCCGCAAGGCCGCAAAGGCACCCATCATGTACCCGGTCGCAAACGTGTACGGTGACGATGGATTCCCCTTTGATGCCAAGGTCTTTGACATCATGTATGGTGTCAAGAGCGTGTATGACAAGGAGCATTAGGCTGCCAAGTGTTGTTTGCTTTCGCGTGATCTCCAATATATACATGCATTGTAGTTTACAATACTCCCACGCCGGTTGCACCCCACGTTTCGATCACTGCCAACAGTGCCTCCAACCTCTGTGCGACAACGCGATTTGCTTTGCAGTCCTTTGTGGCTAAAGCTACCGACTGGATCCACTCGCTCACGGCGGACGGCCGCCCCCCATGCTGTCCGTTGGATGCCTCCATCATGACAGAAAAGCATGCCAACACAATCTGTGCCGTGCTTGTGTGCCGACACTTGACCAAATGTCTGACAAGCGATCGAATCCACCGTTCGACCACCTTGTCGACTTGGACTCCGCTCAACACAAGGACAAGGACGGGCGCCACAAGGGCCGAAATGGTCTGATCCCATACCCAACTCCCGCCATCCGTCTCCGCTGCTGCCGATGCCGCGGCCGCATTTGCACTCGCTGGCACCGCCTGCCGGTGACAGCACGGACACCCAAACACATCTGGCGCGAGCAAATCTACCACCTCGAGCAACTCCTCTACAATGACCAGCCCATCAGGCACACTGTCGACCTGCATGCCATCTTGATCGTCGTCTTGCATTTGCGCACCATTCATCATCCATTCGACCATCCCGTCCGCAGCCTGGTCCAAATGCAATAGCTGTGCCGCCAACCACGCCCATTTGCCCAATACCACTTTTCCCCCGACGCCCTCCCCACCCTCTCCACCACCCGCCAAGCCCGCCAACTCAATGACATTGTGCACCGTAGCAAGGCCCGGAATCGAGCTAGCCATGAGCGGGGCAACCACCTCAACAAACGCTAGCCACTCGTCCTCGTTGCCCGCCCGTGCACCCAAGGCAAAATGGCGCGTGACGACCAAGGTCAAGGCACGCACCGTGGCAATGCCGTAAGCGTCGTTGACAACGAGCAATTCCACGAGCGCGTCTAGTGCGAGCAAATGCGCAAGGCACGTGAGCACGGCCTTGATGCACGTGCTGGGAAAAAGCATGGGCGATCGCGGGTGGTCGGCCAAGGCGGCCAGGTGGTCGAGCAAGTCGAGATAGACGTTTGCGCGGTGCGCGAGTTCAGAGTCTGGGTCGGGTAAGTGTGCGTGGCCGCGAGGCGAGTCCGGGTTTGGGAAGGCACATGGGAGCAGGTGGGAGAGCGAGTGCCAAAAGGCCAAAGGGTAGGCCAAACGCGGGTCCGTGTCGGTGCACGCGGTTGAGCGTAGTGTGGGCAGGAGGGCGCACGTGATGATGTCGCGCAGTGTGACCGGGTCGGTGGTGAAGCGCGAGCACAAGTATGAGGTGAATGTGGGCCAAAGCGGCGACCAGAAGTGTGCGGTGGCCGTTGGTGGGAGTGGCGACGTAAGAGTCAAGGGCGGGATTTGGACAAGCAGGTGTGCGAGGCCCGCTGCAAGTTGGTCGTCGTCGGATGAGAGAGGTGCCCGCTTTCCGGCCGTGATGATGAGGGCAACGAGTGAGTCGAGCGTCGGCAAGGTGTGCGAGAGGAGCAAGGTGGCGGTTGCGTGGTCGGCTGGGTGAAGTGTTGGTGACAGGCAAGCGATGATGAGCTGTACAATCTGGTGTTGACATGCATGGTCACACAGTGAGTCATGATGCACACCCCGTCTCGGAAATTGCCAGGCGACAAGGATTGGTCCATCGGACATACGGGCTCGGCCACTGCGTCCACCACCATCACGGGTGCTTCTTGGAGGACAGAATCATGCCCGCTCGCCAGGTCAGCAGCCAAGACCTTGGCCATGCCCGCGATCACGGTGCAAAACACAGCCACGGCGCCCGTCATGGCCGTGACTCTGGCGGCGTCTGTGTCAACGTCGGTTGAGTTTCTCTGGCCCACGCGCGCTGTCCATTGTTCGGCCAACTTGGTGAGGCACTGGGATGTGAAGCTGAGCCCTTGGACAACAACATGGTCATCCAGCGGCTGTGCAGACGTAGTGGCAGTGAGTCGATGCACGACCCAGGCCTTGAGCAGGCGAAACGCTTGGGGTGGATCGGTCGAGTGAGACGCATCAGCTTGTTCTGGATTGGTCATTGTATTGTGACGGACGGTTGCATCGAGTATACTGTGTTGATTGCAGTGGAACACAGAGCACCATGACAAGTGAGACACTGCGAATCTGCGATTGCCAGTGGTTGGTGACGCTGACTGGCTGATTGTCCGAGTCGCCACTGAGTCGCCACTGCCAGTGCCAATGTCAGGCCGTCGATTTGCAAGCGGATCCTTTGGAGCCCCATCCACGCGTTTCGGGTCCCAAAAAAAAAATAACACAGTCAAGATGGATGTGTTCTTGACGTCTAACTCGGCAAGGTCCATGTACTCTTTAGTGCCAATGCAAGTCATAAAGACTGGGCGCACGCTTTGCTCTGCCCAATCGGCGCTTGATCCGGTCCACTCCTTGCTTGCCACAAGCTGCAAAGTGCACTCTGGCCCAAGTCGCCCACCATCTTGAACATACACACACAACTTCACCCCACTGCAACGTGGCTGCCACTTCTGACCCCACAACTGCCGTCGCCCGTCCAAACAACCCACTCTGCGTCGCCGCTGGCCTATACTTCCCCTGTCCCTATCCCTACGTCCCTCGCTACCGTGTAGTCGATCGAAATGTCGGCGGCCCCGCCCAGCCCGCCGCAACAAGCTGCGCCCTCCCCCGAACCCGATACATCACGCCAATCGGGTTTTGCCCCGCCAGAGGGCTATGTTCCGCCGACCTGGCCATCGCTCTACAACCCGCTCTTACCGACCGAAGCAGAGTTTCTGTACTTTGCCTCGGACATTGTGTGGTTCACCACCACTTGGTCGCTCATCTTCTTTTCAGCCGTGTACGGCGTCGCTGCCCTCTGGGGATACTTTGTTCTCGTCCGCCGACGACCCAAACTGGCATGGATCTTGCCGCTTGTGTTTGCGCTCGTTGCCGGACTGGTGGCGCTCTTGTCGGGTGTGGTGTTTGGACTCGTGCTCGGGGCGGTGTACAATGCTGGGCAGTTCCCCATGTCCACGTGGACCCCACTTATGTGGGCATTGATGCAGGTGTTGATAACCTTGATCGGAGCCTATTCACCCATGTCGACCTACCTTTGAGTGTTGCTGTCGCTTGTTTTTGTTTGTCGTGATTCCCGCCTGCACCCAATGTTGGTAGACATCGCCTTTATCCAGTTCTCCACTTGTTGACCAAACCCATTTCCCCACCTCAATACCACCGCAAAAGACGTTTCCGATTATATAATACATAGACCGTGTCGCTCTTGACTCTTGTTTTTGTCATGGTTCTAACGCTTGTACGAAATGACGGCATGCTTTCCACTCGTCATCCACCCGTCCACCGCCTCCATCTCCATTGCCTTTTCCTCGCTCAACCCAACGCACACATCACTCTTGCATGTCCGCAAGCTCAAAAACTGCCCCAACCCGTCGGCTCCCCCGTCACGCAAAGGACCAATCGCCTCCACAAACGGCGTCGTCACGTCCCACTTGCAATCAAACACGAGCTTGCGATAGTTCAAGTCGCCCTTGAACACAATGAAATCCGACTTGCGCAACTCACTTGCAATCGGGTACCGAGGCAGGTGGTGGAACGCGTGTGGGTACGTCCAAAACGGGTCCGAGCGCACTTGCCAAGCGCCCGAGGCCAATAGGGCGCGCCAGGATGCGACGTGCGTTGGGAGGTGTGGTTCGAGCGTGGCCAGTGTGGCATCAAAATCGGCTTGGGTCGTGTCCGAGACAAACCAGGGATATGCTTTGATATGGAAAACAACGGTTTGGGCAATGCCCGTGGCGACGAGCCACGAGGCAAGAAACAGGTCGGCCGTAAGTTCGAAACCTAGCAATAGGACATTAAACGCAATGGGTCAGTTTGGTTGCCGATACAGGAACGAACGCGAGCAGGGCCAACGCACCTGCATTGTCCAGCACAAAATCGACCCTCGCGCCACGCATGGCCACCAGATCCTTGACAGCCGCATCCAAATCATCCACCACTACGCCTGCCCTTCCCTCCTCAATCATCTTTTTGCCCAACCCTTCGGTATCCATCGTGTCCTGGCCCGCTAACAAACTCAGATCGACCGCGTTTCCCCACAAGCTAAACAACATGAGCTCTTGACAGACAATGTCCCAATGTGCCACCTCGCGCGATTGCCGGTCCACGTGCTGCGCCACCTTGACGAGCACAGGAATTGACTTTTCGAGCGACGAGGTCTTTTCCGCCAAAAACGGGTCATAGGCTTGCCAATGCTTGGTCATGGCAAACGCCTCGCGAATGCGCCGGTACACGTAGCACTCTTGCGTGAGCCAAGGTGCCTGAAAATGGCCGACCCCTTCGGGATGGTATGCGGCCAAATACCCGTTCCACGCCTCCACATCGGGCATGGAGTCTTGCAGGGGCCGCATCGGGTGGTCGCGCTGCATTTGGTACCGCAAGCCGGCGAGCGCCTCGATAACGGCCTTTCCCTCCGTGTGGTGGTCGGGCAGGCGCTCGTGGTCCAGCTTGAACACGGCTTGGTTGACGTCGTTGATGACGCGGGTCAGGATTACGGGCAGCCGGTCGCGGATCGTGTAAAAGGCAAATGACCCATGGTGTTTCCCGGCAAGTGGAGCGCGCGGCGGGTGGATGAGTGGGGTGCGTTCTGCGTTCATGGTGTGCTACTTGGATCGACTGGTTTTTTTCATAGGTATACCATTACCGAAGGGGCGACAAGAGCGATAAGGATCCCAACGAAAAGAGATCGGCAGACATCCCGCGACCACATTTTGACAGGTCCGCCGATTCAGCGGCCGGCTGGAGATGCATTTGAACGCGCCGACGAAATGTTCGATTGCCAGCGTGGCACACAAACTAATGTCTTGCAAAGTTAACAGTCAACAATGCACTGGTCAATGGACTCGACCCTCATGAACGTTTGATCATACCCGTCGCAAAGTCAACAATGGCACTGCACACGGCCCGTCTGCTACTCGCTGTCCTCGTTTCCGTGATCCTGCTGCCGCTCGTCTGGCACGCCCGCCCCGCATCCGCCACGGCCATCACAGTGCCCGTGGCCGCCGCCGAAACCGCATGCTACTATGTGCTTGTCCCTGAGCCTGGAAAGAAAGTGTCGTTTTACTTTGCCGTGCAAACGGGCGGCGACTTCGATGTGGATTTCCTTGTCTCGGATCCGGATTACCACGTCGTAGTTCAGGGCGAAAAGGAGCGGCAGGGTGACTATGTGTTTGCTGCGCAAAAGAAGGGAGAGTACAGCTTTTGCTTCTCAAACTGTGCGTAAATGTCTCATGTTGGGGTTCTGGCAATGGATACGATCTCACGGTGCTCTCATGTGTATCACTTTCTTGTACATAGCCATGTCCTCGTTTGCCGACAAGGTCGTCGACCTCGAACTTTCGCTTGAAGGCGAGCACGAATCGCGTGCCAAGATCCCCGAGCCCAAAGTCAACAAGCAAAACCTGCCCGACACGGCCCCTTCAGAGGAAATCCTATACCGCATCTCAACCCAGCTCAACTCGTACTCGCGGTCGCAAAAGTTTTATCACACACGCGAGCGCCGGTCATTTGATACAGTCAAGTCCACCGAGCGCCGCGTGTGGTGGCTGGCCGTCGCCGAGAGCTGCTTGATGGTGGCCATGTCGGCCGGTCAGGTGTGGGCGGTGCATACATTTTTCAAGGGGTATGGTAGGGGCAAGTTGTAGAGGTGGTGCTGAGATCATGTTCTTTGCTGTTGACATGCACTTTGCATGCCTGCCGGGTTGCATGCTTGCGCGGTTGGACCGCGATCTGTTCTTACGCCGTTTCGCAATCCGATTCCTGCGAATCAGCTTCATTTGTACATCCAGTTGCCCACGGTCCAGCCCAACCTTGGCGACACTCATTAAGGGGAAGAGCACAAATTCATCAAACTGAAAGCTAGTGTGACAGTCTTCAAATGTGCTGGTGAGACATGCGCTGCGACACGAATAATCCGCCGTCAACGTGGCATCACCATCCCGAATTCTCGCAGCCTCGCGGTGCTGTTTCCTGTGTTGACCACCCTGACCGCTGCCTGTCGCGTCTTGCCCTAGCTAGCTGGCAAGGTGTCAAGTTGCCGGCGCCGTTGCATGCCATGTTGTCCATCACACCTCTAACTTCCAGCAGCGGACCGTACGCCCGACTTGTCTCACCTAGGTTTATTCGATGCGCCCACGCGTGCCTGTAACCACTGCCTGCCTGCAGGCCTGTGGATCGGGAGATTTCATGTACGACTTGAGACCATCGCTGACCATCGCTGCTTTGAACGTGGGACGTCGTCTCGCGGAGCTCGAGGCTACGGATGGACAGGTTGCCCCCGGCCCGCTGTTCGCACTTGAGCAGCCAGTCATCGTGCACGCGTCATGAATGAGGCGTTTACCACCTCGGCTTGAACGGACATGCGCCCGGCTGGTGGTAGCGCCATGTGCGGGCTTGATATCGATCCGAAGACAAGCTTGTGGCTTTGGCAATGTGGCGGAGGCTTGTATAGAGCAAAAATGGCGGGAAGCGGTTGGTTCACATGGCCAGGCAACGTTTTTCGGCCATGCAGCTGCCCCACCACACGGACAAAATGGCCTCAAGTGCTGCGAAAAAGTGCCTCATAAAGGTCGAGCCCGTCCTCGACTCCTGTCTCCTTCTTGCTGCAAGGTCATCCAACAACCTTCCCCACCCCTCATCCACTCACTCCACCGACGACGACGAGCCTGGTTGCTCTAATCACTCACTCTCACTACCCCATCTTCTCCCGCCCTCGCCTTCCTCCCTGTGCATGACCCCGCAGTGTTTCGTAGACGGTCGACTCAATGTATGTTTGCTCCGACGCCATATTTCCTTTCTGCCAACAGTCGCGCCTTAGCTCCACTTCTGTTGTCGATCACTTACCCCTCGCCCCATCCGTCCCCAATTGACAGCCACTCTTCCCATACACAAGATGACTTGCTCCTCCTCGCCCCTGCTCACGGTCCTGGTCGCCCTCCTGGCGCTTGCGTCGACGGCTTCGGCTCACTTCACCCTGTCGGGCCCCGTGCGCTCGCGTGAAGGCGCAATGTGGCCCAACGACAATCGCAAGTACTTCCCGATTGGAGGCACCACGAGCCCGCGGCCCATTCTCGACTGCCTCGACATCCCAAAGTCCAAGTCTCCCTCGGACACGGCCACGCTGCGTGCCGGGTCGACCCTCGACCTCGGATTTGAAATTGGCAATGGTGCCCGGCATGTCGGCATTTGCACAGCCACGCTTGTGGACGCAAAGACGCGGCGCGAGCTTCACCGGTTCGAGGACGAAAAGGACTGTGTGAACCGCAGGGACGCCATGAAGATTTCGTTGCCCGCGTCCAAGACGTGCGACGATTGCGTTATTGTGGTCAAGGTGGCCGCCACGCACATTTCCGCAGAAAATCCCGAGTTCTTTGACTCGTGCATGGACGTGCGGGTGGTTGGTGGCTCTGAGCCGTATGTTCCCGGACAGCCTGGGCAGCAACGGCCGCCGACGGGCGGGCGGAACCAACGTCAGCCCACGCCTACGCCTGCTCCGGCGCCCGCACCCGCGCCTCAGCCGGAACCGCAGCCGATTGAAGCGCCCGCCCCGCAGCCAGAGCCCATTGTTGCGCCTGCCCCGCAACCCGAGCCTATTGCTGCACCTGCCCCGATTCAGCAGCGCCCACCCGTGTCTGGCGGCGGTGCGCGCGCATGTGCCGAGCATGGCAAGATGCAGTGCCGCCGTGATGGGAAAAAGTTCCGCCAGTGCGTTCACGGCGCTTGGGTTGAGCAGGATGTGCCTGCTGGAACAAAGTGCGTGCTAAGTGGATCGTCCATTTCGATTGCCCACGTACAAGGGTCCGCGCGTTGAAGCACTCGAGCTCCCATTGTGTCGCTCCCTTCAGCATTTGTTTCTTTTGATATCATTCAATACACAAGACGGCCACATTTCTTTCCTTGCGGATCTTGTCTGGTGAAAAATGAACCTTTGCATGGCCACGAACTACATCTGGCGACGGGGCAGGTATGCGAGCCTTGAGACGCAAGGGACGAAACGGAGGGTTGGGTACGGTCACCAGCACAAACATGGCCATGGCCAAGAAACGCAATCTCAATCAATGTGAACATGGTACAGAGTATATACTTTGGCGTGACTCGGCAAGACAAGACGGCAGAACGCCAATACGGGGATGAAACAGCGGGCATGGAAAGAGAAACATGGGATTGGTTAACCTTGGCGGGATTGAAGGCGCTTAACCTGCACATACACACATCGATGGGATCAGTCATGATGGTCCCGCCAAATTGCAGTCGCATAGCCGGGATGCCGTGATGGTGGCATCCCGCTGCCAACCAAAATCAGGCAGGAATCAGGGCAGAGACAACACACAATGAAGATGGAAGTGTCCAAAAACCGCTCCACACAGTTGGACAGACACGACTCCTCGGACGACGACAACCGGTTTCCGGCCTTTGTGACACACTTGTTGAAGCACATTTCCGTGAAAGTGTGCACTTGGCTCTGGACACGGGCCTTTGAGTTTTCGCTTTCCAGGAATGCTTGCAGCTCCTGCTGACTGGCAGCGTCCAGCTGTTGGGTGGCGGCGGATGCGGCGAGTGCGGACATGGCTTCTTTTGTTATGCGTGGATCAATTCCATTGAGATTTGTTGGCTAATTCGCTCTTGTTGATTTGGCATCAACCCTGTTTCGCACCATGTGCTGGATCGGCAGCAGCAAGCTGGATCGAGGAACCACACGTCAAGCACTTTGTGTTCTTCTTGCATCCTCAACCCCTTATCCCTACTCATCCTGCTGGGGCAGGTCTGCTGCTTCCCACGCCGCTCGTTGTAGGACTCGCACTTTTCAGTACATGCGCAAAAACGATGCGGACAGTGACATGATGGACATGAGAAGAATAAGATTGCTCATTAGCCTGACAGACAAGGAAGGGTAGATGCAGGGGTACATAAACACAGCCATGGAACAACAACGTGAAAAGGAGAAGAAAAAAAAATTTCAAGACACACAAAAGAGATACAGTACTTGGAAACAGGAGCCGGGAGGAGGCCCATCAGCGCGACTCACCACTGCTACCGCCACCAAACATGAACGTTTCCAGATCCAGTCCCAACCCGCCAAACGACATACTCGGCTGCACGCCCATCATTTCCTCCAACTCCATGCCTGGGAACTGCTGCTGCGGCTGTTGAGCCTGCTGTTGACTGGCCTGCTGCTGCTGTTGAGGCTGTGACTGGGCAAACATGGACGCGGCCGGCGGAATCCCGCTGGCCATAGATGAACCGGCACTCATGAAACTGGAAGGTGTGGCCAAATTGGCAATCGGGTCGCCGCCAGAAAACAAGGGGTCGACCGTGGGCGGGCGTGGCGGTTGCTGGCGCTGTTGTTGCTGCTGACCAAACAAGCCTGCCGACGACGTTGCCGGCTGCTGGAACATGGCCGCCGGATTGAGTGCCGTCATGAGCGGATTGCCGCCCGACATGAACGTGCCAGTGGAGCCTTGGCCCAGGCCCAGGCCGTTGACATTGGCGCCAAACGTCGGCATGCCCATGTTTGGTTGTTGTTGCTGCTGCCAGTACCCGGCGCTGCCCGCGGTAGACCCGGCCGCCGCCGCCGCGGGGGCAGGTCCTTGCTGGTACTGCGAGGTCTGGGTAAACATGCTGGACGACAAGGGCGAAGCGTCAGCGGTGGATGGGGCCGCACGCATGCCCATTGTCGGCGGGCTATTCATCATTCCGAGATCAGCAAAGTCAAATCCAAGGCCGTCGGCGGAGCCAAAGGTGTGGAAGCCGGCGGGAGGAAGGAAGCCCGCATTGATGTAGATGTTGTTTGCGAGGCTAGGGGGAAGCGGAGCAGAGCTGGAGCCAGGTGCGGCCGGGTTGAATGAGAAGGATTGTTGTTGTTGCTTTTGTTGTTGTTGCTGCTGCTGCTGCTGACGTGGTTGTTGGGGATGAGCTTTGGTTGTCGGTGGTGGCGACGGCAAGTTGGGCAAACCCGCAAGCGAATCTGCCGGGTGACCTGATGCGATGGCCGCCTCGGTCAACTTTGCCTTGTCGACACGAATGCCATCGGGCAGCGACACATTGCAAAGCGGGTTCTGGTCGGGAATACCGGAAGTGTCGCCAGTCGTGGGCATGCATGAGGCCCCGCCGCTTGAGTTAGTCGCATTCGACCCACTCGCGCCAACGGCCGGCGACGTCGACATCGCCTGTCCCATACCGTGAATCGGGGACATGGGCTGCTGCTGGCCAAATGCGCTGCTGGGTGTTCCCGGCGTCCTCGGCAACCCAAACGCTCCCGGACTCGGGCTTTTTCCATTCAGCTTGCCGCTGTTTGACCCACTCGGTGAGTTGGACGCCATGCGGCTATCGGCGGCAGCTTCGCGCAACCGAGTGTACGCCTCGTCAACGAGCGCAGGGTTGGAGCACTGTTCTGCGCGCGCGGGCTTGCGCGGGGCCGTGGGCTGGCACCGCTTTGCTTCGCTCGGGATCGGGATCTTGTGGGCAGAAAAGAAATCTTCAAGCATAAAACCAATGCGGTTGGCCATGGGCCAGATTTCCTGGAGCGTCGAAAGGACAACAAGACATTTCATGAGCGCCGTGAGCGAGTTGGCGCGCGTGTGCGACGTGGACGGAGGGGTGCCGTTGCCCGATTGCTGCTGCTGCTGTTGTGCGGCAGTGGCGGCCGCCGAGGGCGGGTGTGCCATACAGTTGAGGGTAATGACGAGGGTTGTGATGGCCGTGAACAAGCAGTAGAGAATCACATTGGGCAAGAGGAAAAACTCGTCGACGCGGGCGTGGCAGATGTGGACAATGGCTTGTGCGGCCGTCGAGCAAATGTGCAAATACTGTGGGAAAAGGGGCGACGAGCGAGCCTTGGCAGACGAAATGAATGGCCGATAGAGTAGAATGATGCACGTGTAGTACAAGGCGTTCAGGAAGGCGGCGAACCGGGACGGGATCGGAGCCTTTGGGTTGAATGAGTAGCGGAGTGTCGGAGGAAGTTGGTTGAGCCATTGCGATAATGCTGTGTGGATTTCGGGCAAGGAAAACGCGAGGCGACCGGGCGAATGGTTGCGGACAGAGTTGATGTTGCGCAAGATTTTGCCCAGAATCGCAGACAACTTTGCGAGCTCCACGTAATCGCTTAAAAGTTTGGTCCCGTCCTCGCCGCTGAGCTCACGTTCATCGTCCGGAGACGGCCATTCAACGTCACAATCTTCTTCGTGAATCGCCAACGGACGGCCAAGGACGGCACAGACAAAGCGATCCATGATAAACACGGCGGTCCACGTCTTCTTCATGAGGTGACGCTGCAGCGGAGAAATGGATAGAGCACCAGTCAAGTTGTCCATGCGGCGGTTGAGACCTGGCAATGTAAAGCACTGGGTCAAAACCCTGATGCAACCACCACAATGAGAGCAGGTAGTGGCGTACCAATGTCCTGTGCCATTCGGATGGCCACTCCACTCAGCAGCCAAGTCGAGCCACGTAAGAATCCCATTTCGTGGAACGAAAGAAGAAGCATGGCCTGAATATATTCGAGGCATGGCGGTTCGAGAAGGATGTTGCGAGCGATTTGTCGCGTGCGGTTGAGGAAGATGTCTACACGTGGAGGGAAAAGGTGAGCTTCCATTGAGTTTCAAGAATGAGATATGTAGATGGACATATGTACCACTTGCACCTGGCTTGTCGGTGCGGTCGGGCGACAACCCCTCGTAAACGCGTGACGAGATGGCGAATATGGAATTGAGCAACATCAGAGGTGGGTTGGGTTGCGAAAGACTATTATAAATCATTTGGCGCTCCGTGATAGGCATGAAGGGATGTAAATACTCGACTGGAGGGATATGATGGCAAAAGTAAGTCGTGATAAAGCAGAAAACGGGCAGCGTGATATGGTAAACGGGAGACGAACAGAAAAAGTCTCTAGAAGATAGCGTGGGCGTTGCATGGAAAGGGTTAGAAGTTGGAGTGCACCGCCAAGAAACATGGAAAAAAAAACACTCGCGTACAGCAAAAGCTCGATAATCTCTGGAGGAGGCAAGTCTGTTTCAGGTCCTCTTGGCGTGTGTTTCTTGAGCACCGAGGGGACAACAAGCACACCCTCGGACACACGATCCGACCACATGCGCAACAGGTGCATTCCCGACGATGACCCAAGCGAGCGCAGAGCGTTGATGCCGCCGTTTTCCTCGAGCGACACGAGAAAGGTCATCATGTCGGCGAGTTCCTCGTCGTCATCGTCCTCCCCGCCACCGCCGCCACCGCCGGCATGTCCATCATTACCAGTGCCCTGCATGGAGTCATCGCCGCTCGGGCCGTCGCCATCGGCGCCACCAGCGGCTGAAGTCGAGGAAGAAGCGCCGGCGTTCGCAGACCCGGACCGGCCAGAGTTGCCGCGACGTTTGGGTGCTTGGTAAGTGCATGGGAAGTTGACACGGGCACAGTAGTCGCAAGGTTGGCCGCCATTGCATTTGACCTGATTAGCACATGAGCCACGTCGCACGTCGTGGATTGCGGTATCAGTCAAAGCTCGTGAGATGACGAGGGAATGGGAATCATGGCGCACCTTCTTGCGGCGGCAGGTGTCGCAGGCCACAGAGATGCGGGAGCGTTTGGACGCGGGCTGGTCATCGTCGTCGTGAGGGTGCAAAGTAGAGGATGAGCCCGCTGCAGGTCTGGAGGCAAAGGTGTCGGCAGAGGTTGATGGGTCTTGCCCAGGTGCGCCTGGCAGAAAGCTGGGATCCATGGTGCGAGTACGTAAACTGTGTCGTGTGTGTGGAATGAATTTGTGGTGACTTGAGGTAGATGGCTCGAGGCAGAGCATGCGAGGGAGAGGGAGCGAGGACTCAAAGTCTGCCAGAGCCAGAGCCAGAGCCAGGGTGTTGTTGTTCATGGCTCTTCATTGTGAAGCTTTGCTGACTGTTTTCGCCACGACGCACGACGACCACACAGCCTTTTCTTTGCAGCAGCACGCGATTTTCAAGCCCGTTGGCCCCATCCGCCTGCGGCCGCCGATCTTGCTTGCATTTATGGATCTCCTTCCCGCAAAGCAAAGGACACAGACATTCATCCAAGTATGCAGCGAATAGATTGGCCACCGGGCGAGCGGCAGCAGTACGCCTGGCGGCAGTGCCCAGTGCCCAGCGCCTGTGGGAACTGCTCCGTCGGACCTCACACTGGATCGCAAGCAATGCCATGAAAGCATTGTCTCGTATTCTTGTCTTCGTCGCCCACATGCTCCACAGTGGCTCTTCCTTGCCGCAACTAGCTATTGACCGTCCCTGTCTTCCTGCCCCATCATTCCCTCGCTCTCGCTGACGTGACCAGGTAGGTCTGTTTTCGCACGTCGCGACCCCCGAACCTTGACATCACTCGCCTTGAAGTGAACCGTTTACGTACGTGTATCATCCGTGAGCGCTAGCGAGAGGGACGCTGGGAGAACGTTCGCCATCCTTCTTTCTGCACACATGGTACCGGTTCCTACGAGATACTGTCGGGACTCATGCGTGAAATACGATTCACACCTTCGGACGTGCTCGTCTCAACCCTTAGCTTGACTCGCTCCATCTCATGTGGGCGCGGCTCAAAGTCGCGTGAGAATACAGAACTTCATACATTATGTATTGGTTGGCTGTCCAGCATTACTCAAGCTATCGCCTGCTCTGCTGCCCACCGCCGTTGCTGTTGCGGCGGCCGAGTAGAATGCAGCAATGTCCGCAGCGACATTGGACCTTCCACCACGACTCGCTCCAGCCAACAACGAGCTTTCTGGACGATTTCCCACAGCTCCGGAACCGCCAAATCGTGACAACCGCGAACTTGGACGGGTTGATAGCCCAATGGCACTGTTAGACTTGCCACGTGCTCAATACTGGGTTTGCCTTCCACATAGTATATACTCAAAAATGGTGATACTGCTGTATTGGTATCTGTCGCTTGCGAGATTTTTTTGAGAACCAGTATTGGTTTTTGGGCATTTTTTCACCATTTTTCAGTATATTGGTGGGTGGTATTGGTATTTCAGAGTCTGGTGCTCAGGCAGTATTGGTATTCAGGAATCTGATGTTGGCATAGTATCAGCATTTAAATGGGCAGTATTTGTAAAATAGTCTGATCATAAAAATTGGGAGAATACATTATGCGTACAATAAAGCTAAAATGGAGCAACATCTGACGAACACACACCACATCATTCCTCGGCCTCAGACAACATGGCCATTTTCTTCAACACGGTCGCCCGGAACAGCTGAGCTGACATGCGACCACGAGTATGCCGCAGGATGTTGCGGCAGACGGAGAAGATGCGCTCGACACTGGTGGATGTACCTGCGATGGGGAGCAGGTCCTTTGCCACCGAATGCAGCATTGGGAACCGATCCCTTTGCCCATGCCAAAAGGCAAACGAGTCAACACCTTTCCATCTTCCTCAGCATATGCACTTGCACGTAGTGCCTCAGACTTCAGCAAACCCAGCTCAACTTGAATGGCGTCAATGCCAGCCGGCCTCGGGTTCTGCTGGTTCCTGCCTGAGCCGAGGATCCTTGCTTTTGCCTTGGCAAGGCTGCTGACGCCTTTCTTGGCACTCACGATGCTTGCTTGCTGTTGTTTTTCTGTTGATGCAGGCTTGGGCAAGAGTGCTTTGACGCGCTGCTCAAGTCTGCCAGAGCAAAATCCGTCTTGAGGTTAGCAAACAGTTGCGCGGGCAAATGGCAAACAGCTCAAACATACGGTTCCTGGAGATACACTTGGAAGTAACTCTGGTCGTTTTCCCAGCGCTTGACCGTGTCACCACCATTGGTTTCTGGATCCAACAATGTCGACAAACTGTGCAGGTCGCTGGTGTTGTTAAAGTGCTTGAGGATGAGCCCATAGCAAGCAATTGCTGCAACAGCAGCGGCTTGCTTTGGCGTCAATCCGGCAAGGGACAGTGTACCAGCACCAGCCATTTTACTGGCAAGCTTGTCCTTGGGGACCTTTTCCTTGTCAACCTTTTCCTTGACCCGGCCTTGCACTGAAACCAGATCCAAGATGAGCTGATTCTCGTCGTCATCATCCTCGCTAATCAGTGCAAAGACGGATTCTTGCCCACCAATGATGTCAGGTGCACTGGAATCCTTGGTTGCCTGTGAATCATGAACACCGCCAAACGCCATTTCGATTTCCTTGGCCCTCTCGCTCTCAAGGCCATCCTCGGCTACCTTGCCTTCCTCGTCCTCCTCCTCATCTTGATCAAACTCGCCAATGACATAGCCAGCTGCATCATCGCCCAACAAAGGATTCGCAGCAAAATCTGCTGGTGCCTGCTTGAGGTTGATAGCGCTGAGCACATCTTCTTGATCAACGCGAGCAAAATCTGATGGGTGCAAACGGGAGGCAACAAACTCGTCCAAGGTGTCCATCAGTCCATCGTAGCATGGTAAGACCCACGGCAAAGTCCATGTATCAACACCAGCAGCGGTGAACTGTGTGTACTCCCAGAAAGGGCAAAGCAGTTCCACAAATTCCTCTAGCAAAAGAATGAAGTCAGCAGGTGGATCACTGGCAGGATGCAAAACAAATGAAGGGCACAAACCAACGTAGTCCCAATGGTGCTTTTCAAGCAACCCAAGACGTTCATCGTTAACCCAAGTGGACGCAAGAAGGATGGCTGGCTTCAATTCCAGTAGTCGATTGAGGGCTTCCCAGGTGCTGTTCCAACGTGTCCGGACATCATGTCGAGGGACCTTGTATTGAATACCTGCTGCATTGCACGCCTTTTCAAGCGCTGTGCGGATGGTTGGGCTGTAGTAGAGTGCCGACAGGAGTTTCCTCAGCTGGTAATGCAAGTGGTGTGTTAGTCAGAGTCAAACTGATGCAGACAGAAAACCAGTGCAAGTTTAATCACATACCCCAGGTACAAGCCAGTGGAGAATGTCAATGACCCGTTGCGCAGCTCGGTTGGTGCTGTGCTGCAGGCAGTACACGCCCTCAATTTTGTGGGACGAGCCTTCCCTGCAAAGCACGCCGTTGAGGGTATCAAGGGCTTTTGTGTTCGATGAGGCATTGTCCATTGTCAGCGCAACAACTTGCTCAAGTGTGATGTTGTATGTAGCAAGCACGTTCTTGATTAGATGAGCAATTTCGTCACCAGTCTTGGCATTGGTTGGGACAAAGTCGAGGAGAGCTTGGTGGTGGATCGCATGTTGATCGTCGATCGTGAG
This sequence comes from Catenaria anguillulae PL171, assembly GCA_002102555.1. NCBI lineage: Eukaryota > Fungi > Blastocladiomycota > Blastocladiomycetes > Blastocladiales > Catenariaceae > Catenaria > Catenaria anguillulae. Next base: position 469,012 of record MCFL01000007.1, on the reverse strand, counting down.
GAAGGACGCGGTGATTGCTGTTTGATCAAGTGAGACAGCGGCACAGTTGATGAGACAGGAACGCGTCAAGCAGCACAGGGTGAAAGTCTTCGGATCCTGAAGACTTTGCTGGGCGAGATGGCGGTAGAGGTAGAGAAGGGGAGTTTTGAGGCAATATTAAAAGTCTTCAGGTCCTGAAGACTTTGGGAGGTAGGCAGGGAGAGAGACATGGACAGCAAAAAGTCTTCGGATCCTGAAGACTTTGCAAACGCGTAGGGAAGGATCGTGATGGGCAGTGAAAATGAACATACCAAAAAATTGCACTTGATTCCCCGAGTCCACCCATCCATGATGATGTTAAACTTGGACGACGAGCCCTTGACGAGCGTTTGGAGCTCTTCAATCACCTTTTGAGACGACGCAACAATCCGTTTGGTCATCGTTGTGCGCCCAAACAAACGGAACTTGCCCCAGCCAATTCAATAAGCTCGCGGAAGTTTTTGTCGTCCACAACCCGGATTGACTGATTCGTCCCAACAAGAACCGAACCACCGCCTCGTCAAATTTGGCCTGTTGTGCAGGGCTGGGCCGCCGAGCACCTGCAGCTGGCCCAGCCATGGCGGCACGGATGTCAGTTTGCCCTCGGCCAGGTTCCTTGTTCTTGGGTCTTTTTGGCGGAAGCGAATGCGTCTTTCAAATCTTCTTGCTTGCTCATGAACTTTTCATGGTGGTGGAAGAGGTGGGAGGCAAGGTTTGGTGGTCGTGTGCGTGCTGTTGACAACCTTGGCCATGCAAAGGCGGCAAAGGTAGAGGTTGTCGGCAGTTTCAAAAGTTTGCGGCCATTGGCAGAGTGGCCCCAGTCATACCAGACAGTTGCGAGGCGGTGGAGGACGTCGGCGTACTCGGCAGGATCTGGGCTCTGGTTCGGAGGGAAGAAGTACTTGCCGTATGCCCCCAATTTGGTTGAAGGTTTGGGGCTGATGCGATGTGTTGGTGGAGGTGGTGGTGGTGGATTGATCGGTTGATTCTGCTTTGGCAGAAAGCGAAATGGGACTCAGAAACTGGAGTGGGGCATGAAGAAGGGAAGGGGCCAACATACCATGGTCGCTGTCATCGAGTGAAATCACGTCATCGCTCATGTTGGGCCGCTTGTTGACTGCTGGCTGGCGGTCCGGGGAGCGAGAAGCTTGTCTCTTGTGACCCGCTGAGGAGGTGGTGGTTGTCATGTTTGTCCTGCGAATGTGGATGGCTGACTAGTAATTGCCAAAGGGAGCCAGGTCACAGCCATGTGAGGCAAACACTCTGCCGACACCGCTGACAAGGGCACATGGGAAATGCAGGGAGCTGATTCTGATATCGATTCATCCATCACATGGTCACACATGATCTGCTGCCTGGTGCAAATGGCCAATTGCGAGTCAGAGTCATCGTTGCGATTTCGACCACTTGCCGACATGCCGCCGACATACCAATGGTATCAAAAGATTCGCAGCAATTGGTTTCCGGGTGAATATCTTGTCGAAATGTGAGTGCCGCTCATGTGCCGCAGTCCATTTCCCGCCAAGTGTTCATGTCGGGAAACATGCACATGAACGGACGTGACATGGTGCTAGTCGTGAGACAATGCGATTTCGACCACTTGCCGGCATGCCGCCAACATACCAATGGTATCAAAAGATTCGCAGCAATTGGGTTTCCCGGTGAATATCTTGTCGAAATGTGAGTGCCGCTCATGTGCCGCAGTCCATTTCCCGCCAAGTGTTCATGTCGGAAAACGTGCACAATGAACGGACATGACATGGTGCCCGTCGTGAGACAATGCGATTTCGACCATTGCCGGCATGCCGCCAACATACCAATGGTATCAAAAGATTCGCAGCAATTGGTTTCCCGGTGAATATCTTGTCGAAATGTGAGTGCCGCTCATGTGCCGCAGTCCATTTCCCGCCAAGTGTTCATGTCGGGAAACATGCACATGAACGGACGTGACATGGTGCTAGTCGTGAGACAATGCGATTTCGACCACTTGCCGGCATGCCGCCGACATACCAATGGTATCAAAAGATTCGCAGCAATTGGTTTCCCGGTGAATATCTTGTCGAAAGGTGAGTGCCGCTCATGTGCTGCAGTCAATTTCCCATGAAGCGTTCATGTCGGGAAACACGCACATGAAGTGACGGTGCTGGTCATGAGACAAGTTCAATGTTCCCAGACCCAATCACATCTGGTTGTGCAACACAATCGCGACCCAGAATGCAGGGCGAGCCGAGCTTACGTAAGTCTACAACCAATTTGAAAGTATTTCGCAGACTTATTGGCACATCATATCCAAGTTTGGGCCGTTTTTATCGAGTGGAGAGGAGTACACGTTTGGAAATAGTCCATGAGGTGCGCCAGTTCAATGTTCCTAGACGAGACCTAATCACATCTGTGACAATCGCGAAGTATAATAATGTGGAGCGAGCCCGAGCTTGTGCAAGTCTACAACCAATTTGAAAGCCGCAGACTTACCTGGCCGAAAGCCGCGACGCCTTTCACTTTGTTGACGCTTCTCTGAGGCCTGAGGGACAGCGCATATGCACTTTCCTGTGCTTCAGCACCAGGTAGGCCATATTTAAAGCGATTTCGACCACTTGCCGACATGCCGATGACATACCAATTGTATGAAAAGATTCGCAGCAATTGGTTTGCCCGTGAATAGCTTGTCGAAAGGTGAGTGCCGTCCGTGTGTCGCAGCCAATCGCACATTACAGAATGTGTCAGAGGGTTTTCATTTTATGCGAGTCTGCCGACATGCACTGACATTGTGAGCCATTCAGTTGTATGTGCCAAGTTTTCGAGTGATTTGCGGTGTTGTCAGCGGCATTTGCGCATGGTAACATCTGGCTTGCTCAATAGGTTATCGGGTACATCATGGTCAGTGTACATAATGGTGGAGAGTGAGACTGAACGATCTTCCATCGCCGCCAGAGAAAAAAAAAACACTGCCTTGACAGCAAGTTGCTTGTTTTCTGTTGCCTGACACCTTTCAAAAAAAACCATGTGACATTGCCCGGCTAACCAAAACAATAACGGTCAGGTTCGATACACTGATGTTCTGTATTGATTGCAGATGCGAACCGACTGAGCTAAATGAACATGACGTCCTGAGACAGAATCTCCATTCATGTTGCCAGCAATCCAGCTCGAGTTCTAAACGCATGACAGGTTCAATTGACTGGGGCACAGTTGAAAGCAACAGCTTGTTTCATTCTCCCCTGGCGAATATCATGCTATCAAAGATCACAGACACCCCTGACAGAATGACCACTTCTTTGACCATCGAAGGCCTGCCCGCCTCGCCCAGCACCATGTCGGCCAAGACCACTACCACCGATGGCCCGCCCGCCTCGCCCAGCACCATGTCGGCCAAGACCACTACCACCGATGGCCCGCCCGCCTCGCCCAGCACCATGTCGGCCAAGACCACTACCACCGATGGCCCGCCGCCTCGCCTGGCGCCATGTCGACCAAGCCCACTACTGCCGATGGCCCGCCCGCCTCGCCCAGCACCATGTCGGCCAAGCCCACTACTGCCGATGGCCCGCCCGCCTCGCCTGGCGCCATGTCGGCTGGCCTTGATCAAGTCCCTTCCAGGTACAAGGTCCATTTGCCCATTGCGCTGGACGAGGTGACACCCGAAATTGTGGCCAAGTACGTGGCTTTCAACTTCTGTATCAATCTGCAAACGACTGGTTGTACTCATGCTGCTCTTTTGTGTAGATGCGTAGTCGGCCTGTACAAGCAGCTCGCTTCGACAGCCAAGATCGGTAAGGACAATGCCGCAATCGAAACCATTGTGCAGTCCTTGTCCTTACTTGCTGACAAGGACGAGGGCGAGGACGAGGGCAAGGGCGAGGGCAAGGACAAGGGCGAGGACCTGCACACACCAGATATCGTGTTTGTGGGCGAGCGCCAAGTTGCTGGCGCTGTCAAGCAGGACCCTCAAGAGTCCAAGAAGCGGTCTATTGGCGATGTCGACGGAGAGGAGGATGTCGCGTCTGAGGCCATGGTGGCGCCGGTGCCCAAGCGGCGGCGTAAGGCTATCGTTGCCGGTGATGGGGTGGTTGGCAGTGGTGACTCCATTGCGAGCAAGGTATGTATATTTAGCTTGTTTATCACTTGCCTCGGCCTCCGTGTCAGCCGCTGCCACATCTCATTGAGCCTGCTTCACCGCTTCACGGGCTGTCGATCGTCATGGCCGATCGCGTGCTGATCCACCACGTCACCGAGGCAAAGTCTTCGGCTGCCGAAGACTTCATGCTAACGGACTTTTTTTCTTCTTCTTCTTGCAGATGATCCTGGGGAACAGGATCTCCGAGTACGTCGCTTGGGCCAAGGAGGGGCACAAACGTATGAAGGCAAGCAATGGTGTTACGGTCTGGGAGCAGTTGAAGGGGGTGTTGAATGCAGGCATTGGCCGGCAAAGTGGGTGGAAGGCTGCTGAGTCGGCACAAGGAACGGCGGCTGTTTTGTCTGCCATGGGTGCCTTGACCGACTTCTTGTGGATGCTGTCCGAAGTATCCAATCGCGTTGCTCCCGAGGGTGAGGTGGATGTGTTGACCAGCAAGCCGAATCACACTGTGCCGGCAAGCTTGGTCGTTGCCACAATGGTGGCAAGCTCCTTTGACCTTGAGCTAACAAATGCACAGAAACAACATCAGGTCAAGGTCAACATTCCCCGCAAAGTCAAACTTTCAGCTTTGAAGGCCGTGCCAGAACGCCAAAAGGCAAACTATGTGTCGTACTGCCGGTGCCTCATGCACTTGTACATGGTCTTTGGCCCTGTGTTGTTTTGTGTGCTTGCTGCCCGCCCAGACTCTGGCCGTTCGGGATTTCAGGGCAAGATCACTGAAATCCATGAGACATTGTGCCACTTGTCCAAGGAGGAGATTAAGGCAATCCGTGCACAATTGTCGTCAGCAGTACCAGAAGATGAGCTGAAGGAGCTTGGCTTTGGCGGTGTGTCTTTGGAAGGAAAGAAAGTGATGCAGCTTGTTGCAGAGTCGCTAGACAAGCATTCCCTTGTGAAGTGCCCGGATGTGCCTGCCTGGTGGTGAGAATCTTGTAGTGTATTTTGTCTAATGTATCCATGTTTTCTATAGTAAAGGCATTTTCCAGTAACAGCATCATTCATTTCTGTCAATGGTGGCCAACAGTATCCTCAATCCACAGGCCAATAGCAGTATTTTGCATCAGAACTGACCAGTATTGGTACATGTCTGTCCACGCAGCCCATACCAATCAGTATCTGTATATCCTCACCACATTGACAGGTAGTATCAGTGATTCTTGGAATCATGAGCCAGTACCAGTATTGCCCTGACTCTTGCAAAAATACCGCGTTTGCATGGGGCAAGTATTGGTAAAACATATTGAGTCCAGCAACCTGTACAAGTATCATCAGAAGAGGAAAATGATAGTACATGTACCTAAATGCGTCACGTCATGTGGCAAGTCTAGGCACTGTCGGCACTTGTTCCCGCTGCAGATGGCGCTGGCGAAGCGACCAACTTGGCGCGCGGGGCAGGCGTGCCGTTGGGGGATGGTGTTCCCCAGGCTGCAGAGCGGGATGCCGTGGGTGTTGCTTGGTGCCGGATCGGAACAGATCCGTTGGGCGAGGAAGCAACAAATGACGTGGGAATGGGGGCCAACGGAGTGTGTGAGCGAGCAGGTACTGGCGATGCCGATGGTGGAGCGGCTGGCGCGGATGTGTGCGATTGAAGCCAGAGGGTAAAGTCACGATTGAATTGCATTTTCGCCTTGTCCAGCAAGTGTTGCAAATGCTCAATCTCCATTTTGAGCTCTTTGAGTTCCTGAAACTGGACCTTGTACCTGTATTCAACGCAAGGATGGTGCTGTGAACAACAGCAAATACACAAGGTGAGCAAGTCAACAACCAGCCAGAACGTACTGAGCGGTCCTTTGGCTGACAAACTCACGCAACTTTGCCTCCTCGGCCTCAATCAAGTCCAAGCAACTGGATGCCGACGACGGCGGAAGAGTACTCGGGTCGAAATTGGCGCGCAAACATGATAACTTGTCCTTTGATCGCTCTTGTTTTGTGGCAACCATGGTGTCAGTTTTTGTGCACCACCACATCATGACGGCTGTACAGATACGTACTGATTTCTTCCCGGAGCAGATGTGCCGACTGCCCCAACTCCTTTGCTCGCGCATACCTCTCCTTCAGCACCGCCTTTTGCTGCTCAATCGACTCCATTGGTGGGTACGACGCCTTGAACGACTCCAACAAAGCATCCTTCTCCGCTTCTGTAATGCTCGCGGAGGATCGAGACGGTAACGAATCCTCGCTTGGCTGTTGCTGAAAGAGCGCAACTTGCGAATTCGTCAAGCTCGGCGGCATGGAAGCCAGATTGGGTGTGGAAACGGATGGAGCAGACGCGAGAGAACTTGAACTGGAGAAAACCGAATCAGACTGACCCTTGCGAATTGGCGACTTGGCCAGCGCATTGTTGCTCGACACTTGGCGGCCATCCTCGAGTGCCCGCACTTTGGCCTTGTATTGGTTGACCATGGGAATCAGCACCGAGATTTCCGTATCGCGTTGGGCAATGAGTTGCTTCAGTTGCGCAACTTCCCTTGGGTCTGCGCCGCCTGCCACGCTCATTGCCATAGCACCACCATCGGTACCGGGACCAGCGCTGGAAGCTTCGTTCCGACCCTTGAGCCACTGTCGCAAAAAGTTGAATCCTGCAACAACCTTGCGGTAGTCGGTAAACAAGACAGCCGAGTCGTCTCCCGCCAGGTAGGCGCGCAACATGTCCTGAAGTCGAGCGAGCTCGTAGTCAGGTAGTGGTTCATCGGAAGAGGACTCGCCACGGGCGAGTGCGAGCTCGGCTTTGAGCTGTTGGATTTGTTGTTTGAGGCGGGCAATAATCATGTAAGGGTCGAGCTCTTCATTGACCGAGACACGGTTCGAGATGAGCGCGACTCGTTGGGCAAAGCGACAAGTCGAAATGGATTCCTGGATGTGTTACTCGTGACGACATGACCATTGACTACTACAGCATGCGAAGAAAAGGAGCAAGCATACCTCGAGCAAATGATCCTCAGTGGCAATGGTTGCAATCATGCACGTCTTGCAATTCCCACCCAGCGAGTCCCGCAAGATGCTTGTCATCATGGAGTTGCGATACGGAATGTGCGTCCGCTTGCCCAACGCCTTTTCGTGCAATGCAACAATCACATGCTCCAAGAAATGCAAGGACAAGTTGATCGATTTTGCCTCCTTGAGTAAGGTGCCGTCAATACCTGTTTTCGCCACACGTTCAGATCCGGCCAAATCAACCAAATGTAACTTGGACTTGCGAATCACGTCGCTTCCCTCCTCGCGGGACGTGACAGAGATGATGAAGAGACAGTGACTGCGGGAGGAGGCGGGGTTGCTGGGTGTTTCGGCAATCATTTTATTGGTGTCGCCGGTAAACAGCCAGTTGAGGGCTTCTTCCTCGTTGGTTGCCGGGTGGCAGCTGAGATTTTGAAGGTACACTTGCTGCTCGTCGCTCTCTCGCAGAATGACCTTTCTAAATGTCGCACTCTGTCAGTCGATTTGGAACGATAGGTAGAGTAGCTGGCGAGCCGTGCGTACGGTAAGTCTTCGAGCCGTTTGGCGTCTCGTGAATCATCAAGCAAGTCGTATCCGTTTTCGTTGTATATTTCGAGATACGAAATAGCGATTTGGTACTGGTACTTGGGCCGCTGTGGTAGCATTGCATTTGTCAGCCTTCTCAGCCGTCGGTCAATGACGTCGCGTGACTCAACCATACCTGGGCAATTTGTTTGAAGATGAACTGGACCGTCCTGGGAATCAGTCCGCGATCCGAATAGCGTTCCGCACCACCAGTGATTGTAAACGTCTTGCCACTACCCGTCTGCCCATAGGCAAAGATGGTGGCATTGAATCCATCGAGGACGCTGTGCTCATGTAATTAAGTCATCAGACTGCTCGCGGCTATTTTCGCGCAGAGGAAACTGCTTACCTTTGGATGATATCCTTGGCTACGTGATCAAACACCTCTTCCTGTGTCGCTCTGTCGTCAAACACGCGGTCAAATCGGAATCCAAAGTGCTCCTTGGTGTGATTGATCAGGCCGCCGGCCTCGTCTTTGGTACATGAAAATGAAGCTGTGGAGCCCCTCCGTCGCCTGGCTCGGGCCCATCCACGACCACTTTTTCCGCATCAGAGCCACTGGCTTTGTCGCGAATGTTTGGGTTGGCCTTTCGAGGTCGAATGCGAGCAAAGATTTTGATCGCCTGGTTGAGAGGGGCGGCCGAAATGCCTGGGTCGGAGCCGGTCGGTGAGCTCGTCCGTGATTCATCATTGCCATTGCTAGGTTGCATTGCTGAGGGATATGTAGTAAAGATGGGAATCTGGAATGGGTACAAGCCGTGGGTTTTTGTCAAGTTGATGGGAATTGGAGGTCGAAGTCGGCCATCAACGCGCAGTCGCGCACATGGAGGCGACACCGGCCAGAACACAACCAACACTGACAATGGGCTCTGCTTTGTTTGCGGCCAAAGCGTAATAGGTAAATTGACGACTGTAACATCATTCTTTGTAGCCAAGAGCGGATACGCCCATGGCACGGCTGTCATAGATGAAGATGAAACACCGTTGCCCAATCGAGCAAGTGGAAAGGAGGATTTCATCTAATGCACCCAACACGAAACGTTTCGGAAAACGATGACCGAGGTTCAAGGTCGGCCCGGTGATATCGATGGGCTGCGGAGACTATTTTTTCTATTCGGGCATATGGGCACTGCTCAAATCTGCCGGCAAATGCGCAGCGCAGCAGAAGTCAGACGTCAGCGGGTCGAACGACTGCATGTGCAGTATATTCTCCGCTGTTTGGTTATGCATCCAGGGTTACCAATAGACAAGTTTCTTCAGTCTGTCGCTTCCTGGCCAACACCACACACGACGAACAATGCGAACCATAATGAGGCGATCTAAGACCTGGGATGAGATTCTCGAAGCAGTACCCCATCATGCATGCACAGGCAGTGCATCTACGAGCTCACGCGACTTTGTTTACCTTTGAACAAGGGACAAGCAAACTTAATTTGATTGTCTCACTGGCCATCCAATCACGCAAGTCTATACCAACCGAGCTATCCATGCAACAGGGTCACCGCCGAGCCAGTATACAGTCGCTGCAATACCCGCGCAATAATACCTCAAGCCCGCTTGCCTGTGCAGTTTCGACGTTTTTTTACTAGTCATTATTCCCGTTGCGTGCAATCCAGTTCTGGTTCTGTGATCGGCTTCAGGCAATTTGAACCAACCCCAACCCGGCGCCGACCTCAAGACGACTGCTCTCGCACCCCAAGTTCGCTCTTCCGCTTGTCCCTCGCTCCTCTGTCCCTTGTCCCAGCTTGATTGTTTGCTCATCACGGCAAAGCGTGTTGATTTTCTCAAGTACATTCAAGCTCAGCAACCCGTGCAACAACTAGTGGCAAAAACTTTCGGCTCAGCACGGAGAGTCAACCCGAGGCCCTGTCAATGTACGAACCAACGTCCTGGATCCAATCTCCCATATACAATCACCTGCACGCCGTGTCCTTTGTTACCGTGTGTTGCAGCTCCGCCAACTCGGTTCCTCGCCCGGCCCGCTCTGAACCCTCTCAGCTTGATGCCCTTAACTCCATCGCTGCATGATCTAACTTTAAGTTGGACGCTGCGTCCATGCATGCTTTTTCATCTGACATCCATTAGTTCATCGATTCGAATTTCACCTTCAGCATTCTCGACTCTGTTCCGTTCCATGCCCAAGTCCTAGACTCGGCCTTGGCCGCACCCCCACACCCATAGACTTCTTAGACAACATAGACCGGCCCTCGTTCTGCCATCATATTCAGATTCCCACACTTGCATTCGCAAAACCCCATACCTTCCTTAGACTCGCTCAAGTTCCCTTGCTTGCTTTTTTCGCCCTATCACAGTTTCCTCGCATCAGCTTTGTTGTGCCTTGGAAGTGTTCGTGCCGGCCCATCTTACCATACTGTGGTATGTCGTTTCGTTTCAACTTGGATACTCACAAGGTCTTGCTCTGTACTGACAATTTTGAACCTTCCACTCCTTCATCCTGATCGTATATTTCACATATGCGTTTGTCGTGTGACCTTGCAATCCGGGCTTGTGTTCATTTGCGTTACGCCTCTGCTTGTGTTTCCTCACCCTCCACGTTCCCCAACTCGGACCTCGCCCGACTTACCTTGCTGTGCCCTGTACCGGCTGGTCGCTCAATTGTTCCCAATGGCCATTTCCTTCACCCACCCTCGGCTTGCTCCGCTGACTCTTCAACGCACTTCTTCTTGCGGAACGCACCGAACGCTCTCGCTGTTCTCTTGACTCCTTGAAGCAAATCCGAAATTTTTCTCTCATTTCTTCCTTTTCCGTTGGATTGTCTTCCTGCTGTCAAGTTCTTTGTCGAGTTTGACTGGCTTTGGCTCTCATTTCATTCTTTCCGTTCATTCTTTCGACCCCTATCGATTTCGAACGGTGCCTTCCCTTCGTCCGTCGCGTCTTGCTCATCACGCACACCTGTTATTCACTTTCCTTTCTTGATTTGCCTTTCTCCCTTTCTCATCCCAACCCTTCCAGTACCATGCAAGCAACGGCTGCCTCGGCATTCCCCACGTCGTCATCCTCCTTGCCCATCCCCCCTTTGCTACTTCCTCCTCCTTATCCTTGGCCTTCACCGCACCGACCGCCAAGCCCAGCAACAACAACAACGCGCGACCCATTGTCCCCAGTCCGCTCTCGACGGAATCCTTGTCATCGTCGTCGCCGCCGCCGCCAGCAATCACGACGGCGATCCTGACACCTCCCAATTCTGCCGCGCCCGTCTCCCAACCAACGTTTGTGTGGCCGCCGTTTGTCCCGCAACACCATCATCACCAAGTGCAACCAGAGCAGACTTGCCGCCCACAGCCAACCTACTTGCCAAGCGATCCTGAAAAGCCTGAAGTGACCGACTTTTGCATGCCGTCTACGCGCATTTTACACATGTCTGCGACCACCACCTCGACCATGACATCGAGCAGTACGTCCTCATTCCTCTTTTCTCGTCCCTACCCCTTTCTTTCGTCGTGGTGGTTTTCGTCCCATGGGCGGACAAGCGGGCCTTCCAAGTTCCGTGATGCAAGTGGCCCAGCAAATCGTCAGCCATGTGTATGGGCGCAATTTCCTGTCCCAATTCACGTTTGCACAACAAGTCGCAGGCAACATCTTCACCGTATTACCGCCCTCGGCGAACGATTGTTTGTTTTCGCGTTCAAGTGGCCCATGTGCGCGCATCGCCCCCGTCAGCCTGTCTGCACCAAGCACAACACCCATTGCATGCATGCATTCAAGCTCAAGTCGAGTGATTTTGTATGATTATTCCAGGGCGCGCGCGCGCTCGTGATTGGCCAACTTGTGGATTGTCAGATTGGGTTGGCCCGGGTGATGCTAAGCCACCCAATTGATCTCAAGTTCATTCCCGCATGTCCGTCGTGTCGGCACCACTCGCCGCGTGCCATTCTTGGGTCCTCCACACGTGCACAGGGACGGGTCCTTGGAAGCCAATTCATGCCGCTTGCCTCGCCCGCTTGCTTTTCGTTTGCCCCTTGTTGCCCAAAACGACGCGTCGACCATGTCTGCACATCTCACCTCAAGCCCTCCCTTCCCGCCCCGGTGCCCACTCGCACACACCGCACGAGTTGCTCACCCATCCTTCATATGATCCACAGATCCCCCCTCAGGTCCAGCCCCGTCTTCGCTTGGCCTCAACCTTGGTGATCTTACGTTCGGCCCCATGTCGCTCTCATTGCCCTCTGTCCCAACCTCACCCACGTCCATGGCCTTCAACATGGATTTTGGCACGCTTCCAACAACCTCATGGATCACTTCCATGCTCGGTAGCGGATCAACAGACATGGCGTCGCAGCTCATGTCTGACCCTGTCCACGTCAACGGCCACTTCACGATGCTCCGCGAGTACCCTCCTTCTTCCGGCAATGAGCTTGGTTCCGGTGGCCCGCACGTGTCAAAGTCCGTCGTCACGCCTCCGACACCAGTCGTTGGGTCGCATCCCTTCTCACCCGATCCGGTACCATTGGACTTGTCGGCTGGTACGCAAACAGTGTCACCGGCTCTCTCTTGGTCGTCTCTTGGGTCGTCGTCGCCCGGTTCCATGCCGACATCTGTCCTGTTTGACTCGTTCTCGACCACGGCCGAACTCTTGGCTGCATCCAACGCTGCTGCCTCGGCTGCATTCCCGTCACCCAAGCCGTCGCCGTTTGTCGCGCAACACGCCTCCCAGCGCAGTCAGGCGAGCAACCGACCATTGTCGCCAACCCACCACCTCAGTTCGACAACGCCCAACGAAGCATCCGCTGGGCCCAACGCGGCAGACTCTCCATCCGATTCGGAGGAGCCTCTGGTCGTCTCGCCCATGGTGCTCTTCCATCACCGCCGCACTCAGTCGCTCACGAGCATTGACCCATCGCATCCCGCGGCTGGTGCAACCAACTCGGCCGAACTCCTCCTTTCGCCGCGTGTGTTTGGTTTCTCTTCTGCATCCACCGCCATGGCCGCCGCGCCGCCCGCGCTTGCTTCTTCACCACCGTCGCTGGTGTCGAATGCATCTGCACCGGGTTCGCCCTCGCCCACGCCGGCCATGCCCCATCAGTCGTGGCTGACGCGTCAAATGACACTTCGGCTACCGATGATGCATCTCTTGGCCACCCGTCGGAAAATGGGCAACGTAAGCGGCAGCGGTCCCAGTCGGATTCGGCTACATTGGCGCCCGCGCCGTCGACATTTTCGCTTGGTGTTTCTTCCTTGTCGTCGTTCATGGATTCGGCACCAACAACCTGGGATCTCTCATCGTTCATGAGCACGCCGGCCACATCGGCAGAGTCCACGCCCGTTCCATCGGCATTTGCCGCGGCCCAATCTGCCACCGTGGCGATGCGTGAATTCGCATTCCACAATGCATCGATCCCTGCCTCCTCCTACTCGACTTCGTCGTCAATGTCGTCAACGCCCACTTTCGACATGTACGCTGCTGCCGCAACGCACAACGCATCATCTATCCCGTCCGCGCAGGCGTACCTTAGCTCGATCACGGCGGCCAACGACTCGATGTGCTCGTCACCTGCCACATCGACCGTCGGCATTTCGCATCCGGGACCGTCCATGTACACACCCATCGCACCTGCCCCCGCCATACCCGGGTCTGCCCACTCGTCGGCTCCAAACTCTGGCGCATCCACCCCGACCGGCTCCCCGGCTCCGTCCCCTGTCCCGTTGCACTTTTCCTCCATCAAGCGGTCGCAAAAGCGCAAGCGGTCCGTTTCGTTTTACACGGACCCAACAACGGCGCACCAGCTCGGCCCGCAATCAAGCCTCCTTGCAGCAGCAGCAGCAGCAGCCGCGGCCGCCGCTGCAGCCGCCGCCGCTGCCCACGATGCGTCCACCCTGACGCTTCCCGTCGACAGTCTCGCATACGACCCGACGCGCCTCGAGGCCGAAAAGCCTTACAAGTGCACTTTTGGATCGTGCTCGAGCCGGTTTGCGCGCGGGCACGACTTGAAGCGGCACATGCGTATTCATACGGGCGAGAAGAAGTGGCATTGTGACGAGTGCGGCCGGTCGTTTGGCAGGCGAGATGCCTTGGCCAGGCATACGTCTGCGCCAGGGAACAAGTGCAAGGCCTTGCATGGCAAGAGGAGGGGGTCGCGGGCCGCCATAGCGGCGGCGGCGCAGGCGGCCGCTGATGAGGTGGACCAGGTTGACGAGTCGGACGGTGAGGCGGAGGGTAGTGTCGAGTCTGCGCAGCCAACCGCGGCTGTGACGGTATAGTGTCTTGCCTCAGTCTTTTGTTTTCCCTCTCTCTTGACTTCGTGTTTTGTACTCCCTTTGCGTTGCTTGTGTTGCCCACAGCACATTTCACCCACCCACTCACTTTGACCACCCTGACACCCCTCACACTCTCACGCTTTTTTTTTTTCTTTATCGTTCTTTGCCCTTGATTCTATCTCTTTTCTTTCATCATCCACTTGCATCCGTATCATTTCCCCCTTTGCCCTCTACATCATTTCGCTGCCTTTCCTTTTCGTCACTCGCCTGATCTTTCCCTCATTGCTCACTGCATATTGGTTTTCTGCTTGGCCACATTTCCTTGTGTCACTGTCTTTCTCTCTTTTTTTCGGTTTCGCATGTTTGGTGCGCCTGCGTTGGTTCATAGACCGTTTCTTGTCTCCATCACCCCGTTGCTCTCTTCATATATCACTGGCCGTCGCTCTGGCTTATGATTGCAATATCAAGTTCATTTCGATGAGGAAAAATATTATGACGGTGGAGGCAAAGGTCAATCGTAGACGAGAAGACGATCAGATGCGAGAAAGCTGGAAGTAGCCACGTCGGCTCACAACATGTCTCGCAGCGTCAGCATCTGTGGTTCCCGGCCGGCGCAATGGCCACACCTGGCGGCACCTTGTCCATGAGATACAAGGTCTCGTGCGGCATATCGGATCCCGCATTTCCTGCAACCAAGGCGCCAGCGGTTGGCGGCGGCATCGATGGTGCGGCACTGTGCGGGTGTGCTTGTCGAAACCCACTGCCTTGTTGGGCAACATACTGGCCGCCACCCAGGCCGACTTGCGACGCAGATTCGGATGGGGCGATGTCGCTCATGGGCAATTGGCAGAAGCCGCCCGTGGGCGGGTCGGGACACGGCGAATGTGACGGGCGCGCGCGTGGGAACCGCCGGCGGTCGTGGACCTTGACGCCGGAAACCTGGCGAGTCAGTGAATTGGATCTTGTAAGCCAAATTTTCGATTCGAAGCACTCAAGTGCAAGCTGAAAGGGAATGACGGACAATCAGAGCGACACTTGCAAGGCCGATTCCGGCGCCGATAATGGACGAGGAGGTGCTCCCATCGGCGTCAGCATTTGTGAATGGCTCAGGGACGACGGGCGTTGGATCGGGCGGATTCGAGCGAAGAGGTTGGAACGAAGGCATCCTGAAGTATACGTCATGGAAAGTGAGGCACAACGCGAGTCGGGGCAAAGTCTGTAGAACAAGTCGGCGCACTGTACCATGAGAAACTGAGCGTGTTATCGGACTCGGCCTTGACCTTGATGACAGATACGGGAAGGAAGTTGGAGGGGTCGTTTTGATTCTGGGTTCGGGAGCGAATGTCAGTGGTAGGAGATAGGAGACAACCAAACCAAGTAACCAACCATTGAGGCCCCAAAGACGACGAGTTGCTCGTCAATCACCACCACGGCATGATTGACCATGGTGGACATGACCTCCATCCCTTGAACACTTGCGGTAAACCAAGCCTGGTTGACAGCAACTTGCGCAAATTCGATCACGGTCGTGGAACGGTCGCCTCCAACAAGAATCACATAGTCACGGCCATTGCCACCTCGGTAGACCACGGCCTGGTGCTTTGCGCGTGCGGATGAAAGCGAGGAAGAGTATTGCGACCAGACATTTGATCGCAAGTCGTACAACCAAACATCCCGGAGACCAGTACCCGCCGAGGCGATTCCGCCGGTGAGAATCAGGTGGGTGGCGTTCAAGCGAATGAGCGAGCCCGATGAGCGTGCGGACGGACGGCTGGCATTTGACGGCGATGTGACTTGCTTGAGAGTGTTGTCCTAGTGAAGTGTCATGAGAAATCAGTTGTCGTATCACTAACCAACTTCTACGGCAGGCCCAAAAGCAAATGGCCCCACCGATCCCAACATGAAGAGCGAATCCAAAGTTGCATTTTCACGGCGCGAGTACCCACCAAACGCAAATCCAGCATTTGGCTCGACTGCACCGACGATAGCCCGCGCAGTGGCCGACAGCGACGTGCAAGAATTGACAACGTCGCCTCCAGTCACAGAGGTGGGAACGGACATTAAGCGAACTCCGAGCACGCGGTTTGATGAGGCCGACGCCGACAAGTTGATGGCAATGTTCAACGGCACTGGCGAGCCAGACGGATTGGTGGTATTGACGGCTGCTCCACCAAACAAAGCAATCTCCCAAAAATCGTTGTTTCCCGACGATTGGCGAACCACGGGCGCCAGGGAATAGGCTGCATTGGGCAAGCCAGGTGAGATACGAGTGATTGAGGGGCTGTTGGCATCGAATGAGTTGGCAAAGGAGATACTGGCAATGGAATCGAGCGTTGCTGAGCCAGAAAACCCCCCAAATATGAGCGCCCGTGACCCTTCGGGCATGTACACGACCGAGGAGCCTTGGAAGGACTGAGCCATCACATATGTGCTAAGAAGCACGGCAGAGACCAAGAACAACAACATAGTCGAACGGATGATCGCATAGTTTCTGTTGGCCATGGGAGAATAATGCAGTCGTGTCTTCACAGGATTGCTCTGCTTCGGCGGCATCAATGCGGAGCGGGTATCTGAGCCATTTCAACCCCAACCCCCGGACCACCTAGCCCAGGCTGCTGGACATTCCTGATTGAGCACGTGCATTCATGCCTGTGACGGTTTTGCGGGCATACATATTGGGGGTTGTGGAAGGAACAGGCACACCGCCGACCGCACACCAAAACCACAAACGACGCCGATGAAGGAAGTCGAGGCTCGGGCGCTCGGGCCACAGTCACAGCAGCAAGCAGCTTTGCGATTTCTAGGTTGCAGTCATGATTCATGCGTCCTTGATGCATGTGGCGCCAGACCAGGCGCCCGAATCATGCTCAATGCTGCACACCGATACGGAGATGTCTTCAAGTCTATGTATTCAGCTCATTATAACCAGTCGACCACCCTGATGTGTTTCAGCTACTCGTCAAGTGAATGTGTGAAGGCGTCAGGTCAAGTCACGTATTAATGTATTCCAGCAAACAGACCAGCAAAGCAAAAGTTATCTCGAACAAGCACTATGGACCAGTCGTCTTACCTTGCCCTGGGCAAGCATTGGGGACTGCCCAATGTCCCTGCTCAGTACGCTACACCTCATCCACCCACGTCCCGCGCCAGACTCGAGTTCTCACCTACCGATCGCGATCAATGCACACATGCCTGTCTCAACAGCGCACTGCTCATGACCATTTGCTGGTCAATCGTCCTTCCAGCCGGCGCCATCTACATGCGCTATTTTGGCCTGACGCGCAATGCCGTGTGGATTCATGCTGCTGTCCAGCTCGTCGGCACGTGCTTGGTGCTGGTGTCCGCCGGCCTCATTCTGTTTAACAGCACCAAGGCATCTGCCATGCAGCAAATCAGCGGATGGCCCGTCTTCTTTGTTGTTGTTTGGTAATGCAATACGTGCCCGACATCGTCCGCAGTCAGAAAATGGCGAAGGCTCGATTGATGATGAACTGATCGCAACATCGTCATGTCTCAGCTCACTTGTCACAGGAATACGTCAGCTGTACTTTCGAGTGTCGCCCGATGCGCGGCCAAGCATGGATTCCAAGCGCCAAGGTCGTATGATCCACGGTTTGCTCGGGCTTGTGGGCATTGTCTTCGCCTATTGCAACCTCCCACAAGGCAACCATCTCGTCGCTCCCATCGGAGAAAAATCATTTCATCCGCTCTGGTTGCTGTTCTTTGTCACCTTAGTTGGCTGGACCACGACGGCGTTGCTCCTCGAGCGCCGCCGCCGCAAGCAGCAACAAGAATGGCTCGCACCGGCGGATGGCCGCCACCAGCTGCCCTCCGCCAAGTATGACTCTGTGTTTGATGTTCCGAGCAGCAGCGCGGCCACGACGCTTGTGCCTGACCGCCGGCAATACCAGCATCATGACCCTCTTCCGCTGCCTTCGCCGCATCACGCCACCCCTCCCACCAATGTTTCTTCTAACGTTGTCAACAACGCGCCCAGCCAAGCGGGAATCACGATTCGATCGTCCCGCATTTCTGCATCCACCAACAGCAACAGTCCTGGGCAACCGTGCTACTCGTGGTCGGAAATCAACGACGCAGTGGTCACTGACGGCAAGATGTGGGTCGTCAGTGCCGGTGGCCAAATCGTGGACATTGCCGAATGGATCACGACGCACCCGGGCGGGCAGCAAGTGCTGTTTGCGGCCATGGGCACCTCGGTCGAATTCGACATGTTCCCAACAAATCCGTCGCCGTCCGTCAAGTTGACCCGAGCCGAATGGAACCAAGTTGTGACCACGCGCAGGACCAATGTCCACTCGCCCATGGCCCAGTCCAAGATGCAATCCATGGTTATTGGCCGCCTGCAAGCGCCCGCAGGAATCTTTGATCCACTCGAGTATCGGCGCTACGCCCTCGTGCACAAGTCATCCCTATCGTCAACACCTCAGGCGGCTAGATCCACCATACTTGTCCGTTTTGCCGAGCTCTACCCTAGCGCATCCTCTGCGCCGGCCTTTCTGCTCCCCGGCCACGTGATTGAAATCCGCATGCGCGTTCCCAAACTCCAACTCCGCAAACTCGAATCGCAAACGGGTCACAAGCTCTCTGTGCCCAAATCCGGATGGATCTCGCGCTACTTTACGCCGCTCGACGGCAACATGTCTTGCTTTTCGATCGCAGTCAAACTGTTGCCCAACGGCATCATGTCCCATCTGCTCGACCACCTCGATATCGCGCACGCGCCGCAGGTACAGATTCGTGGGCCCATGGGCACGCCGCTGGTGAATCCGGACCGCCCGTTGCCACTCAAGAGCGGATGTTGGGATCACGTCATCTTCTTGTGTGCCGGGTCGGGCGCGTCGCCCGCGTGGCAGTATGTTAATTGGGCGTTTCTCAATCGGGAATTTCCCGTGGTGGTGGCGCAAGCCAGTGGCGCCTTGGCTACCGGTGCTCGGGTCACGGTCAATGACTTGACGGATCCGGCCGCAGGGTTGGTTTCGGTTGCGAGTAGCATGGGCCAAGTCGAAGTGCACCTCGCGAGCTTGACGCCGTGGATCGGAAACGCGCCGCGTGTGTCGGTTGTGCTTGTGGAGGAGGATTTGGAGTCCATCATGGGCCGTGACGTGATGGAAGCCGTTGCCGGGGCGTATCCTTCACAAGTCTCGATCCGGTACAGGGTCAAGTGCGAGGCGACTGCGACGGCGGCACATCCGCACGCAACCATTGGCCGCGCTACACCAGAGTACATTGAGTCGATTGTGACGCAATTGGCGGCCGGCACAGACGGCACGCCCATGGTGGTTGCAATTGGCCCGCAGCGTTTTTTAGCCACTGTCAATGACGCCATGGATGGGTATCCTGATGACAAGCTCATGCTTCTGCCGCCGCACATGTACTTGTCGTTGCCGTACTCGCCCGCGCGGCCGTTGTTGGTTGAAGTTGCTGATGGGGCTGGAGGTGGGATGCAGATTCGCCGCTGTGGGGCGAATGGTGAGCCAATGTGGTTTGTGGACGAGTAAATCATCGCACGCTGATTTGATATTTTGATTGCACAAGCTCATCACTGAATCACATACAAGAGACATTTTGAATCGACTTGCTGAATCGACAATTGCTCGGATGGCTACAGATAGATAGGATGGATGGGAGGCAAATCAACCAGCAGCACATGCCCCACATTTAGCCCTCGCTCGCTCTCTGGCTTCACTCTTGACAATGACGTCGGCGATGATTCAACTCCTCCGACCAGTGACACTTGCCACATCGGGTGAACCGGACGGACCGACTTTACGGCGGCGACTCAGCAAGGATGAATCGCGCAAATCCAACGAAAATCCAGAGCCTCCGTCGTCAGACACGCTCGGGTTTCCTCGCGACGAGGAAGACTTGGACGATACCGCGGCCGTAGCGCTTGGCGGGTCCATGCTCAAAGCCGCTGCGTAATCAATCTCCCCAGGATCAGGACCGCGCGATGACCGACCCGCCGCATTTACTGCCGATGACGACGGCACGGGTTGCCGGCTACCCGCGTTCCCACTCGGCCCGCTCATTGGAGCTGCTAAAGAGGAGGAGGACGACGAGGAGCTCGACGATCCCGACGATGACGGTTTGGTCCACCTTCCCACGGCTCCGCGCAGGCGCGCCGACGACAGTGGCGCCATAAACCTTGGCAACACTCCGAGCCCCCACCCGCGACTTGATCCGGACCCGCCAGACGTGGTATTCGCCGACGACGCAATCACGGCCTGATCGGCCGCCGCGGCTTGCTCGGGCGTGATTCCGGCTGCTGCATCGGCAATGTCATTGATGGTCCGATACGATGCGTCAAAAAACTGCTTGAAGTGGCGCTGCGACGGCGTCTTGGCCGTCGGCTGCGCCTTGGCGAGCGTGTTCCACGGGTTGGATTGGCCGCCGGGCAGCTGGGTCGAGTTGGGAATTCCTATGGCAGTCGTGTCGCCGCCACCCGGAGGGCGAGACAGGGGAAGTGTGGAGGATGTGCTGTGCCCGCCGCTGCCTGACCCGGACGCGGTGATGGCGGATGCTGCCGCAGTTGATGGCCCAAACAGGCCGCCCATGTTGGCCGTGCGCTCCGTTGCCGGCGTGACAAGATTGGGCAGGTGGAACGAGTTCCAGTCAAAAGCAGACGGATGGGACGGGTCGCCGGAAGTGGTTTGGTGTGTTGTGATTTCCGTGTTGGGTGAGCCGTACATGAGCGAGTCATCCTCTTCTTCGTCGACGTCCTCAATGATGGTGGCAGGAATGGCGCTCGGGCGGGAGGCAACGTGAATACGCTCTGCGAGTGACAGGGTTTCCTCGGGACTTGCTTGGGTACCTTGGACCCTGTGGGAGTATCCTCAGCATGTCAATGAAGCTCACTTGTCGTGCAACCATGGCACAGTGTAAACGCACCAAGGGTGAGAGAAAAACTGGTCAATGGTGTAACGGCGCTCTGGACGGATTTCGAGCAAGCGTGAAACGAGGTGCTTGGCCGACGGTGAAATGTTATTCCACCAGGGTTGTAAAAACGTCCATTCGCCGCGAGCAACTTTTTGGGTAAGCACGATCTGATCCTCATCCTGATTGCATTCAATCGCAGGCAGTGAGACACGCTTTTCGCAAGAGGAGGAGGAGCTCAACGCACATGAAACGGTGGGAATCCACACAAGCATGTGTATAGTACACAGCCAAGCGCCCACAAATCCACACTCTGCGTATAACTCTGCCCTTGAATCGTCTCCGGCGCGGTATAACCCGCCGTGCCGCACGGGGTCTTGGTTCCATCGGTCCACACCACTTTGGAGAGGCCAAAGTCGGCAATTTTGACCTGACCAATGCCGCCGCCGCCCACGCCCGGTACAAAAGGCCCTTCGTCGAGCTTCTCTTCACCCTGAGCACGGCCAGTTGGGACTGTCTTTCGCGGTTTCGAAAACGGGATCGGAGTGAAGAGTAGATTTTCCGGTTTGATGTCACTGTACATGCGAATGCGATGCAGGTCAAAAACACAGCAACTCAATACAGTGCAGCTGGATTATGAGAGAGTACCGATGGACGACGCCGACTTGATGGTGCAAATAGTGAATTCCTTTTGCAACTTGAACAATGACATGACGAGCCAGGTCCTCGGAAAAGTAGGTGAGCTCGACAATGCGATGAAACAGTTCGCCGCCCGTTGCGAGCTCGAGGACAAAGACGTAGTTGCGCTCGGTCTCAAAGTGCTGGCGCAGGGCAATGACGTTGGGGTGGTGCAAGCGAGCGTGGATCGAGGCCTCCTTTTGGACCGAGGCTCGCTGGATCGAGTTGAGGTGCGACTTTTCAATCACTTTGATAGCCACGTGCTCGCGGGACATGAGGTCGATGGCGTGGTAGACTTGAGAAAAGGCACCTCTGGAGTGCAGCGTCGTCAGTGGAAGATCACGAGTTATCGCCAAGCCGTCGTGGCACATTTAAGGACGTACTCTCCTATCTTCTTGACCAGCTGGTAGCGCTCCAGGCCGGGGACCGTCAGCAAGACTGGATAGTCTGGGTCGACTGGGAGCGGGACCGTTTCAAATGATTCGACGGGCGCGTCTTCGATCGGCGATGCAAAGTGGATGTGGCGGCTTTCGCCGGCTTGGCTGTGACGGCCAGAAACAGAGCATGAGGGCCCGGTTCCCACACGCTGCTCGTGGGCAGCAGGCTGCGCATCGACGACCCGGATCGCGGGATGAAGGGCGATGGAAGCATTGTTGTCGGCCGCAACGGGTCGACTTCCCAAGGTTGGATCAGAGTGAGGCATGCTGATGTATACGTATGGGGTCCTGTATTCTGTGCTGTAGTCCGTCGTATAGATATCAATCATAAATCAATCAATCAATCAAGCAATCGGTCAATCAGTCAATCAATCGAGTCACTTTAGCAAACTCCAGTGGAGAGGAGCAGGCTGTTGTGATCAAACTAGAGTGACACCACGATGGCAGATTATGAAAGTGAGACCATTTCTTTCAGAGTGAACCTGATCGGTACATTGACATGACATGACAAGAACGACAGCACACACCCACAGCCGCCTAAAAGTACGGCTGCCATCCTTGGAACAAGACGGCCAAGTTCTCCTTGCTCGTCGCCTCCTGAATCAACTCACTCACCTGACACTCAACACTGTCACGGTGACCCAATTTCCTCCGCACGCCCGCCAACGCCCGCTCTGCCTCCTTGTTTGTGACGGCCTCTTCATCGGTCGCCGGCTGCGATGGGGTCTTTGCCCGCGTCTGCCGCCCGCTGTCACCGCTACCTGCGCCAGTGGGACCGGCCTGCTCAGCTTGTGCGCGAGCCATTTTTTGCGGGTCAGTCCAGTTATGGAGCGGGTCGTACTTGAACACTTCAAGAATGGTGTACAGCACGTGCGACTCCAGCCGCAGGACGCGCAGCGTCTCTTCGCAACACCGCCGGAACACGCCTTCAACACCGGAAGGGCCCATGGCGTCGACGAGGTTTTGGGTCAAGCGGAAGGGAACAACTTCGGGAATCGGGAGCAGCGAGCCGGCGTCAAATGAGATGCCCTGTTGTTGTCATTGGAAAGTGTGAGGTCAGACACGTTGGTGAAGAAACAACACAACAATGCATTAAGCATCAACGAACCAGGTCAATGTGAATCAATGTCGCCGTCCTCTCATCAAACAAGATATTCGACGGATGCCGGTCGCCCAACCCAACAATGTACCCGACAATGGACGTGACGGCCAGCGACCGGGTGAATGCAAGTCGCTTGTTGAACCACTCCTCGGCCGTGTCTTGCGCGAGGAACCAATTGTGGAACACGGGGCGAAACACGGGCAAAATCTCGTCCTTGAACACTCGAATCTTGTCGTGCGCACGCGCGTGCTGCACCGACCCCAACTTCATGCGTGCCTCCGTGTGCAGCAATTGCTTCACGCCATCAACTCTGGACCACTGCCCGTGCAAATCCGACAAGACCGAGAACAAGGGCCGAGTATTGTCGACCCATTCGAGCAATCCTGCCTGCGGCGCCAACGGTATCACCTTGTACGTGCGCATCGACAGTTGGCGAGTCCGTGTTGCTTCGTGCTTGGCCAGCAACTGGTCGGCCACTTGAAACACGTGCATGAGACCCGCATCTTGCCGGAGATCATCGTTGCCCTTGACCAATTGCTTGTAGATGATACCGTTGCTGCCGATACAATTGATGGCCTTTGGCTGATTGACGCCGCCTGGGATCATGCAATCGGGAAGGAAACGGTGAATGTACGGCGGGAACGGTATGCCGTCGACCCTGACGGGCCCGACGTTGAGAGGAATATGCGCCGTTGCAACAGGCACGCCCTCAAGGTTCCGAAGCTTCGCAATCTTGAATCCCGTCAACGGATACGACGATACATTTTTCCGGAGAGCAAGCGGGCGATAAGACGCCTCAATGTACGCCTCGGTCACGATTTGGTACTGCTCGTAAAGCAATGGGTGCTTGACCTTGAAGTCGTCGAGTAGCTTGCCAACCGTGGCAATCCGCGCCTTGACCGACTCGTCCAAATCGTCTGTGATCGAGTACTCGTCCTTGAGATATCCAGTCACGTCGCCGTTGGAAAGCGCAATCAAGTTGTACAAAATGTGATGCGGATGGTTGACGAGGACGTACTGCACGACAGCATACAGCGTGCGCTTAAACAAATCATGGTCCTTGTCCAGCTCGCAACCGAGGCGTGCCGTAAGCTGATTGGTGAGGCATATAAATTTGCGCGGCGGTACATGGTGCAGCCTCTTCAGAACAATGTGGTTGAGCTTGTCGTCGTGCGCCGTGGACAGCCACAAGGAGCACAGCGAGTACACGTCCAAATCGTGCTGGTCCGAGGTGGCAAGGGCTTGCATGTAGTTGTCAACGGCCGTCCGCACGTACACGCTGCATTGCTCGCGCATGATCTTCACCTCGGCCCGGTCTTGTATGATTTGCTGCTCCAGCTTGTGCATGCGTGCCCTGAAATCCTGTGGCGGTTTCCCGGGCCACTGCACAGCCTTCATGGCTTGCAGGTCACGCCGGTAGGTTGCCAATTGGGATTCGAGCGTGGAGAGGGCCTCGGACTCGGACATGTTCTTGTACTGCCGATGAGCAAATTGTGCCAACGCATGGAACGCCCCCGAGTAGGTTGGCGAGAACTTGGTGGCCTTGGCCAAGTACGACTCGACAATGATGGTGGCGGGGAGTAGCTTGAGATCGGAATACCACTTGCCAGCACGTTTGAGGATCTTTGCCATCCGCATCGGCGGGACAAACTGCTGTTGGCCCTGGATGATCTCGTCCAACACGCGCAGCGCAAACCGGTGGTCGCCCTTGTCCCAATGAAGACGCGCACGTTGCTCGAGAACAATCCAGCGGTCGGCACTGTCCTGCGCAAGAGGCTCGAGTTGCGTCAAGACGCTCATGGCCGTTTGAAACTGGCGTGACTTGCGGGCAGCGACGGCGTGGTCCAAGAGGGTCGAAAAGCGCTCGTCGTCAGGGGCATTGATTGCAACGTTGACTGCGGTGCGCACGCTAAGCAGCAAGTCGACCTTATTGAATGGCAGCGCCGATTGCAGTTGAGGCATGACAATGTCCCACGACTTGAACTGCTCGCGCATGGCGATCGCAAGGCTGTTGGACAACCGCGACGGCGACGACAAGAGGGCTTGGTGGGAGTTGGCACCAGACGAGAAACCGGAGAGAACAAAAGCATGAAGCAGGGCGTCAAACTTGGCGGGCGCCGACACGACTTGAGATGCGTTGAGCGCTTGGACATGAATCTCGGATGCAACCGAGTCGAGACCCGATCGGACCCATTGCGAGACCTGCATGGGTTGGTTTTCGTGCAACGCCCGAGTCACTTCAAACAAGTGACCGTGGAACCCGAGCGAGTCGGCCGGGGTCGCCTGAACATCCCACCTGTAGTTGCGCCACAAGGACTGGTACTGGGCCTCGTCAATGTTGTTGGCGGCGGTCGACCCTGGTTGGAGCGACATGTCGGCAAGTAAACGATGCAACCCAAGCGCCTCAAATGTTGCCATGCACTTGCGGTACGCGGACGGGCGTTCGGAACTCGGCGCAACTGACAAGCAGCTCTCCATGAGCGACAAGGCCTTGAACCAATCCTTTTCGTGCTCGTACGTGGCCAGCAAATGATTCATCGAAGTGCCCATGTTAACGCCGAAAATTCCGTCGGGATCATCGTCCACTTCTTGGTACGCGCGCATGAGCAAGTCGTTGGCTGCCTCGTCACACACCCCTTGTGGCGACTGCATTCGCCCGTGCCGCTCGGCAAACGCCATGGCCTCGTACGTGCGTTTGCACCGGAATGCAGCTCGGGCAACATCAAGGCAGTTGAGCTTCAATGCCGGTCGACTTGTCTCCTGCGCCGCCTCTCGCTGCAACACGCGCATATGCTTCAAGACGTCCAGGCAGAGCGACAAGACGCCCAGGTGTTGCGAATCCACATTCTTGAACACGTGAGCCAAGGCATCGGACAGGACGGCCGCATGGTTCGGGTGGGCGCTCGCAAACGAATCAATCACGAATGGGAACAAGACAATTGCCAGCTCCTCGTCCAACCGCATCAACCGCTCAACTCGTTGCAAAATGTACACGGGCTGGCATCGGACGAGGTCAGTGATGAGGGGGCGGATCCAGGCCAGCGTCGACGACACCGAGCTCGAGTCCCAATTGTTGACGTTGGACAACTGAGGTGGAACATCAAGCGGAATGTTGCGCGGTTGGTTGAACTTGAGAATGGTCGGTGGGGCAATGGCAATCATGTCTCGCTCGGTCGGCTCGAGAAACTCGCCGGCCAAGTCTTGCGGAATGGAACGTAGAAGATGAGCACACTCTTGCAGCACATCAAAGTCCTTGGACACGTTCATGCACCGAATCATGTGATGGACGATAATCTCGAGCGGCGTGGGCACCTTGGCGGGCGCCGGCGCGGGCGGCTCGCTCGTCAAGCTGCTTGCGCTCCCTGACCGACTCAACCCTGCGGTCGCGGAACCGGATACGCTGCCAGGTGTGTCAGTACTCGCTTGTGCTTCGGTATCGGTGCCGGAAAACAAGGTCGGGAAGAGTTGACCGAGCATGGCAATATCGGTCGTTGACCTGTTCTTATTGTCCACAATCACCTTTGTAAGCTTGACGGCCTCGCTCTTGAGCAACCCCTCGCGCACCAGCGGCTCCAACCGCGACTTGATTGATTCATTGTCGGGCATGGTCGACAAGTACTGGATCAAGACGCTGGCCGATTCCTTGAGTCCGCGGCGCGCAAAATACTCTTGTCGCCTGGTGGCGAATCCCGCGAGCAGCTCGTGTTCCGCGAACGGTGGGAACGCCGCCGGGTCGTGCAACGTGTACTTGTCGTGGTAAATGAGCAGGGTGTCGATGAGTGACGAAGCAATGGCCTGCGCCTCCTTGTACGTGACGAGCGCATTGGCCAGGATAGGGACCACCTGACCCAGGAGGTATGGCGAATTCATGTACGAGTCGATCACGGCAAAGGGGCGCTTGAGAATGTGCAGGACCTCGGCTTTGAGTGGCGTTTTCGGGAGCAGATGCAGAAGGGACGAGACCATGAGCTTGAACACAAAAGACTACATGCGCACGTACATGGGAGTGAGATGCATAATCGGCGAACGCCAGTGACACTATACGAACCTGCTGTAAGTGTGATGCATTTGTGAACGACAGCACCAAGCGATAGACATGGAGCCAGTGAGCGTGTTCTTGCCGGTGCTCTACCGAACCCTCCAAGTTGACATGCAGAGACCGCAAAAGAATCAATAGATTGGGCGCGGCAATCATTTGATTGAGTGGAAGCTTGTGCTGTTCGGCCAAAAAGTCGAGCGTTTTGGCCAAGAGCACGGTGGAATGCTCGGGTTGGTTGCGCGCGTAAAAGCAGGGCTTCATGTGCACTGCGCTGGTTGCGGGCATCATGGACTCGTACACGCTTCGGAACTCAGACAAGTCCATGTCCGAATCCAAGTCCATACCCGAGGGAAACACGTAGTCGGGTCGGTGGAAATCGTCGCGCGTGTGGAGAAACAGTCGCGACAGCACGGTATCTTGAATCGACGCCCATTGTTGGTCCGACCCGTCGACCAGGTGGTACACAAATTCGATTGTCTTTTTGGCCTCTTCAAACTGCTCGGGCGTGCCATAGTACTTTGGCAAAACGGACGAATACAATATGGCAAAGTGGCGGACCATGAGCGAGTTGACCGACATGTTGGCAATCGGGGCAAGACGAGCGAGAACTTGCTCGGTCAACTTGTGGTGAAAGGCGAGTGCAACGACCACATGCGTCATGTACCGCTCCAAGTACTGGTTCCTTGTCCCGGTGCGCGCGACAAGCTCAAACGGGAAATCGTCAGAGAGTAAGTCGAACCCCTTGGATGCAAAGCAAAACAACATAGCAGGCACATAATTGTTCAAGAAATCGGAGAGCGAGGGGCCAATGATGGTCGTGACCATATCCATGACTTGTGCCGGGTTGCACGCACACCGCTCGTCGCGCAAGTGCTCGACCAAATCCACGAGCGCGCCCGTGCGAAGAAACTCGGACACGACAGCCAACCGGGCATAGTAGAGCACGGGCACCACAAACTCTTCAAATGACGGTTTGGGCGCATCGACGTCCATGGCATCGGGGTCCTCTGGTTTGCCGGGCGGCAGGGGCGGCGCAAGCAAGCGGGCCATCTTGGTCAGGTCGTTAGGCGAATCGGCCGTGTCGAGAAGCAAGGGGAGCATTTGGATCATGGCCAAGCGAACTGAGGCAATGGAATCCGATGCCATGATTTTCAAGGCGGTGTCAATCTTTTTCGACTCGGACTTTGCGACGGCAATCCGGGCTCTGGCAGCGGAAACGAGAAACTTGGCGATGGCCACCTTGAAATGGGCGTGAGCGTGTGTGCGACCACACCGATCCATAAAGAACTGGAAAAAGTCGCTCATGTCGTTTTCGTTGTCGGCCGTCCATTTGGCCGTGCCTGCCAAGGCCACGATCCCTGGAAAAGCAATGCGTGCCACCGTCATGCAGTCCGTGCCGAGCACGGGGTCCTTGGCCGATGCCTCGAGCCGGTCGTACGCCTCGGAAAACAACCAATCCGCGTGTGCAGGCGGGACCAAATGCGGGTGCGCCTCGAGAAGCTCGGCAAACAAGTCCATGCCAGGCGTTGGTAAACGCATCAGACAAACAATGCCCTGCACCAAAGTTGCTGCGAGAGTCTCCTCGTCCAGCATAAAGTGTGGGCGCACCAGCCCTTGCTTGACATAGGTGGCCATGAAGGTGGCCGATACGTGGCCGACGCAAGTGGCGAGGCGCAGGTCGTGATCGTGTGCATTGTGGTGCGATTGCGCAACAAGTGAGACAAACGAAGCAAAGGAGGTGTCCTTGGACGAATCGCTCGCGACAATGTCGAACGCAAGGCCCACGTCGTCAAAATCTTTGGAAAAGGACGATGATTGATCCAGGGCTGCGCTCGATGACGAAATCGACGACGGCTGCGACGGTGGCTTGTTGCCCGACTCGAGATTGACCAGATTGGCGAGCAGCTTGTCAATGTCCTTGAACGACTTGAGCAAGGCTTGGCGCACAGGACCAAAGGCAAACACGTGCAAGGAACATGCTGGCGTATACTCTACAGTACTCTTGGTCACTTGCAGGGACAAGTACCTGTCAAGGCGCATCCCGTCCAACCCAACCATCCGGGCCATCTCTAACAACACGTCTAGCTGCACCTTGAGCTTGGACATGTGCCCCGATACATCCGCCACTGCCAAATGATGTTCGCCAAGCCGATCCACAAGAGCAGCTGCCGCCGTCACACACGGATGCGACTCGAGCGCCTGCGTGCCGACGACTTCAATGACGCCAGCGTAATGCGCCAGCTGGCACGCAACACCGACCATAGCCGGCATAGTGGAATCGTCCAACAAGTTGGTGCCAGCCGCAGCCAACGACTCCATGACCTTACCGATGCGCGCAAGCAACGTGCGCACCGTCTCTCGAACAACATAATCTGGCCTTGCAGCCGGCACATCGTACACCAAATCCAATGACACGGGCGTGGGCAGCACCCCGTCGTACAAGCACTTGCCCGCAACCATGAACCCGACCAACTCGTGTTCGACAATCACCTCGTCCACAGGCAGCGCAACGGGCGCACTCTGGTGCGCCACCTCCTTGAGCGCACGCGCAAAGTCGCCACTCACCGCATACAAGAAGCCCATGAGTGCCCTCGGGTCCGACTTTGCGCATGCTGATAACGCAGCCGTGTCAGCCAACAACCAGTCGAGCGCGCCCGTGACCCAGTCCATGATGGACCAGTCTGCGCCGTTGACACACACACGCAGGACGGCAAACCGAAGCACGGACGGCGTGAGGGCCGTGTCGGGCGAAAAGACACGTGCCGGTGGGACACTGAGCCTGGGCAAGTCGCTGGCTGGGACTGGCAAGTGCAGGTGCATGGCGAGGATGAGATGGAAGACGGGCTCGGACAGGGATCTGTCGAGCCTGCGCAGGAGCGTGTCGTGGATGCGGAACCAGACTGCGGCGGAGCGCGGGCGCGCAAGGACGGCTGATTCGGCAGATGGGGGAGGTTGGTGCGCAAGGAGGACTGACAAGCAGACACAGGCCCAGTACACGGCCTCGTCCTTAGTGACGACATTGAGCGTGGTGGCCAATGCCGAGACAATGGTGGCGTATTCAGTGGACGTCCAGGCCGTAGGATACCGCAGGGTGATCATCATGATGAGCTGGCAAATGAAGGCCGGTGCGTCCTCGTCGTCTTTTGGTCCAGACGTCAAGATCTAGGGAGATTGACAACGGTCGGGTGTCAGTGAAACCTTTTCTTGCCGAGCACAGAAGTGAGTCACGTACATCAATGACCTCATCCAACGTGGTCATGGCCTTTTTCCTCTGTGACGGCCTCCCCGCGGCTGCCTCCAATGGCTGATCCGGGGCCTCCCTGCCCGCAGCCTCGAGCTGCCGCACACGCAAATACACCTCGCTCGCCACCCAAACCGAGTTCCACGCTTCCAACGGACACTCGCCACGATCCGCCACAAACGCTGCATCGAGCACGCGGACAACCGACGGATATAGAGGTGACGCCGGCAACTCAAGCCCGCCCGCCGCCGCCGCCGCCGCCTCGGCCTCGCCCAACCGGCCTGCGCGTGGCCATTGCAGGCAGGTATGCGCAGCTTTGAGCGCAAGCCAGGTGCCCGTGGTGCCGCGACGCAAGTTGGTTGTGACGCTTTTCCACAAGGTCCGGAACTTTTCGGCCATTGGAAGAAGCGTGGGCATTGTGTGCTCGTCGTCCATGGATTCGCCGAGGATCAGAAACAGGGCGAGGCGGAAGAAGACGAGCGATTCGCGGCGAAGCGCGGGGAATTTTGGGAGCTGGATGGTGGCCGAGTCGGCCCACCAAGATGTCAAGTCCATGGTGGCCGACGAAAGAAAGTTGAAAAGGTGGTCCGACTGGGAGTTGGCCACGCGGAGGAGGAAGTAATTGAGACCAGACAGGAGGGTGTGCGGGAGGATGGTGTCGGTACGTGGACCAACGAGAAATTGATGGTAAAAGAGTTGGATCTCGCTCGAAATGGAGGTAAGGGGAGCCGGAAACATCAGCAGCAGTCGCGAAAACGTCGTGGCAAACGCAAGAATGTGGGGAGCCTTGGACTTTGTGCGGGCATGTGGACCGGAGGGCTCCTCAAAGGACGAGTGAAGGTGCCGCATGCACAGGTCAAACAGTGCGTGCACGTGTTCCGGCGACAAGTAGGACCGGATAATGTGAGACTGCACAATGCGCGACAGGATGGTTGCGTATGGCTTGCTCAACGGTTCCACAATGATCTTGCCGGCATTCTCGATGGTCGCAAGCACGTGCGGGACGACATCGCGGGCAATCGACTTGGCCAACACCACCATGTTCTCGACGGGATTCTCCCGCGGCGCCTTCTTGAGCGCATTCTTGTACGCAGGCGAGTCTTTTACGGCCGCGGCCTCGCAATGGTCAATCAAGGGCTCAATCAGCTCGCGAAAGAAGTTGGCCGATTTGCGTAAGCGCGTGATGGAGATGTTTGAGGGGGTGGCCTTGCCCTGAATGTCGTTTGCGTCGGTGCCAATCGCTTGGCAGAGGCCGCGGATGAGTTTTGAGGCAATGCGTGGGTTGTCTATGAGGGTGGGCAAGATCGTGTCAAAGTTTTCCACAAGGTAGGCCATGCTATCTTGGCGGACACGGCTCTTGTCGCTGGTGAGGTATTGGGCGAGGTCGACGATCTTCATGTTGAGAGCAGGGCTGACGGGGACAATCGATGGTGTGAGATCACGATATAGATGCTGTTCTGTGCAAGAGCCGGCTGTCAAGCCAAAATGGTAATACCGACCTCGCCAGCAGTCGTTCAGAGTTGTCGAGTCGCTGGCCCTTGAAGGCACGGGCGGAGATCAGAGTCTGGACTCTGGAGTGGAGCCGGCGACGGCGGGCAGACTGGTGTCACTCCAGAGGATTGATGGCGCTTGATCGCGGTTATGGATCAAAGTCAAGAGCGTATTGCGTCAAGTTTTCTGCCTCGTCTTAGACAATTCATAGCAGCAGCATTAGTGCGATACCTGCCTAGGTCTCGCTCATGGAAAATTTTCGACACCCGTGGCGGCGAACCATCTATGCGCGTGCGAGACAGCGAGACAGTCGAGTCATGGGCGAAGCAGACCATTCCATCAGTCACCAAGTCCTTTAGCCAAACCGCCTTGCGATGATTTTCGACTCGCCTTGAGGAGCAAACCCCTGCCCCCGCAGGACAAAGAAATGCTGAATCGCGGTGATCTTGTCCTCTTGGTGAATGTGACCCTTCCGCATTTTGGCTACATAGTTGCGTAGCCCTTGCCGGCAAGACTTTGCTGACTCGGACCAAGAGCAGAACGGAATTGGATGATAACTATGAGGATCAAAGGAAATCAGTTGCTGCACCACGAGTGTTGTGGCATTGGACCAGCGAGGCAGCCAGCTCGTTTGCGAGATTGCGCAGGAATGAGCCCAATTTGCAAGCAGGGCCATACCAGAACATGTAGAAACCATGTGTCAGAATGGGTTGGGATTGCCCGATTTTCGGCAATAGATGCATGGAATGTCACTGGCCACACTCATCTAATCTCCCGTCTCATATTCAATTACTCAGATGTGTTGTGGGGTATCCAGCTGAATTGATCCTCCTTGATGGACAAGTGCGCCAAGACCGCCCAGACTGAAGTGGCCACCATGAATGCAGCCTCACAGATAGAAAAGCTGGGATCCGCCAAAAGTACATAGACGCAGCTGGCAGTGTGACTCGACAAGTCGGGATTCTTGTTTGTGTCGGTCGCATGATGGAAGAAGGTGGAGCCATCGACGAGACAATGCTGTTGGAGACATGACCCCTGAGACCAAGTTCCTACGGGGACAATACGAGCGGCATGTCGTGGGGGACGTCGTTTTGGTCGTCGTCTTGCTCCTCTTCGTACTTGTTGTTGGTGTAGTCGCCGTCATGGTCGTTGGCAGAGGTGGTGCAAAACCTATAGTTGAACAGCCCAGTGAAATCGGTGTCATCGTATTCGCCAGCAAGCTGTTCCTCCTCCTCATCGTCGGCGTCGCTGCCGAAGGGCTTCCGTTGCGAATGTAGCGCGGCTCATAAGCGGCAACGGCGGGCGTGCCTGTGATCGCGCGCCGCATTGGTCCAAGCTGATCAAAGAAACGACCTTGGTCGATGGCGTGATGCGGCGGCGTCTCCTTCATGAGCGTCTTGGGGGCTGTTTTGGTGTGCTGCGGTCCGAGGCCAGGTTGGCACAATCCGAGCTGATGGTCATCACCTTGGTCAACTGCCGGTGGCGCGCATCTGGGCACTTCGTCGGTGCAGCTTCAGTCGAGCCATGGTCGGAGGTGGACACTCCGAAATCGGACTCCAAGCTGCCGTTCAGGTCTTGAAAATTGCCTCGACAGGACTCGGAGCCGGCTCCGGAGGGTAGGTCGGCGGACGATTCGGATCATGGTTGATCATGGCGCCGACATACGTGACTCGGAAGGCGGAAGGCGGCCGCTCAAGTGGACAGTAGCGGCAGTGGGCCTGTGAGGGTCTATTCGAAGGCGAGAGTTGCCGGTTTGGTTTAACGTCGTTGGTAGACGTGGCTGTTTGTGGGAAAGTGAATGGGAATGGGTTGTCGTGTGACTGGGCGAGGCAAGGGGTGTGTGTGACTGTGACTTGATGGATCATATCGGTTCTGTCCGGGACACCGCTTAGATGGGAACGGAAAGATTGGCACTGTACTGGC
Organism: Catenaria anguillulae PL171; assembly: GCA_002102555.1. Classification (NCBI taxonomy): domain Eukaryota; kingdom Fungi; phylum Blastocladiomycota; class Blastocladiomycetes; order Blastocladiales; family Catenariaceae; genus Catenaria; species Catenaria anguillulae. Next base: position 435,319 of record MCFL01000007.1, on the reverse strand, counting down.
ACTGTCAGTATCATTGCGGGAAGGATTGCATGTATTAATATAAGTAGAGAGACAAGAAATGATCGCGAATTCAAATCGTGAGCCATTAAGGCGAGACTGCCCCAAACGCATGTCCCCGCTGGCAACAGAGCGGCAGCGAGTCCGCCGAGTGCTTGACGGCGCGGATGCGACTTTCGAGTCAAACGAAAGGTGCACACATAACAGAACCACAAGAACCACAAGTTGGAGAGACAGAGGACTGCCAAAGGAACGGTGCGTCAGCGCTCATCGACTTCAATAATTCGTCACGACTCGATACAGAGGCCGGCCACCAAGTGAATCAAAAATGTCTAGGCTCTATGTGTGCTGTTGATATTGGAACAGTACATTCGGAATGGTGGACAGAAATAGGGCAATGGAGGGGGAGAGGGGAAAGAGAAAAAAGCAACAGCAAAACAATACACGTTCGAGAGATACGGGAGGTGGGTGCGGCATGTGAGACAAAAGGGAGCCAGCACCCGCCGCAAAGACAGGACCACATCTCAACACCGACAACCCAGACCGAGGAGAGGGGAGTCTGCTGCTTTTCTTTCGCTCCCGAAGGGGAGAGCACACGGCATCAATGAGTCAACAAGTAAATGGGGGCGAGTAGTACAAATGTAGATCCAAAATCCTAACGACGAATGTAAGCGAGGCGGGAAAGGGTGGTACCATCAAGGCAACGTAAGGGGGGAGATAAAGGTAACCACATGCCGGACACGCATCCTCAACGCGAGCCTCTCGACAACTTAGTACCCGCCGTATCCGCCCTGACTGACAGGCGCGGCAGACCGCGTGCGGGGCTTGCACTTGCGGATCTTGCGCTTGGCGGGCTGAGTGGGGGCAGGGCCACCGTATCCGGGGTTGACGGGTGCGGGCGTCGGCACAACAACGTTGGTGGGAATGGCAGACGACACGGGCGGTTGGACGTAGCCGCCACCAGACGGGGGAGTCGGGGCCTTGGTTGGCTGCGGTTGCGGAGCGGGCTGGACAGGCTGGACTGGGGCCGGTTGAACGGGCTTAGGTGCGGGCGCCACAGTGGGAATCACGCGCGGCGGTTGGACGGGGGCAGGTGCGGGCACCTTGGGTGGCTGCGGAGCAGGAGCAGGCGCAGAGCCATAGCCGGAACCGATGCAGGGGAACCGGCCAGTGTCTTGCTTGCCAAAGTTTTGCGTCCAGTACGCGCACTGGCCGTATCCGGACCCAGGGCACGCCCCGACGGCGCGGGCACCGCCCATTTGGTTGAAACTCTTATTTTCGATGTTGGTACGATGGCCAGGCGAATCCATCCATCCTTTGAAGACGGCGGCCGGAGTTTCGTAGCGGAGGGAGCCGCCAGTCGACCCGAAGGCAACGTTTTCAGCGGCGCCTTGAAATCCGGCATATCCGACTTGACGCATGCGCTGGAACGGGTCCGTGCCGTCCGAACCGGTGTGCGACATGAACTTGCCGCGGGCCATGTCATTGGAATGCTTTTGCGACGAGACAATAAGGCCAGAAGTCAAGCAGAGAGGCTGGGCACCGATGCGGGCACGGTCTGGTGACGGAGGCGGGACGCGTGAGAAAAGAGGAGCTAACAAGCCGCACGCGACGCGCCAGAGCTGCGCACAGCGGCCAACTCACGATAATGAAGACAAATAAAAAACATACGGTTGTTGACCAGATTGAGGAGCTCTTGCTGGTATTGCTCGACGGGAGACGACGGAATGGACGGGGCGGGGCCGGTCGGGGCACCGTTGTCGGGTCCACCAACAGAGTTGGCGTTGGCCGAGACGGCGGCGAGGGCGATGAGGAGGAGGATGGAGGCTTGCATTTTCGACGAATGGAGGATGGATGGAGATGTGGATGAAGGCGTACAGGCGCCAATTTCGGAGACTTGAGGGGGTTGAACAACGTGCTGAGTGAGCGGGAAGCAGAAAGTCTATGCACAAACGGCAAAGCAGGACGAGTCTATAGGATGGGTGGGTGGGTGGGAGTTGGAGGGAGATGCGGTTGTTGGGCGTCGGAGAGAAGTGTAGGCTGCCAGAGCAAATGTATCTCTCGAAACGGTGTAAAGAATCGGTGTATCAACAAGCGATTTGGTACACCATTGATGATGCGGGGAGCACCGAGCATTTGTAGCGAGCTCTGAAGCACAAAAATAATGGAAGGGAAGCGCAGCATCCGGTGGGGATGGCGGGGCTCGTTAGAGCCACCTGCGAGTCGGCCGACATATGGCGAGGTCATGCACGGACCAAAATGCCTTCATTTTCCGCATTTCTCACTGGCTGGCTTATTTGGGAATTGTACGAGGGCTCTTCATGGATTTGACAGGGCTTCAATACGAGGCTTGCGGGCTTGAACTCGACGTTGAGCCCACGGCTGGTGCCGACGCGTTCATGAATCGAGGGGCGCACACGCAAAACACTCAGTCCAACGCGAGTGTATGCCATGAAATGCGGTCCTTTTTCACCGATCAGTCGAGGCGTGAGCCACCACAGCACTAATTGAGCGCATTTCCTGTTTGTTTGTGTTAGATGGAGGAGTTCCGTGACTCGATCGAGCCAGCCACGAGCATCCGCCAAGCGATGGGCGCGCTGTGACCTGGACGTGCAGCTGTCATCCCACGGCCCCGTTTCCTCACTGGACAGATTCGAGCGACCGCAAACCAGCAGCCTCAGCTCATCTCAGGAACAACGGAGAGCATGTATTCACATTTAGCCCCGCCACATGGCCACATGATTCACCTTGAACTCAGCGACTCGGTCAAAACCAAAATGACACGGAAAATGAGGTTGCGAGACTTTCGACGTGGTGCCAGTAGTTGGGCTGGGCATCCGATAGTAGGTGTCAGATCAGCATCCACAATACCATGCGATGGAAGACCGCGTACCGGAATGTACAGCAAATCACCAGCACGACAAACCGCCTCGACACCATGTGCCTGCGCAAGCTCGAGTCGTGCCTCGACTTCTTCTGGCCACTTGCGGACGTCTACCGAGCTTGTATTGTGCAACATGCCGTCGAGATCTGCCAACAGGTGCGAGTCTGACGGTGGGAATAGCACAACGCGTTTGGATCCGACAACTTGTGCAAACATGTTGTTGAGGTTGCCGTCGTGATGAAGCGGCGTCACGGTTCCTCGTGGACCAAACCAGGCGTTGATTCGGATCGCATCCGTACTGTCGAGAGATGGTTTTGGTGTGTGTGCATCGCTCGTGCTCGAGGTTGTCCGTCGTTTTTTGCTTTCGTGAGGGAGGTGAGAGGCTGGATCAGATTCGGGTGCAGTTGCAGCCATGAGGACGTGGATTTGGTCGGGAATCGAGGTGTGGGAGCGCAAATGAGGCAACAATGCAAATAAATTGTACTGTGCGAGGTAGCCGACCGTCGCCGGCTCATCATCATCATCGTCGGACTGCACACGATGCGCCGCCGGCATGACATGCACGCGAAGAAACTGGTTCAACGTCATGAGGCTCTGCGACCATGCCGAATCGAGGTAAGTTGAGCCCAGCTCTACGGGAACAAGTCGATGGCCCGCTGACTTATTGAGATACTCGAGTGTCCACAGCTGCAACGCGGGCCAGTGCTGGATCGCATCCCGAATCACGAATGGTGCTTGGATCAAGTCGCGGTACACGGATGGAGAAAAAGAGTCATCAAGAGTGACTTCACGGACAGGCGAGAATCGGTGCAGTCCGGCGGCCGAAACGGGAATCGATCCTGGGCAGCTGGAAGGCGATAAAGAGATTTGATCTGATCGAGATGAACCTGGATCCATGGGTGAAACAACGGGAGGAGGTGCAGGAAGCACATCATGAAGCTGATACACGACGGCCATGAGATTGGTTCTTGCCAACGGAAACCCCGTGACAATCATGGCCTCATCCAGCGCATGAAGTGCCCGAGTAATCAAGTGCTCTGCGTGCACATTGGCTCCAACCTGATCGCGGTGATATATGGATCCAGCGTCATCTTTGGAAAGGGTGTCGTGTGCAGCAGCAACGTGCGCGCAAGCAACAGCAACGGCGGCAAGTTGATACAGGACCCGATGATGGTGTTGGACAGTGTGGTACGGGCGAGACTGGATCACAGTGTTGGCAAACTCGAGGAGATTGAGTGTTTCTAGAATCAAGGTGTCTTGATCCGACGCTTGGCAGTCTGGCACCTGTTGGCAGTGTTGCGCTTGCCATGACAAGGCCTCGGCGGATATGGAATTCGTGGCGGCCTGCCACACGGCGTATCCGCTTGGGCCAGCAAGGTCGAGTGCATCCTGAACTTTGGTGTGGAGACTTGTGTCCGACTCGTCGTTGACATGTGACGTGTACTCGTGCAGAGCGGCGGTGAGCGGGATCAATGCATGTGAATGAGATATTTCCATTGTGTCTGGTAAGAATTGCATGCGAGTCTGGTCAATCAATACAATGCAGTGTCAAGGTGATCAATTGCAAAGTGCTGCCGGATCAGAAAACCATTTGCGCGAGACAAGGCCGGTGGTCCGTTCAAACATTAACGTTGATGGCGGCGGTATTGAAGGCCGCTCAACCCATGGATGCAGCGCAGTGTGACATGAGGCAATTGGCCCAGTCAGTGCGAGACTCGAATATCTAAGCTATCCCAAGTCGACAGCATCGCCAGCATGGGAGGAAAGGCCAGGGCAGCTGCCAAGAAGGCCGAGCGAGAGGCCGAAAAGAAGCAGGCTCGCAAGCGCACCGAGGAGGCTCTCAAGGCAACCGCCACCAGCACCATTACCAGCACAAGTGCCACGCCCTCGCCATCCAATGACAGGTAAGTCCATTGATGACGACCGAGGACGAAGTCAGCGCGACTGACACACAGGCATGCCCTGTTGCTACAGTGAATTCGCATCGGCGTCCAACAAGAAATGTCCACACGTCAAGTCCGGCATCAAGCTGAAAAAGCTCACAACAGCAGCTTGTGCTGCATTTTCAGGCTCGCCTGCTGCCTGCGGCGAATCCGTGCGTCAGACGCTCGACTGTCCAACCCATTTGCAAATCGCTCACAGTGTTAAGATGAATTTGTAGTCATGTCGATCGAGTCGCTCCGGTTCCACACCACTATGGTTCTGCCTGTGCTGCATGCGCCTCGTTTGCCAACCGGATCTCGGCGCTCACGACCACCCGACCTTTCTCTCCTTTCCACTCTCCTCGCGCACAACGTCTTACTCGTCGGCCGATCTCGAAGCGGCCATTGAGTCTGGCACCCTCCGGTTCGCCTGCACAGACTGCGCCGTCGAGCTGGCCACCCCAAAGAACCCGCTGTTGCTCGATGCACTCAGCGCGGTTCGCAAACGACTCGAGGCCGTTTCCATTTCAGATGCGGTCACTTCAAACAAATCAGGTCATGTCCGGGACTTTTCGCCCTTTGACGCCGCACCCTTTCCCTCTGCCCCGTCATCGTCCTTTGGCTCATCCAAGCGCGCACCTGTCCTCAAGCCCAACGACTACCTAGCTCTGGGCGTCCACGGCCTCACCAATCTCGGCAACACCTGTTATGCCGCAGCGCTCTTGCAATGCCTTGCGCACGCCCGGCACTTGGCTGTTCCTTCGGCGGCCGACTGCGACGACATGGATCTGCTTTCGAGTGCTTTCTACGCCTTCTTGCGCGACATGCACATCAGTGTTGGATCGCCCACGCTGCATCCGGGCGGGGTGCTGAGCGAGCTGGGCCGCAGGTTTCGTGAGTTTCGCAGCTTTAGCAGGCAGAATGACTCGCATGAGATGATGCGGTGCTTAGTGGATGTGATTGATACTGAGCATGGAAAGCGGGTCAAGGCGCAACGTGAAGAAGCGGGCCAAGATAATGAGGGTGAGGACCGGGAGTGTGAAACCGAGGATGTGGAACAAAGTCCGGTGGCGCAGGCGTTCCGTAGCGAGTTGTTGAGCTGCATCAAGTGCTTGTCGTGCGGCAAGGTATGTACTGTAGCTTGCGGCCTGTGATATCCATCTCACTCTTATGTGACATAATGTGTTGGCAGGTGCAAACCGTTCCCGAACCGTTTTTCGATTTTTCGCTCGTCATGAGCGCTTCGCTGGGTTCGTCGCTCGCCCAGTTTTTCGCCGAGGATCAGGTCCTCTACTCTTGTGAAGAGGAATCGTGTCCATCGCGGCAAAGTCCTGTGGCCGTGCAAGAGAAGGTAGAGCCACACGAGCCAGACGCCAACGATCCCGACGCTTCGGCCAACGAGTCGGATGTGGACGAGGATGACAGCGAGGGCGAAGGGGATCCATGGGCGGGCGACGATGACAAGGATGCTGAAACGGGTGCCGATGCCAACGGTGTATTGACAGATCCAGCGTCGGATACCGACGATGAGGGCGACACCAAGCGACCATCTCCAAAACCCAAACCGTCGACCCCGCCGACCGCGCACTCGAAGCGATACATGATCAAGTCCCTCGCCCCGACTCTGTGCTTCCAACTCAAACGCACCGCACGCTCCAAAAAGGCCAAGCTTGACTTTCCAACGTACCTGTCGTTGCGCGAATCCGACCCAGACTCGGACACGCGGCCCGACCCTGCACATTACGAGCTGTTTGGCGTGGTCGAGCATACGGGCAGCATGAGCTTTGGCCATTACACGGCCTATGTCAAGGTGCATCAGCCGCCCATTGCGCTCGAGGTCAGGGGTACAAGCGGCGCATACCCTGTGGTAAGTCGCGAAAACGAGGGCCAGTCGGCGGCAGTGTGGGTTCACGCAAATGATGCACGGGTGACGAGGGTGAGCGAGGCTGAGGCAGTGCACAGCAACCCGTACTTGTTGTTTTATCAGCGCGTGCGCAAGGAATGATGATGAGCCAACAATGCCTTGTAGTGGTTAGGGTATAAATGTACAATATTCAGGTGATCATCCCTGTCATCTCAGATTAGACTCGAATCTTCTTCTTTGCACTTTTTCGCCAACTCGTCCTTTCTGGCATTGAAGTAGCGTTCCAACCCGTTGCCCGCCTTGTAATACTTTGTGGTCGGCTCATTGAATGTGCGGCAATTGTCGAAAATCTTTTGCACGTCGCGCCCAAACGACTCGAGCGAGTGGTATCTGTCGGCTTCAATGTTTTGCTCAAGCGTACGCAAATCTTTATGAAAGAAGCGAGTGAGTATGCGACATGAGCCTGGCGGATTCAATGCTTGAGAAATGGAAGCGTACCCATGGGCTCCTTGATGATGTCGTAATACCCCTGTACATGGTTGGGATCCACGGGCTCCAAAAACGGCCACGAGTCGGCATGGTTGCGCATGTCGTCAAGCAATTGGGTAAAGAGTATGTAGAGCGGGGATTTGGGAGGCTTAGCGCGCTCGCGCGACAGTTCGGGTGTCCAGCCAGTCTCCGCTGCGAGAATGTTAAGGATGTCGAGTCAATAATTGACCAGATCAAAGAACACAGAGGTAGAAAAAGAGCCCACGTACCCAATCCAGGGATGCTCATCGGGTCGATGGGCAATCCGCCATCCACGCGAAACACACTCAACCCGGGGTGAATCACGTTGCATCTCGAGTACCGAAATATGCGATGGTACAAGTCGCGCTTTTGTTGGGCCAGCGTCTCGTGCACATCCAAGTACTTGACCCTGGGCACCAGCGTGCACTGCATGACGGTCGCGCCCTCGTAATCCTTAATGTACCCCATCCACACAGCCTTGTCCAGAGTAATTTCGGTGGTGAACCCTTGTTTACGAAAGTACCCAATCGCATAGTTGTCGGCACACGTCAAAAAGTAGCGCAAGTCGCCCGTGGACCGGACATAGTCCTTGAGATGGTTCATGAGTCTGGCGCCATACCCCTTGACCTGCTCGGTGCTGGAAATGGCGCAAAACACAATCTCGATAAACTTGCGGTCGAAAAAGGGCTTGTACGTAATGCCGCCCACCACCTCGAGGGTTGCGGGCTTGTACAGGCACATGCTCGCGTGATACTTGTCATAGACGACTTTGCCCACATAATCGCGCGGCATTTTCGGCAGTTGCTTTTGGAAAATGTTTTTCAAACCCGTAAGCAAGATGGTGGATTCCGGTTCGCCGTCATTGTACACGGCACGGAAGCGCACAATGTCCTGGGCTTCTTCTTGCATTGCGATGGAGATCCCGCGCGCTGGCGCGCGCACCAGGTCGTCGATGGGAATGGTGTGCGGTGAGGTCAGCGACAAGTATAGGTCCGGATTTGGTGGGTGCGAGAGTGCGGTAGGTGGTGCGCGCGAGTGCGTGGTGGTTGCATTGGTGGGTGCATCGCCCGTTGGAGAACGGATCTCGTTGTCGAGCGTGTCGGCGGACGTGGGCGACTTGATGAGTGGATCGCGTTCCTGTTTTGGGATTTTGAGCGTGAGGGCGTTGCGAGACGGGTTCTTTGCAGAAGTGGAGGAAGAGGAGGGCGGGTGGAGCGGGGTGATGGTGGGCGAGGTTGCGGCCGAGTTGTGAGACGAGCCGTTGGCACTTGTTGGTGCAGATGCAGAAACGGATCCAGCTGCGGATCCAGACCGTGAGGTGGCATGTGAGTTTGTGTGAGAGTCGAGGCCGGGCTCGAGCTTGATGCGCTTGGGGAGCGGCTGGCCACTGGAGCTGTGCGTGGCACTGTTGTGCGAAGCTGTATCGATGCTGCCATTGCCGCCATCGTCATCAGACATGGCTGCGTCAACCGACATTGACATGGACAAGGCACTGGCTCGGTCGCCAAGGGAAGACCCATCATGGTCGTGGTCGTGGTCGTGGTCGTCATCATCCGACGAGGATGGCGCGGCCCGGCGCTTGCGGGATGGAGGAATGATGTGTGGATCCATTGCGCGAGCGTATTGCGCCAAGTGGAAATGCATCGACTGGAGCGTGCTGGACTCACGAATTGGCATTGCAATTTTATGGATCACGTGGAATCTTCAGGTGGATGGAAGCCGACGGCCCTTCGATCTCATCATGCGGTTGCGGCCGCTTGCTGCCAACGTGGCAATGGCAATGGCGGCAGCGGCGGCGCGTCCCTCGTCGCCTTCTTGCTTGGCACTCCTTCTCCGCCGTCTCATTCTCTGTCGCTGGTATTGACATGCATTCCGCCACTGCAATGAAACATTCCAACATGAACCCACTCAGCGTCATTGCCGTGCTGGCCGCTCTGATCGTGGCAGTCGTCGCCAACGTGGTTGACCTGACGCCCGACAACTTTGACAAAGTTGTTGATGGCTCCAAGCATGTCCTCGTCGAGTTCTATGCGCCATGGTGTGGTCATTGTAAGAGCCTTGCTCCTGTACGTCCTGGGGACGCTTTCCCTTTTCCCTCGTCTCGTGTTAGCCGCCTGGAGACTCGTGTCAACTCGAGTGTCTCCCGGACAAGACACAAATGCTCACCTGACTCGTCAAACAGACGTACGAAGAGCTAGGCACCGCCTACAAGCACGCCGCCAACCAAGTCGTGATCGCCAAGGTCGATGCCGATGCTCACAAGGAGCTCGGCACGCGGTTTGGTGTTCAAGGCTTCCCGACACTCAAATGGTTCGCCAAGGGCAGCAAGACGCCCGAGGACTACACTGGCGGCCGTTCCATTGACGATTTCGCCACCTTTATTCAGTCCAAGACGTCGTTGCGTGCCAAGATTCACAAGGCCCCGTCGCACGTCACGGTTTTGACAACCGCCACCTTTGACAAGATTGTCATGGACCCCAGCAAGAATGTGCTTGTCGAATTCTATGCCCCATGGTGCGGTCATTGCAAGAACCTTGCTCCTGTACGTCCTGAGGGGAACTTTTCTTTCGTCTCCATTTGTCGTCCGGGCACTTACGAAATCGCTGGGACAGATTTACGAATCCTTGGCCAACACCTTCTCGACCGAACCCAATGTGATCATTGCCAACCTGGATGCAACGGCGCACCCAGACATTGCCACCCGCTTTGGCATTGAAGGCTACCCGACCATCAAGTACTTTTCGGCTGGGTCAAAGGACAAGAAAACCGTCGACTACAATGGTGGACGGACCGAGCACGACTTTGTGTCGTTCCTCAACGCACACGCTGGTACGCAGCGGATCGCCGGTGGCGGTCTTGACGCGTCTGCGGGTGTGGTGGCCGACCTCGAGGCGCTTGTGATTGAGTTTGTTGGCGCGGACAAGACCAAGCGCGCCGAGGTGGTTGAGGCTGCGAAAAAGGCGGCAAAGAAGGCGGCGGATCCAAAGTCGGCCGAGCTGTACGTCAAGGTCATGCAGAAGGTGATCAAGGTTGGCGATGGCTACGTCAACAAGGAGCGTACCAGGTTGGCAAAGTTGTTGGAGCAGGACCAGGTGTTGCAGGATAAGAAGGATCTGTTTACGCGCAGGGCAAACATTTTGAAGGTGTTTGCGGATGCTGCCGCGGGCAAGTTGAAGATCAAGAAGGAGGCCGAGAAGGATGAGGACGATGCCAAGGAGGAGCTCTAAGTGTCGTGGGATTCGACTCACAGGTGGGCGGTGTAGTTGTAATGAATGAATTGGATCATGCTATCCGTCAATCGAAGTCATCCACCGAGCGCGAGTCGACTCTGAGAGACGGCAGCAAGAGTCAGCGTATGCCAACGACGATTCAATGCACAAAGCATCCCGTTTCAGAATGAAGCACTAGAAAAGACCCAAAGCAACCGCCGACCGTCCATTGCTCAATTGCAAGCAAACGTTGTCGCCCCCCCCCCCCCTCAACGTGCCAGCCAGTCATCCGCCAGCCGTGATCGCCAACTCCCGCATGTACATGAGCAACGTGCAACCATGAGCCAAGAAAGTGCCGAAAACGCCTTCCAAGCCGGTGGCAGGGTCGCCGCTTATGATGGCGGTTGTCACAGTGATACCCTGATTGATCGGCTAGCGTCACTGTCGTCCCCTACGAGACGGCCAGTCAAGATTGCACGGCCTGCGTCGTCAACCGCAGGCATGCCCGGCAAATGCGACTCGATCAGCCGGCTGGCTCCGGACCGCAATGTCCCGCCGGGCTACAATGGCCAGCTCGCACGCATACAGGCCGTACTCGACTCGGCTCATCACGCCTCGCCACCTTCAATGAGTAATGGCAGTTCAGAACCACGGCCGCCGGCTACGACGCCGAGCTGGTCAGGGATGCTCACGGCCCTGAGTCTTGCAGATCCAGCCGCACCTCGTCCATCCTCGTCTCCGTCATCGCCATCCCCTTCATTCACACATCGCTCAAGTTCCACCTCCCGATCGTACCGGCGCCGCCTCTTCACCGACGCTCCCGCAACGACCTTTCGTCCATTTGCACAACAAACAGCAACTCCTTCCACCTTGCAGCCATCGCCGCCAACACAAACGCACCCGCTGTATTACTTCGCCAGTACGCCCGAAAAGATCTTGGACGCGCCAGGCACCTCGGACGACTATTACGCAAGCCGGCTTGATTGGAGCTCGCGCAATCTCGTGAGCGTCGGCCTCAGCTCCGACACGTACCTTTGGCATCCCAACTCTGGCGAATCCACGCTTCTTCCGCCCGTCAGCAACTCGAATGCGACCTCGCGCGTCACGGCGCTGACCTTTACACCTTCGGGCGAGCACTTGACAGTTGGGATTGACGCAGGTGTGGTTGCCCACTATGACGTCGCTACACACACTCGGCTTCGGTCAGGCAAACCCACGTTCCCGGCATCGGATCACCTGGACCTAACGAGCGCCAAACTGGCCAATCTGGGCGTGGCCGTGACACGTACAACCTGCATGACTTACGTGTCGGCAACGACCTTGCTCACGGGCGACGCAACGGGGCGCATTCTGCTCTGGGATATGCGCGCGCCACTTGCAAGCGTGCCTGCGACGCTACGCAGGGTTCATGCGCCAGGGAATCCCGTGTGCGGACTGGCGGCCAATGACGACGGGGTCACGTTTGCGTCGGGAGGCAATGATGGCGTCGTGTGTGTGTGGGATGCCAGAAGACTCGACAAGCCTGTGGTCACTTGGAAGGAGGCACATGTGGGTGCTGTTCGCGCACTCGCTTGGTGTCCGTTACGCGCCAATGTGCTCGCGACGGGTGGCGGGACGGCGGACGCGCGGATAAAGTATCGGGACACGCTGACGAGGCGGTCATTTGCACGCATGGATACGGGCGGGCAGGTCACGGCACTGCGTTTCTTGAAGCGTTCGTATTCCGCTCCGCCAATCGGCTCGTCCGCGGAAACACTCGCTATGCGCGATCCGGTGCTGCTGTCTGCCGCAGGATATAGGTCGACGGCATTGGCCGCGGCGGGCGGCTCGCCGCCCCCACGCCTCACGGCCTGGCAAGGTGCTTTGCGCGTGTGGTCGCAAGACGATGCACACGCCGACCACCGGGTGCTCGACCTCAGCGTGTCGCCGAGCGAGGATTTCATGGCCACACTGGGCGCCGACGAGTCGTTGCACGTTTGGCGAATGCGCTCGGTCACCGATCAAGGCGACCACGCCGATTTGGGCGACCAGGAGGTTGAACAGGCCGCTATCAAGCGCATCAAGAGCTTCAGCTCTGCGGCACTGCGCAAGGCAAGCGGAGTTGGGGTGGCCGACAAACTGGCAGAGGTGGTGGCCCAGCAAGTTGGGGTCGGTGCGCGTGAGCTGCTCGCCAAGAAAGTTGTATCGTATTCGCCGTACAGGCGACCAGCTATGAGGTGATTGTCATAATTATGTTTGCCATTGTGTTTTTTGCTTGCACTGATTGCTTTATTTGCGAGCCCTTGATTCCCGTATCCCTTTCCGTATCCCATCCGTCTCCATTCCTGTGCCCAATTGCAAATTTCGCTTCATATCCCGCATTCCTTGATTATTTACGTCAAAACAAAACACAAGCGCTGCAGTAATGTACACACACAGCAAAACAAACCAATTCCAACAAAACCGATGATACTTGAACCCATCGCACCGTCCAATGCCTCGCTTAGAATCACATGAGGGCCAAGGAATCCACGGCTGCATCCTTTGTGCGCTGTTCCACATCGGCCTTGTTTGTCAATGCAACCAATGCAGCCTTGACGCCCAATCCGTTCATGTAAGGCTTGACGGTTGCGCCCAAGCTCGCCATTGTGCCAAGAGCCACCACAACACGGTACAGCGTTTCTGGGTCGGCCTCGCTCGGCACCATTTCGGCCAGTAGGGCAATCACATTCATCACGTCCGTGTGCAGGCCCGTTTGCGTCATGAAGATGGCCGCGCTACATGGTCACAGCGTGGTGTACAGGAGCAAGGTGAGCCAAACGCACATCAAGCTCGAGCGGCGAAAAGAGAACTAAAATGGGGGACGTACTTGAGCAGAAATGTCGCCACACCAACCCTGACATTCTTATTGGCGGACGCGCGCATCTCATTGACGAGCACCAACAATGTCTCGACCTGGCCCGCAACACGACCTCGATTGCCCACCAAATGGTACATGTTGACCAAAACACGCACGGCCAACATCTTGACGGGATCCGAGGCATTAGGCGCGCTCGCCATTTCCGTCACCCACACCACCACCTGCGCTGCCTCCTCGTCGCTCAGCTCGTGCGACAGCACATAGTACCGGATCAGGTCCAGCGCCGGGAACGCTTGCGCCTTTGGCCATTGCGGGTGCGTCAGGATGGCCTTGGCAATCGACCACGGGTGCTGCTCAACATCGACCGCGGATTGCGCGGATGGATGCAAGGTGATGCCGAGCTCGGATTGAAGCGAGGCGAGTTTGGTGGCAATGGCCGCATAATTGATTTGCTTGAACAAGACCATGTCGCGGACGGGCACAACGGCGGGGCGGCCAGTGGGTCTCGGAGCAGAAGGTGTGGACCCGGACGAAAGCGTGCCCGTGGTGTATCCCGATGTCCATGGATTGAATGCGGCCGCGTTGGTAGCGCCTGTAGTTGGAGCAGCGGAGGGTGCGGTCGTTGGCGCAATCCCGCCGGGCGTGTACCTGTTTCCGCCCGTGAATGGGTCAACGTACTGCGAGGCGGCAGCAGCGTGCTCGGACGAGGCGACCGTGTGGCCCTTTGTATTGGTCACAATGAATTGCGCAATTTGGTCGAGGAATTCTTGCGACAGCTCGTGCTTCCAGATAAAGTTTTGTGCTGCCGAGTAGGGGTTTTCTGTGACACGCAAGCAATTGATATTGGGGTCAGCAGCATGACAGTGGAACATGGTGACAGTGACACCAGGACAGTCCTTAGTATGTACCGGTAATGTTGTAAGGCAGCTTGATCATGGTGCCTGGCCCACCGCCCAAGTCAATGTCAAAGACGTAATCGTACTCCTTGCCCTCGTACACCTGCTTGCGCCCAGCACCAATCGCATCCACGACATCCCCGACCTTGATCCACTTCTTTTGCGCCACGGACCACTGGTGTGCCTCCACATTGCCCGACTCGACCTTGACCATCAACACCTGGCCATCGCGATTGCCCGGATTTTGCAAGGCTTCAGGCCCAGGCAACTTTTCCTTGTTGATATCGCCAATCTGATTTTGTGGAATGGCCGATGCCGCCAACGTTTCCTCATACTGCTTGACCACCTCGGCACTTGCCTGCCTGTCAACCGTGCGCGAAAACAAGTACAAGTGTCCGTCCGATGTACACGCGGCCAAATCCTTGCCCGAAGGACTCACGGCCACACTCCACACGGTGGTACTGGGCAACGTGATGGTCTGCTTGCACTCTGCATCAACCCACACGCGCACGGTGCGGTCCTCGCCACAACTGACCCACTCGCCCACCGAAGGGTTGGCCGCCACCTTGTACACAAACGACGCGTGGCCGTGCATTTCCACCACGGGCTCACCCGTCCGTGTCCACACGCGCACAGTGCCGTCGTTGGACGCGCTGGCAACCAGGTCGAGTGTTGTCAAATGCGCCAGCCCGCGGATCACGTCCGAGTGTCCACCCGCAGAGATGGTGTGCACGCACTTGTCGCCGGCCCAAAACTTGATTGTGCGATCGGCAGACGCAGTCACATAGGTGGATGCGTCCAGGGCTAGCACGCCCCACACGGCCTGCGTGTGACCCTTGAGCGTCAAGGTGCATTCGCCGCCGACCCAAACGCGCGCCGTCTTGTCCCAGGATCCCGAGATAAGGCCTAGGGGCACGCCCGGGATTGGGGACAGCACGCACACATTGTCTGTGTGGCCGACGAGCGTGAAGACGAGGTTGCCGTGCGTGGGTTCGTGGATCGTGATGGTCTTGTCCGCGCCGCCAGACGCGATAAACTGGGGTGATTCGGCATCGGGACCAGAAATGGCAGTGACAGAGTTGATGAAGGAGGCCGAATGGGCGTCGGCGAGCGTGTGCAGCAGAGTGGCCGAGTTGCTGGCCGGGTTGTCGGCAGACCAGATGCGGATGGAGCGGTCGCGAGAGACGGTGGCGAGGGTAGTTTCGGAGAGCCAGGCCACGTCCTTGGCGTCTTGGTCGTGGGCGGGGACAATGGCCGAGAGGCGAAAGTCGGGCGTGGTCGATGAAGCGCCGTCGGTGGTTGAGGTCATTTTGGTTACGTGATCTGGGTGTGGCGAAGGGCGTGAGACGTGAAGAAGGCAAAGGGCCGGGTGAGCCGGTGGCAAGGGGTTACTACGAGAGGATTGCTGTAAGTCGATGGGATTAGCTTTGCATGGATCGCTCGTCTCTGGCAAAGTGACATGAAATTTTCATTCATTCATTTTCCGCCTGACTGACCGCGATCCATCTTGTCCGTCGGTCCAATCAATGTCAGTCCAAGTCGGTTGACGTCCAGTTTTCGTCCACCAGTCTCACCTCCAGTTTGACAAGATTTACAAGTATAGAAACCCGCAGCTGCTGCGGAGGTGGAAACAACACACACAACTCAGAAGCAACTCGTTGATGATATGCGCTAGCACGGTTGGTACCGTTGCGGTTGCGGTTGCGGTTGTCTTTGCCATTGGTGTCGCCGGTTCCTAGGCCGCGCTGATTGTGAGCTTGGCGCAGCACAGATTGCGGGGGAGGTTGTGGTGGGAGTGTTAGCCCGACGAAGCGAGCCAACAGAGGGCGATGCATGAAGGAAAACTCATCGGCCGATGCCAAATGAAGGAGCCGGATATATACTGGTCCTCCATGGTGATGCCCAAGTTCCGCATGACGTGCGAGCCGGGTCCAACGAGAAATCCCAGTCGTCATGTGGGGTCCGAGTTGGGCGGCGAGCCGGCGCTTGTGGTCAAAATCAAATGCAGAGGAAGGAAGCATGCCGGTGATGGTGACGCTTGCAACGAAGGAACAAGCTTCGGCATCGAATGTCAAGCGGCGTCATAGTTGAGTCTAACCTGATTCTCAACAAGGGGCACCTGTATCGTCCCACCCCTGACTGGAGCTGCCCCCTGGCCCTCCACGACCACCTTTACCACTGATCGTCACCGGAACCTCTTGCACGTCAGCGTTGGCACGGTGCAAGGCCACCCGCTTCAACGCAGCCGGCGGCCGGCAACTCATGGCCTAACGGCGCTCCAGCGCGCACGTCATGTCTGCGACACCTTGCCCAACGGCGGATGCTGGAACTGGCGTGGACGAATCGTACGGGTACTTTGGCAAGATTATTGGCGCGTTACGCATGGCCATGGTGCGCGGAGGATCGAGGGCGCAGGCGCTGTTGATTGTGGCGGCCGGGTCAGCGCCTGGAGCAGAAATGGTATTGAGGTCACCCGTTGGGAACGTGTACATGGTCGGCGTCAAGTTGCATACTTTGGCGATCTGGCCATGGCCCGAGTCTGGATGGACAAACACCGAAATCGGCCCTTGGAGGTGCGGCTCGAGGTTGGCGAGGCGGGAATGAAGCTGCTGATGGGCAGCTGCATGGTGAGCTTGCTCGCCACCTGCGCGGAGAGACGATCGTGGTGGCTGGGCCGGTTGCTGCCTCAATGGGCGGCAACGTTTGGAGGGCCCCAATGTACTGCGACAGAGTCAACATGTTTGCTTATCCAAATAGCTGCTGCTGATGATGAGCCGCTTTGCTCGAAAAGTTGAGGCGTTTGTCGTGTTGTCGTTGTTGCCAGAGCGAGCAGCATATGGCACCATTTCCGCGCGCATTTGTTCGAAGGCATCCTGTACTTGGTCGCGAATGCTCCCCGGAGCAGTTTCGGAGGTCGAGGACTCGGAGGGGAAAGCGGAAGAGGGAATGGAAAGTGACATGGCCAAGAGCGGCTGGACATAAATGTCGACAGGAATCTTGCGATCGAGTTGTGTAACTTCAATGAGTTCCTTTTGGGATTGATTCATTATTGGATCAAATAGTGAACCATCATGTATACGCATTGTGTATTCACGATTGTCATTGCGGCATCTCCCTTTTCTTGCAGCAGGTCAAGCTGTTTGAGACGCGTTCTCGAACCAGTGTCATCCGGGCTGTCGATGCCAGTGAGTAGGACCGCAAGCGCAAAGTGTCGGGTAGTCCTACCAGTCGTTGCCGAGTCATGCCAATGGCAGTGCAAGCCGGAAATGGGCTTAGACAGACCCCCGAAAGCCTTGCCCGGGCGTTGAGGTGCTTGAAAAGACGGGGAGGTTTGGCGAAACAGACAGCGTTGAGAAGCAGCGGGCTGACGGGGGTGTCTAGGCAGTCAATGCAAGGGATGGCGGTGGCGGCGGGCCTCACCCGCTGGCGCCAGCAAGAGACGGCGAATCCAATCCGACTGCAAGAGGAAGGAAGCGGGCCATTACGGCTGCACTGTGGATCTTGCAAGGTGGGCGGATCGGCAGCCCATCGATTCGCCTCATTCAAGCGTCCCCTAAGTGGACTCGAGCGCGAATTCAAAAAGTCTTCAGGTTTGACTTGAATACACATGGACTGCATTCAACGCCCATAGCAATCGACAATCCCAGCGCCCTACCATGGTATCCGCCGCCCGATCCCCCATCCCCTGCCCACGCCGTGTGTGACTCACCTCCTTCTTTCTCCTCGTTCGCCCGCGGCAGCCCGTTTCCTCGCTGACCTTGCGCATAAAGCGCCAGAAGACAACCTACTTCATCACCGCCTCGGCCACCGATACCATCCTGGCTGTGAAGCGCCGCATTGCCAAGCTCGTGTCCAAGGACGCGCGCGACATTCGGCTGCTTGCACCAAAAGAAAAGATCGCCTCCACGGTGGACTATGCGGCGCTGACGAGTGGGGCGCTCAAGCTGGCCGAGCTCGAGGATAAGGCCGTGCTGGATCATTTGAATGTGCCGGATGAGGCCGTCTTGTTTATGGCGTTTTGGATCAGTGATGTTGCTGATGGGTGCGTGTTGGTATTGTTACCCGTCGCATATCCATCATGTTCTGAAAACCTGCGAGCGATTCGTCTTGTGTAGCAAATGGGAGCCGGTCGAGGTGGCCGAGCCCTCGCCTATCGTGGATCCCATGAGCGAAAGCGAAGATGCTGCAGCAGCAGCAAAGGCTTCACAGTAGTATTCGCATACATGTGTTTCAAGCTTATGTACATACATTCCCCGATCGATCCCCGAACAATACTTCACTTGACTCCATTCCAAATCAAGCCGTCTTTTTGCGCGGCTTGGGCTCGTCCAGATCAATCCCGAGCTCCTCATACACTTGCTTGACCGTCACGCCGTCCATGTCTGCAAGCTGGCCCATGATGCATTGTGCTAGATCTTGGTACTCGTTGTACACGTGCAAGTTGTGGATATGGTCCTTGAGCGCTGCTTTGGCTTGCTGTTCGCTACACATAACAGAAAGAAGGTGAGGGCACGTACAAGGTACAAGGATGAAATGGGCAGAGCCTATGTACGTTGTGTCCGGTCCCAGCGCCGCCATGAGCTCAGTATGCTTGAACTGTGCGCTGGCCAACTTGCCTCTGCGATCGAGGTACTCGCCAAAATAACTCGTCAATTGCGCCATCAACCCTGGATCCAATGTGGATTTCATCAAGTACGCCCAATAGTCGCCGACCGATTCCGGAACTACATGCCACCCAACAGCCCCTTGTTGCTGACTGGGATGATCGTGTTGTGACTTGACGGGCTCGAGTACACACAGCGACGCGAGATCGACGCATGAGGCGAGGACGCCCACGTCGGGATCGTGGACGAGCTTGTCGAGATCCCAGGTGGCAGAGCATGTGTCCACGGCAAGTAGGGCATTGGGGTGCGTGCTTGGAAGTGTGAGGTGTTGAAGCGAAGCGAGGACGGACGGCACAAAGCCAAGGGATGACGCTTGGGCTGGGGCCGTTGCGGGGAGCGGAGCTTGGGCCGGTGGAGAGGAGATGGTCATATCGGGTGACAAGGTAACGGTAGTGGAAAGCGCAGTCGAAGGATGCGAGAGTGTTGGGCAGAGTGTCGAGAGAATGGCAATGTGGATGGCGAGTGGGTATGGGATGACAAGGGTTGGCGTGTTGTCTGTGGTTGTCGGGTTGGGGATCGGATCAGGGTCCTGCGACGGAGGTCTCACGGCCAAAGCAGAGATTGAAGGACTTTGGACAGGAGTGTCAGGTCCAGGAGCTGAGTCAGGGGGTTGATTGGTCGTGGCGGCGATCACTTCTGGGACCTCAAGTGTCTGCGACAGGGCCGACAGGGTGGGCAGCTGAGATACTGGGTCATTTGAGGACTGGCATGGCAATATGGCCGATAACTGGGGCGGCGGAGCAGGAAAAGGAGCCGACTGCAGGGAATGCGCTTCAGAGACGGTCGTCGACTGCGACAGCGTCATCAAGCCAGTTGGGGATAGGCATGTCGGCACAGGCGGCACATGCGGTACAGGCATGGGCATGGGCATCGGATCTTGCTCGCCGTGCTGCTTCCAGTGTTGCGTGTGATCCTTCATGGTGATGGTGATGGTGATGGGAAGTGGATCAAAGATGTGGGGTGACTCACTTAACGACAAAGCCCAGGAGTTGAGACTTGGTCTGGCGGTGCAATGAGGCAGAAGGACACGGCGTGATCTTGCACGTGATGGATGGGTGGCGTATGCGGTTGGTGCGCCGCTCTGCCGCCTCATCAATACAATGTTCAATGTTCGTTGATGGATGATTGTATTTATATATTCAAGGACAGCAAGTAATGAAGAGCACTTTGAGCCCATATGCATGAAAAAAAAAACCGACTCGTCATTCCGATTCTCGTTTTGATTCTGCCTGTGCCTCCGTGCCCGACGCCCACAGCCTCTGACACCTGGAGCTAGACACGTTGCGTTGGACTCGCTCCTCATCCTCCAGCAGCAGCAGGTCACTCGCATCCAACCTCAACTTGACAATACTTACCAACCATGGATTCGCCACAGCAAAAGGACATGCCCGCGTCTTGGGCTGCACCGGCACCCGCATCCCCATCCGGGACCGCCGCTCCGCCCCTCACGTTGCCCTTCGACATCCCGCCTCAAGTCACGCAAGCTGTCGCCCTCGTCTCTTCATCCATGGCTGCCAGCCCGAAATCCGCAGCAACCGCGGCTGCCCTGCTCCTGACTCTCCTGGCCTTTCCCAAACTCTTCTTCCCACTCGCTCTTTTTGCTCTCGGCGCGGGCGCCTCTGCTGCGTACCTGTACCTCTTCTTGCTCGCCGACGACCGCCACAGCGACGATACAGAACATGACGACCAGTCCGCTGCCTCACATCTCATCAACGAAGAGGGCGACCGCACTTCTCGCCCGAGCACAAAATCGTCACGTCGGGCACCCTCGCGGAGCGCCTCGCGCCGTGCGTCGCTCCTGCGCCGGCACTCGTTTCAACACCCACCGCCGCCGCTTCCCACCGCTTCCACGTTGCATCCATCCATTGGTGGACCCGCAGCTCTCATCGAATCCGTCGCTTTGGACCTTGATGCTCACGGCCCTCTCGACTTGACCGTGTCCACGTTGCGCGACCTCATTATCCGCGACTTTGTGCAATCCTGGTTCGCCACCTCACTTGCCGCGCCTGGGCCGGGTGCGCATCGGTTCCCAACTGCCATCGCCATTTCAATCAACACGCTGGCCATGAAACTGAAAGCCCGTTTGCTTGCACGCGGTACGGCCGACTTGCTTGTTGACCTGACTACCCGTGCCGCCGGTGATTTGGTTGCGCATTTGCGAATGGTGCACCCCGTGATTGCTGGTGTGCCCATTGTTGGATCCAAGGTGCAGGACAAGGTCACCGAGTATGCCAATCGCAAGCCTGGATCGGCCGTATCACGGGCCATCAACCCGGACGAACATGCAAAGGGCGTGCGCAGGGTTGCTGAGCGGCTGCTCAAGGGCTTGCTCCCCGTGCAGGATGCACACAGTCCGATCGTGTACCCGATCGTCGAGGAGATTGTGTGCACATCGGTACTGTGGCCGGTCGTGAATATGGTGAGCGATCCGCATTTCATCAATGGCCTGATCGTCGGCGCACTGGATGGTAGCACCAGCAGCAACGATGTCAGCGTTGCGCCTGAGCGACCGGTCGAGCTCAATGTGCGTATCATTCAGACGCGGGCGCACAATGAGGCGCTCAAGATGTTGGCCGAGCAGGACGGCATGCAGTTTTACTTCACCGTCTTGTTTCGTGGTGCCGAGAAGCGTGTGGATGCCCATGCGTTTGGCGAGGACGGGTCGTCACCTGCTTCATTCGTCTTTGATACAAACTGCCCCTTGTACGGCACATATCCTTGCCATGTCCCCTCCAACTTGAGGCTCACCAATCTGCCTGTTGTATTCACAGCTCGCTCAAATCCCCTCTCCTCGCAACTGACACGACCATTCTTCAGCTTTGCCGCTCATCCACCACCTCTGGCACTCAGGCCGTCGTCGCTGAAGCACTCGTTCCACTGGTCGAACTCCCACATGTTGGATGGACCCCATTCTACGACCTGGGCGCCGAAGGTGATGACCTGGTGCCCGTGGTGGAACTGTGGATTGAACTCGAAACGGCCGAGTCGGAGTCTTTATCGTCTGCAAAGTCGCCCGAGGCGACGCCGGCGCTACCCTCGACCGAGCTTGTGTCACAGCAAGAGAGCGCCGGTGTGGCACCAGCAGCCGAGTCGGAGCCATGCTCGACGCCTGCAGCCAGCCCTCTGTCGCCGCTCCCGTCCCCGCCGTCGACGCCCCCACGCGAATCATCCGAGTCTCCAACCGAACGCGCATTGACGCCACCTCTGCCGGCAGCTCAACCGGAAGATGAGCCTGTTGAGATCGCGCCCGCACCACGCAAAGACCTCATTGACCTCGCACACACGCTTTCCGCTTTGACCCTCTCGACGCTCGTGTCTTCGTCAAACCTGACCGCCTCCTTCAAGACCCACCTACAATCCTGCTCGCCCAACCCGCAGCTCGCCACCCACCAGCTTGCGTTTTTGGCAGCCGCCGCACATTATGCGCAATTCACGTCGCTGCTCGACCCGTCCGACCCGCAGTCACGAGCCGCCATCCAGCAGGAAGCCTACGATGTGTTTGACACATACTTTTCTCGCAAACTGCCCGTGTTGCCCTCTGGACTTGCGCAAGCGCTCGAAGAGCGCATCGTGTTGGATCCAACCCCAAGCTTGTTTGATCCTGCCGCCAAACTCGTGGGCGACCAGTTGCAAGCGTATGTGGATGCGTTTGCCCGGGCGCAGTTGCAATCGGTGCGAGCCAAAATGACGGACACGGAGCTTATTGCCACGTGTACCACTGCATCCGCGACCCCTGCACATCGCCATCACCGGTCCCCGTCCGTGTCGCTTGACGACCGCCCGCGCTGGACGCCCGTCATTGAAGACACGGCCGCGCTGGCCGTCAAGCACGCACAGCTGATTGAGGGCAAGTGCTCGACGCTCGACCTTGGGTTTGCGGCCAGTTGCCTCAACACAATGCAAATGCAGCTCGTGGTGCTTGAGCGGCTGCTCGCGCATGCAATGATGCAGAGCGGTGACGGAGCAGAGGCAGAGGAGAGGGTCAGTCGGTTGATGATGGGCAAGAGCCGCGTCGAGTGCGGGCTCATGGCACTCGAGCCCATTGTGTTTGGCAGCGGCGCGGGCGGGTTTGCGAGTTTGGCGGCCATGGATGCGGCACCGCAAACGGCGGCAACTGGAGTGGCCAAAAGCGCAGTGGTCGGAGGCGGGATTGTAGGCGGGTTGACGAGCGGGGCACAATCCATCAAGGCTGGCGTCGGCACCACGGCCGCAAAGTCGGTTTTGGGCGTCAAGAATGCCATCAAGGGCGTGGGCAAAGGGTCACTGTCCATGACGAGCAAGTTTATGAAGCGTAAGGTGTCCAACTTGTCGCTGGCATCCACCGGCGCTGGTGGTGGCGGTCCGTCGGCGTCTGCTTCCACGTCGCCCACGGCCAGTGTGTCGCCTTCGGTTCCAGGGACGCCAGCGCCGTCGGTCGCTTCCTCCATTCGGTCGGTCCCTTCGAGCCCGCCCACTTCGCGCGCAAGACTGTCGTCCATTTCGTCCACATTTTCTGCATCGTCGGCGACGCTCTTGTCTTCGGCGGCGTCTTCCATTTCAGAGTCTGGGCAGCAGTTTTTGGCAAAGGTGCCATCGGCGCTCACGTCGTCCGTCGAGTCCATTACGTCCAGTTCCATGTCGGTGGCCACATCGGTCGCTTCAACATTGACGCTGTCATCCACTGCACCCGTTCTTTCTTCGGTCGCCGCCGCCGCCGCTCCCCTGCCGACATCGTCGCCAAAGAAACAGCCCGCCATGATGACCGCCTCACCGACGTCGGCGTCCCCACCGCCCATTCAGCCAACCACGTTCTCCGTTTCACCTGGCACCTCACCCACATCGGCAGCCATCACTGTCCTCGACCAAACCTCCACTGGCCCATCAACCCTCTCGACCATCCAAGCCGATGCACTCATCGAATCTACGCTCGCCATCCTCAAACAAGTGTTTGCCCTCGACGGCACGCTCCGCGCGCGCATCTTCTCCATCATCACCCAAGTGCTGCGCCCGACACTCGCGTCACACATCCAATCCCAATTTGTCCACTTGCTTGACCGCGTTTCGGACCCACAAGTCCTCGCGCAAGCGCTCGAGTCGGCGCTACTCGATCCTCTGTGGCCCAACGGCACGTGGCACGCTAATGTACCCGGGCACGTGCCCGCGGCGCCCGTGGCGGACGAGGAAAAGGAAAAGGTTGCGGCACGCGCCAGGGAGTTGGTCGAGGCGGCGTTGCCTGAGGTGGTGGCCAGGGTGTTGGGCAAGAACAACGCGGCAAGTGGCGTGCGGGCCACGTTTGGCATGTTGCAGGTTGGCGCGCTCAACAAGGGGTTGGTGGTGGATTTGCTCGAGACGCTTGCCGAGGTTATTGTGCCTGAGGAGCTCGAGTGAGTGATCGTGCATGTGAGTCTGTCTTTCTCGGCTGTTTTTCTCTTGTACCATTTCCTGACCATTTCTTGTCTTTTCTTCACTTGCACGCACGCACGCAATACACACTCTCACAGCTGATAGACTCTTGATTTGAACCGAGGAGGGAAAATGTGTATTCACGAAAGGACAGCAAGTCAACGGCTGGGGGCAAAATGGGTTTGGAATCGCGCCAGGCAAACAACCACACATAATCAGCGAAAATCACATCGAAAGTCGCAAGGACAAGTCAATGCATGGCTGCCAAATGCGCCGCAAGAAAGAAAAGAAAGGATACAATGCGCTTTTCACACGCCATACAAATGAAACGGGTTTGTTGTACTAGGTGATTTACCACCCGACTGTCATCTCCTTTGCATTTTCGATCATCCACTCGAACGGTCCGGGCGCCTGCGCCTTGAGAAACATGGCCTCCTCAATCACCTCCATGGAATGCGCCGTGGCATGCGGACAGCACACGACCGCCGGCCACAGCATGCTGAGCGTTTTTGCCGTGACCCTGGTCTTGTCCGCATGCCCGGCCATCACCTGCAAGTGCCGCAACACGGCCGCAAGCATGAGACGATGTGGGCGAATCAAGTTGGCGCGCACATAGGCACGGATGGCAACCATGGTAGCCTTTTTGGCCACCAAGGACGCAGCCGCCGCATCCTCGTCCGTGCCACTGTCCACGGCGTCGCCGCCGGCAGCTGCCAGGGCCGCCGCTCGTTGCTTTTCGGCGTGAATCAGATCCCAGATGGCCACCACGTGTCGCGGGGCAATGACTTCTTCGGGTAAGGCCTTGAAGTAGTTTTTCACAGCCTGGGCAACGGCATCTGGCGCGTATTCTGCGTCCAAGTCACGCGGGACCATGCGCCGTCCGGATTTCGAGTCGAATTGTGCTGCCCATTCAGCTAGCAGGTCGGCACCGGGGCATGCAGTGCGGTAAATGCCCTCGACTGTGGCACCGTGGCGCTCAATGTAGGCAAAGGATTCACGGACAAGGTCGGGGATGCCATCCAATGAAGCGAGCGGTGCGCCAGTGGGTTTGGGGGACCCGGGAGGCACGGGAATGGCGCGCAAGAGGGGTGCAGGCGAGGCGGGTGGGGATGAGAGCGCTGCGAACGAGAAGGAAGTCGAAGACTGAACGTCGCCCGAGGGCCGCCGGGCAGAGGCTTGCGAGAGTGGAATGGACCGGGACGAGCCAATGGTCGAGATGGATGTTTCGGATTGCGAAATGATACTTGAGGAGCTGATGGAGCTCATGGTGTGTGGTGGCGTTGACGACAAGCCAGAGTCGGAGCCGGGCGAGCCGTGGGAACGGTCGTGGCTGGACGACCCGCTCGATGATGAAAACTTGTCCTTGACAACGGCAACAATGGACCGAAACATGAGCATGGGTGACGAGGAGGAGGATGAGCTGGGCGACGACGAGAGCTTGTGGCTGTGGGCACTGCTACTTCGCGAAGGGAAAAAGTGGTGGTGGTGGGAATGGTGCTGGTCTGCTGACGGTCTGCGTCTATTGTTGCTGGTGTTGGAGCCGGCGCTGGCCATCGTCGTCGTTGCTGACGCCGTTGTCGTTGACGAGTGCATGTTGCTGACGGTCATTGCGGCAGGTGGTAGTGGCGGTACGGGTTTGTCTAGGCGGATGGGAATCGGGATGGGAGATGAAGACGAAGTCGTTGTTGGAGGTGGCGGAGGTGGCATTGCTCTATTGTATGGAGCTGTTCTGGACTGGATTGTCGTGGAACGGTGTGGATGGTACTTGTATATGTACGCACGGCTCACACGCACAAGTGCAGGAAGATTGGGATACTTTTGGGTCGTGGTGGCACGAGTGGGCGCCGGAGCTGAAGATGGAACACGACAGGCGTTGGCGTTGACCAGGTGGGAAATGGCAACAACCTTACTGCGCAGTGGGGAGCAGTACGTGCGCGTGTGCCAAGAGGAAGTGGGACGAGTTCCAGGGCCAGAACTTGGAGGCAATTACGGCGTAGGTGAGCCGGGAGAGAGGATTTTGTGTCGTAGGTTCCAAGTTGAGCTGGACCAGCAGCTCAAGAGTTCAGAAAAGTATTCGACGATGATGGAGAAGTGGCGGGCGACAGTGGGTGAGTGGTGCTGCTGTGGATGGCCACCAGATGGGAGGACGCAGCGCGCAGCGCGTGAGACAGGGGTACAAGTGACTCTTATGGATTTATGGAGCTTGAACAATGGACTATTTTGGCCATGGTCTTGCTCAGGTACTCTCCTTAACCGGCTCTCGACATCCACACTGTCCGTTTCGCCAAGGCAACCAACTGAATCGGCCGACTCTCTTTTTTCCCCATGCTCACCCAACGCAATCACTCTTCATCAAGAAACTACCCTCAACTGGTATCCAAGCATGTCATGGCGCATCCTGCGCCGGCCGCGGAGAGTATATTCAGTGCCGCAGGTTCTTTTCTGCACCGCTGCGCCGTGGCTCAGGCGACCGGGTGACTGAAATGCGACGCGTTCAAGTTTCGCCCCAAGTGCTGACAAGGCTCCATTCCCAAGGCCCTCATGAAATGTGTCGCTGCCGTGTGAAGATGGGATTGAGATGAGTGTCATTTTCGCTTGCCGTTGCACCGCCTGTCGATGTCAGAGATCATTCACCAGGGATCTGTTCATACTTGAGAGAATCCATTGGGGAGAGGCGAGTACAGAGTGCAAATAGATGCTGCTATGGACAGTGTCCAAAGTGTAAATAATGTTGGGTATTACACTTCCTCCACACGACTAATTGCTGACCGTCGAGCCTCCATTGTTTTGTTCGTTGCGACCAAACACAGTCGGATACCCGATGTCTCACCTCTTCTTGCCAGTGCGGTAAGGAGTTGGGAAACCAGTGGGGAGCTTGAAGCGTCGGCCGCCGCCACGCACAAATTGCCTACCTTGCCTGCTTCATTCTGTCCAACCACGCGGCGCGCCCGCAACGCCACTATCAGCAGCTTGACACCATGCTGGACATGCGGTCCTACGCTGATGCACAGGAAGTGAAACACCGAATGATATGTATGTAAGACTGTAACCGAAGACACGAAAACAAGGAAGATGACAACAAGCTGGGAATGTACAAGGGGGTAACTGAGAGACGAGATGAATTGAGGCCAGGGAGGCACTGATTTAGTGGGCGGAGTGCTTGAGCAATTCTTGGTCCCACAAGTAAAGGCCGAGACCTTCGCCGCCGACCCGGTTGAGCTGCGTCAAGAGGTTGGAAATCTTCTCAATGGCTGCAGAAGCAATGACAAGCGGTGCGTGAGTAATCGCCCAGACCACATGAGCGAGATTGGTTAGAGAGGCATACCCTCGACTTGCTCGTTCAAAAAGTTGCCCTCAATGAAGTCGCAAAACTGCGGGTCGTTGGACTGCTCGGCAAACGAGTGGAGCTTGAGCAAGGCCTTGTTGACCTCCTTTTCCAGCGACAAGGTGAACTCCATGGCATTCTTGGCGGATCCCCACTCGATTTCCGGCGCTTGGATCGTTTGCAGGACAACCTTGCCGCCGCGCATGTTCTGGTATTCGATCATTTTTTCGCCGTGCTCCCGCTCTTCGTCGGACGAATCCTTGAAGAACTTGGCCAGACCGGGCAGAGCAACGTCCGGGCGCGAGAAGTAGGCGTACATGGAGAGGTAAATATGGCTGGCTTTCTGTGGATTTTGGACGAAAAGGTGAGAAATGCGCGTTAGCAATCGCTTTCTGTGTCATCGCCACGCCCTCGACGTCGGCATAGCCGCCGCGCTCCCTCGGCTGAAGGTCGACGCGACATGAAGGTACGAAAAAACGAACGAGTTCCATGTTGATTTGGGCGTTGAGACCCTCCTCGGCAGTGGTGTCGTAGTTTTGGCGAGCAATCGACATGGTGGGATAGATGTGTGAAGTTGTGTTGGTGAGGTTCAAGGGGTAGTCAGGCTTTGCTGGAATGGCATGGAGCTTGAGTTGCTACTCAGCAGCTAGCGAGAGTGAAGGGGGGAGTGGGTCCATCTTTATACCAGCGACGGTCAGCAAGCTCGATGTCGAGCCAAGGCACAGCCAAAGTACGGTTGGTCGGTTGGGTTTCGATCCAAAGCGGCCGTACGAGCCTCCCTGCTCGATGCTTGCACATGTTGCAAAAGTGCACGAGGCGCAGCATTTTCGAATTTGGCTGACATGAGTTGGTTCACGGGCGGGATCAGCAGGCTCGTCAGTGGGTGGAATTTTTCGCTCAGCAACCACTTAGCTCCTAATCGATCAATTTTTATTCTGGCACCATTGCAAAGCTCTCACTTCCCAGATTCCGCTCGTACTACTCTCATTACAATCCGACCAGAAATGACCAAGATATTGCTCTCAGAAGCGTCGAGATCCAGGAGGAAAGGGTGCCGATCCTTGCCAGAGTGTCACGTTATTTGGATGAAAACGACAGGTTCTGCCGACACATCCAAGAGGATGCAAGGCGACAGTAATCATTCGGCCCGCCAATCACACACGCATGCAATGTGTCCACATGAAAATGCCAAGACCTGGGGGTGGATAAACAAGGGAAACGGACGAAAACGTGCAAACGAGCCATCCGGTCGACCCGAAAACGTGTGTTGAGGACGATCAGAGGTGGGGACAGGCATCCGCGAGGGTAGAGCCCGCGGGTCTGTATGACCAGCTGCAATGCGCAGATGGGCCGACCAGCGACGTATGTCCAAAGCGCCGTGCGCGTGTGCTTGCACCGGAGGCGAAGACATGGTGGGCCAGTGAAGGTCAGGGCGAGAAGCTGAGTTGATGAGCAGGAAGCATGTGAGCTCGGGCGTTACTGGAAATGCTTGCGGTGTCTGCGGTCGCGCTAGAGACGCCATGGCCAGGGGGTCAACACAGATCCATCGACAATCTTGGGTCTTGTGCCTGACGGTCAGGCATAGGATGGAGGTGATCCAACCGGGAACCTGCTGGGGAAATGAAGACACAACCGGGCTGGCCTTGCGTGCAAGTAGATTGGGTCGGTCAAGTCATGGCGGAAGTCGTGAAGTTATGGGCATCAAACGACCAGCAGGGTCACAAATGAGGGGCAGGTCAAAGAGAGAGAGAAAACCCTTGGCGGCCACCCTTCGCTTGTTGGCGGCGGAAAGGGCCTTGGCAGGGCGATTCACTGCAAAATCTTATCTGATGGCGAAGTGCAGGCTTATCTGATGGGATGGCTTTATGTCGATTCCAGAACGTCCTTCTCGACGCGTTCCAGTCACCTTCTTGGACGTTCTGCAGATCGTTCGGGAGGCATCATCTCCTCTGGACTTCTTCGCATCTTGCGTTCAGCAGTCTATCGAGTGAAGCAGACTCAAGATGAATGAATACTTGCCAAGAAAAATGTATCATTGCTCACGACAATCATATACATTAGCTGTTTGACTGCTTGATCTCGTCCGACAACTGCTTAACATGTCTTGCAAACTCGTCCTCGGTCATGGACTGCGACAACTCGAGCGCGCGGGCAATTCGAACCGACATGACGGCCGTGGGGGCATTGATCCACACGCGGCCGTTCTGGCCAACAGCTTGCTCAAAGGTAAAGTACTTGCCGAGAATCTTGGCTGTTGGGTTGTTGGTGTACATGAGGCTGTGATACATGATGGAGGAGCTGCAGGTAAGGACGAGCGCAGATTGTTGCTGAAGCAAGAAAGCATAGAAAACGCACCCACGGCAGGTCTTGAGGCTGACCTTGGCAACAAAGCCACCCTTGAGCACACCGTATCCGCTCGACTTGCCAGTGCGCGGGTTGACACACTCGAGTTCGGGATCCATGTCTTTGCTTGCGACGGCAATGCGGGCATAAACAAGATCACCGACCTAACGTCCGAGAGAACGGAATTCAGTGAGATGGTGCATGCCGGATGAAAATCACAAATGCAACATCACGCACGTTGCAGTTGGGCCGATTCCGCTTGGATGCGCCTTCAAATGCCATGGCTGACAGGACGGCCGGATGGGCAGTGCCAATATCCACCCGGAACATCTCTGCAAGCCTGTGTGTGACCACGCCAATCACATTTTCGTTTGCGCTTGGCGTGTACTACACGTGCACGAAAAAAACACAGTTCAATGTGACGGGGTCAGCTCGAATCCAGCCGCTAGCTGCGCCATGCTGACAGCAAAAAGCAACCCACCCGCTTCTGATCGCTATCAATCCACCACTTGTTTCCCTCTGGGTTGTGGTAGAGCATGCCAGCCTTGGTCGCCACGACCTGATCCACATCACGGCGGACACCGGGGCCGAGAATGACGGCGGGCGGGCCGCCGTCAACGTCCATGTCGGCATCGGACGGCTCTGGGATGGCGGGGACAGCGTCACCGGGGAACACAAAGCGAGGAAAGTCGGGTTGCTGTTGATCGACGTCCGTCATGATTGTGGGTGGGCCGAGGGGGCAATCAGGTATGATAAGGGCTGAGTCTTTGGATGGGATGGTGGCCAGATCGGTATCGGCGTCAATAGGATTGCATGTAGTTCTTTCGTCGTGATATTGAATACATAGACATCGGTTGTTTCGCTGTGTGCATTGCAAATTGCAATCTCCGTCGTTGCCGGCTGCTGTTCACTTCCTATTGGCCTTCAATTGAGGATTGAGGAAAACGTGACCGGTTGCCCGCTTCTTCATGCTATTCACTCCTCACTCCGCTTTTTGCAATTGCATTCGTCGCTGGATCCACCAAACGCATTCGCCCATACATGCATCGCACCAACTCAAGGCACATCATCATGATCCCCGTTACCACCAACCTCGGCCCTCGGCTCGGACCGCACTTCGCCTCGGCTACCCTGCCACCATCTTGGCGACCAGCCGTCGTGGCGTCTGTCGCAAATCGACCATTCACCTCCAAATCCGAATCCAAGCAGCCAATTCACAAGAGCCGCCATCGCTCACCTACTCCCCAACCGCCACCCCCCGGCACACGCTCTCTCCAAGTCTTGCGCCGTGAGACTGCAGCAACACGCCCCGCGCTCATGCTTGCCACCTCATCAGGCACCCACCTGGTGTTGACGGAATCTCGTGTGCACAAGCACTTTTCGCAATTCGGCGCTGTCGAGGACGTACGCATACCTAAAGACCCTGACACGTTTCGGCCGAAATCTTGGGGCCTTGTCCAGTTTGCTGCGCATTCACTGGTTCTGCCGCGGCCACCAACCGACATGTCCGAGGATCCAGTCGAAAAGGCCATCAAGGCTGGCGAGGAAGTGGTGATTGATGGGGTTGCAGTAGTTTTGAGGCCGGCGGTTGTTCGATGTATGTATGCTCTGCTACTTTCTCTTTTCAGACAATTCACGTTTTCCTTCTGACACCTCGACATGGACAACAATCAGTGTGGCGAGACAATGCCGTGGGAACAGAGATCGATGACTGTGGGTTTCGCGGGTTTGCAGCCTCGTACAAGGTGCCTTATCGACCGTTAATTTCAACCGAGTAAACAGAGCAGGCTTCTCGCATGCCGATTTGATGGAAATCGTTCAGTGTCTGCTGGTGTCGGTCATTGGGGTGTCTCGAGAGTCTGTGCACCCGTTTGTTCAATCCACCATCCCAAGGCCATCTCTGGAGATGTCTTCCATCCACTCGAGCAGAGCAAGGGAAGGCAAGGGCATTCAAATGAGATTACACTTGCAAGAAAATCACAGTGACACTTGACAGGAAAAACATGACGGGGCAGGTCACACGCCTGCCCTCGCAATCACAGCACCAATCAACGCAATCAACAATCCAAACAAAAAGACAGCAAAAGCGGCGACCTTAATCGGCCTCGGTGGCCCCCTCGGCCGCCGCCACTTGCTTGTTGCTCTCCGCGGCACTCTGCTTTGCCTTTGCCTTGGAGCCCGCACTCGCACTCGCTCCCTTGCCCGGCGGTGTCACGACGCGTGACTTGAACGACTCTTTCTGCTCCTTTGACTGCCCATCAAACAAGCCCTGCGACACCTGCATAGTGCGCCTCGCCAACAAGAGGTTTTGCGCCACACGCGCATTGTCGCGAAACTCGTACCAGTGGTCGTCATTGCTCGCTTCGCCGCCGCTCGGCGACAACGGCACGTCTTCCTCGGCCGCATGGGGTGCCGGTTGCTTGGCTCCCACCGACGGCGACGGCCGCCCGCTGCTGGTGCGTGACGTGGACGATGGCGATCCGGCGGCGGATTTGGCCGACCGCGTGGGCGATGCGCGGTGTACAATAATGGGTGCGCCTGACGAGTCTGCCTCGTCCGATGACGAGGACGAGGCCACGGCCGCCGCAAGCCCGCCCATGTCAGAGCCGCCAATGGTGAATCGGGATTTGGTTGGCGATGGCTTGGTGGGCGCAGGCTTGAGCACGGGGACACGTGCCGGCGTCGAGGTGGACGAGGGCGTTGGCGGGTGCCGCATTTGCGAAAAGCATTGCGTGGCAGCGCTCGAGGTATTGTGCGGGAAGAGCGACTCGTGCAGCCACGAGTGCAGCAAGTGGAAAGTGTCTTTGGCTTCCGGCAGGAAGGCGTGCATTTGAAGCACGGCATCTACATAACATTCATGTGAAGGGTTGCTTGCCCCCAAGTTCAGTCTGTGCGGCTGTTTTTCGATCATACATACGAAAGAGAAACTGCGTACGCGAAACACCCTCCATAATGACCACCTCGCACACCTCCGTATCCATTGGACACGGCACTCCGTTCCTCGCCCCGGTCCGCGACCATGCACGGTGCTTGGCGTCACGCAGCCGTCCCGCAAAGATGACTGTGTCGTCAACAAGCGGATCCTTTTCGCCGCAAAGCAGGTACGTCTTTGGGAACTGCGCAAGTAGGTGATCGGGCGTGCGGATCGGCGATAGGTAGTAGTCGTGCTCGAGGTCCACGGGCACGGGCGAGGGCCCAACGTACAGCAGGGCGAGCGCGCGCATGATCTGTGATTGGACATACACACATAAACGTTGCATTTAGTCTTTGGCTTGAGCCGATAAAGATACGAGCCAAATGAATCGTACCTCGGGCGTCAAGACTCGATCATTAAAGTGTGCCATATGCGACGTTAATGCCAGTGGACATCCACCGTCCAAGGTGGTTGCGGGCACTGATGGCACCTCAGAGAGCGGAACGCTCCTGAAAATGGGCGATCTAGGTGGCGTCGACGCAGAAACGTTGACGGCAGGCACGCCCATATGATCCGCATGGTGGTGGTCGATGGTGGCCGAATGTGGCTGGCCGTAATCATCAAACACCGTATGTGGCTTTGGGTCCGGAGCGCAGACAATTTCGAGCTCGCCAGCTCAAAAAAGGATCGTTTGCGGGTGAGCGGGTAACCCTCCGAGTCCGTGTAATGCGATGATTGGGATTCCTGGAGGTCGTGCGCGACCGAAGCGGCCGTGGGGGTTGCCCCGACTGAGGGAGGCGCTGCCGATGTGGACGAGAGCGGGGCCAGCGACGAAAGATGCGCACCGGAATGTGTGCGATGAATGTCGACATGTGCATTGACATGTTTTGCCGACTCGACCCTGAGGAGTGTTTGCTGCTGTGGCGACAGCCAGCACGCCATGTCAAAGTTCAAGTGCGGGTAAATGAGAATGAGGGCATCGGGCAACATGACCTTGTTCTCAATGCACCGCGACACGACGCCCGTGGCCAAATTACCGCCCGCGGAATCACCCGAGATTGTGATGCGAATGGGCTCGCGCCGCCGCCGATCGGTCGTGGTTGTCGGCGGCTGGCCCGACACACTGGTCGTTACGGTAAGCTCGCTGTACCATCCGGCAAGCCCAAGGCACTCGCCGTTGGTCTCGCGGATTGAGCGTACAGGTCAACAGCTCATTGTGCGCGTAAGGGTACGGGTATTCGGGTGCTTGCCGTAGTCGACGGCCACCACAAGCGTGTAAGGTGACCGGTGTGCCCAATCGACCAGATAGTCTTCATGGCAGTCTGGGCCCATGCACACAAACCCACCGCCAGGAATGTGAAGAATCACTGTGCGGACTTGAGGCAAGTCGGCCTCGGATCCAGAGAAGAACAGGGCGAGTTCCGTGACGGTCGTCCTTGGGTCGTTGGGATCGTATCCGAACGCGGTGGGCGCCCGCGGCAAGTGAATGCGCTTGTTGAGCCAGTTGACCTTGGGCTGGAGAGCGCGACTGAAGCCTTGAAGAGCGGTGGCGTTGCTTTTCCCACGACAAGCGCATCATTTCGAGTGTGGGCGTTGCACGCATTCGGCGGACCTTGTAGTCGCTCGATTGGCGAACACGAGGTAAAAGAGCGTAAAGACAATGGACAAGGTGTCGCGCAGGAATTTGGGCTTGATTGGCATGGCGTGAAAAAGCCCGCGTCAAGTGACGTGAGGATCCATGTTGCACGGTAAAAGTTTTTGTTGTACTGTGGATGTGAAGTACAAGTTAGTGCTCGGTATCGCACTGGAAGACAAGCGCAGATGACTGGTTTGTCCTACATAGCGGGCATAAGGCTCGGCGGCTAGGGGGCCCAGGATGCAAGGACCAACAGTCAGTCTCTGTGGTTTGACCAGGAGATGGCAGAGATGAATTCAACGCACAGTTCATGAACAAGAAGAGTGAAAACTTTGACAGCAAGTACCCTGACGTCAAAGTTCCGAGCACAATCTGCCATGGGGCATACTTTTTCAGGGATCGGTCGAGTCGGCGAATGGCCTGCCGCCAGGT
This sequence comes from Catenaria anguillulae PL171, assembly GCA_002102555.1. Classification (NCBI taxonomy): domain Eukaryota; kingdom Fungi; phylum Blastocladiomycota; class Blastocladiomycetes; order Blastocladiales; family Catenariaceae; genus Catenaria; species Catenaria anguillulae. The sequence continues at coordinate 400,502 of MCFL01000007.1, read as the reverse complement.
GCGGGCTGGCCATGGTACGCCTTGAGGATCTTGATGCTGACGAGCGCAACCAAGATGGCCTCGACGCGCTTCCAGGTGGTGGAGGGCTTGCCGTAGACGTGGTCGAGGACCATTTTTGTTGTTGATAATTTGAGGTGGTATGAATAAGGACGGCAGAGAGCAGCGATGCAAGGGTCGGTTGCCGAGGGATTTTCAAGGCACAGCAGATCTAATACGGAGGTCACGAGCGCTGGCGGCTGTCGGCTGTCGGCGGGTGGGCGGGGAAATTAATCCTTGGACGGCCGGCGTGTCGCAGAGTCGAGGGGAACGCGCTCGTTGGCAACGCGGCCGACGAGTTGTTGGGCAGGACCTGGGCGGGAGGGAGTTGGGGGCGGGTCGAGGGACGGATGCAAGGTCGGGAGCTCGAGGTGATTGCGCTCGGTTGTGTGCCTGGGCGTGTGCTTGAGGCATTCATTCATTGTTCCGCAGTTGCATAGTATGTACACTGGCGGGGCGTGTGATTTCTGTGTTGTGTCGCCCGTTCAGGAGTTGATCTTGAGATGTTGCATCACTAGGCAATGTGATCACTGATCGCCGCTGTCGCTGTTGCTGGCCGCGAACGTCCACTCGCGCACTGTTCTCGTGCGCCGTCAGCACTTGCGCGGGTGCGTTGATGAGCGTTACCTGAGGCAGACCTTGACTTGATTCCATAGCTGCTTACCAAGTCTCCGCAGTCCCCTCACCATCACTTTCCGCCCATCCATCCACTCCTCAACCACCAGTCATGATCAAGGGCCAACCGCTTTCCCTGCTGTCGACGCTCCTCCTTGCGGGCGTGTGTTCCTCGCTCCTGGCCACGCCTCTGGCCGCCCAGCGGCTTTCCGATCCCGATTCTCAGGCGTTGGTGATTGGCGATAGGGGTGACAACCTGCAGGACCAAGTGTCGCTCAACCCCAACGGTGATCGTCGCGTCAACATTGACGGCCTCGGTGCGCTAACCATTTCCCACGTTGACTTGACGACAACCAAAGCCGGCATGGGACAGGGACATTGAACACCATGTTGCATCTTTGGAAGATGTGTATTTGAAGCTGGGAAAGGCTGCCCGCCGCCGTACCGACATTCGCTCCTGTACGCTTGCCATCCCATCTAGTTCCCATCGATTCCACCAAGACTCATTGATCACGTCGCCTATAGTCCGCCACGCCCTCGACCGCTCTCAGCATAACGAAGACTATGACGAGAAACACATTACCATCCATCCTGACGGATCCACCATCGCGCGCCGGTTCCGCCGCTCGCTCGGAAACCGTCGTGGCCGCCGCCCTCGCTCTCGTTCCGCGCGTCTTGGTCGCACACGCCGTGGCCGCCGGGGTTAACATTCGCCTGGGCTTTTCGCGTTTTGGCCAGCGCTTGCGCTCGCGCTTCAACCCGCGCAACAGGCGCAATCAGCGCACCAACACGGCCGTCAGTGCGTTCCGCGCACGCGTCAAGGCTATTGTGACGGCTGTGAATCGCGGCGCGGATGATGCAACCATCAAGAAACTTGTGCAAGCTGCGGCGGGGGCACGTGCCGCAGCTCGCCGTGCAGGACGCAAGGGCCGTCAACAGCACAGAGGCGTGGGAAACGCGCGACGGAGCGTGCCGAGGCCAAGGCACAAGCAGGGAGCAGGGAGCAGAAGCAGAAGCGCGTTCGCCAAAGCCCACTGCCCGTGGTGGGCGCCGCGGCCGAGGTGGAAAACTGGGCGGTTTGATTAACAAGATTCGCGGCAAAGTCGGCGGCAAGCTCAGGGGAAAGGTGGGTGGCGGCCGACTCATCAAGGGTGCCTTTAACAAGATTCGCGGCAGGATTGCGAGTCGTGCCGGTGGCAAAGTTGGTGGCGGGCGCTTGATCAAGGGGGCTTTCAACAAGATTCGCGGCAAGATTACAAGTCGTGCTGGCGGCAAGGTCGGTGGCGGCCGGCTGATCAAGGGAGCCTTCAACAAGATCAAGGGCAAGATCGAAGGCCGTGCCGGGCAAAAGATTGGTGGCGGGCGGTTGATTCGCAGCATCAAGGGCAAGATTGAAGGCCGGGTCGGACAAAAGATTGGCCGTGGTCGGCTCATCAAGGGGGCTTTCAACAAAATCAAGGGGCGCATTCAGCAAAAGACGGGTCGGCAGATTGGCGGTGGGCGATTGATCAAGGGTTTTGCGTCGCAAGTTGGAGGAAAGATCAAGAGAAAGATGGGCAAGGGCAGCAAGTTCTTCGGGGGACTCAAGTCACTGGGTGGCACATTCGGGATTGGGGCTGGGAAAGGTTTTTTGAGCCAGGGAGCAGATGCCGCTGCCCGCAAGATTGGCAAGGGAAAAGGAGGCCGTATCGTCGGTGGCCTGATCAAAGGAGTCGGGGGCATGTTTGGAATGCGGCTGTCGCCGTACGATTACGAGCCGTACGATGACCTCTACTTCTACTGAGGAAGAGTCCCACATTCTTCAGTGAATGCCTTTCTGTTTCCAGTTTCCGACACGCGTGACGGTTGTCGCAGACGTCCATGAATGATTTTGCTCAACCATCCCTTACTGGTTCAAAAGTGCCTTATTAAATGCATACGCCTCATGTAGCTCATCTTTAAAAAACATAATCATCAATACACAGCCGGAGTCTCGCGTGCTTCCCAATCGGAAACAGACGCGATCACTAGTGCCCACGTGGTTTTTCTCACACCAGCATCCGAGTCCAAGTCTGGCAATCATGAAGACATCCTTGGCCGTCTCGCTCTGCCTCTTCTCCTGAGCGTACAGATATACTCTGATAGCACGTCCATCTCAAGAACCAAACGATGAATGCCACTTCAGCCACCTCACCTGCATCGGCAGTCCGCGGCCGAGGCGCCCCCGCCGTGCCGACCACGCAACCCACGCCTGCCACACCACAACCGCCGCCTCGAATCGCCTCACGCACACCCAAATCTCCGGCGCACGAGCGCGCATCTTCGTCCGGGTCGGCTTGCCGCTACGGCCACGGGTCTGTCTTGATTGGTGCCGGCCCGCACCAGGCGCCTGGGACACCCCTTCCCCAGCACGCGCCCGCACGCCAACCCAAGCTTCGACGCCCAAGCGGCACCCACACCCACGGTCGCGGTCCCGAAGTGTCGGTCCCGGCGGAAGGTCACGCTCACAGACGCCCCAGTCAGATGGAGGCGACGATCAAGGCATGATCCGCGGCCCAGGCAGACTTTTTCGTATGATCCACTACGGTGACTTGTTGAAGGCCACGCGCGATTTCCGGTCAGCGCTGCATTTGGTTGCGCGGACTGGGGAAGTGTTTGGGCGCGTTGTGGATGCTTTGGCGGATTGCCGTTCACCGCATGAGGACGGTACGACTCGGAGTCTCGCGATCAGGCAGGCAGGTGCATTCGACGTCTTGTAAATCTGCATGTTGACGGTGTGGACATTGTTCCTTTCAATGGTATGTACCTAGATCCCATTCCTCACGACTTGCTTGCCGACGCCGAGTTCTTGGCGGATACCGTTCGGCTGGTCAGCGGCACACACCAGCTGCTGGGCGATATGATTTGGCGCGATTTGGAAACTCCCATGCAACGGGACTTGGATGAGATGAATCGCCAAGCTCTGGTTCGTTGTTTCTTGTAATGCGTGTCCTCCCGGCACAAGCTGACGCCACACACTGTCGCAGTCAATCTGTACAAAGTTCAACAATGACCTCGTCAAACTCCGCCCTCAGGTCGCCAAAGCAGCCTCGAAACTTGCAAAGCTTCGCTCCAAGCACAAGCGCCCGGCCGCTCGCTCCTCACCCTCCCACTCGACCCCAGGGCCCGTTGGCCGAACGCCTGCCGCCTCGTGGACCGAAGACGACGATCCACTTGTCCACGCCGAACGTGCGCACGCCGTTCTTGAAGCGCAAACCATCAGGCTTGAACACGAAATCTCGACCACGGGCGATCGCATGGCGGCCCCGCGCATCCATGGCGTGATTCGGCGCATCGGGCCTGTGGCGCGCGGCACAATTGCCGGATACACCAATTTGGCACAGGCCGTGTCGGCAATGACCGAGATTGGGCACACTAGGGCGGCGACGGCGCGTGAAGTTGGATCCATCTTGTGCAGGGGCGGCGGAGAGGTGGATGTGGAGGAAGAGTGGATGGCGACGGCGCCGCATTCGAGAAGGACAACGGCCGGGTCGGTCGGGTTGGGACCCAGTGCAGTGCACAAGCGGACCGTCACTTGGGCGACGGCGGCGTCGGTGGCAAGTGTTGGGCAAAAGATTCAGGCAAGCGTGCCAGCAGATGCGACAGGCGAGGCGGCGAGGAGGCATGTCAAGACTGGAATCTTTTCCATGCTTCGACCGAGTTGAATGCTGCGCCAGCTGTGTAAGCTGGTCAATCTTTCAGTTTTGCTTTCATGGAGGTCTTTGTGCTTCATGGGCCACGTCCCGTTCCAATCCACGCTTCCCGTCCGTCGGTGCCTTTGTCTCGTCATGCAGTTCTCCAATTCATGGTTGCTCGACTCATTGCATTTTTCCATCGTTTTTGTAATTTAATGTTTCAGTCATTTCCAAAGAATCCGTCCTTTTTGTCAATCTCCTCCACCTCCTGTCACCAAGACAACCATTCCCACGCCGCCTGCAACCGGAACTGCATCGCAGCAGTCCATTGGTGCTGTATGTACACGGATGCGGTACGTTCATGCGTCGTAAAGGGATGCAACTCGCGCTCGGCCGCCATAGGCAGAGTTGGTTATTTAACCTAGTACGACCCTGTGTGTTCATGTGCGTGCGTTGGCGGACCTCAATCCCAGCCACTGGCAAGGAAGGACATCCGTCTCTCAATTCGGTCCCCACATGATCGTTGCACTGATTTTGCCATTACATTCACACAATGGAGGACATGAACATGACACACAAACGACAAATGCAAACAGAGAGGCGTCGCATATTCAACCGTGCGACTACCATTGTCGGCCGGATTGCTGCCCAACCTTGGACACGGGCTGCGAAACCTTGGAAATGGGGAACCCAGGATTGTATACGCCACTAGTCGTCGGGATTCCGCTGGGCTGCATGCCGTGACTGGCAACGACGGTATTGGTGTACGTTGCGTGCGGATTTCCCGTGGGATGCCCACTGCTCGTGCCTTGGGTGACCCCTTTTGGAAGGCCTTTTGCATCTCGAGTCCAAACTGCAGATTGCACCTCGAGCGCATCGCCACAGTCAGAATTGTGACAATCGAGTCAAACAAGAGGGGATGCCTGCGGCAATCACGGCCTTGAGCACAACGTCGGCAATCAACAAGGTCCAAGTCACGGCATAGTTCATCCACAAGTCCTTGCGCAAGGCAATCTTCTTGCGGCGTTCGCGGAGCTGCTCCTTGAGCTTGGAGTTGGTGCTTGGCGCCGTCCCCGGCGCGCGCATTTCATTGCCGTCGTTGGGTCCTTGGTTTGCGAACGTGCGAAAGTGAGCGTCGACCTTGTTGAGAAGCATGATGTCGGTCACAGTGGCGAGGACGGCCGTAATCATGATGAGAGCAATGTTGAGGGGTTTGTACACAGTAGAGTTCCATGTGGACGTGTTCAATGGTTGGTCGGAGCCAAACTTGTCCGCGAATGCAAAGTAGATGGGAATCAGAACGATGGGGGGAAGAATGTACAAAACAGTACAGTAGCGATCGAGGCGCTCGCGGCTGATATGGCCCTTGGTGAAGATGTTGGCCGCGCGAATGATGGTATTGTGATTAAGAATGACGAGCGAGTACTGGACCGAGAGGAATGTGATAATGGTAGTCAGGTCGGAAACGAGCACCGAGGCCTTTGTGGCATTGTAACCGTATGAGATGGTGGTATTGAGAGCGCAGACAAAGCAAATGAGATTGAGTAGGATTTGGCGTCGCTTGTCGTGATAAATTCCGATGGTAAGGCCATGTTCCCACATCATTTGCGCGGTCAGCACGATGGTCATGCCACTGCACAATTGACCACCGGCTAATGGCGCTGCGACGGCAAATGAGGCACTGGACATGATGGCGCTACATGTCCAGAGTTCGCGGGGTGAGTACATTCAGGCTCGAGGAACGCTCGCGGATGAGGCCGGAACCGTACCTGTTGTGACAATGTAGTACTTGGGCGGCGCTTCTATGTGCAAGTGTCACGAGCGGTAACGTAGATGAGTTTCTCGAGTTTGGGAAGTTTCGCAGCCAGAGAGGGGTTCTGAGGGGTTATGAAGAAACGGCTCATGACGCTAATGACTCTTGAGAAGAGCCTCTCCAAAGCGGACATTTGTCAGGCTGGATGCTCGTGCCACGGACCTTCCCCCGGTCTGGGTCCTGGCACATGGTCTTAGGCAGGCATGATCTTCTGGAGAGTCCTGGTTGCACTATGCCGATGGAACTCTTCCGCCACCTGCTATTGGATTCCGTCTCAACGGCTGCAAATCGAGACATTCGGTGTGTTTATAAGCAAGGGCCGCTTTGGGGGCATTGCTAACAATCAACGATGGCTTGTTTGCCACGAGCCAGGCAATTGCGCTATTCCCGTTTTTGCTGAACTGTGGACGGGGGCTGAGGATTCTTGATGGGAACGCGATGTCCAAGGCATGTCTCACCTGATCAATCAAGGGTCTGGGGACGGTACTTCACACGGCTCGCTGAAAAAAACTAAGAGCCTTCAAGGCCACCGACTTTTGCATTGGTGCAATGGATTGGCCGCCACAGTCACCACCACCTTCCTGTCAGCTCATCAACTTTGCAAAGGATGTATTTACATGCGTTATAGGGTGTGTTTGAATTCAAGCAACGGCAAGCGACTTCACTGTCCATGGCAGAGTTGGCAAGGTATATGTGTGTGCGTTCATCCGAGTCGCCTTTCACGATGATATCCTAGGCATTGCTACTACTATACTAATCCCTTGCGAGCCTTGAGCTGAGCCGGCTTGATCCTGATACGACGCAGTCGCCTTTGTGGTGTTTTTCGGGCCGATCGCCGCAACATCCTCCAACCGAGACTTGTGAATGGAAGACGCATTCTCGAAAGCTCGTTGCATTTCGAGCCCAAATTGCAGGTTGCACCTCGAGCGCATAGCCACGGTCAGAATTGTGACGATCGAGTCGAACAGGAGCGGAAGGCCGCAGAATCACGGACTTGAGCAAAACATCCGCGAAAAGTAGAACCCAAACGATTGCATAATGCACCCACAAGTCTCTGCGGACGAGCAGTCGGCGCTTGGTGGACTTGGTATTTTGATCGACCCGTGATCGCTTCTGGCCAAGGTAGGCAAAACTTTGCTGCACATCCTCCAAATGGGAATCGACCGTTTTCAGGAGCAGGATATCGGTGATCGTCGCCAACGCAGCCGTAACCATGATGAGCCCAATATTGAGCGGCTTGAACGTCCCCGAGTTCCACTTGGATGTGTTCATCGGATAGCCAGTCCCGGCCGTATCCAAGAAGGCAAAGTAGATCGGAATGAGGGCTGCCGGTGGGAGCAGGTACAGCACGATACAATACCGATCCAGCCGCTCTCGACTAATGTGGCCACCAGTGTAGATGTTGGCAGCGCGAATGATGGTATTGTGGTTGAGGATGACGAGCGAGTACTGGACGGAAAGAAAAGTGATGACCGTTGTCACGTCGGACACAAGGACTGATGTTTTGTTGCATTAAAGCCATATGATACCGTGGTATTGAGAGCGCAAACAAAGCATATGAGATTGAGTAGGATTTGGCGCCGTTTGTCGTGCTGAACCCGAATCGAGGCCATGCTCCCACATCATTTGGATTGTGAGCACAAGTGTCATGCCGAGCAAAGCTCTCCCCCGGCCAGTGGAGCAGCAATGTTTACAGGTATTCCGTACATGGCTCTTATTGCCACGGGAAACCTGCGAAGCCTGCGCGTACAGGAGGGGTGGGGTGGCGACGAGCAATTCGCCCTAGGATGTCGGATTCGGGCACTCGATGGTTGTATGCTGAGATTTGGGACAGCTATTGATTGCCATGTGTGTAGTCAACTGCATGTTGGCTCATGTTGCACTTTGTCGGCATGTGTATTCTTGCACGGTAAGGTCGCAGCAAAGTGCACACGTGCACTACTGTTCGCGCTTTCCATCGTGACACAGACGAACCCCGCCCGATCGGCTTTCCTTCACTTAAACTCTTCCTCTCTGCTCAAACTTCTCCCCTGACCCCGTTCCCTCTCCCCGAATTTCTTACATAACCCTGTTCCTGCTGACTTTCTCATTTCACTCGACGAGGATTCCACGTCCATACCAATTTCATTCATTGAAGGCCATGACAGCCACTGAAGACAGCACCGACTCGGAACCGCGCCCTTCAGGACGGCATCACCCACATGAAGTGACCATTCCAGTCGAGAATGGAGGCGAGGCCACGTTGCAAGGGCCGTGGGAGCAGTGGGTCGAAGTGCCCGGCGAGGACACACGAGCGCGAGCAGAGATAAAACTGTATCATGTCACCTGGATCGGCCAAGTTTTGTATGTGCTATCGTCGTTTTTCTCATGTGGACTAGTCGCTCTGTGGTGCTACTGGTGCCCGTTCAACTGGGTCCGCTGGTTTGCGACCCGAGTAACGCATGTCGACGACTCGGGTTTCACCATCCGGCCGGACCGACGGTGTTACGTCTCGACGTTGTCGGCAGGCGAAAACAACTGTCATCTATCTGGTGTATTGCTCGCGGGCCGCCCAGGATCCGTCTGGGCGGTTATGCAAGACGCTTCCCACGACGAATGCCATGTTGTGCCGGTCCAAGTGCAACATTGCCAAGTGCCCTTGGTCACTGTTTTTCAATCGCACGTGAAGCAGGAGGACGAGGACAAGACGCTCTTCGCCCTCGTTACCATCCAGTATCGCTCGCTGAAATGGATTTGGAACCCATCGACGCATTTGTTCCAAACGACTTGCGGATGGAAAGATCGAAACTGGACAAAGCGTCCGTCATCCGCAGCGCCAGAGCAGACCGCCAAGTCATGGACGCTGAGCAAAACGGAGGTGGAACAGCGCCAAAAATTCTTGGGGGCCAATTCGATGGTTGTCCCATTCCGTTCGACATTATCTCTCCTCGTTCAAGGTGTCCTCACTCCCCTCGCCATCATTCAAGTGTTTTCGTGCCTTGTATGGTACACCAGCGGTTCCACCTGTATGTTGTTTCCGATTTCGCTTGTGCTTCTTCTTTTGATTCCAATATGGCTAACGAACCTCCGACAATTCCATTTAGGGTATGCAAGAGCAATTGTCCTCATCACCATTTTATCAACCTATCATACAATGAAGCAAGCGCGGGCCAACACTCGACGAATCCGACAATTGACCCAGCACAAGCAGGAATGCGACGTACATGTCTATCGCGAAGGTTGGAGCATGGTCGACGCTGCCGAATTGGTACCAGGTGACCTCGTGAGTTTAGCTGGTACCAACATCTCAACGCTGCCATGCGACATGCTTCTGCTCTCTGGTGAGGCAATCGTGGACGAGTCTGCATTGACAGGAGAGTCTGTTCACGCCAGCAAAAGTGCAACAGTACGGCCATCTCAAATCTTGGCCGATGCAGACTTGGCCGCGCCCATGTTGGCCTCGCGCGCGTCGCGGCACATCTTGTTCGCGGGCACCAAGCTCCTCCGTGTGAGCACCAGCAACAGCGACGACCAAAGTCCGTCAAGTCCGCCGCTTGGTCTCGTTATTCGTACTGGATTTGGCACTGCCAAGGGGTCGCTCATCCGGTCCATGCTCTACCAACGAGTGAATTCAACATCGCATTTGAATCACCATGCCATCAAATACTTGCGGTACATGGCTGTACTCGGTGTCTTTGCGGCCGTTTACACGGCCAGGCACTTTGTTTTGCTTGGCGCATCACGTCGGGCTGTGGTTCTTCGTGCCCTCGAACAGCTTGCCATTGTTTTCCCACCAGCTCTCCCTGCAGCACTGACAGCAGGAATTGCATTTGCATTGGCCCGATTGCGTGCTCAGAGAATCATTTGTTCTAGCCCCAACAATCTCACTGCCGTCGGACAGTGTCAGATCATGGTGTTTGACAAGACGGGCACATTACGGAAGAAGGGCTCGCCGTCCAAAACGTGATTCTGTCTGATGGCTCATCCGTGCCCCCCGCTCGTTTTACGCCGCTGCTCATTGATATTGGGATGGCGATTTGCCATGATGCCAAGGTGACTTCCGAGGGCAAACTTGTTGGCGATCCGTTGGATGTCAAGATGGTGGAGTGGACCAAATGGACCTTGCAGCATGTGCCTGCCTATGGAGCTGGTTTGGTCGCCCGTGGGCCTGGGCATGTTTCTATTTCAGCTATCCCACTCAAAGTCTACGAGTTCGACGCAACCCTACGGCGCATGTCGGTGATTACAAAAGTGTTGGAGAGTGACGAGATTCGAGTCTTTTGCAAGGGCGCACCGGAAACCATTTTGAATCTCTGCGATTCCACCACTGGTAGCGGCATTCGGAAGCATCTTGGGGTCGCTGAGCGATACTGACCACGTTGTCAACCGGGATGTTCCCGTGTGTAGTTCCAAAGCGCATTGAGCGCACAATCAACGATGCGAGTAAGCGTGGGCTGCGTGTCATTGCCATGGCCACGCGTTCCTTGACCATGGCGGAACGATCCAACCCGGATTTTGCGTCTCGTGAGCAGCTGGAGCTCAACTTGCAATTCTTGGGCCTCGTTCTATTTGAAAACGCCATCAAACCAAACACTGCTCGAGCGATGCGAGAGCTCAATGACGCCTCTGTTCGTTGCATCATGTGCACGGGTGATAACGTCCAGACTGCGATTTCTGTCGCGTGTCAGACTGGAATGGTCGAAGTCCATGAGGATGTGTATATCTCAAGACTCGCGCCGCCCGATTCAAGCAAAGGAATCATTTGGGAATCCGCCGACGACCCAACCAGAACACTCGAAAATCGTACTGTCCAGCAGGTCTTTGGATCCGCTCACGTCTTGGCAGTCACGGGCGATGCATTTGACTACATGATTCAGCCTGGGAACGAGCATCATCTGTCACAAGCTTTCAGTTATGGCGTGGTATTTGCCCGCATGTCTCCAGACCAGAAATGTACCCTCGTCGAGAAACTTCAAGAGCATTACGGTCAGCACGTTGGTTTTGTTGGCGACGGAGCCAACGATATCAGAGCTCTACGCGCGGCCAACATTGCCTTGTCGCTGTCTGATGCCGATGCCAGCGTTGCCGCATTATTCACTTCCGCTGACTGCAACGTCGCAAGTGCTGTGTCATTGCTCAAGGAGGGCAGGGCGGCCTTATTGACCTCGTTTTCGACATTCAAGTTCATGGCGATTTACTCCTTTGTTCACATTGACACTATTGCTCTCCTCCATTCCATCAAGTCTACTCTTTCCGAGTTGCAGCTCATGTTTATCGACTTGATTGTCGTTCTGCCACTGGCGTTGACTCGTATGTTTCTTTCCCAATCTTCCACTTGCCAGCATCCGAGGAGTTAGGCTCACGGACCCTCGCCGTTTCTTTCCAGTTGCCCGCTCCAGTGCCGCCAAGACACTGGCGCAAAAGCCACCCCCGACAAGTTTTTCTCCAAAAGCGAGATATTCACTATTGTAGCCGCAGTTGCCATCCAATTCTTTATCCAGCGCTTCATGTTCAATGCTGTTCGCACACAACCATTCTATTCTGCGATGCAAGTGGATCTGGAGAAGAAGATGATCCGATGCTTTGAAGGGACCGTTCTGTACGTTGGCCACCACCATATGTCTCCCGCCTCGCAACACCCGCTCCACCCTCATCCTGACCTCGTAATGCGCCTCTGCACTCTTGATTCCAGCTTCTTCCTCTCGAGCTTCCTTTGCATGGCCAACGCATTGTCATTTTCGGCCGGAAAACCGCACCGGTCGGGTCCTGCGCCATCATTCATTGTGTGCGTGACAGGTTTGCTTGCTGCAACCATTTTGCTCGCCAAATCCACGAATCCGAACATTACGTTCCTCTTTGATCTGGCACCGATTCCGCCATCGTTCCTGTCAAGAATTCTGTCGGCGGTTGCCATTTACGCAATCTTCATGTACACGATGGAGACGCTTTCGCAGTATGCGTTGGCGCCGGCGCCGTGCTGCCAACCATGTGGCCAGCATCGACGCGGGATGGAGATCCGCCAGCGGAGGTGGTGAAAACCAAAAGTGGGACGTGTAGTATAGTCGAAGCCTTTCAGTCAGTGCACATCAATTTTCCCCAACGAATGGATTTCTTTGAGCGAGAATACAAAATAATCGTCGTAGAAGCATCCCAAACCAGTAGTCTCATAAAATGATCATCAATAAATACAAAAACTCGTTTTTCGTGGTTTGCCTCTGGGCTTGTATAAACACACCTTCTACGCACTCGCCTGCACCCTCGGCCCGCCATTCGCCGAGCGCAGCTCGCGCATCTTTGCAATAAACGCACTCACGGTAATGGGCTCCTCAGGCACATCAATGTCTTCCTCCTCGCCAAAGTCTGCGTCATTTGCGCTCAACAGTGGATCCACATCCGGCCCATTGTACACGCAGTGGACGCGCATCTTGTCCGAGTAGTAGAGCCCGCAAAGTAACTTGGGCGTGATCAAAAAGTACTGGGGCGATCCGGGCTTGGAAGCGGATTCAACGAGAAGCTTGTGGACCATGCGCTCGTTGATCTCATCCATGCCTTGGTTGATTTCGTCGACGAGCCGGAAGGGTGCCTTGGAGTGTTCTTGCAGAGAGAGGAGGAAAAGGATGGTGGTCACGGCACGTTCCTACCAGCGACACATGAATGGTGTGAGGAAACATTCAGAACATAAGAAGTCCAATATTAAGGGCAAAGGAACGTACGCCGCCCGACTGACGCGACTTTTCCAACACCTGCAACTCTTGCGTTGCCCGAAACTTGACACGAATCTCGAGAGCGTAATCCTTGAACATGTCTGCCTTCTTCAACGACACCTCACCCGCACATCGAATGTACGAAAAGTATGCGGAAAAGTTGTTTGACACGGTCTCGAGGAACGCCTCGAGTGTCGGCAACCAATCGTTCTTGAGCTCATCGCGCTCTTGTGTCTTGTCGGCCAACTTGTTCTGCTCCTCCTCCAGCTTTGCCTGCTTGTCGTCAATCATGGCCTGACGGTTCTCGTACTGCTGCACAATACTGTCATCCGTGGCCGACGCCATATCGAGCGTGGCCTCGAGCTCGTCCACCTTATTGTGCAAGAAGTTGACTTGGTCGTCCAGGGGCTTGTCGACGAGCTCGAGCTCGGTACGCAGCTGCGTCACTTGAGCACGCACAGTATCCACGTTCTCGTCCACCTCGACCGCCGCCGTTTGCCATTCCGACTTGATGTCGGTCGCTTGCCGCCGGTAGTCGGCAACCGCATCCGTTGCACGCTTCAGGTCGTCGGTGGCGCGCGCGAGCTCGTCCTTGAGGTGCGCGGCCTTGTCGAGGGCCGCCTTGAAGATGTGCGAGCTCACGGCGGCCTGCAGGCACCCGATGCGCTTGTCGTTAAGGATTTTCGGAATTTTGGCCGCGAGACTCTGGAGACATCATATGAGAACAAAGAGAGTGAGCAAAGTGAAGGAAATTGTTGAAATAGGAGACGAGCTGAAGGTTGAGAATGAGCATACCCTGATTTCCGCCACTCGAAATACACGCTCCTTGTGCACCTTTGCCTTGTCGGTTTCCAACCGATCCACCTTCCGTTGCAGCCCAATTGGCTTTTGAGCCTCTTTTTCCAACCGCTGGCGCGCAGCCGCCAGTTTGCGCTGAAGATCGGCACGTGCCTGCGACGCATGAGACAAGTTCTTGATGCGCTGTGCAATGGCCACGCGCTCACTGTTCTTTTCCGTCAGGGCCATTTTGAGGTCGGCCACCTCGCGCTCCGACTTTTCGCGCTTGTGCCGAACCTCGGCAATGCGCTCGTCCAGCTCGTCCACTTTGGCTTGCAAGTCCTCGATCTTGCGGCGCAAGTCGTCGCCCGACTCGGTGTGCAAAAAGTTGGAACGGTGGATCTGATTGGTCGTGGTGACAATGTCATCAGGTGACGATGGATGCGACCTTGAGTTGAAGAGCACACGGTCAAAGATGTATCGCTGGATATGGTGGCGCCAAGCGAGCTGCGGGTCGATGGGCCGGTTACTTTGCGAGTATGGAGTGCGGTTGAGACCGGCCTGGTTGGCGAGGTACGACAAAATGTAGTTGTCGGCCTTGACAAGGTCGAGCAGGACACCTTGGAAGCCGAGTTGGTGCAGCATTTCGGGCGCGTAGGGCCAGTCAATCGGGCTCTCGTGGTGCTCGGCCAGGTTGATGCGTGCCTTCATGGGCGCGCCGTCGTCGATAAACTGCTGGCACAAGAGCTCGTGGTCGCGCGGGTCCTCGATCAAGTAGGTGCGAGTTAGAAGCATGGGGTTGAGCGTGGCTTCGACCAAGTGAGCCAACTGGCGATCCTCCAAATCCATTTCCATGAGCAGTGGCCCTCGAACCTGGCCATGGAAATTGCCACGATTGGCCCGAATCCACCCAAACATCCTTGCCGGCTCGCCATGGTCGATCTGCTGCAACAACTTCCACCGCGGGTTCTGCTCGTTCTGAAAATCGTGGATCTGGCGCCTGGCATAATCTTGCTCGCGGGACATTTCGCGCTCGTTGCTGAGCAAGTCATGGGTATTGTTTTCGACGGCTTGACTTTCGACGCGCAACCTGGCAATCTGGTCGTCGATGCCGGCTTGCTCGCGGCGCAACCTGCTGGCTTCTTCTTGCTGCTCCTGCAAATTGTCGGGAATGTCGGCGAGCTGGGCCTCGAGGCCGCGAATGTCGGCCTCAATCTTGTCGAGTCCCCTTTGCGCAACGACCAATTCGGACTTTGCGTCCTCAATGTCTTGAATAATTCTGTCAATCGTCTGCTCCATGCGCCCCACGTCCCGCTTGATACTGGCCAGCTCGCCCAGCTGATCGGCAAGTGCACGCGCGGGCTCCTGGCCCTTGTTCTTGTGCACGTTGAACTGGTCGCGCAGCGTGGACAATTGCGCATCGAGGGGCTCGAGCAACTCGCGGAGCTGGGTCACGTTGGCCTCGTGTTCCTGCTTTGAAGCGAACGCCACCCGAATGCGTTCCTTGATAAGGTCGTATTTTGCGGAAGCGAGCGCGGCACGTGTCAGGTTGAATTTCTTGCGGATTTGCGCGCGGTTTTGGATGCGCGTGTACTGTGCTTCGATGGCTGAGTTTTTGCCGACGAGGGTTTCGATTTCCTGGACGAGATGCTGGACATTGTGCTCGAGAGCGCGCACGTCGTCGTCGAGTTGCACAAGCTGCTCGTGCTTGCCCAGCATGTCGAGCGGGCCGGCGGCTTTCTGGACTTCCTTGAGCAGTTCGACATCCGACATGGCGGCAAGGGCAGACACGCGTTCTTGCGGGAGGAATTGGCTATGCAGCAATGAGAAATGAGTAAATCCAGATCATGTGACTGTTGGCCAGCGAGCAAAAGGGGTGTGCAGGATGGATGGGCAAACAGGTCAAGATGCAATCACTCAACGAACCAAATGTTTTCAACTTGTACATTGAGCTGCTTCAACTGAACGCCGACGGACGAAACACTGGCAGACTTGCCATCAATGAAAAAGTTGCTCTTGCGCTCGTGCTTGTTGATGACGCGGCGGATGACCATGGGCTTTTTCCTGGCCTGGCCCATGGACAACTCAATATCGACGGTGGCGATCCCGTCTTCCGCGCCGTTGCGCACATAGTCCCAGACCTCGTTACCGCGGCCCGTGACCTTGGGGTTGGTTGCAAGGCCGACGGCGAGGGCGCAGACAATGGTTGACTTACCCGTGCCGTTGGGGCCAATAATCATGTTGAGGGCCGGGTGCATCTTGAACTCGGAGAAGGAGTAGACCATGAAGTCGCGGACCGTGACTTTGCGGATGGACCCTCGGCAGTAGCCTCGGCGTCAATGGAGCGTTCGAGGTGGGCCGGAATAGCTCGGGCTTCAAGTCGGGGGTCGGGTCGGGCTCGGGTTGTGTCATTTTGGGAAAACATCGAGTGCTCAGAGTGAAAGCGAGGCGCAAATTCATTTCATTGCGCTGAAGCTTGACATGGTTTTTTTGTCTCACTGCAATTTGGTGACGGATCTCAGTTGCAAGCGAGTGAGACGCTGGTCAGATCGGCAGCCCCCGAGAGTGAGTCACTCTCACACCTCCCTTCCCTTCAAGACGCGAGACTTGGCCAGAGGCAACCATCATGATTGCTCTCCACAAATGTAAAGTGATCCACATTGAATGAAACGTTAACGTCATTACAACATGTCGCAACCAATGGACATGGAATGGGCATGGAATTCGACCATGATCAGCCTCAACCTCAGCCAAGTCGGCATGAGCAGGACCACGGCCAAGGCCACGATCACACGATGGCCATGGTAGACGACGACCCAAAGGCCGACGCGGCAGCCACATTCGACTTTGCCCCCATTGACTCAGACCCACTTGCAACCTCCGCTGACGCCTTTCTCCTCGCTCTGTTGCCGGGCCTCGATGCAATGAGCGCCAACCCAGACTTGATAACTCCTGAGCTGGACGCCGCCATCACCCACTGTGCCACGGACTTCGTCAACCTTTACCTGGCACCCTCTCAAAATGACCAGCATGGCCAATCGTCTGCACCAGCACCGCCTGCCTACCTGGGCCAACTCGTTGACCGCATCAACATCCACTTTATCGCTTCACCCGACAAGCTGTTCATCGATTCGAAACTCAACGGCCAGCCCAAGCAAGTCACTCGGTCGCCCCTCCAACTCATCGGAACCTTGTTTTTCTGTTCGTTTTCATGTGTATCCCTCCCGCCTCTTTGCTCACAGACTGTGCCTAGCTCAAACCCACTCGTACTCTGTCGTTTCACTTCTTGAGTGCTCCGAGAATTCCACGACTTTGACCATAGCCCAGCATACAACGAACTTCTCAAAGTTTGCTGCGACCAGTATGATGTTCACCTTTTCATTCTTCCAACTCTTGGATCCAGAACCGGTCATTATGCGTGCGACATTGACACATTTCTTTTCGTTTTGTCCTTTTGCGCTTGAAAAGATTTGCATCACCAACGCTAAACGAACCCGTCGTCGCTGAACTCGCCCGCATGCTTACTGGGCACATAACCACCTGTGGTATGTTGTGACTGTCTTTATGTGTCCCTTCAACCATGCATTTTCGAGACTCGCTCCAAACCTTGATGGACTCTTGAGTGATCCCCTCTACAGACGCACAAAACCGGCGAATCATTGCCTCGGCGCTCACCGGTTACCTCATTCCTCCCATTCGCCACCGCTCTTTCCTCCACCACGCCGCCTTTGACGTGCTCCATCATGAACTCGACTTCCTGATCGCCCTCGACAAGAGCGAGGTGGAGCCAGGTGTCTCGGGCCGTGCTGCTTTCAACCATGCGTTCAACTACATGCTTGAAAAAGCGCCTTGGAACCACAAGCATATGATTCCGCTTATCAAAATATGCAAGGACCTCGGTTTGGCGCAGGATCAGTTGAAACGATTGGTTGACGTTATCGTGACGTACGCTTCTGTTCCCTCTTTTTTTTTTATCGTGTGAGGGTTTGTGTCTCATTACTTTGGCCGTTCAACAATTGATCTTTGCATTGTCATGCTGATAGGAAATTGCTTCCATCTCCTGACATCGACGACACAGATTTGCCCATCCTTATTTTCAACGTCCTCTCAGTATCCAGCCAACTCAAGTCCTCGGCCGACAAACGCGTTGTATTTGGAGCCATTTCCAATCTCATGACCGACAAGGCAAATGCTGTGCTTGGGCCCGACCTCCCGGAATCCGAGCGCAAAAGGCGGCTGGTGGATCAGAGCTCGCTCGAGGCAACCACGCTCATGCACTTTCGACTCGCTCTTAGCAACGATGCCGAGCTGCCCAACGATTTCATCGCATATGCAACAGCTCTCAAGCGGAAGGAGATGACGCCGTTCAGCATCCTCATGATCCTCATGTTTTGTGACCGCAAGGCTAATCACGTACATTGCTGCTCTCGTCGCGACATTTTGTGCACAATCATAAGAGTGACTCACCTGTTTTGTTTTCTTTCTCACTTGTGCGCTTGTGTCCGTATGTAGCCGCTCTTGAATCATGTGCGCAAGGAACTCGAGGCACTCGTCAAGATTGAGGCCGAGTCGAACCGCCTCAAGTGGCTCCAAGGATTCTCCCCATTTGACATCCCAACCCCGCAATCCATCCTGCAAGCCGTCCTCGAGCGCACCACAAACAATTGGCACGTGCTCGAGTCACTCATTGACCTTGGCTGCATGCTCATCGACAAGCACGACCCAAAACCTTTGCAAACGCCCACGACCTCACTGCCCTCTGCCAAATTCCCATTCACGGTCGCCGGCCTCAGCTTTTCGCCTGCCGACGCAACCCTTGGCCTTCCACCCATGTTGGCACGTACCGCTCCCGGCCACAAGGGCGCGGCAGACACATCAGCCACCATCAGCGCCCTGGGCCAATCGATCCTCTTTAACGTATATACCTACCATCCTGCCGCGCGCACCATCGTCCTGGACCGTGTCCGTAACCTGCTGTCCGCCGGCCTACCCGCGTCTGCTAGCTACATGTCGGTGATGGACCGCATTCTAGCGACGCCCGACCTTGCAGACGACCTTGCCCGCACTCACGCGCCACAAGTGCGCCACCTGCTGCACCTCGTGTCGTCGTCGTCACTGGCGGGCCCGCTCGCCATGCGCGTGCTGACGGCACTGCTGCCACTGACGCGCTTTGACCCGGGACTGCGCACTCACGTCATGCTGCTGCTGCGCAAGGGCACACTCAGCGCGCAGGAACGCGCGCGGGAGTTGTCGGCGGTCGGGTGCGTCAGGTTCCTTGGCGTTGTGACGGCGGCGCAAAGTGCAACGCGATTCGGGTTTAGCACGGATGTGCAGCTCGAGGTTGCAAATGTCGCGCGGCGGGTCGCCGGAATGGACGCAGAGTTTCGGAGGGTGTACTATCAGCTGCTGGTTGCGCAAATGATGGGCGGGGAGGCAGGAGCAAGGTCCAGGCTGGCCAGGCTGGTGTTGCCGACGCTGCAAGCGCATTTGGAGCCTCTGTTGGACCGGAAGAATGGGTGGTTGATCAAGTTTGGTGCGTGTGTGGACAGCGTCGAGATTGTGGAGCCGGTCCATTGGCTTATCAAGTGTGTGACGGTTGCGGTGGCACAGTGCATGATGGCCGAGCAGGACGTTGTGGAGGGGGAATGGGTGGATGAGCCTGAGAAGCTGGTCAAGGAAGAGGCTGTGAGGGCCTTGGACAAGGCAAAGACCCAGCTGCGACAGTGTGCAGAGAAGATGCGTGCCATGGACTTGTCCGACTATGGAATTCCGGCATCGGCTGTGTTTTCATTCAACGACGAGGAGCAAGCAAAGTTGTTGGTGCTTGGCAACTTGATTGCTGCAACCTACGAGACCGTGCTCGAGTTTATCGCCGTGACACGTGCGCCGCCCAAACCTGCCGGTGCCTCTGCCAACTCACGCGGAACCAGCACCACCGGGCGCTCGAGCGATGATCATTTGCTCGAAGCGCTCTACAACCGTGGCCGCGAAGCCACCGACGCCATTCGGTCGCGATTTGTTGACGCCAAGGGCAAGAAGAAACCCACGCAGCCACTTTACTGCGACGCCTGCCTCATGGACCCGTCGACGCTGTACGCGCTCCAAGAGACACTCAACATGCCTGATCACCAGCTCATGGCCAAGCTCAGCTCGGCCGTGTATCTCTCGTCGGCGCAAGCTCACCATCAGTCGCTCGTGGCTCTCGCCAAAGTGTTTTTGGCGCAGCTTATACCTGCCAATGTTGCGGCGGTCGCCAGTCGCTCAAAGGATACCAAGGGCAAGTCGCTCGCCATGTTTGCGGTCGAGTCCCTCGAAACGGTTGTGCAGCGTGTGCTTGAGTATGAAGATTACGGCGAAATGCTCGAAGCCATGGTGCGCAACGATGCGGGCAGCGCAACAGCCGCCGTGGACATGGTAGACGAGGGCTTGTCCCTTGTGCAGACGCTCATGCAGAGTGTGGATGCACTGATCGGTGCCGAGTATGCTGCCGAAGCCGCAAGGTTGATTGGCGTGCTCGACATGCTGCTACCGTGGTTGCATAACGCGGAAGCCGAAAACTTGTACGATTGCGTCATTGAGCTGCTCATGGGTGGGACGACTTTGTCCGAGCCGGCCGTGTTGCGCGCGCTACTGACGCTCATGGTCAGGATCAAGTGGGACGATATTGACGCTCTTGAGACGAGATTGCAGGCGATTGCGCTGCATGTTCTGCACGAGATGGGTCAGTTGCAGGAGGCGGGGTCAAGCTCGAAGGGCGAATATTGCCCGCATCCACGCGCGGCAGATTTGACCGAGGATGACCATTTTAACTTGGATTTGAGGGAGCCCAAAGCTCGCGTCGCCTGCGTCAAGGTAGTCCTTGCATTTGTTGGTGACTTATTGGCGGATTTGGATTGGACGTTCAAGGAGTACAGGGTCGAGTTTGGTAAGAAGGGTGCGTTCGACTTGACCCTCGAGCAGTATTTCATCAAATGTTGTGAACTCATTTACTCAGTACTCTTTAGGCATGGCCCCATCCCTCGAGCGCCGTTCCGCATTCGAAAACCGTGTCGCTGCCCGCATCCACGCCGCCCTCGTACCCATGTACACGCTCGCCGTGATTGCCCTGCCATACTCACTTGCCGAAGCCATGTACCGGTCACTCACGCACTTGTTGGGCACCACCATCGCTTACTTGCAACTCAAGCGGTCCATGGATACCAGGCCAGATGACTCGTTTGTGCAAGTCATTGAACGCGCTTCAGCATTGCGTCATTGGGTGCACCAGGTCACGTTGCACTTTGACAAGCAAGCAGTTGTCGCTGCAGCAGATGTGAAGGAGAAGGAGGAGGCCAAGAAGAGCAAGGCTGCCGCGAAGGGCAAAGGCAAGGTTAAGGTGGGTGCAGGAAAGGCAGTGGGCAAGAGTGGCAAGGGCAAGAAGGTTGATTCGGATGACGAGGATGACGACGACAACGACGAGCTGATGATGGACGAGCTGGACGACCGGTCTGTCACGTCGGGCACGACGCTTGCCGGTGGTGACGCCATGTCGCCGGCCCAAAAGGCGCAGGCAAAGATGGTCAAGCGCCAGCGTGCGTTGGGCAAGTTGGCGGCCGAGTTGGTCGAGAAGGGCGAAATGTTTGATGTGCAGTTGATTGCACTGGCCAACATTTACAAGAGCTTGGCAAAGTATTTGCGCCGCAGCGCCATTCACGACGTCAAGTTGCCGGCAGCGGGCACATCCGTCACTCGGTTGCGCCAGATGTCGACGAGTTGGGCGATGAGGGGCCGGGGCCTGCCAAGCGGTCCAAGAAGACTTGAATTGTATCTCAATCGGATGTGTCAATTGTCGTGGCTGTGGTACGGCCACTGAGTATGCTCGACTCGGGTTGGTGACACAACTGTGTGCTGTACCGGACTATTTACTCCTCCATTTCATAATGAACATCTTCCAATCTGCACAGCATCCATCATCCGATGCACATCAACTCTTGATTCATGCTTTATATGTCGGCCGAATGTGACGGTTCGGCGCCCAACACTCATCCTCCATGCCCTCCACCACAACAACCGCGACGCCAGCATCCATCAACGTCGACACTCCCGTGCACTTGACAAAGATATCCTGCGGCTCGGCAATGCCCATGACGACCCGCCGCACGCCCAACGCAAGCGAATGCTTTGTACACGGCCCGCGGCCCGACAGCCTCTCAGAGCACGGTTCCATAGTGGTGTAAAGTGTCACGCTCGGATGCGAGACAAGCGCGCGAACTGATCTGACCATGTGTAATCTGCGTCCGTGACGCCGGCTGCCGGATCAACATGAGGATTGGTCATGCCGCGCTGAATCTTGACGTAGCACACCTCCTCGGCATGTGTGTTGCCCGGCAATTCGCGCGAGTAGCCCGAGGCAGAACATGTCCGTGTCGTGTTGATGGCTGCGGGACGTTTTGGGATGTCTTGACCAAGAGGCGGTCCGTATCAGTCGACGGGTGCGACGGAATATGACTGGCCACGAGCACGGCGCCTACGCAGTATGCAGATGGCGAGGGGACGGATCGGTGGGCCAGCTGGACGGCGTAGTTGAGCCAGTATCGGTCGGCTTGCGCTTGAGCTTGGGCGTCAGATGCAGGGCCAGCACCTGGTGAGTCGGTACGACTGTGTGTGCTCATTGTTCCGAATGGCTAGGACCGACAGCTCAAAATGCATTGGGTGTTTGGACGAATGGAAGTGGGCCGGCCTGGCAGTGCCCTTACTAGTACTTGTCAAACTCAAGGGGGAAAACGATGCGAGCCCCACGACCTCCTTAGCCCGTGCCGCTGTTCGCCCATCAGAAAGACAAAACTGAATGTGACATATTGTAAAATCTTGTCGGACGCCAATCCGGGCTACAATGGAATAAAACTGGCCCGCCCTGCAAAATGGGTTGACATGACAAGACTGGGGCATGACGAGAGAGCTCAACACAACCTCACCCATGCCCTCCTTCGACATAGCGAAGCAAAACTCGCACTGGCAGGCACTAAGCCTGCTGCTGCACGCTTGTCGACAGGGCACTCGCCGCACGGCTCCTCAACGTTGACTCGCCCGCAAAGCTCGTGTCCGACGCCTCGCCAATCGACGTGGCATTGGTGGGCAGCCGCAAGTGAATCGCTTGCTGCGGCGGCGGCGCATGCGCGTCGGGGCTGGTCGGTGCCAGTGGCGACATGGGCGGCCTTTGCCAGACGAGGATTCGGCCGCGCTTTTCGACAACGAGTGCTGCGTCGGGCGTGAATGCTAGCGACCACAACGGCAAGACTGACACGGTTTCAATCTGGAAATGGGCTCGGCGAATCGTCAAGAAACGACCGCATGGAGAGTATGTGCGATGAAGCATGAAGCGTACCATGATGGGCTCGATGGTCGGCACCTCGTTCGCAGGTACCGACGGATGTAACGCAAACTCGCGCCTCGGCTTGCCCACTGCGGTACCGGGCAAATGGACCGTGGAACTCCCCGCAACGCCAGAGTACGATCCACCCGACATGGCACGCTGGCGGAACGACGAGTCATTGAATGAGTGCGTGCGAAGTGTCGCAAGCGTTTGGTGCCGGCCCATGCGCGAGTGGCCCTTGACGGGAAAGTCCCAGAATCTTGATTTGTGAGGTAGAAGTGAGTAAACAACCTCAAAAAGTCAAGGCGAACAATAAAAAAAACGCACAGGAGCTTTCCGTCTTGGCCGACACTGCCGAACCGATAGTTGCGTGTATCGCAGCGCCAGTGGTCAAAGACAATTTGCGAGACCCACGACGTGTGTCCGCGGCACCGCGCAATGAGGCGACGCTCTTTGAAGGACCAGACAGAGATGAGGTCGTCTTGGCCACCGGTCTATTGTGCGCAGTCATCGAAACGGTGCTGTCAGTGTGATTCGAAAGATGGGAAGAACGTCACAACGACATACCAGTACAAGCTTGCCGTCAGGGCTCCAGGTGACACACAACAACCCACCAAAGAAGCTCTTGAATGTATCGACAATCCTGTGGATTCATTCAAATCAGTCACGAGGCGCACCGACCATGAACAAACGCTGCACGCACCGTTCCTCCTTGAAGTTGATGATCCGCAAACATCCATCCAAACCAGTCACCGCCAAATGCAACCCATCTGGGGAAAAAGCCATATCCGAAATGGCCTTACCGCACCCATGCACAAACCTGCCCAACCGAATCACGGCCAACGGATTGTGCTTGTGCGCCTTGCGCGGACGATTCACCTCAAACTCATCGGCCACTCGTCCCTCCGTCACCAAATCCTCGGCATCCCCAGACTTGTCCTTGTCTTTATCCTTGTCCTTTCCGTCAATCTCGCGGTCTTCGCGGTCCTTGTCCAGCAACAAAATGGTTCCATCGGCAAATGCAGCAAGGAACAAGCTGTCCGAGCCAGGCACCCACAAGACTTGGGTCACAGCCTTGCCGTGCAAAATTCCAAACTTGTTGATGCGATTGTATCGATGGTGAATGGCTTCGTACCAAAACAGGTCGCCCGTGGCGAAACCGAGAATCACGTCCACGCGGTCGGCCGAGACGGTTGTGGGGTTGACGACGACGCAGGTAGGAATGGCACGAATAAAATGGAGGCGCGAGAAAATCGTCTGTGTGAACAAGGACACGTGAGAGAATGTTGGAGTGAATGCTGGCAATAATGAGTGAGGATACCTTGCTGTCGTGCTCGTCGGTCCACACGGAACTGCGGCCCAAGTTCATCACAATCCAGGCAAAATGATCCTTTGGCACTTGGGGAACAGGGTCGGCAGCAACAGATGCATCTGGGGACACGTGCGACGGGGTTGCCGTTCCTGAAACAGGCGCCGATGGAGCAGGCGTGTGTGAGACGGACGGAGCAGCAGAAGACGAGGGTGTGGTTGACGACGATAAACCAGCGTGGATGTTTGCCTTTGAAGACGACCGCGAAAAGAACCCACCGCGCTTCTTGGGTGCGGGTGGCGTTGCCGATTCCTTCCCAGTGCCATCGGTAGCGGTCCCAGTCTGGTCACCAGAGTATCCGCCGTTACCAGCGCCGGTTGCCGACTGCGAGGCAGCATCGGCGGCAGTCGGGGGCGTGGCAGCAGCGGCAGCAGCGGGATGCACACTCGACGCGCTTGCGCTCTCGCCCACGGCATGAATCACTTCCCTGGCCGTCGGATACGTGCCGTCGCGAATTGCCTCGGCCAGGTGCTCAATCGTCTGCAATCGAGCCACAAATGTCGAATTGGATTTGGAAAGGAGCGACTTGGCCTTGTTGCGGCGTGCCGTCTGGAACAAGCCGCCGAGCCGACCTTGCGATTGACTTGCGCTGCCGGCCGAGATATCCAATGAATCGGGGCCGCTGCCACCGCCCGGCCCGGACGCTGATGGCCTGCGACCGCCACCAGGGCCGGTCACCA
Source organism: Catenaria anguillulae PL171 (assembly GCA_002102555.1). Classification (NCBI taxonomy): domain Eukaryota; kingdom Fungi; phylum Blastocladiomycota; class Blastocladiomycetes; order Blastocladiales; family Catenariaceae; genus Catenaria; species Catenaria anguillulae. Next base: position 375,524 of record MCFL01000007.1, on the reverse strand, counting down.
CGCTCCCGCTCAACGTCGATGCTTCGGAATCCGAAATGATGGACAAGGCTGATCGAGACCGGCCCAGCGACGTGAAGCTTGCGCCTGGATTCTGTGCCAGTGCATTCCTGCGTGGCTTGGGCAGCAGGTGCACGTGCATGCGGATGGGCGTGTCACGCTCTGAGGGCGACCAGCCAACGTATGCCTTTGGATCCACGTTGATTTCCTTGGCGAGCGTGTACTGGCCCTCGGGGGCAGTGAAGGAGGTTGAGGGCGGTGCGGGCGCTTCGGAAAGGGCGGCGGCCGCAGCTTGTGCTTGTGCGGCGCTGCGTGCGAGTTGGGCACCCGCAGATCCGATTGATGAGGGGCCGCCCGTGGAGTAGTGTACGGAACCGACCGAGTTGCTGGCGGCAGCGGTAGCGATTGCCCACGACATGATGACAGCGTTGGCGGTGGGGGTTGGGTGGGAGGTGATTTGCGTGTGGCGTCGAACCGGGCGGTCGTGGAATGGAACCGAGGTGCGAGACAGTGTTGGGCGATGGTTTGCGGACGGCCGCTGATATTACAGAATACACATTCACTCTTGGCCAAGAGAATGCATTGGGTGAAGAATTAACCTGCAGTCGCTGTTCTCTCCAGCGATAATCATGTTAAGAAATACATGGATTTGGCTGCAGTCCGTGCTTGATTTTGAGCCCAGCATCTGGATGTGGGGCAACGTGAACGCGTGCAGGCCAGCCTGAGTGTGTCGGGCGGTCGTAAAGGAACGTTGCTGCAACTTGAATCAAAAGTTTCATGAAAATCAATCAATCACCCTGCAATCTTGGCAACACTCATGATTATTACGACACAACAGCTACTCAATCGCCCATGAGCGATCCAAAGGATCATACAGTGGCACATCCAATTCATGCAACAACACTTCCCCGCATACCGGGCAATCCGCAGCCCCCGACCGCGCGCATGGGATTGCATGCACAATGTGCCCACACCCAAACGCCATCCATCCGCCGCCGACAGCCTGCTGGTGCGCCGAACCAACCATTCCCCCGGGTCCACTGGTTCCCGTCCCGCTTCGCTGGCTTGCAGCAACGCTTCTCACAATACCAGCGCTCGCGCTCAGTGATACCGCCGATAATCCCGACGCAAGCCCTGCAATTGCTGACGGGGCAGTCGTAGGCATGAGCGGCTGGTTGCACGCGTCGCACGTGCCTGAAGGGTCGAATCGGGCAATGGGTGCTGATGCGCGCGCGGCACGCCGCTGCAGGTCCTCGAGCGACTTGAAGGTGGCGTCCATGTTGGTCTCGAGCTGGGCGAGCTCTTGCGTGTAATCTTCGAGGACAGCGACCAAGTCGTCCTGTTGATCCACAATAACGTCAGCCGAGGATCAAACGTACAAGGACCAGCGAGCCATGAGAGGAGGTAAACGAACGCACCCTGAAATCGTCCATGTTGCTCACCTCGGGCAACAACCCCAGCACATCCTCCAACCTCAATACCTGACTTCCCCTGACCATCCTCAACACCCTCCCAATCTCACCGCGATCCACCAAATACTTGACAATCGCCAACCAATGCTCCCTTACCTCATCTCCGCCCGCCTCGCCGCCCTCCTTTGCCAACTCCACAGCCAGCGTCACGTTTCCCCGATCAAGAGCCAAGGCCACGGCCTGCGCAACACGATCCAATTCCGTCAACAAATAAATCGATGCATCCATTTGCCCCGCCGCATGGCACACGCGCAACGCATGATCCAAATGATAGTGCCGCGGCTTGGACTGCAAAAACGCCAACAGCGCGGCCGACGACGACGACGACGACGACGACTGAGCCTCGTCGCCCAACGTGCTCGTCGATTTGGGCGTGGCAGCTCCCGATGCAGCCCCGCCGCGCGGGCCACGGGCACTGCCATAGTGTGCATACAGCTGTACCAAGTAGTTGTGTAACACGGGGTCGGTGCGGTTCTTGACCAACACGGCATGTTCCATGAGCGGAATGGCCGCCTTTTGCACAGCCGGGTCCGAGCTCTTGATGTACGCACCGACAAGCCGGACAATGTCAATGCCTGGGGCACCCGCGCCGGCGCCCGACTTGGCAATGAGGATTTGCGCAATGCGTGCAGGCGCGTGCTCGACAAGCAAGGGCACGAACCGGTAAAACATCTCGGTGTCGATTTGGCGCTCGAGAACGGCGAGAGCCGAGTCCCATTCGTGGCGGTCGATCCAGTATGCCAGAATGTTGGCGTGGTCGTGCGTGGCAATGTAAAAGTGAAGCAGTTCTGGGTCGCGGTTGTAACTTGCACACAGTTGCGATACGGTGCGCGGCTCGAGGTAAGGCTGGCATCCACAAAGTGAGTGTGAGTTCAATCTCAGCAATCGCGACAATGCTTGTGCCTTTGCGTACGTGATACTTTGAAATGAACTCGCGGACGCTCGCCTCCAATATCCGAGCCTCCTGCGCATCCACCTGGCCCTCGTTCAAGTGCTCCAGTAACAACTCAAACAACCACATGGCCACCATGGTCGCCTCCACACTGTCCCCACCGACCTTGCCGCCCTTGGTCTTTGCTTCAAGCACATGCCCCAAATACGCCCTCAACGCGTCCATTTCGCCGCGCTCGATAAACTGCAACGTGACCTGCTCAAACGGAACCAGTGCCGCTTGCGCATAATACTTGGCCGACAAGACGTACCGCTTGGACTCAAAGTAATGGTCTGCCTGTGCCTTGGCAACCAGGTCGCGCTGTTGCTTGGACTTTGCGTGCGTGAGCGCGAGCTCAAACTTGTTTTGCGCCAGGTAAAACCGCCAAATGTCGCGGTCCTCGTCCTTGATGGTCAGCTCAAACAGGTCCGATGCAGTGATGGCCCAAATGGTTCCGTGGGCGAGGTCGTGGGCGACAGCGAGGACGGGCGACGTTGGGAACCGAGTGGACCATACGATGCGGAGAGTCGGGAGAGTGTCGGACGACGACGAGTCGGACGAAGATGCCGTGGCAGTGTCGGGACGAGCGAGGACACGGCGCAGATGGAGCGCGGGCCAACCAGGATAAAGTGGAATTGCAGCGCGACAATGGCGATTGGCTGATCTCCTAGGACGGATTCAGCAAGTGCGTAGAGTTGTGGGTGGTCAAACAGGGTTTCGGCCGTCGCTTGTGAGCCAAACGAGATCGGGGCCGCGTAAATGCCCGAGGCCGTGAGCCAACTGAGCTTGGTGGGTGCGCCGAGCTGCACACCAGCATAGACCGGCCGGGTAATGGAGACGGGGAGAAGTGGGGTGGTCGGGATCGGCGGAAGTTCGAGGGTCCACGGGCGTGTATTGAATACTTGCTCGAGTGAGCCTGGATCAATCACGGGTGTGGACTTTGTCACGGCAGCTGTTCCTGATGCGGTTGTGGGATTGGCTGATAGCTTGATGTTGCCAATGAATTGCATGAGCTTACCGCTAACGGTGGCGGCTGTGATGGCAAACTTGCGGTCGTCGATGGGGAATGGGTCAAACTGGAGAAAGGTAGGCGGGTCGGGTAAAGTCGCGATTTGTTTGGCAAACTTGAGCGGGTCCGCGGTTCGAGTACGGAGACCAAAAAAGCCGCCTGAGGATTCGTCAACGTGCTCAAAGTGCGCTTCCCACACCGAAGTGTCCGACATGCCCAGGAGCGTTGCACCGGTGGCGGTGCTCTCTGTGGTCGAGGACCGATTCCAGGCAACGCATGTTGGTATACCCTGTCGGTAACATTTCGCTGGTGAGTTAAGCGCACGAGCTACTCGGGGAACGAAGAATCAGAAAGTACCTTGATTTTGGTCAGGAGCCTCGCGCGCTTGCTCGTTGCACCGAGAAAGAAGGTCAGGTCCGGGCCACAGCAGAGGATTGCATGCCGGGCAGTTGGATCCATGAATATGCTGCGCACAATGATTGGGCCAGCTGGTTTCTTTGGCAGCTCGAGCTCCGATTTCTGTTCCACCAAGATCCATCAGTACGATGCCTTGGTGTGAGCTCTCAGCGATCAAAAAAGGAAGTCCAAATACCGTCCAGTTCCTTTGAACCGTCCAGGTAAATGCGCAAGCACTTTGGAGGACTATCTTGTGCCACGATGAGACATTGTTGGCCACCGCGAGCGCCGTGTATGGCCCCGGTCCGCGCGATTCAACATCAACCGGGTCGAGGGCAAACGGTGAGTCGCGTGCTGCGAGACGCGAGTTTGAAGGGCCGGCGCGAAGCCTGCAGCCACCTTTTGCAATGGCACAGGGAGCTGTGGGTCCACGGCGCCGAGGTCTGGCAAGCCGGGGACAAACTCGCCTGAGAGTGGCGGTTGCTGTGAAGCACGATTGGAAGCGGGGTGTCGGTGGCTGCAAGGCCGCCGGGACGGAGGAGGTGGGGGTGCCGCCAGAGCCGCCCTCGAGGAGATCAAACAGAGACATTGATGAAATCTGAGGAATTGCTTCAGGCAGATGGGATCGAGTCCCATAGCGCTTGATGGTGTTCTGGTGCAGTGCATTTCGATACATTGCGGACCACCACTTCTCACTCACTCGATGACGGGATCACGGATCACACGAGATCACGTGGTCACCAAATGCATTCTGCATATGCACGCCACCACTCAATGCAGTACACCTGCGTGCGTGCGTGAGCAGCATTCCGACAGAGTGATGTCCCGGCTCACATCTCCATGTATTCGGCACCCAACGCAACGCAACAATCATGGCCACCCTCGCCTTCCCTTCGCTCGACGACCTGGGCGCCGCCCTCGCCGCCACCTCCCACTCGATCAATGCCATCGTGGATCTGATTCCCTCGCAGTACTGGTTTGTTGAGGACCACGAGCAGGCCATGGAGTCGCGCTTCCACAAGCACAAGAAACGCCCCATCGAGGCACTCGCCGAAAAGCACGGCGCTCCGCTGCCGCAGCGCCGTCGGCCAGCAAGAAGGCCAAGCTTGATTTGAAGGATTCAAATTCGGTCACCGCAAGGCAGCAGGCCATGGCCGCGGCGGCCGCGTCACAGGCCAAGGCTGGAAACGATGGTGATGCGGAGGATGACGGTATGGATGCGGATAGCGACCAAGAGGGCGGTTTCGACGCTGCGGGCGGTGCCAATGACGACGATGACGACAACGATGTTGACATGTCTGGCTCCGACTCGGACTCGGATGACGAGGAGCAAGGCGAAAAGAAGCCGCTGCCCACTGTCTCTGAATGGCGCGCCGCACTCGAGCGGCTCGCCAAACCAAGAACCCGCGCAAGCTTGCCAAGAAGGCAAAGGTGCAGTTGTCGCAAGAGGAAAAGCGGGCCAAGCGTAAGGAAGGCAAGACCAAGCAGAAGAAGCAGCGCGCGATTGATCAGGCAAAGAAGGAGAGCAGCGATGGGGTTCGTCTCTTCCTCTTCTCTTTCGTGACCTGGGCGAGGACAGTGGCTGACGTGTACTGATTGTGCTTCCATAGCAAATTCTCGCAAAGGACAACGAGTCCACCTCCCAATCGACACCGCCCTCTGCCTCGACCAAATCAAAGTCCTCAAAGACCGCCGCCTCGGTCGTCGAAGACATTCGTTTCGGCAACATTGATTTTGGCGATGACAAGAAGAAAAAGAAGGGCCCCCAACAAGGACGTCAAGGCGCAGCTGCTCAAGGCCGAAAAGGAAAAGGAGCGCCTTGCCGAGCTGCAAGCGACCAACCCTGAAAAGGCCAAGGCCCTCAAGGAGCGTGCTGCATGGAAGAAGGCAATGCTGCAGGCGTCAGGCGAGAAGGTCAAGGACGACACGGCGCTGCTCAAGCGCGCCGTCAAGCGCAAGGAGAAGGAGAAGGCAAAAAGAAGGAAGAGTGGGCCGAGCGCAAAAGCACCTTGGACAAGGAGTTCAAGGACAAGGCCAAGAAGAGGAATGAGAACATTCAAAAGAAGATTGATTCCATCAAGGCCAAGAATGCGAAGAAGCGCGGCGCCAAGAAGGGGCGGTAAAAGGTTGTGTCATCCAGCCGTTATTGTGTATTGGACTTGTGCGAATGGATTCCTTTCGTTTATAGTCTTTTTGAGCATTACTGGTAGGACCAAGTTCTTCGCTTGCCTTCAAGAGAGATCTGTGCTGCTACGGAAAACAACTTTTTTGAGCGTCTGCGCCCAGCGGCAGGACTGCCACGCCTGCATTGCGACGCTGCCTTTCCTTGCGTTTGGCCCGACGCTCAAGGTCTTCTTGCACGTCAATGGCGGCAAAGACGAACAAGCGGAACTCGTTATAGTCCAATTCCTGTTCACAGAGAAGCACGATCAGTAACTTTCCTTCCCGAACGTCGATTGACATGGACGAGGAAAGCATACCTGGTTGCCTGAAACGTCAAACTCGTCGTAAATGCGCTTGACGGCGGCCCGACTGAATCCGAACAAAAATCCCAATGTCTCGAACTCGGACCTCGACACGGCCTTAGAACCGTCCTCATCGAGCAACTCGAAGCACGTCCTCCAATGGCGATACAGAAAGTGTTTGGCTTTGCCATCCTGGACAATGAGTCTCTATCCTACATCAGCCTTATTGTTGTCGTTCTCATTGGCAAGTACTTGCGTACATTGATGGCAACCAAAATGCAAACCAGCAAGTAAAACTCGTCAAATTCACACGACCCGGACCGATCCAAGTCGAAAATGTCGAAAATCTTGTAGATTTGTGACATGGACAGGTCCGTGGATGTGCTCAGGAATGCTGAAAACTGAATGTCGTCGATTCCACCTGTCCCTTTGCAGTCGAGCATGCGAAAGAATTCGAGCACGAGCTGGGCCGAGCGAGCGCTCAAAAGACCTAATTGCGCGTCACGTTTGGTGAGCAATATCACGGCGATTCACAAGGTCAAGAACAGCATGAATAGTCGATTCTTACCATACTTGGGATCCAAGTGGAGACGTTTCAGAAAGTTGGATTGGACCTTCATGACTGGATTCTTTGTTTGTTGATTGTCCTGCAGGTTCAGCATACGGTAGGTGGGCGGGATCAGATGGTGGTTCCCATGTGCTCTTGTTGACATGACCACATCATGTACAAGGATTGAAAAGGCTGCACAATGAGAAAAGCTTACAATCGATTGGCGATACCGACATCCGCCTTGCCGCCAAAAAACCCGTTCAAGTCCAATTTGACCAACAAATCCGACAAGCCTGAAGCTTGACCCCCGCCCGCCACCACCACCAACCTTGCCAGGCGCACCTTGCTTCACAACCACATACCCAGTCCCCGCGCTCCTCTCTTCGACCGACTTGAGCACCGACACAATCCGGCGATTATATGTCCTGAACGTCTCTGCACTCTCCTTGCACTTTCCCAAACACCTCGCCAACTTGTCCCGTAACGCGTCAATCCCAGGCGCGAGTTGACCAACAAATCGAACAGTTCTCGTCCGCGTTCCGCCGTCGGCACCGGCGCCACCAGTGGTCGCTTGCCGGTACTGCATCCGTAAATACTTTTCGCGCAACCCAACATACTCGCGCGTCACATGCTCGACCGTCAACACGGCGCGAATCTGAGCGTCAATCGCTCTTGGATGGGCCGCTGGGCACGGCGCAGCAAGCACCGGAAATGCATCGACTCGACCATCCGCATGTGCGCATTGTGGAGCTGCTTGACGGAGCGAATCGCATCGTTATCCTCTCCCTGGCCACCGTCAATTTGATCCAACAGATCCGCGGCCGACTTTGCCCCGCCGCCTGCGTCACGCCGAATCTGGCTCGATCCACAACTTGCTCAAATGCGTCCCATGTCTCACCCACGGCAACATCTGAAGCGTAACTCCACAGCGCATTAGTCGTGTGCTGCGCCTCGGTTTGGAAACGGCCAAGGAGGTGGTCGATGGCAGACATGGAACTGCGGATGGCGTCCAAGGTTTCGGCGATCGTGGGCGGGTATTGGCTGAAGGGATATGCAACTTCCACAAATCACGCACCGATCGAAAAAGCGATTTTGTGGCGTGGTCGAGGTATTGAATGCGAACAAGGAAGCGGAGGAGGGCATTGTAGATGGTGATGGTCGGGAGTGATGAGGATCCACAGTGGGGCAGACGGGGTGTAGGCGACGTTGAGAAAATCAAAGAGGTGGGGTCTACGCATGCAATGTAAGCGTGTGTGAAAGCTGATGCCAGTTGTCAAGCAAACGACTAAATCTGTACCGTAAGGGTCTGTGCTGATATCGTGAGGCATGATTGTTGATACACCGAATCCGGCATCATATCCAAGACGCGCGCCAGCCCAAACTCAATGTCTGGCGACGGCCAGAGCCAAGGCATTTGGAAGCAAGACTTGAAGCAAAGAATGACGAATATTGGCGTCCCGCAAGCAAAACACTTGCGGCAGCGTGGCAAGTTGATCCAACAGGTCTGGTTGTGCGAGGAGAGACGCAAGCAGGGCATACTCGCTGAGCGCCAAGTTGGACGTGAGATTCCGGTAAAACGCGGGTTGGCCATTGCATACGAGAGTCGAGACACTTTGTTCTGCGCCTGCGCGCGGTGTGCTCGAGACGAGTGTGTCATTGACAAAAAGAGTGGCGGCCGCGGTGGTGGGTGCCTCGGTGCTGGCGTTGTTGCGGGCGTCGTGCTGATGTCTGGCACGGCTGCTTGATGTGTCGACGCATCGTCAACTGCGCCGGCGCGACACGGGTCGCGGGACGTGAGGGTTCAATGTGGACGGTCGCAAGTGAACGAAATGAGCCCAGATGGTGTGAACGTTGACCAGGCATAGGGAATGGGTTCGAGGCGCATTGCATCAGCGGAATCACCTCGCGTTTCTTGCCCTGCATGTCGGTTCCCTCGTCGACGACTTGGCTTCCTCGGTCTGCGTGACCGTTTGCGGGTCGACCTCCATCGGCTCTGTTGGCAACGACAACAGCTTCCGCTCGTCCTCGGTCGCACTGACTGGAAGCGGAATAAGCCCGGGATCGACTTGCGCCGGCGATTGCGCCGTATCGTCACGAAGCGTGCGAGATGCACTGCTCGTCAAGTCTATGCATCCGACTTGCCCGCGTCTTGACCAACACGTCAGCCCATCCATACCTTGGTTTTGCCCTTGTTCGGCAATCAAGCCAGCCCTCCCAATCTTTTCCCTCTCCCCACCCAACTCCAACCTCTTCCTCCTCCACTCCAACCTTCGGCTTCCTTTCTAGCGCGCTTCACCTTCTCCTCATACTCGCCCAGCAACCTCGCCTTCTCTCTCTCGACCAGCCTGCCCCAACGCTCAGCACTCTGCAAATGCGCCTTGACACGCTGGGCCTCGACAAACGCCTCCTTTGCCCCTCCTCGACGGCCATTTTGGCCCTCAACTCCGACAAGGCGCGCAGCTCGGCCATCAATGCCCGCTTGCGCGCAGCGACTTGCTCCTTGGCCGTGCGGCGCTGGGCCGCCCACTCGAGAACATGGCGTTTGCGCGACTGATTGGATTGCTCATGCAGCGATTGCGTTGCGCGAGTCGCTCGTCATCGGCGTCCACGATGCGCTTTGCGCACGCGCAAGGTGATTGACACAGCTTGAGCATACACGCCGTGCGAAGCGAGAAGTGCCTGCATGGCATCAAATGTTGTCGGCCATTGTAAATCGGCCGTCCACGCAAACAGAGCGCTCGGCGCTTCGAATGAGCGGTCAACAGAACCAAATTGACCCACCGCCACAAGCGTGTTGGCGACTTTGTGCGTGTCAATCAAGCGCTCCAGGAATGCCGGTGGTAAAAGCCCGAAGCGTCCAAAGGCGCCTTGACGTAGTCGGCACGGACCTGAAACCCAGTCGACCAGAACGGCGCATGTGGGTTCTCTTCGGTCGGCCTCGATCCACCCAAACCACGGGAAACTCGCGATGCGGGTCGGTTGTATCCACAGCAAGCCCGACTGCCATGCGTCCCGGCCCGTCAGCCATTGCTGCAACCAACGCAACATTGGGCGCAACGTCCCCAAAAACGCCAGATGCTGCCAATTAGGGAATCCACCTTCGACAGCGAATCCATCCACATCCGCGGCATACGCCACCATGGCCATTTGTGCGACCAGTGCCAGCCCCTGCAATCGACCCTATACAAATCCGACTCTGTTGACCCAAGCGCCGCACAACAATCGCCCAACATACTCCTCAGTGTTGCCATGCGCGCCCAACACGTCCTCAGTCTCAGCCCGCCGGCTGCTTGCGCCACGCAATCACCTTTTCCCTCACCTCGGCCACCACCTCGTCCAACACCCGCGCCAACGCGCATCCCGTAAACCCAACCTCACGAATGCGCTGCGTAAATCCACGGCCGCCAGCTCGAGCCTGCGCAACGCGCTGCCAATGGCAAAGAACCTGCGGCATTAACGCGCAGAGTGCGCCGGGCGAAAGCCCCTGACGCGTGGCGGCTCGGCGCGCCCGCGTGCGTACCCAAACTTGAGCGGCGCCGAGGTGTCCGCCGTGTCGGTGGCCACTTGTATGAGCCGGCATGCCAAGCCATCGGAACGTTTGCGACTCGATCCCGCACACGAGCTGGTAAATGTGCAAGGCAAGTGTAGGTTCGGGAAATGAGGTCGGCTGGGTCGGGCGCGAGAGCATGGCGCGGTCCATGAGTGCAATTTGGACGTGAGCTGGACTCGGTAAGAAAGGGCGATATGAGGTCCGGGGCGCCGTGCGTGAAGATAGAAATGGGCGGCGTGGGCAGCAGGGCCGGGTGTGTGCTGGTCAGAGCGCCACGCGGGACAGACGTGTCCCAGGACAGCAGCTCAGTGCGGGTGTGTGCGGATGGGTCAAGGCGGTCGCCGGCACGGATCCAGGGATCAGCGGTGAGGCCTTCTTGTGGGCCAAAGGGCAGTGAAGGAATGCGGCGCGGTCGGGTTGAGGGATCATAGAGAGTGAGCGCGAGTGGTGCGCGAGTTCCCATGTTTCCGTCGAATCGAGTCCCGCCCATGGACGGAGAGTCGTGGATGGCGCAAACGAGTCCCGGTGTATGCTTGATGATGTCAGGGCTTGGGATGAGCCAGCTGTAGATCGAGCGCCGGTTGATGCCGTAGGAAGCGGTGGTCGCGAAGTGGATGAAAACGCTGACAATGAAGTAGGAAACCATGATGAGGGATCAGATGGCGAAGGACGAACGTACCCCAGTGCTTTCGGGAACATTGGGCAACCAATCAAGCACACTAAACCTTGCCGACTCGTCGAGTGCGGGTACAGACAAGTGCGTGTCGAGTGCGGGCGCAAACAATCCCGCCGTCGACAAACTGCCAGTTCCCAACGGTGACGGAGTAGCGGCTGTTGGTTGAACCAACTCATGCACACGTGTTGGCCCGCCTAACCCAGACCCAATCGGTGGAAGCTGTCCAAGCGCGCTTGCGTCCCACTGCCGGTCCAATGTTGAGGCTGGCGGTTGATTCGGTACATGCATGGACGATTCCGAGTACACGACACGCCAAGGATCACCATGTGTTGCCGTGCGCAGGCTAGCATTGCGGACGAGATCGGAATAGTCAGAAAGCCAGTCACGTCGGATGTTGCATTTTGCAGCGATGCGGAAGAATGATAGGGTGAAATTGCCGACAGTGACGAGAATGCACCCGAGGTCAGCAACACAGACGATGCGTGGCTTGTTGACGACTCGACGGCGACGGCGGCGGCCGATGGAATGATGTCGGGGACAGCTTGGGTTGGTGACGGTGAGGGCTGGGCGAGCATGGCCATGACAAACAACACGGATCGCAATGTCTCGTTGGAAACAGGGTAAACCGGCACTCCACCTGCATGATCAGTCGACGATGCACTGCTCGACCCATCCTGTACCAGTCGCGGCGACCAGCCTGTCCTCCTCATGACTTCAAGGTGAAATTCGGGGGTCGGAAACGCCGCGTACACTTGATCGACATCTTGCGGACGATCCAGCAAGGCCTGCGTCAAAGTTTCAATGCGCAACGCTTCGTCGAATCGGCGATAGGTGGAGCGAAGCTGAAGAATGGCCGCAGCAAGCTGATCCTCAATCACGGTGCTCGGAATGTCTGCAGGCCGGTTGAATTGAGATATGATGGACTTTCGAGCAGCGTTGTGAATGCCCGAGCAACTGGCCCGCGAAACACTTGAGTGCCAGGGTTTGGTGCAGCGTCGTTCCACCAGGAGCCGGATAACATGGGATAGATGGGGCTGTGCATGCACCAGCTGGTGGCCCGGCATCCGAGACAGCCTGCGGACAAGGTCCAAAATGAGGGCCGCCACGGACGTGTGTGTTGGACCAAGGTCCACTGAGGATCCGCAGTGCGAAGGTCAGCATCATGGGCCAAAGAATCTGATCAGAGAAACGGACGAGGCAATGAGAGCTCGGCGCGAGACGCAGCAGCATACCATTGGGCTGCAGTCCAAGAGAATTCATGGCAGATGAGTGATATTCCGTATTGCCGGGAGTGCCCTGTGTTGATGCATCTATGGGAATTTGAAGCGGCGGAGATGTATTTTCTTACCATGTAGATTCCGTGTGTACAATTACACGTGCCATGAATTACAGACATGAGCTCGTTGTCGTTGCCGAGGTTGTTGTCGGCTATTGTGGACCTCAAGCTCAAGTCCTGTTGAATGCGGCTGAACAATGCCATGTAGAGCAATCAACGATGAAGCCAAACTGCCGGATCTCTGTTCGAGACGTACCGGACGTACCGCTTGACCCAGTGGCTCGCCTTCAACGGACAGTCTGGGGAAGGCTTCGGTCAAGGGAATGGCGCAACGACTCTGCGGAACGAAGACTTAATGACTCTGGCCAAAAACAGTGCCCAACTGCAGCCCCGTTGCCGTCCCGCCGGCCGTCCTCAGAGCGCCACAAGGGCAATCCAAGCACGGCGCAAGTGCGCACAGTGCTTCTTGCCGGCGCCAACACTGCGGCTGCTCTAAGTCGCCGCTATGGTCAGCGACAGTTCTCAGCATCTGCATTTCATTTCCATCCTCAAGACAGTCATTGGTGCATTCCTGACTCCCTTCGCCGCGAGAGTCAGATCCTGACTCATTTGCCCCCTCGCCTCTGACCATCAGACGACTGCAACAGCCATGGGAAAGAATCTTCGGCTTCCAGCGACGACGTGTCGCTACCAAGTCCGAAATCGGATCTGCTCAGAATGTTGCATTGCAAGTAGCACCGATACTTTTGTATATATTATACTGATTGAGAATAGAACCCCACCATATGCGACAGGTTGTGCGTTCCCATGACGGTGAATCCCCGTTGTGTGGACGCAACATCCACCACATCAAAGCACATTTAGAACCCTGCCATGGCTCCAACCGCCGCCGCGATCGCAACAATGGCACCCGACACGGAATTCTCAACACCAGCGTTGGACCCGCCCTGATCCGACCCGAGCGCAGCCTGGACCGTCCTCGTGGGCGCCGCAAAGTTTGTGTTCGCTGTGCCTGTTGGCGGCCTGGTCGCAGCCGTTGTCGATGTCTTGTTTGGGTCACCACGCACGCGTCCACACACGAATCGGGCGTTGCAGTCGTCGTAGCAGGTCGAGTTTGTTGTGGGGCACGCAGAAATGCACGGCTGCCATTGGTAGGTGATGCACGTAAAGTAGGGAATCGTCATGTCAACGGCATCGCTAAAGTCGACGCGTGTGCCGTTCTGTTTTCGGGGGAAACGGGTGAGGCTTCTTGGCTGCCAACAAGAGAAAGAAATTGAAAAGCAACAATGACGGACCTTACAGACACAAGTGTATGCTAGCGACGACACTGAGCACACATTGGCGAGCGTTTGCCAGGCGCAAACGTTGGTGCACAGCGATGTTTGATGCTGGCACCAGGCGACACGGGTTTCAACGGCGGTGGCATTAATTTGAGCGGCTACATGTGCAAGAGCAATTCAAATGTGAAATGTCAATCGATAGACCTTTTCGTAGAGTGAGGTTCGCTGAATCGAGGCTGGCGAATCTGATTGCATACCGGTTTGCCCATTGGTGGTTGCAGAACCTCCGAGGAGAACAATGAGGGCCAAGAGAAAGAGCTGTGTCTTCATTGCAGAGGGTCGTTCGTGGGAAATGGGACTGGCAGTTTTGTCTCGTATTCTCTACCTGGCCATCTATGTTGCGGTAATTGAAGAGAATCGGCCAGGTGCTGTCTGTGCGAACAAGCCGGACGCGTCCCCGAGTGTTGGAAAAAAGTACGCATCATATCGATCCTTACCGGACTGCACTTGACAATTAACACAAGCTTGGGCGTTGAAAAGAAAAGGATTGGATTGTCACGACACGGGAGACGATGCTTGAAAGCAAACAAGAAACAAACACGGAATACGGGTGCAAGAAAACTATGTGAAAGAAGGACAATAAAAATGAGAGAGGATGCAAAGAGCCGTCTAGTGAGCAGGGTAGGGGATAAAGGACGGAAACCAGCGTTTACGCAAGCTGAGAACCAAGTGCGCGTGAACGCGCAGGAAGGAGACCGATGGCACGCGGCGGATAAAATTGACTGAAGGGTGGAAACAAAAGCGATGAATCGTAGCCAAGAAAGTAGAAAACATGGACACAAATCGACAAAAAAATATCAAAGGTAGAGTTGATGCCATGAAGCGACGTCAAGGCTTACAAGAACGCAACGGCAGCCGAGCCCAACACGGCAGCAACGACCGCAGCGGCGCCCTTGGCCATACCGGACATGGCGGCATTGTTGTCAATGGACACTGGCCCGTAGCGGGCTTGTCTGTGGGCTCCTCGGGCGGACGGTGATGGTAACGGTTGGTTAGGGTTGGGCTTGACGCGGCCGCACTGATATTGCGAGTTGCACTTGTCTTGGCATGGCTGGTCACCGGCGGGGCAGGCACGCACGCACGGTTGCCATTGGAAGTTTGTGAAATGAAGAAGGCTAGTTGAAGCGTGTCGGCAAGCAGGGGTCTGGTGAGTGAGACTGGATACAGAGCCGGCGGCCAGGGTCAACGGGTCCGTACAATGGTCAAATCAACGTCAGAGTTAGAGAAGTCGAGCCGGGTGCCGTTACCGCACACGCAAACGAACTGCAGGTTGTTGACTACATTCGTGGAGCATCATGGAATGAGAATTGAGACCTGGGTTCAGCGGATGACGAGAGCAATGTGCGACGCGGAGCGTACAGTTGCACAAGTTTTGCTGCGTCTTTTGAGAGCAAACGTTGGTGCAGACGGCGACCTGGTTGGCGCACCAAGCACGACGAGTCGAAACAGCAGTTGAGTTGATTTGTTCAGCTATGTTGACATGACAAGAAAGAAGCAGGTGCAGCGGGTGGCGAGTGGGTGACGCGGTAAGGTGTGAGAATGTGCGCTTGGAGCCTCAGGCGAAGGCGGGAAAGGGGGGAAAAAAGCAAGTTCCCCGCGGTCGAGCAAGCATACCAGTTTGCGCATTGGCAGAAGCGGCAAGGCGAGCACAACGACGGCTGACATGGCAATGACAGAGGGCTTCATGTTGGCGTAAAAGGGTTGTGAGTGTGGGAAGTACGGGTATGTGGCGATTTGTGGGTCGGCGGTACGGCTGTGAATATAAACGCCGACTCGAGTCAGTGGAAAGTCCGAATGTACGAGTGAGACATTGTGCGGCGTCGACCGCTGCCCAGTACATCTCACTGTTCCTCACAACCACCGTCAGGAGCAAGAAGCGACAAGGCGCGGCTGCGGAAGGGAGGCCGAGGTGACGAGCCTTCGGTCGCAGACAGATGGGGTGGACGGGATCGACAGAGCAGCGGTGCAGCGGCCAAGTCAGGTGTTTGTGTGCGTTGGTCGGTTGGCGGACATACAGATGCCGGTGAGACTGTTGGACTCACAGATTAACGATTACATGGAGATAGGGAGAAACGTTGTGGTGGGTGGGAGCGGAACGTGATGCTTCGCTTGGGGCTGCGCAATGCAGCTGCTGCGCTTTCCGGCTCAGCGAGAAGAAAAAGGTGATGGCAGTGGATCGGCAGTCACGTGATTTCATTGCGCCCCCTGTCACAGAGTGCCTCTAGAACGCGTCTCGAACGGTCGTTTTGCCTCTGGAAGCGCCGACATACTGGTAACGGGGTGGGATCGATTCACATGAGCGTGACACTTGCATGCATGGGCGGCTGCGCTCAACGGGCTGGGGTTCCTTCGGTCGGCCCGGTCCTTGCCGGGCTCGCGCTGGCGCTGGCCGAGTCATCGCTGCTGCTGAGGCCACGTTTCGCCTACCCCCCGCCCTCATCACTTCCGTCGCTTCCTCCGACACCCTCCGGCACCTGCTGGCTCTAGATCTTTCGGACTCAAAAGGACAGCGCTCCTCGTCATTAGCAGACACTCGATGCATCTGCTCAGAAGTCCAGCACAAAACATATCCACCCTACAGAAACGTACCGCCACCATGCCTCGACATCCCTCACCCGCTCCGTCGCGACGCCTTTGCGCGTCTGCAGTTCCTGGCAGAGAACGCCTCACGCGTCCCAACCCAAAGCTGCCGCGGCCGTGCAGGTCGCCATGGACGCCATTTCACTGGACGCCCTGGTTCCTCGCGCCAACCACCGCGACCTGTTCTTCTTCAAAAACGAAGTCAAGTACCTCATAACGGGTCGTTTGGCGCTGTGCCCCGGTCCGTCCAGAATGTCGGAAGGCCTGGATGGACGTGTTTGAGGAGGAAAGCGTGGATTTCCATTTCGAGTTTGACCCGTTCCTGGCGTGGGCCCAAAAGTTGGCGGCATTCGTGAATGCTGACCCACTGGATTTGGTTTTTGTGGAGAATGCGACACGGGCACAATACGGTCTCAAGTCGCTCAAGCTCGGGCCCAGCACACCATTTTGGGCATTTCATTTGCGTATCGTACGTCCTATTATTAATTGCTCCACGTTTCATCGCGAGTTTGCGTGCTCACGTTTGCAGCCTTCATTTCGATTTGCTCTCCTTAGCCGCCGTCAACAGTACCATTCAGTTCATCTCTGAAACCACCGGTTGCAAAGTCTTCAACTTGCGTATCCCTTTGCCCACTCGACGACGCCGTGATCCGCCAATTCGAAGAGTACTTTCGCACGTCGTGCGCGACGCCGACCGTGGCTGTCTTTGATCACATCACGTCCCACAGGCCTGGTGCTCCCGATCGCGAGCTGGCCGCCTTTTGCCGCAAGAACGGCGTGCTTACCGTGATTGACGGTGCACATGCCGTTGGCCAGGTACCGATTGATTTGAAAGAGGTGGATCCGGACTTTTATGTCACCAATGTGCACAAGTGGTGCTTTGCTCCGCGTGGATGCGGTCCGTAGTTTTCATTCTCTCCATCCAAGCGGTGTCCATGTGCGACTCACTCGCCAGTATCTCGCAGCCATTCTCTATGTCAAGCGGAAGCACCACCCAACCACGCACCACCTGTACACGTCCTACAGTTATACCAAAGGCCTGCAATCCGAGTTTACTGGCCCGGCACCTACGACTCGACCCTATTCCTCACTGCCCTGCCGCACTCGCGTTTTTCAAACACGCGCTCGGCAACTCGTACGACCGCAACACCAAGCTCAACCTGCTCACAGCACGTTTCTTGACACGCGTGATCCTGGTGCGCGCCTCCTCACCGATGACGAGAGCATGCTGGCCATGATGGCCACCGTGGTGCTGCCACGCATGATGGACCGCCGCGTGTGCAAAGTCACGCGCGTGTCGCCCGACGAGTGGAGGGGCAAGATCAAGTATCGGACCGTGCTGGACGCAGAGTATCCGACATGGGTCAGTATCCCGCGGCGAGTCTGCGGCCAAGGACGACGAGCTGACGCCGAGCGTTGTGGCGAATGCGTTGCATGACACGCTGCGCTCGCAGTATGCGATCGAGGGGTGGTGCAACGTGGTCGAGGGCGACGTCATTTTGAGGATTAGCGTGCAGACCTACAATTCGGCGGGTGAGTATGTGGCCTTGCGCAGGCGCTGGTCGAGATTCAGGAGGGCGACAGGAGCATGTTGGATCGGACCGAGGTGACCCGCTATGTCAAGATGGCTGAGGAGATTGAGAATGCGTATTCCTATTCCGTGGATCCGGCCAGTCGGTTGGCCAAGTTGTATTTGGTTATTGCTGTGCTATCCAGACGTTTTGTATATTTCCATTGTGTTTATTTATGAGCCGAATTTGTTTATGCAATATAGCGCCACGTTCGTTCTTGCTTGCTTCGCTTGGCTGGACATGGAGTGTCGTCGAGAGTTTGCCACTGCACATGTATGGCCGACTGACCAGTCGATCTGGTAATTTTTTCATTTGCAGTCACTGCAACAAGGAGATGACCGGCAACAAGACAAGTGGATAACAATTGACACACATGTATACTTAAGTGAAAACAGAGAACCACGACAATACACTAACCGGTTAGATGACGACGACGGTGCCAGTCGATGCTCATGACCGCCACACACGGCCCGCAAGCCCGTTTGGGGCAGCCGTCGTTGGATCCCTCCACTGTGCACGAATCCCATGTGCCCGACTTTAGGCCTTGTTCAACTTGGCAAGAATCTCAGAGTCACGGAACAGGTGGAACTCTTCCTCGCCGAGCTTGACAAGGTTGCCGCCGTACTCGGGAAGAAGCACACGGTCGCCAGCAGAAACGTGCATGGGGAGCACCTTACCCTCCTGTAGATTTGACAGCAAGCAGGGCCAGGCAGTGAGTGGATTGGGATCAATCATCTCGGCATGCAAGTACAAATAAACGAGCCCGGGCGTACGTTGTTGATCATGCCGGGACCAGCAGCAAGGACAACGCCCTCGTTGAGCGTCTGCTGGGCCTTCTCGGGAATGAAGAGGCCCGAGGCGGTGCGCTCCGCAGGCTTGACGCGCTGGACGAGCACGCGGTCGAGGAGGGGCACAATGCGCTTGGCGGCGTTGGAGGCGGCAGACTAAATGACGACACGAGACGGATCGGGGTGGGGCGGGGCGGGGCGACAGAGTGGTTAGTCGGTGAGTTCGAGTTGGGTGGATTGCGTTCATTTATGGGCATGCTGGATCATGGTCAAGACATGATTGCGGAGAATGCATGGCTGAAGGGGCGCTTACCATTTTGTTGAGGTTTTAGTGGTGGTCAACTGGATTTCGGTATACAGTCGGTCGTGGTGCTGAAGCGCTATGACTGGTGACGATGGATGGGGATGCTGGCCATTTGAGTCTTGCTGGAGCTGCGAGACATTCCGATCGAGAAGGGCAGCGAAAGATTCTCACCGAAGCTCCTCGCACGCGCGTCACGTGCAGCTCAGCCTTCGTTCGCTTTCCTTCTTTGGTGTTGTCGTGAGACGTCGCTTGGCTTTTCGGTCATTTCCGCTCTTGCAGTCCCGCATATCGTGAGAACGACACGGGCAACAAAGGCGACAGCATATCAGAAGAGTTTGGCGTACGGCATCCATATCCCTGCAATTCAGCAATCTATTTAAATGGTACAAACACGGCAAAGAGGGAATTGTCCTTCAACTCGGCACAATACACAACGGCAAGCAAAACTGAATCAAATGGGGCCCCGCAATCGATCACTGTACAAGTCCCAGCACACAACGCCGTCTGGTCTCTGAATCGGCAACTGCGACGTTCGGGAAAGCACCATGGCGGGCGCGAAACTCGACCCGACCAACCCGAAAATGGCCACCACAACTAGCACAATGGTCAGTTGATCCTGAATGGGTCGGTTGACGATGGTCGGCCGGCGACTATGGCGGAGCATGCGACTGCGGATAACGAAAAATTCAAGGAGGAGGTTGAGTCAGCAGCATAATTGATGACAACTCGGAGGATGGGAAACGCACTATTTGTCCAAGAAATACTCGGCCACGTTGCTCACGGCGCCAAGCAGCGCCAGGCCTGGGTAAAGCGCCGACCCTTGGTAGATCAGGTACTGCCGGTAGAGCAGCTCGACGTATTCAGCGGCAATATCAAACTCGGGTCGGTTTTCCTCGTCGCCCAGGGCGTTGATATTGGACCATGGTGATTTGACTTTGGCAATGAAGCGCGGGAGAGCTTGCTCAAAAATGTTGCCGATGAGCAGGTCGGTAATCTGGATGTGCATGAAACGTGCAACGGTTCAGTTTGGTGCATGTCGGTGATGTGTGACAACACGTTGCGCGAGAAGCAGCGTACGAGTAGGGTAAAAAACTTGACGCCGCCGGCGCATGGATCGGAGGTGTAAATGGCTTGAAAGAAGGCGACCTGAGAAATGAACATAATGGCGGACTGGTAAGTCAACGCGTTCAACAGGAAGCTGCCATGGTCGGGAAACGAGGCGTACGGTAGTGACACCCCGGAACAGGAATGCCTTGGCAATGCTAATCTGCCATGCGCGCTCGCGGAATCGGTAGCGCTCAAAGTCCGTCAATCGGTAGCAGATAAACATGCTCAACATGTTGATGAGCGTAAGTAATGCTAAATTGTGGCGAGGAGAGAATTGGTTAGTTTTGCTCGAAAAAGCGGGAGAACAAAAAAGTGGAGGTGCACGTACTTGAGATACCCCAATCGGTCAATGCAACGAAATCTGGTCCATCTTCATCCATCCGACTCTGCTGACTGTTGACGGAATAGCTTTGCAGGCCGGCTGTGCCAAAGTAAACCAACGCCGTGAGCCCGACGTAAAGCAAGAACGACAGGGACCGACGCCACAGCAGCTCGTGCCATGGGACACCAACGTTTTCGCGAATCACATTGTCGGCCGTGACAAAAAACTTGCCTTCATGGCGCTTGATGCGGCCCTCGTTGCGTGCTTGAGCGAGCATGCGGCCTTGATGCAGCCAATACACGCCGGGGATGATAAACGATCCAATGATTTGGAGAATGTTGGCAGTTTTCCTATCAAACGAATGATGCGGCAGTGGACCGTGGTGAGGCACATGATGGAAAAACACAAAAGATGAGGGTGGGATTGCAACACGAACCAGAAGTCGGTAATGGTCCGCGTGAACGAAATGGAAAACAGAGTGCCGAATCCGTCCCACTTGTGCTGGTCGATTGTGAGTTTTGGCAAATAAACGACCAGGGACAACAGAGCAAGCACGACATTGGCGACAACAGTGAAGCGGATAAAGGCAAAGTAGAGCTCCACACCGACCCCGAATCGAGCACCGAGCTCGTGTTCCGACATGGACATGGGATAATCCACTCGCGCATGCTCGTTTACGGCGGCTTGTGTACGTCTATCAAGCATGCAGGGGAATGTGTGAATGATCGGTGCCGGCGCACACACAGCTCGTGTTAGAGGAACAAAGCTTTGGTTGGGCGTACAGTTCGTCATTTGACTTTGCATGTTGCAAAGCGGTTGGACTAGGGGGTTCATTTGGATTGAGCTGATCCGTCGAGCCAACCACTTGAATCGGGATGACTTCGGCTGAGGTCAAGTTTTCATTTGGTGTATTTGTCGATGAAGCTGCGCCTTGACTGGCAATTGAGGGCCGGTGAAATGACAGATGAGCAGTGGATGGTCGATTGGCAGACACGGTCGGGGTTGGCATTTGCATTGGGGACGGCGGCGGAGAGGTTGCTGAAGACATGGGAACGGGTGCGGGCATGGCAACGGGCGATGGTCCAGCGACCGATGGGGTTGGTGGGTATGGAGCACTCGGGGACGGTGGTGCGTTGGTAGGGCTTAATGGAAAGGCGGGTGATACCGGGGTTGGAGTAGGCATGAGGAGCGGCGAGTGAGCGGGGAATTGTTGAGGATAATATGGCGACTCAGGAATGGCATCGGTTCGTCCATTGTTGGCTGGGAATCCGACCGATGGAGATATGAGGGGAATGGCCGAAGGTGTGGGCATGGGAATGGGTATTGTTTCGACTTCAACAAAGGGGGCAGACGGTGTTGATACGGTAGTTTGGGTCGAGTTGGGGGTGACCGGGCCATGTGCTGCAGCTGTAGTCGGTGCCAGAGTGTTGTTTCCTGCTGCAGGCAGCATGTAGAGCGGGTAGCCGTAGCCGCGGTCGGATGGCGGCCCAGCAGTGGCAAACGACGATGGATCGTCGTCTGAATCCTTTGGCGGAGGGCGAGGCGGTTGGTCCATGATACAGACTGATGTGCTCGGATGAGTGGAATGAGCGGCCAATCTACTGAAAAACTGTTCTCTAGGTTGTCTTGGCAGCTCAGGTAAGAGAGGTCTTAGGAACTAGTGGGCGGAGGCAGTCACGGGGTCGTGGTCAGAGCGGGCAGAAGATAACGGGCACAGAGGGGAGATTGCTTCGAGTGAATCAGGTAAGTAATTCTTGAGAGGTCCATTGCATCGTGGTTGACTGTTGGCAGTCTTGCTGGACTTGAATGGATGATTCCACATATGACGGCGGGTGGCGACTCGGACTGGTGAGCTCCTCCATGCCGATCACTTTGTTCATGGCGAGCGAGCATGGTGCACAATGCACGTCCTTCTTCACTTCACTCAGACAGATGCGACCCTAAGCTTGACTTGATACTTGCCAAAAAGCGTCTCCGTCCAGGAGCATATTCACATTGCAACTTCACGCACTCGCAGCAGGCTCCGTCCCTCGGGCCTGCCCTGTCACCAGTCGTCCTTCCAAAGCACAGCTATCTGTGGGATTCGCCTCGGACTTGTCTCGCGCGTTCCAGCCAACCTCCCAGCTCTTGGCTGCTCTCGGCTTCAACTTGTGCCCTCCCCGTGAAACAAAGCTGCTTTGCTCATCATATTCACTGTTGTTCCAGCGCCCGTTGGCCGATTGTGAACCGTGCCGACCGTTTTCAGCGATCGTCACGTCTTCACCTGCTCTCTTCCCACTCGCCGCCATCCCCATTCACAATCTCAGCCCACCTCTTCAATGATCCCGTGCTGGCTCTTGCTCCTCTATCTCCTCTCTGCCCGCCACATCCCCTTCCAGCGCCCAACCAAGTGGATCTTCTTCTCGCCGTCGTGTAACTCAATCTTCTTCTGCCAGCGATCACCTCGTCGCCCGCGTGACTCGATTCGCAAACTTCACACAAATTCCTTCAACGCTTGGCCAACAAGAAGTGGGTAAGCGCCCTTTGCGCAAGCCTTTTGGAGCCTAAATCAATCAATCTTTTGACTCACTCAATTGAACGTTGGCATTCCAACCATTGACCAAGAACACGGTTTCCCATTGCCCCTATAACTCGCACTGCCTCGACCTCGGCGCTTTCCGAAACCCGCTCATTCGCTCAACTTGACAGCGATAGTTCGTTTTACGGTACGACTACCTGCCTATTCCTATTGGTCAGAAGTTTCCTTTGAATTTTGCACCCCACATGAGCGATCAATCGCGTCATTTCATGTTGTTTTGCGGCTGTTCCGATAGCCCACACGTTTCCCACACTCACCAACAAGGTGAAGTGTTTGTTCTTCGCTTGAAAATGTTCTCACTCCGCATGGGGAAAGTTGCAACTACATCATTTCACGGATGCTTTTCCGCTAGTTTTCTTGCGCTCGATCCTGCCCCTCATCATGGTTTGACCGCTTGTTTGCAGCATGTCAATTCAGAGTTTCTGACTGGCGCTTGTTTTTGCAGATTTTTCTTGCAAGACCGTTCGGTTTCCCAGACAAGTCGCCTCCTCTCCTCCTTTCCGCACCCCCGTTCTTGGGCTCGCTCCCTCTTGTCCCTGGCTAGGCGCTCGCCCATTGCAATCAAATCAGCCTGAGGTTTACAGAGCCGTTTTACGCATCGATCCGACCTATTTCCTCAGCGTCATGATGACCCCGCCGCCGCCAACGTGTGATCTCGTAGTTGGAAGTGGCCTCGATCCACGCCTGCCGAACGCTGCGGGCGGTGCGTCCTTGTCATTCTGCGTGGGACCTAAACCGCTGATGGCGAGCATGATGCACGGGCCGTCGCCGGTGACTCAGTCCATTGCCCAGGAAATCGACTCGATCGTCGAACGGGAGCAAGCGTTTTGTCGTGATTACAAGTGTTGTGGATCGCGGTTGGCAGACTTGTTTGAGCTTCTTGTGCGTGATCAATTATTCTGTGCGTGGTAAGGGAGAAACTGCCTCGGCTCTCCGTCTCACCACTCGTCGTGGCGCTCTCTTCATAGGACCATTTTGAAGAATGCCACGTCGGCGAGGACGGGCAGGTTGTCATTTCGCCGTGCCTGCTTCCTGCGGCCAATACAGAGGACCAGCCCGATTGTTCTCATGAAAGCCGAGACAGTGACGATATCGAGCACGAGTTGCCGGACCGCCTCCCGCCCGCCATGAGCCCCACCAGAACTGACACCGAAGATGTACTCCAGGAGTTCAGCCTAAAGGCGAGTGGGAAATCATGCGACCATCAAGAACGTGCTCCGTCACCCCGTCGCCCAACTCATCTCTTGTCTCTCCCGCCCCGATCGATGGCAAACCAATCACCGTCCAACGCATCCGGACCGGCGTCTCCACCACTTACACCGCCTGCGGAGCTTGCAGGGATTGATAGTCTCTCTCTTTCCCAACAAGACATTATCCGTTCGTCACCTCCGCCGTCTCCCACGAGTCCCGTGTTTCCCTCTTCATCCGCTGCGGGCACATTTGTCACTAAAGCCCATGGCCATGGCGGCGACCGCACACCTCCTCCATCATCCGCCGCACTCACCGGCGTGTGGTCTCCCGAGCCTTCTCCTCACCGGTTGGCCTCGACCGTAAACGCATCGGGTCCGCCCCGAGCTCCCTCTCCGCAAACTCTTCGCAGAGCGCTCTCTGTCGCTCAGGAATGGTGCTCAACGCACGCGTCGCAAGCAGACCCATTTGCGTTCCCAAACGCGACCGGCCTTCAAAGTCCGCCGCCCACGTCGCTGGTGCGCAGTCCCGACGTCAACTGGCAATCTCGGACTACGCTGCTGCCGACTTTGCCCGCAAGCCCGCTTGCGCCAATGGCCATGCAAGTCGACCCACCTACACCGTGTCCGCATTCATCAACCCACGGATGGACAGGCGCTGGAACAGCGGTGACAACGAACGGATCGCACAAGCGAACGCGTGCGGCCGCGTTGGCCAGAGTCGGTGGAGTTGGGCTTGACAGCGACTTGGACTTGAGTGAGTCGGACATGAGCGATCTGGATTCAAAATGGTCAGCAGGCAAGGAGTCGAAAGAAGGCAAGACTGGAACACAAAATGTTAAGGACGTTGTCAGATACCACCCGTGTTCGGTTGAAGGATGCGTCCGTGGATATCAGGTATGCACGGAACCCTATGCTTGGCCTCCATGGCCCGATTCACATCCGTATTCACTCGCCTTGCACACCACACTCTCCAGACGCCCAGCGGCTTGCGCACGCACCTTGCCTCTGTCCACGGCATTGTCCTCCCATCCCATCTGCCAACCAAATCGTCGCTTTCCTCTTCCTCTTCCTCTTCCTCATCAACATCCAGATGCTCGACGCCTGCGGCCAACGACCCGCTGCCCATCACGCACCACTGCCCCGTTCCCACGTGCCCGCGGTCCTACGCCAGCAAAAGCGGACTCAAGTACCACATTCTCTCGTCGCACCAAGGTCTCGTGCAAGCCGCGTCCTCGAGCATTGCCGCGACCCCTGCGCTGTCTACGGCAACGACTGCCAAGCAGCCGGCTGCTGCCGCAAGGAGGAAGCGCAAGACACGCCGGGTGAGCGATTCGCCGCCATTGTCATCGTCGTCGGCGAATGTTGCTGCCCATGGTGGTGCGAGTAGCAATCATGCGTCGTCGCCAATGCCTGGGCAGGTGCCAAAGTTTTCGCAGCCGCCGATGCCCGTCAAGACGCCCAAGAAGGATATGCCGCCGAGGCGGTCGTTGAGGCAGGCGAGCAGGGATGCTGATAATCGTCGTGGAGCGTAATTCGCCGGAAATTGAAAGCGTAGTAGGTTCAAGCCAGTGCCGCAGCAGTTACGAGTGGATGTCAGTAACAATGAGTGTGATTCCCTCAGCTTTGTGTATTTCGATTGTGCATTTTTCTCTTTACTGTTCGGTCCCAACTTCTGTTGTTTGCTCACAGTCCCAACCCAGCTCACCTTCAATCAGCCACGGTGCTGTCCTCCTATCCACCCTCGCCAAAGAGATCGTCCTTTTGTTACCCGAATCGTGCCGGTTTCCGTACCTGTTGTCCGTTCGCAGTACCCCACACACCATGCAAACATTTCATGCCCTTCGCTCGTTTGATAAAAGAGTTAAAAAGCACACAAGTATGATGTATTGAAGACCTCAACGCTAGAGAGAGGATTCAATACAGATACCCAGAATCCTGAGGCCGATTGCTATCATGAGCCACGACCACCCCACGGACCAACCGATCATGCACCGCTCTGAGCGCCCGGGTACTTGCCTCTGCCGCAATCACACAGGAGATGTTGATTTCGCTGGCGCCCTGCGAAATCATCTCGATATTGACACCCTCATTGGCCAAGATGGAAAACATCTTGCCCGACGTGCCCACCATGTTGCGCATGTGCCTGCCCACGACCGACAAGATGACTTGACGTGACATGACCGACACGCTGCCGAGCTTACGGAACTCGGCCAGCACCTTGGCCAGCGACTTTGGTTCGCCTGGAATCGACGTGGTGGCAGGTGCTGTGGACGACGAGCGTGAGCGGCCGGCACTGCTGGTAGCCGGCGAGCTCACGGTGGAGGGTGCCGGCGTGGCAGGCGCATCGGCATCGTCGTCGGCCGCGTCCACGGGCAGGGCAATCGAGACGTGGACCTCAGACGTGGTGATGAGATCCACGACCACGCCGTGCCGGTCGAGAATGGCAAAGATGGAGCTGAGGAACCCGTGCGAGTTGGATTTGCGGTTGGATCGGATGTTGACCACGACAATCGCATCCTTGATGGTGACTGCGGTCGGATGTTTTGGGTCGCGCAAGTACCGGGTCCCGCCGGGACTGTGTTCGCTGCCTGCGCCGGAATCCTCGCCACCAGGCGCGGGGCGCACCAGCGTGCCGTTGCCTTGCGGGTTGAAGGTGTTTTTGATGCGAATGGGCACGCCGGCGCGAATCACTTGGTCCATGGTGAATGGGTGGATCACTTCAGACCCATAGTAGGTCAATTCGGCCGCTTCGTCAGGCGTGATTTCGGGCAGCAGCCGCGCCGACGGTACTTTGCGTGGATCTGCGGTGAAGATGCCATCCACCTCTTTCCAGATTTGCAGCTCCATGGCGCCCATGCCCACGGCAACCAGTGCGGCGGTCAGGTCCGTGTAGCCGCGGCCAATCGAGGCGAGTAGGGATCCCGGAATCGGGCCCATAAAGCCCGTGACGACAGGGACGGGTGTTGGATCGTTTGCAGAGGCCGGGGTCAATTCGGCAAGGGTCGAGGCCAGCCTGGCAGTGACGTAGTCGTAGAAGGTCTGGTTGAGCTCTGCATCCTGCCACTCGGGCTCGACAAGGTTGGATGCATTGATGAAGACGGCCGGAATGCCTTTGGATTGCAGGACGGCGGTCAGGACGAGACAAGACAGTTTTTCGCCGGTCGAGACGATTGCGTCGCGCGATTTGGGAGAGATTTCGTCGATAATCTGAGCAACATGTCGATAATGTGTTGGGATAACGTGTCAGCCTCAGCAATTTTTCACAATGCAACGAGAGAAGAGACGTACGCGAACGGCCTTGAGAAATTGGCCGAGTTTGGCACACTCGACATGAATCTGCGCCTCGACCTCCTTGAGCAAGTCCTGGTCCTTTGCGTTGGGCAAGGCTGCTCTTACTGCCGACAAGTGGTTGGCCTCGATGGTCTCAATCACATGCAGAAAGCTCGCCTCGTCTCGAGCGTGCAGGGCAAACTCGGCCGCCTTGATGAGGAGCGAGGTGGTGCCCGAGGCCTTTTTCACAGACGACATGGCAGAGCATACGAGGATAGGCCGGTAGCTGAGCTGTTGGGTCTTGACAATCGAGGCCACCGAGGCGAGCCGGTCGGCTGTGCCGAGGGAGGTACCGCCAAACTTCATGACGACCCATGGCAGTGAGTGGGCGGAGGCGGTGTCAACGCCGTTTTCGGCGGTATTGGAGACGCTGAGGTCAAGACTTGAGGGGCGAGAGGCAATCATGCTTCATGCAAGGGAAACTGTTGGATGGTTGAAAGTTGAAGGCAACGGTGACAGGTGGGTGGGCGGGCGGGCAGAAGTTGGCGGCGGCGGCGGTGGCGAGTGACTTTATACCAAAAATGGACTGGTCACTGGCATGTCATTCTCATCATGGGAGTAACGCAAAATTTGATTGCTGTGTGATACGGAAAGAGAGAGAGAACAAGAGACAAGTGACAATGAGACGACAGATGGATGTCGCAATGTCTGTGTCCCTTTCCTTTCCGGTTCTCGGCCGAATTCTCATATTGACACAATTGCCTCAATGGCCGGCCTTGTTATCGTCACTTTTTGTCATGCCTGCATACTCACCCCGCGGTATTCCCCGGGACGCTTACTGTCCATGGACCATTCTCGGGTGGGAATAATGGACAGACGCGAGCTAAGCTCGAGGCAAGCTGGCCGTGGCGTGAAAAGGATTCTGGCCGCCGATCATCACGCCGTCATGACTCCTCATGATCAGAAATGTCCGCACATGAACGCGCACGCAATCCGCGACCCTTATCACGCCTTCAAGTTGCCCCCTTGACGCGTCACGGTCCAGAGCGCTAGCCCTGCAAGCAGAGGGGTCGGGCTCCCAAGTCACAAATCACATAAGTATGTATGGAAATGGTTGAAACAGACTCGCGACCACGCACTGTCGCCAAATGCTGCCAGCTCGAGAGAGACATTTCACTCGTCGTCGCTCTCAATAAGGCCCATCAACTCAATCGTGGAATGCGCATCGATCCAAAACTGTATGTAAGTGAAAGGGACATGAGGCAAACATGAAGTCAACCAAGAGAGCAACCATAACTGGAGGTCCATAATGAGCAGTCGGACATACATTCTTCCGCTTCTCCCGCTTTACATGGGGTGTGAGCAGGTCAACATAGAGTTGAGGGCGGTCTGAGGATGTGTGAGCTGGGGTGATCGTTGATGTGTTGTGTTTGGTTTCCTCGGAATGAGTGGTCTCCTCGGCTGTGCTGGCCGCCTCGTCTTTCTTGGACTTGGACTGGGGTGGCTGCGGAGCCTGTGTAGCAATTTCACATATCTTTCCAGTCCAACATGGCAGTTTCAATTGTTGAGGGTTTGCAAACAGATGTGTCGGGCGTGGGATCGCTTGAGTTGGGTCGCGGAAACATACGCCACCACCCGGTAAGTTGTACTTGATGACGGCAAGGCGATAAAGGACTATGCCGTTCACTGTGACATTATACTTCAACCACGCCAGTTGCAGTCTCAGCCTAAGGGGTTGTAGAGTCGGTTTGGGACAACGCAGAAACAGACGTTGTGGCAAGCGTGGACTTAAAGACAGGACTGAGCCAATATGACGGAAATGGTGCCTAGGAGGGAAGGAGGGGGACTTTTCAGAGCGACTATCGAGCATGATAAATGTGAGACCACCATTCAAAGGAATTGATCATGACGATGGAGTCATGTTGTCTCGCGACCCAAAGAATGGTTGGACGCTGCATCGAGTTATAGCCCATGGCAAGTCGGCAAGAGACCATTCTCATCAATTGCATGTGGCTTGTAATGCGGTGAAAAAAAAAAGGAAAGGAAAGCAAATAGGAAAAGAGGGAGAAGAAGGGTGAGAAAGAGAGAAAAAAAAAAGAGAGCCTCAGGAGGAGACCTTGAATTGGGAAAAAGAGAGAACACGGACCAGGAAATGGCCAGCTGACGAAGAACAAACAAGGAAAATGCTGCAGACACCCATCACCACAAAACGTCTTTGGCTGACGCAGAACAACCTGCCCCACCTGCACCCTTTGCCTCTTGGAGGCTGTGCCCACCACCTCACGGTCATCCTCACCCGAGGAGTCCCTGTTCCCTGCTGTCGTCTTGCGCTGCCCATCCTCACTACTCGTACTCCCCACACTTGCCCGACGAGCCGAAGACCTTGTCGTCCGACCCTGGCTCGGCTGCTTAGCCACCGACGGCGGATCCACACCCATCATGTCGCCGGCCTGCTTGGCCCCAGCCTCCTTGGTTGCCGACGCTGCAGCAGCCTGTGTTCCTTTGCCGGCGGCAGACCCTGCGGCGGTCTGCTTTGCCGTTGGCGGAATCCGTGGCCTGCTTTGCTTTGCCGGCAGCTGACCCTGCTGCAGTGCTGCTTGATGATGCGCCAGAATCGTCCTTGCGCCCAGATTTTGCAGCCGGCCTCACCTTCTTGCGTCGACCACTGACAGCACTGCCTTCCGGACCTCTCACCTGCTCTGCACCTTCCTCGGCCTCCTCCTCGGCCTCCTCCTCTCCCTCCTTCTCGACTGCCTGCTGCCGCCTCGACCGCCTTCCTTGCCTCCTCAGCCTCCTTCTCAGCCTGCTCGAGGTTCTCGATCCGCTTTTGCTGGTGCTTGGCCGCCATGGCATTGACAGCCGAGCGCCTGGCCTGAGACATCAACTTTCCAACTTTGGCCGCCGAGTTCTTGGTCTTGGTCTTGAGGGCGTGGCGGGCCACGGGTCCAAGTAGGCCAACGGGATCGACGTCCTTGTCGGCGTCTCGCGCAAGAACAAGTTCGGCAAAGAGTTGCTTGCCTTGTTCAATTTGCTTGGCCCGGTGGGCATCATGCACGGGCAGATCTTTGGCAAGGGCAGCGACTTGAGCGTCGAGAAGCTGCTTGCGCGCAACGCCATCGCGGGCGACGAAGGCGTCCTTTTCGCGCCAAATGTCGTACAAGGACTTGAACTTGGCCGCATCCAATGGGTGCAGAGTCGCGCAACCACGAGAGCCGACGGCGGGAAGGAATTCAGCAACGTTGGTTGGGATGCAAGTCGCAAGGTGGCTGTCGTGAACCCATTCATGGGGTGTCAGCCAGTCCGGTCGCAATCAAGATTTGTCGTGCGAGTCCAGAGAAATTGATTCCTGGAGGATCAGTTCACCGGCCTGTGTAGGAAGTAGGACCATCGGCTGGCCAGTATCTCTGGTTCAGTTGCGCCAGAGAAACGACAAGGCAAGAGAAAGGGCAGGCGTGTACCCGGATCGGCTCGTTGCAACGGCGGTCCGCTGGTAGGAAAGCTCCCCGGAAACACCTGTGCTCGCTCACATGCAGCGGCTTGTCAGGGTGTCGTTGTTGATTGACTTTTGGCGCAGGGCAGATCGTGTTGGACGTGGTCGGAGTGGCACGGGTGCGGCAGTAAGTTCGAGGGCCATCTAAGGTCACTGGCAGGACATGCCTTGTTGACATGCATGCTTGCTATTGCATGATGTATTCGGCGCTGTTTCTTGCGAGCTCCTACGGCCTCTCTACGTTGCGGCAGAGAGAGATCTGATCACAGTCCCGACGAGGCTGCCATGATGAAGTTGTCGTTGAAGTCGCAACGGGCGTGACCGTCATGGTGGCAATGGGTCCGCCCCACTCACAAGCGCAAAAGCAATTGCCAGCACAATGTTCAATGTTGAGTAAATAAGACATGTATTCCTATAAATCAGGTACAATCGTCACCTTTCGGAACCGATGATTGGACGAATGGGACTCTATTTATTTACACATAACGGTTGGTGAGCCAACCACCTCCTCCAAAGCTGAAAAAATCCAAGACAACATACCATTCTCAAACTCGCCCCGTTTCGCATAACACCGCGCACACAAATCCGTATTCCACGGGTCAATGCAATCCCGACACGCATACCTGTCGCCAATGATGGGACACGCCCGACATCGAGCGCACTGCGACTCGGCATGTGTCGTTGTGCCCGACAGATATTCTGCGAGTGCCGGGTCTACGCCGTCGTCAATTTCCAAGACCGAATCGTCTTCGCCGTCCGTGTTGTGGCCAGTGCCACTGATGAAATCGGCGTCAACATCATCGTCGTCATCGTCAATGACCTGGGCGCGCTTTCGAACCGATGCTGGTTGCAGTTTGCGAGGTTGTCCTGGTCCACGTTTGGGTGGTGGCGGATCCGTCGATGCCGATGGTACGAATGCGGTGGAGGCGGAAGCGGATGCTGGTTTGCCGGTATTTGATGGTGGTGGCTTTGCAGGTCGGCCGCCTCCTCGTTTCCCGCGGCTGCCGTTACTGGCGGTGGGGTCACACTCGTTACCAACCCGCGCAGATGCCGCCTTCTTGTCGGGCTTTGCGGGTGCGGCAGACTTGGGTTTCGCCTTTGGCTTCTTTGGCGGCGCATCCACATCCGAGATGCTCCCAAGAAAGTCGTCTTCCGTCGAACCCTCGCCCGCCCTCGGTGAAGGTCGGTGCGGCAGTGCGCGCTTTGGACTCGGTACCGTTGCAGGTTTTGGCGGCCGCGCGGCCGTTGGCTTTGGTTGCGGATTGCTCGCATGTGCAGGTGGCGGCGCAGTTTTCGGTCGCGAACGTGCAGCCGGCGCTTGAATTGAATTGTGCGATGCACCGGGGGCACTTGGCGGTTCGGGTGGAGGTCCAGGCTGCGCTGCACGCGATTTGGCAAACACATCGTAGTTGAAGTCGTCGGCAGTCGTTTTGCGCCGCTTGTTGGGGAATCGAGGCGGCACCGCACCGGGTTGTTGCTGCGAGGCATCTGGTCGCCGAGGTGGCGCACTTGCACTTGCTGCAACAGCTGCCGGGTTGCAGACCGGCTGGAAGCCGCCGAACCCGCCGCCGTTTCTGGCTGCTTGGAGTTGCCCGAAATCAACTCGTCCATCGAGTCCAACGGCACGCTAGCATACTGCGCTCCTGACAGCCGACTGAGCAACTTTGTGGCATCGTCTACCAAGACCTCCTCGCCTGCGCTGGCCACTTTTTCGCGAACAATGACCCGGCTCATACTGTCGCGGTCGCGGTGCACGTAGCGAGACCTGTCAACGGTCGAGTATGCATCTGGATTGAGTAAGATTTCGAGTGGATTCGCAAGTGGGTTGGTCGTGAGTGCAGGTGGCGGTGCTGGGGTTGGTTTTGAGACCGATTGACGTGTTGGTGCGCTTGTGGGGATCGTCGAGGGCGGTGGTCCAGTCGACGAATACAAAGGGCTATTGGTCCAGGATGGGCCAGGCGGTATGGGGTCGCTGAGAGATAGTGGAGGAAGAACCCGAGCTGCTGTAACTGGAGGCAGAGGGTCAAGAGAAGTCGGCTAGGCAAAACTGTGCGAGTCAGACCATCTGGGACGAGCATGGTGTTTTCTCACCATTGAAATCGCACCTGATGAAGTGGAATTGGCGCATGCCCAAGCTCGCTATCTCCATTGCTCCTGGGTTGTGCCAAAATCCATTCCAGACTTGGTACGTGAAGGACCTGTTGCGGTTGGGGCAGCGCAAGTCGCTACTGAAAGAAAAGTCGATGGTCAGTCGCGATGACGGGCCGGCACATGAATCAAATCAAGCAAGGCACATGTACCCCGGCTACCAGATCATCGACGAATCCTTGAGTGTCCCTTGCCGCGCGATCTCGCAGCGATTGCAGAACAAGTTGATCTCGTCTTGACGTGTCAAGTTGACGTCGGAGAAGAGATATCCCTCGCTCGACAAGTTGGATGCTGGAAAATGGACAGCAGCAATGAGGGTCAGGCGCCGGACATGTAATCGTGGACCGAAATCATTGGCAGGGGCAGTCGGGCACGAACTCTGCATCGAGTGATCGGTCGTTGGCTTGTTCGTGGATGTGGTTGTGGGATGGATCCATGGCATGGCGACGGAGGGTCTGCGGGCGGAATGGGGTATTGAGTGCAATAGGAGGCAAGTAGATGGCTGCCGCATCGGATTGCATGGAATAAATTGATGTGCGGCGTCGTCCTTCATTGGCAGGCGACTCGCCATCTCTGTCGTGCAAGGTTATCCTGAGGTTGCAGAGGTCAGTATTAGCTGTCAGGCATCGCTCAGTTCATCAATGATACTGCAATATGCATTGAATTCGACCGACATTTCATGTTCCAGAGTCCAGTTGCACGTCTCAAACAACCACCTTTTCTCCCTTGACATACACTCCCGCAATGGGCGGATCCACCATCTCGTACACAACATGTCTCCAGTCCTCGTGCCCAACCACCACCACATCTGCCCACTTGCCTGGCTCGAGCGACCCGCGCTCCTTTTCTTGGTTCAAGGACGCGGCCGAGTTGATGGTCGCCGCAACCAGCGCCTCATTCATGGTGAGCCGCATCATGACACACGCCAAGTTCATGACGTGCGGCATGGACATGCAATGTGCGTTGGGGTTGAAATCGGACCCGAGGGCAACAGGCACACCCGCATCAATGAGCTTGCGTGCGGGCGGCGGAGCAATGCGCAGCACATAGGCCGTGGTCGGCAACAGCGTCGCGAAAATGGGAACTTGCGCCATGACCGTCATGTCCTCGTCCGACACCTCTTCGAGATGCGAAATGGCCCGCGCACCAACCTGCGCGCCGACCGTCCCAGATTGCATGGGATGAAGCTCGTCGCCATGAAAGTTGATGGCCCACCCCAACTCACGGCCACGCTTGAGCACGGCCACCGTCTCTTCACGCTCAAAGACGCCCTTTTCGTAAAACACATCAATGTTGTCCACGTGCACGTCGCCGGCCTCCTGCGCGCGGACAATGGCCGGGATTTGCTCGTCGAGGATTTCGCGTGTATACTCGGTCAGCGTCTTGGTCTTTGGCACACTGTGACCGCCGAGGTACGTGACCGAAAGCTTGACAGGATGCGACGACTTGTTGTGTCGAGTGAGCACGCGCAGCATCTTGACCTCGGTTCTGTGTCGAGCCCGTACCCGGACTTGGCTTCGGCATATGTGGTGCCAAACTTTGCCATGCGCGAGACTCGCGTGGCAAGGTCGGCGAGTAGCTGCTCGTCAGAGGCATTGCGCGTGTGTGTGACAGTGAAGCCGATACCGCCGCCGGCCTTGTGGATGTCCATGTACGTGGCGCCGGCAAGCTTGAGGGCGAATTCGTTGACGCGGTCGCCGGCAAACACTGGGTGCGTGTGCCCGTCGACAAAGCCTGGCAACAGCGATTTGCCGCGGCAGTCGATGGTGGCATGGACGAGCGAGGCGTTGAACCAGGACTGCGAGACAAGGGCGTCGTGCGGGCCGACAAAGACGATGCGCCCGTCGAGACCGACGAGGATCGAGGCGTCCGCGTACGACGGCAGATGGTCCATGGCCTTGCCAACGAGGTAGGGCTCGTTGCGCGCGCAGACTGGGATCACATGTGTGGCACGCGAGAAGATGGTCTTGAAGGCGGTTCCTGGCGCCGGTGCGGGCGACGAGGCGAGGAAAGCTGGGAGGTCTTGGTTCATTGCGGGTGGGTGTGCGTATCGCATGAATGGTATTGGTCAATAATGGCCTTGAAGAGCGAGACGATGTTTGCCCAAATCTCCCCAACACACTCGTCAATGTCTGGCTGACCGCGGCCCCGACCTGACCCGACGCGGGCGCGACAACATCACCATTCGGTATGGACTGAGCTCGCTCCCATGTTTTCTACCACACTCCAAGCAATCTCGATTCTGGTCCTGCTCATCCTCAAAGCATCATTCGCGGCGCTTGGAAAGCATTAGAAAGTCAAATTAAGGCCAGGCTTGATGGATCCGCGCGTGTCGACCTCATTCCTGATGGAGCCAAGGACTGAACCGAACCCTTTGTGCGCTCATTGCTCTGGTTTTCTATTATTCTATTCAAGTAACATTACCATGCTTAACGACATAACCGCTCGGTTCAGATCAGTACCCGCAAATGGCCCATCTTCCAGAAGTTTGCAAAGACAATCACGAGCGACCCGCACGATCGGCCTTGGATCCGAGCGTACAAGGACGCTGGACATGATTGACGCTCTCCGTTGGGGTCAATCCGAGTTCGTGGACTCGCCCTATCGTATCGGCGCAAGCGGCCTCGGAAGCCAAGTATGGGCGTCTACTCGCGTCGCCCCGCTCACATTGCTTTCGTCTCGAAGCGCAATCGACGGTGTGACACTGGACAGTGACGTCACGGTCGCTAGAGACAAGAGCGCCAAGGGCGAGAGCAAGGAGGAGGACGGCCACACAAACTGGCGCGTGGAGTTTGATGACGCCATTGGCTGCTACTGCTGGAAGCGGGTCAAGCACAAGTGAATCGTGTGACTCGTACTCTGATGAACGCGGTGTACGCGGTTTGGACATATGCATGCATAGGATGCATGTCGACTGATTGTACATAAGACCTGGAACTCATGAATCATTGCATAGAGTTATGCTTTTCTCCCTCAACATTAGTGGCACGTTTCTCACATGCCATGGATTTCCACGATTTGCTGACGTCCACGCTTCTGCAAAGGAGCGAGATTTGCTCGCAGACCAGCGTGAACTTAACTGTGTCACAGGCTGTACTTAGCAACGTATGTACATACGAGAGAATGAGACAAGGACCTTGCCATGGTCATCGTGTTACGCCGAGGCAAAGGGCCGACGCAAGAATGGCCAGTTGCCAGTTGAAGACTGGTCGAATCGGCAGTCAGACGCGCCGCCGATCGCACTCAATCCGAAGGCCTGGACTTGGAGACGCACCGACATCAGTACCACAATACCGCCTGTATGCACAGATGAACTCAATATCCTACTGCGAGCATCCATGCCTCCGAACGACCTATCATGAATCCATCCGATCGCGATCGCACCATTCCGCCGCTCCGCCACCGTGCCCGCCATCACCTGGCGCCGGCCACGCCTCCACCCACCCGCGACAGCTCGCTCGCCAATCTCGGCCTTGGCCCTGGCCTTGACCTGGATCTTGGCGCCAGCTTCTCCTCCCTGGATTCACATGCGGCTCATGCCGTTACAAGAGCCAACCGCCCCCGCCTGCGCATCTGGTAGGTGGGTACCTCTCAGTACCCGGTTGGCTTCTCACTAGACCATGTTTGCTAACTCATTCTCCGTTGCATTCAGCCTTGCCTCCGACTTTTTCTTTCCAAATATTGGCGGAATCGAATCCCATCTCTACTGCCTTGCACAGGAGCTGATTCTTCGAGGCCACAAGGTCATCATCCTCACACACACCTACACCAACCGCAACAAACCCTCGCCGTACTTGCCCAACACTCGCGTCGGCGTGCGATGGCTCACCAACGGCCTCAAGGTCTACTACATTCCTGTCGTCACTTTCTCTTCACAAGCAACACTGCCCGCACTCTTTGGCTCGCTGGCCTTGTTTCGCGACATTGTCATTCGCGAGCGCATTGATATCGTGCACGGACATCAGGCGTTTTCCGCAACCTGTTTGGAATCCATCCTACATGCCCGAACCATGGGGTTGGCAACCTGTTTCACGGATCACTCGCTATTTGGGTTCAAAGATGTCGGTGCAATAGCCATCAACAAGGTGCTCAAGTTTGTACTCTCGGATGTGGATCACGTCATTTGTGTATCGCACACATCAAGAGAAAACACGGTCTTGAGGGCCAGCCTGGTGCCCCAATATGTGTCGGTGATTCCAAACGCTGTCATTGCGGACGAGTTTACGCCAGACCCCACAAAGGTCGATGATCAGTTTGGTCCGCATTTCTGTTGATGCCATTGTGTCGTGTCTCTTGTCAGCGCGCTGCTCACGTATTGGTGTGATATCAGTCACTATTGTCAGTGTTACTCGACTTGTGTACAACAAGGGCGCCGACTTACTTGCGCAAGTTATCCCTATTGTCTGCTCCCAGTACCCGCACGTCCGCTTCCTCATTGGTACCATCGACGTTTCAGCATTCTGGTCTCTGGCTTGCGCCCCCTCCTTTCTGATTCTGACCTGTCGTTTCTCCCAAACCCTATAAAGCCGGCGACGGTGCCAAACGTGTCGACCTCGAACAAATGCGTGAAAAGCACATTTTACAAGACCGCGTGACGCTGCTGGGCGCCATCCCGCACGGTCGCGCGGTCCGCGACACGCTTGTCCAGGGCCAAATCTTTCTCAACACGTCGCTCACGGAAGCATTTGGAACCGCCATGATCGAAGCAGCATGTGCAGGCCTGCACATTGTGTCAACACGCGTGGGCGGTGTTCCCGAGTTGCTGCCGGACGACCTCATCACGTTTTCGGCACAGGCGCACCCCATGGACCTGGCGCATGCGCTCGGGCTGGCGATTGAAAAGGTGGCGGTGGATGGGTTTGATCCTTGGGCGACGCACGCGAAGGTCAGGGATATGTATAGCTGGTCGGACGTGGCAAGGCGCACCGAGCGGGTGTATTATGGGATCTTGAATCGCAGCAAGCCCGACTGGTTGCATCGCCTGGCGCTGTATCGGACGGGCGGGCCCGTGGCTGGTCTGCTGTTTTGCTTTGTGGCGGCCGTGGATGTCATGTTGGTGACCTTGTTGGACTGGTGGCGGCCACGAGACGAGGTGGATGTTGCACCAGAGTTTGATATGCATGGGTGGAGGGAAAGGAGGACCGAGCTAGCGAGGGCGGCCAGGGAGGGGAAGTGATAGATTTTTTTTGTGAAGAGTTTAGCAATCCATGCAAGAATTTTACCTATATGCTCCAGCGAGATCAATGCTTTGCTTTCACCAGGTGGCCATTCCTGCAGAACATTTGCGATTGGTGCCAGAAGCCTGTGGAAGGCGTGGAAACCGTCCGCCGATCGATTGTGCACCGCAGTCGAAGTTGCGAAAACGACGCGACCTGGGTCAAACCAAATCGTCACACCACCAAACGTATGTGCCCTGCCCCTGTTGAGTGTCCACGGCGCCGATTCGTTCAAGACCCGCTGCATTGAAGCCGCACATCCACGTCCTGCCGACAGCTCAGCAAGTATCGGCCCAAATCCGACCACCCGCAGCGACTTCCGCCCACGCTCGGCCACCCACCCTGACGCCATCCATCCGCTTCGCGACAGTTACCCAACGGTTTCGATTTTCGAACAAAATCCTCCTTCAACAAGTCTACATACTGCTTCGCCAGCCGCCCCATCATGGCCGCTGTACCGCAAATTATCACGCCCGACTTTACCGTCCACGTCACGGACTCGGGCGAAAAGTTTTCCACTCGTGACCGCGTCGTCAAAGGTCTGCCTGCCTCTCGATTGCCACTCATTGACCGCCGCTCGCATGGACCCTGACCGACATTGTCTTTGAACGATTTCCGTCTATTCCTGCTGATTTTTGCTAGATGTACCACCACCGGCAACGACAAAGCCGACCAACGAGCAGTTCTTTTCCAAAAAGGACCCATCCAAACCCGACATTGAGTTTCTTCGCAACCATTTCATCCACGAGGGTCGCCTGACCGAGGAGCAAGCGCTTTACATTTTGACCAAGGGCACAGAGATCCTGCGCTCAGAACCCAATTTGCTCGAGGTGGATGCTCCCGTCACTGGTTCGTCAACCCTCGCTCCTCTCTTTTGTCTCCAAAAGCACCGAATTTTGCTTGTTTGATTCACACTTTTTTTTCACTGCCTTTTATAGTTTGCGGTGATATCCACGGTCAATACTATGATCTCATGAAGCTTTTCGAGGTCGGCGGCGACCCGGCCAATACCAAATACCTGTTCCTTGGTGACTACGTTGACCGTGGCTACTTTTCGATCGAATGCGTGCTGTACCTGTGGACGCTCAAGATCTGGTACCCGAATACGCTGTTCCTGCTGCGCGGCAACCACGAGTGCCGGCACTTGACCGACTACTTCACCTTCAAAACCGAGTGCAGGCACAAGTACTCTGAGCGCATCTACGAAGCGTGCCTCGAGTCTTTTTGCTGCCTGCCGCTCGCCGCCATCATGAACAAGCAGTTCCTGTGCATCCACGGCGGTATTTCGCCCGAACTCGTCACGCTCGACGACCTGCGCAACATCAACCGGTTCCGCGAACCCCCGACCCACGGCATCATGTGCGACCTTCTGTGGGCAGATCCGCTCGAGGACTTTGGCCAGGAAAAGACAAACGAATCGTTCATCCACAACCACGTGCGTGGGTGTTCCTACTTTTACTCGTATCACGCGGCTTGCAACTTTTTGGAAAAGAACAACTTGCTGTCCATCATTCGCGCACACGAGGCGCAGGATTCCGGGTATCGCATGTACAAGAAGACAAAGACGACGGGTTTCCCTTCTGTGATTACCATCTTTTCGGCTCCCAACTACCTCGACGTGTACAACAACAAGGCGGCCGTACTCAAGTACGAAAACAATGTCATGAACATTCGCCAGTTCAACTGCACGCCCCACCCATACTGGTTGCCCAATTTCATGGATGTGTTCACGTGGTCGCTGCCGTTTGTTGGCGAAAAGATCACCGACATGCTGGTGGCCGTGCTCAACGTGTGCACCAAGGAAGAACTCGACGAGGGCCGCGATTCGATGGATGAGGAGCGCAAGGCCGCCATCAAGAACAAGATCTTGGCTGTTGGCCGCATGTCCAACATGTTCAAGACGCTGCGCCAAGAATCCGAGGCCATCAACGAGCTCAAGGGCTTGTTGGGCACGGATCAGCTGCCGCGCGGGTACTTGGCGCTTGGGTCCGAGGGCATCAAGTCGGCCATCAACTCGTTCGAGGACGCACGCAATGTCGATCAGATGAACGAGCGGTTGCCGCCATCCGTGGGCGAGAACGGGAGCCCTCCGTCGCGGTATTCGAGCTTGGGCCGCAACAAGAGCGCCAGTTCGTCGGCTGCATCGTCGCCTGGCGCGTCGCCATTGATGGGGCCATCGCCGCTTTCGTCGGGGGCAAGCTCGGCCACTGCAATCAACTCGGCGGCTGCACCGCCGTCACCTACCAGATCAAAGACTCTCCCCGATTCCCCGACAAAGTCATCGACCAACATTGCGACGCCGGGTGCGCCACCACCGAGGTCGTCGTCGGCTGGGGCCACGTCACCCGACGTGACAAGGAGCAAGTCGGATAACAATTTGGCGAGTGCGCCAGGCAAGGACAAGGCGCAGATGGGCGCATCGCCCAACACGCAGAAGAAGAGTATCTTCAGCAAGCTCAAGGACGGCAAA
The DNA here is from genome assembly GCA_002102555.1 of Catenaria anguillulae PL171. NCBI lineage: Eukaryota > Fungi > Blastocladiomycota > Blastocladiomycetes > Blastocladiales > Catenariaceae > Catenaria > Catenaria anguillulae. The sequence goes on along the minus strand of MCFL01000007.1, from coordinate 334,828 downwards.
AAGTAGAGTCTGTTGCGTATGCACATCGTCCTCGCCGGTGTTCGGGTGTTGTGGGTTTCGTTAGTTCTCTGTCCTGTGCCCGATTTTGCTTCTCCTGGTTTCTCATTTCTTTTTTTCCGCCTTTTTCTTTTTCTCCCGTTTATTCGCCACATGTGCGCCGCGCCCAGTTAGCTTGCCTCGTCTGACCTTGCGGCCTTCTTGATTGTTGTTGCTGTCATGTTGTTTCTCTCGCTCTGCTCCAGTGCCCGCATCTTCCTTGTTTATCCTCGTTGCTTCCATTTACAATTTGTGTTCTTGACTTGGCTCTTTTTTGTTGTTTTCCTCTTGTTCTTGGCTTGTTACTCCCCTCCTTTCCTTGAAATACATTACTTGCGAAATCTTGAATCGCCTGTATTAATAAGTTGAGTTGGAGGAGATTTCTTGTCACGTAACTGCATTTGGGCTTCGGGTCGTGCCTAGTCGTGCGTCCCTTGCAACATGCATATGCTGATACTGTGTGATTCATTCTGCCACAAATCACATGAATAGCCCGGATGTCCTATGCATTTGATGCACCCAATTTGCTTTACTTGATCACCCAGCTCGCCGGTCCGCAATCATCAACCCACTATCATGCTCACCACGGCTGCCCCCGCTGCACCGACGAACACAGACTCACGATCCAACGCGGCGTTTCTGGGCGGGCTCGACAACAAGAAAATCCTCGTTGTTGGGTCGCCAAGGTCTGGCAAGTCGTGCCTCGTATCTCGGTAAGCTTTCCATCCATCAATATGGAGCATTCCTGCTCGGCCAATCAAAATCATTGTGAAAAAGGCTGATCATGTTCCATTCTCATGTGCGACCGCCATCATGCCGCAGCTACGTGTCTGACAGTTATCCGACTGAAACCAACGGGACGGTTCCGTACCATCAGACGCTCGGTGCGGACCTGGTCATCAAGCACATTGTGGACGGAGAGTGCGTCGGATGTACTCCATGGATCGCGTCACGGGTTTCTCTCACGTCCTCACGAGCGTTTACCCATGATTCTGACACTGCAGGAACCGACTCGCCTTGAGTCTGTGGTGCTTGGGTGGCCACCAGCGCTACCGATCGACGCTCAGCCAGCTCTTTACAGACGACGTTAGTGCCGTGCTCGTCGCTGTCGATTTGCTCAGTTCCAAATCCTTGGACGACGCCATCGAGTGGATGTCACAGGCTAAGGAGTACGTCCATTAGCCTTTCGACTCATCTGCACACAGAAGTGCATTTCGGCGTTTTCGCTGATCTGCTTTTTCCCCGACAGAATGTGTCCCACTGCGCTGCTATACTTGTGCGGCACAAAGGCCGACGAAGTCGACAAGATTGCCTTCAAGATGCCCGATTTGACTAGGAGCGCCAGAGACGCGGGCGCAATCGCTTTCAAGCCGACCAGCGCGAAGACCGGCGCGGGGGTCAAGGATATCTTTGAGGATATCGTGGCAAAGCTACGAGAGCTGTGACACCATGCTGTTGATGGGCCTCGGATGCCTCGTGGTCTTCGAATTGAATGTACTTGCGCTCTCATGGGAAACGATTGCGGTAGGTAAACCATGTGCCGAACCGAATCGGTGGAAATCCGTCAGGAGCGCCGGCAGCAGACGACCGACGGATGTTCAGCAGCGCGCCAGGGCGAAAAGGAATAAATAATGAGCATCATGTCGCTGGTGAATAAAGATACTCGACATTCAGGCAAACAGGAACAAGAAAAGGGGATATGATAATGCTTGAACGACGACGAGCTGGTCCGGGACGGGTCAACGCGACGATAGAGCAGCCATGGGCTCCGACGGGCCAGGAAAAAAATGACGGCGAACGAAAGACATAGGCACGCATATGCACAAAAAGACAGCACAGAACAAGGACAAGAAAAAAAGAGACATAGAGAAACCCAAGAACAGCAAAGAAGAGAGACAACGGGAAAGATCAAAGCACAGATGCATAAAATAAAACTACAAAAGCGAGAAACCAAAAGCAAACAAAATAAAAATAGATAAGCATGGGAAGCGGCACCAAGGTCTCCCCGTCACGACAAGACAAGCGCGACTCAAACATACATCCACTTTGGTGTTGCCCAACACCCGTCCAATAACTTACTCGGCGGTATCCATGGCATCGGCACCGGACGCATTTCCACTGCCCTCGGACCTGGTCCTGAGCGCCTCAAACAACCGGTTGACCTTGTTGGGGACATCGTGCTCCACCAACAGCGCATCTGGGTCCGTCACGGCACTCGAGTTTGCGATCAAGCGGACGACCTTGTGCAGCTTGGTCGATGCCACGGCCTCGGTGCTGTAGTCGGCACCGTTGACGTATTCAAGAAACTCGTCGAGCGTCGTCTTGACACCGTCCCAGTCGACCGTGTGGATTGTCTCGGCAGATACCCGCGGCTTGTCGCCGATTTGCTTGTCCTTGATAAAGGTCTTTTGCAAGAGGTGGCGCCAGCGCATGAGCGTGTCTTGGGTCGGCGCCGCCTGGATTCCGGCCTTGCGCTTGGACGTGCGCGAAGGGGTGGCGTCACCCTTGGACTGGTGTGACGAAAGGAAATGTCAGCTGACTCCAAAGCAATGGTTCTCGGAAGGAAAATCAAGCAAAACAGAACATACCTTCTTAGACTTCTTGCCATCCGCCTCCTCGTCCTCCCCGGCCGCTGCACGGCGCTTGCGCGCGGGCGTGTCAGCGGGCGACTTTGCAGCCTTCTTGGCGGGGGTCTTGCCCGACTTGCGCGACGACTTTGACGACGAGGACGCGCGGCGGTCGTGCTCATCTTCGTCGTCATCGGCAATCTCGTCGTGCACGTCGGTGCGCTTGTAGTTTTCGAGAATCTCGTACAGCGAGTCGGGCTCCTCGAGAGCCTCCTTGATGCCCTTCTTGATGGCGGCAGAGGTGCCGAGGGATTCGTGGTTGGGCTCGAGAGGGACAAGGTATTCATCGGTCACAAAGCCACTGGAAATAGAAGAGTTTGGAAGTCAGCCCTGGCAATCGAGAAGCACGGAGGAGGAAAAAAAAAAATGAAAAATGAACGCACAATTGGCCAGAGTTGTAGAACATGACGCAGTGCTCCTTGGTGGTGCGGCGCTCCTTGAGGAACTTTTCAGGCACATCCTTGTCGTCCACAATCTACAATGGTACATTCAAGCAGAATCAGCATCATTTGTCGCCGCAACAAAAAAAAATCGCCCAAGCAAGAAAATGCCGCAACGTACACGAGCGGGCCACCACGGATGCCCCTTGACGTGGGCAAACACCACATCACCAATCACATACGCATCCTTGCGAACCAAGGACGCAGCCGCCGTCGACTTGCGCCCACCCGTCGACTTGCGCGCTCCGGCCGTGGATGCGCGGCGCGACGCGGTCGCTGGCGTCGATCCATTGGCCCCGGCCGCCGCACGCGCGCGCTTGGGTGTCTTGGATTCAGCGGTGGCAGGCGTGGCCTCAGCGGCGTCGGCGTCGGTCGAAGCAGCCGCAGCCGACGCGGCCGGGTGGTCGAGCGAAAGCGACTTGGACACGGGCGACGAGGGTTCCTTGGCAGGCGAGCCGGGGGCCTTGGAGGGCGAGCCGTTGGCCACGGCGGCGGCGGCGGTGGGGGGCTTGGGCGAGCTCGAAGGTTTGGCTGGCGAGGGCGTCTTGTTCTTTGGGGACGGAGGGTGGGCGACAGGTGCAGAGTCGGCGGCGGCGGGTGCGTCCTTGGATGGGGACGCAGGGCGCGAGGGGGAGCGCGACCGGGCACGTGCGGGCGAGCCTTGGTTGGATGCCGGCTTGGCCGGGGAGACGGGCTTGGTGGGGGAGGGGGTGCCAGTCATGGTTGCGGCCGTGAATGAAGCGTGGTGATCTGCGAAAAGTGGGCATCAAACAAGGGTGAGCATACATGAAACAAAAGATGAAGCTCGGACGATGCGTGGGCGGGGGTAGGTGGAGGCTGATCAATGCGGTGGGGTGGGTGGTGGGGCCAAATTGCACGAGTCAACCGAGTAGGCAATATAACCTGGTCCGTCCAGGCCTGGGTCAGCCTCGGCCTTGGTCATGGCGCGGCGCGGCGCGGCGCAAGAGTGGACGGATCGGGCGGCGTCGGGACGACCAAAGTTTGCGCGTGTGACCGGGTCGTGAGCGTTGTGATCAACAAAGCGCACAACGACTCTGGCTATCCAGTCGACGCCGAAACGACAAACATGCCAGCAGTTGAATGGCCCAGTGTCATCGTTTGGCACGCCGTATCGGTGCAAAATGGTCTTGTTGCCTGGGACAGCGTCTCAGTTCGGGACAACAAGGTGCCGGCATCATGATGTGATCACAGCTGCTGAGGTTGATCCTGTCTCGTTGTCCCTGCGTGCCAGACGCCAAAGGTGATGACAGCCCCAATGAGCCATAGCCGATCCGACACGAATGTCAATGCTGCGGTCCATGGCCCGTATCCCTCGTTGATCGACCCACCCACCCGCCACTGCGAACGGTCTGGGGGGAGTTGTCCCCACTCCTCCGTCTCGGACAGGCAGAGTGGAGGCAACGTGTGCGAGAAGGGCCGAGCGCAAGTCTGCGGAAGAGAGGACGCACTTTTGCTGAGTTTGGGTCCGGTACGGTTTGGAATGCGCCTGTGGAAAGCAGACAGACATGAGATCAGATCAGCTTAGCAGTCAGGCATGCGGTTGCAGCCCAGCCGCGAATTTGCTCGGGCGGCGGCGGCGGCGACCGGGGGCATCAGACTTGGATATCATACATACAGGCGAGAAATGCGTAGCAACGGGCAGACACTCGGGCTGTTCGACACGCGGGAGAGAGCGCTGGTGGCCGACTGGCCGCGTTGGACTTTGGCCGTTGGCTTCTCTCAATCTCAGGCTTCTCTCACTCTCGAAAGGGATCGACACGTCACATGACCCATGCCGCCGATCCAGGAACTGCCTGCTCACGATTCTTGCTCACGAAAAATGCATGTCGCTCCGATTGGAAACGGGCGACGAGTGTATTCACCCTCACCTGCAGTCTCTTCGGTACGCAAACTCGTTATCCAGCAAGGGCCTCCGCCTCTTTGTCCCCGCCAAGACCTTTGCCCGATTGTTCTTGTGCTGTTTCTCTGCCGCCTGCAGCAGTTTCTTGGACACGCCGGCGCCCACGCCTGCTTTGGCCATAGCTTTGCCTTGCACCTTGACCCGCTTGTCCACCGTCATTTCTTGCGCATCGCCAAACGCGGCCCGCAGGCCTTGCGGCAGCTTGGGTAGCATCTTGAGGCCCATGGTGGTCGCAAATGCGTCCAGTTCCTTGACTACCGTGTAGGATGAGAGCCCCGACTGGATCAGTTTTGGAAGATGGTTTTCATCTGCACATATCAGCGTACGCAAGCAAGCAAGTTCCAGTCATCAGCAGGTAAAAACACATAATCCCGCCAGGTCACAATCGAAAGCATAGAACGCACAAACGTACAATATCCCAACATGCCCAAATATGCGGCCTTGACCTCCTCCTCGCCAACTGCGCCCTTTGCCACCGCCACCCTGACCAACCTCGCACTTGACGCGCCATCCCACTTGACCTTTGTCACCCCTTGCCCCTCTTGCTCCACCCCAATCCCCTCCACACACCCATTCACCACCTCGGCCTCCACCACGCCCACCCCCGACACTTGCTCAAGGGCGACGGCGCGCTCAAATGGCGCAACAATCGCCAACGCCACTCCATCCGTGCGCCCAGCACGTCCAGTGCGGCCCACGCGGTGCACATATGTGTCGAGCGACGCAGGCATGCCGACTTGCACCACAAGGTGCACCCCCGCATAGTCCATGCCGCGTGCAGACACGTCCGAGGTGAACAAGATGCCGGACGACGAGGCGGAAAATGCACTTGCAACACGTGCGCGAGCTGCGGGAGACAGGTCGGAGTGCATGGCGAGAATCGGAGGAAGTGCGGTGGTGGGAAGGCGTTTCGAGGCTGTGGGCGAGGCATCTGCGAGAAAGGCCGGTGTAAAGAGTGATGTAAAGAGCGACGCATACAGAGTGGTGAGGGCAACAGTGGGGAGAAACACCATGGCTTTCAGAGGCGGCGCGTTTGATGTTGCGCTTGCAAGGACTGAGCGGTGAATGAGCGCGTGCAAGAGGGCGGGCTGCGCTGCCATGCTTGCGATCGAGTAGAATTGGCGGATCGAGTTGAGCGGAGTCGCATCGGTGGTTGGAATGGTTGAAACGGCGTGAAAGCCTGGGCGGAGCGACGTGACCGCAAGTGATCGAATGGCTGCCGAGTAGGTCGCAGAGAGCAGCAGTGTTTGTCGGTTGGCTGGTAGGTGCGCGAGGATGGTGGAGACTTGATCCTCAAAGTTGGAGTCAAGCATACGATCAGCTTCGTCGAGAATCAGCTGCATTGAGTTTGTCGGTCAGTCGTGAGCATGTAACAGGGTACATGTCAAGGGACGACATACCATGTCCACATTGGAAAGAATCCGCGGATGTTGTGAGAGCACTTCCAACAACTTGCCTGGCGTCGCAACCACCATGCCGGTCGCCAACCAATCAACCGGCTTGTCCCGCAGTGCCGCTGCAGAACTTGTCCGCGGTTCGGGAATCGCACCAGCAATGACAATCTTTCCCAGTGCGCCTGGTGCATTCTTGACCAATATCTCGGCCTCGCGCCGAGTTTGCTGGGCCAGCTCCCGTGTCGGTGACAAGATCAAGACCTTGGGCCCACTTCTTGCCTTGGTTGGCTGCGACAGGTGTGTCAAGGCAGGGGCGAGGAACGCAAGCGTCTTGCCGGACCCTGTGGGTGCGCGGATCATGGCGTCGGGGCCACCCGAGACAAGGTACTTGTGGACCGCAGACTGGACGGGTGTACAATGGGTAAAGCCATGAGCTGAAGAGATGGCTTGCGCGATGGCCGCAGAGGTTGCTTTGGTCCACGGGACCAGGGAGGACGGTGGAGGGACGTAGGTGAGCCGCGGGGTGGTCTTGGGTCTGAGCTTGGACTTGGCTGACCTGCTGGCGGATGTAGAGAGGCTCCTGCGTCCGTTCAGATTGAAGCCACCGTGGCCCTCAGTTGCCTGGTGGAGAGAGTCATGCAGACCGCGAATCGGTTGCGCTACCGTGGTGATACAGCGGACGACATGAGCACAAGGGGCTGGCTGGACATGTAGCAGCAGTTGCGCGAAGTGCCGGCGACACAGCGGTATTGAAGAAGTCATTGCGACAGCTGTCATTACCTGATATGATTAATAAAATCAGATGAAGTCGAATCGATCATCGGTCCCCGCCACCATGAATTTGCCCAGCCCTAAGCATACACTCTGCACTTCACGATTGTTGGTGTACGCCCACTCTTTTGCCGAAGCCGCAACAACAAGTGCCATGACCTCTCACTCCGCTGGAGCTGCTACCGTGCATCGGCCAGTGCCGCCGCCGCTGGTGCCGGACTTGTCCACCCGTCCTCTGGGCACATACCTGTCGGCGGTCGCCTCGGACTTGTTGCCGTGGCTTTATCATGGCACAACCATGGCCAGCTGCCCCGATTCCATCATAAAATCACTGCCCGTCCCCGTTCGCACCGTGGGAACGCTCCTCTCGAGCGATCCAAGTGAGCAATCAGCGACGCTGAGTCTCGCGCAACATGATCTCACACCCTTGTCGTTGCAAAGGCAACAGCGCACAGATCAACCGCCGGTGATTACGGTCCAGTTCGATTTGGTGCCGGCCATGGCAGGGTTTCCCCTTGGATCGACCGTGGATGTATGTGGCGAGCTCAAGTCGTTTGCCGTTGGCGAGGATCGCGATGCCACTCTCGGTATTCAAGTCCGGTTTGCGTGCGTGGTGGACGGCATGGACGTACGGCTGTGGGCAGCGACGGCATTGGCCGTGCGAAAGGCATGGGCACTCTGACCGTGACGGCCGCTTGTCCCTTTCCGCATTGGGATTCGCGATTCAAGAAGTGCATGGTAACGTCTCACGTGAGATCGGCATCAAGATCTGCATGTGTTCGCCACCCTCCATTTTCGCCAGCACCACCTGCCAAGGTTTGCCCACACCCAACGCTCGCTCCCTTGAATCAATAGCGTGCCATCGAGCTTAAACTTGTTATTGATCCACCTTTGACGACCTTTTCCTTGTCAATTTCGCCTGGTACGACATTGTTGATTTGGCGTCTCTCCGATCCGCAGATCCAATCCGATCCAGCTGCTAACCAACACAAGCCACCTGTTTTCGTTATCAGACTCGCAACAATCTCCTTCCTTCCAACAACATGAAGCACATTGCCGCATACCTTCTCGCCGTCCTCGGTGGCAACGAGACCCCCTCTGCCGCCGATGTTTCCGCCATCCTTGCCTCGGTCGGCATTGACGCCGACTCTGAGCAGCTTGCCAAGGTGATTGCCGAACTCGAGGGCAAGAACATTGAAGAGGTGATTGCTCAAGGCTCGACCAAGCTCGCGTCTGTTCCCGCTGGCGGCGCGGCCGTTGCTGCCGCTGGCGCTGCTGCCCCCGCTGCTGGTGGCGCTGCTGCCGCTGCCCCCGAGGCCGCCAAGGAGGAGGAGAAGGAGGAGTCGGATGAGGATATGGGCTTTGGCTTGTTTGATTAAGTGTATTTGTGAGAAGGCGTGTGTTTGTGTCTCCTTGTTGGCGCCATTGGAGCCCAGTCCTCCTTGGCTGTGTTGGTGTCGAAGACATGAAGAAGCAATACAACGCTGTTTTTCCAGCAGAGATTGTCCATTTGGCACGGTGCCGACCAGCAATAACTCTATTCATGCAATGGTCCACAATGAAGAACGTCAGGCCAACACATTCTGCAGACATCCGTGGCGAAGTTGGCTGGCAGCAGCAGTAAGTACGATCGGTGGTCGGTAGCAGATTACTGGTCTGGCCATCATCGGTAGTGCTGGAGGGGAACACTGATTATCGTACTGAATTCAATGCAACGACCCATGCAAACTTGACGCAATACAGCTCTACTCGCAAATTCAATCAATGTCACTACTCAGGTGCGGTCCCCTCGCCGTCCAAGCGCAAGCATGGCCACCATGGTTGACCTCAATTCTCATGATCGTTTCTTCATCACCAGCTTTCTGCCCGCACCAAAGAGTGCACCGGCCGCTGACCCGCCGGCTCCCGCGCCATCTGCACCTGCTCCAAAATCCCAAGCGCTCGCTCGCCAATCCGGCCCGCCGCCCTATGGCCATCGCCAAGGGTTTCAGCCTCGCCGGCCGGCCGACTTTGGGGATGGCGGCGCCTTTCCCGAAATTGACATGTTACAGTATCCGCTCGACATGGGCCGCGATAAATCGGTGCGTCCCGTCTCATGGCATAGTGCCTCCTTGTCGTTGTTTTGTTTTGTGCCTCTCCTCACGTTTTCTCGCCGCCCGTCCATTTTACAGGCAGCCACGTCCACAACGGTCGCCCTGCAAGTCGACGAACACGGCCGTCTCCGGTACGACGCGCTTGCCCGCCAGGGCCACTCGTCGGACGCCGTCGTGCTTGCCGAATACAAGGACTTGGTGCCCATGGACATTCCCGCGGACGCGCACGAGCGGTGGACAAAGCCGTCCGAGGAGGAAGTTGCTGCCACGACCGAAAAGACTCGCAAGGCCCTTGAACTCATTGTTTCGGGCAAAGTGGCGTCCATCAAGCCGAGCGAGGTGGTCAAGGCCGGACGGCCGGGCGCCCCGACCATCATCAAGTATACGCCAACGCAGTTGGGTGGCAAAGAGGGAAAGACAAGGGTCATTAGTTTGGTTGAGCAGGCCGTGGATCCCTTGGAGCCACCAAAGTTTGGGTTTAAGCGGTTGCCCGCCGGTTCGTTCCTCTTTGGATTCACTTGTTTAACCCTGCCATTATGGATTCTTTTTCTCATGTTTTTGCGGTGGTGGTGTTTGCATAACAGGCCCGCCCTCCCCGCCTCCGCCGGTCATGCACTCGCCGCCACGCAAGCTCACGAAAAAGGAACGCGACGAATGGACCATCCCGCCGTGCATTTCAAACTGGAAGAATGCAAAGGGATACACGATTCCGCTCGACAAGCGCTTGGCCGCCGACGGCCGTGGCTTGCAAGAAACCGTCATCAACGATCGGTTTGCGCAATTTTCAGAGGCATTGCAAATTGCCGAGCGGCACGCGCGTGAAGAGGTGCGGCAGCGCGCCGTTATGCAAGCAAAGATTGCCGAAAAGGAGCGTCAGCTCAAGGAGGATGGGTTGAGGCAGTTGGCGCAGGCAGCGAGGGAGGAACGTACCGGGTTTGGCGGCAGTGCTGCTACACGCGGCGAGACCGCCGCGTCCCTGTCGGGGCGGCGGTACGACGACGATGACGATCAAGGTAGCGGGAGTGACGGCGAGAGCGACGCTCAGAGGAGTGACGAGGACGACGAGTCGTTCCGCGAGCGCGAGGCGTTGCGCAGGGACAAGCAGCGGCAGTTGCAGCGCGAGTATCGCATGTCGCACATGGGGACCGAGGCAAAGGCCAGGCATGCAAAGTCCATGGAGGATCGCGACATGTCCGAGAAGATTGCGCTGGGCGTGGCCAAGCCCAGCGTGTCTAAGGAGGCCTTGTTTGATTCACGGCTCTTTAATCAGAGTGAAGGGTTGGGCAGCGGGTTTGGATCTGAAGATGGTCCGCCTCTTTCTCTTTCTGGGCTTGAAAGTTGAGCATGATTTCAACTCACCACTTGTCGTGTGCTTGTAGCTTACGATGTGTACGACTCTGCTCTTTTCTCGGGTGCACAACACGGCATCTCGTCCGTGTATCGCCCTGGCACTCGCGGCGACTCGGAAACATACGGGGGCAGTGGCGATGCCGACGCAGCATTTGAATCGCTTTCGTCGCGAACCGACAAGTTCATGCCTGCGCCTGGCCGCGGCTTTTCCGGGGCGGATCGCGGCTCTGCCGGACCGAGGGATGGGCCTGTCGAGTTTGAGCGCGCGTCGGATAACCATTACGGCGGATCAGGTCCGCCGGCTGGGTCGACAGATGTGTTTGGCGTGAATGATTTCATGAGTCAGGCAAAAGGCAGGGGACGGGAGAGGGAGGAGGAGGATGATGGGAGGGGTGCAGATGCGAGCAAGAGGAGGAGGCATGATTGATGTTCTTGCTCTTCTCGTTGTTGAATTGGAGAATGCCGTGCGATGAAAGACAATCCTTACACGTCGCTGTTACGTCACCCTGGACAGTTTGAACGTCTTGTGCTTGATGCCGCTCGCCATGATGCTGAACATGGTCGAGTTGCTGGCTACATACTTCCCTCGCTGCTGCTCGTCACTTCTGCCTGGTGGTCTGCCGCCACACTAGGTAGAAAGCGGTGGGTATTCTATGTGTATGCCGGTACAGGGAACATCAACACGTTCTGATGTGGGACTGAGGCCTTTGTGACAAGCAATTTCTGAGCAATTTCCTTGTCTCGTATGACAATGTGCTTTGATTGGCTGAAGGGGCATGAGTGAAACCGGCCGAGCGTGTGAGACAAGCCACGTCTGTCGTCGAGAATCGGCTTGTGCCATCATCGCACCATCCACAGCCACGCCAGCATCCAATCATCAAAGCCCCACATGGCTCATACTCACACTCACGCTAACTTGAGCTCACCACTCGAGCTTGCCGGCCACCGCGGCCCACCGCTCAAAGTTTCGCACGAAGATTTGGCACCTGGCCCACGCGGACGCCTCACCGCCTCTCCCGGCCCTCTCTCTATCTCTCCGGTAATGTGACACCGATCCTTTATAGACTGAGAAGTGCCCCCCAATTCCTCCTCACTGCCCAGCACCCTCTTTTGCTTCAGATCCTTCACGGACCGACTCCTTGCTACGAATCGGGCCTCATCCTCCAACGACAACGACTACGACGACGCTCGGAACGCCGCCATCTCCTACTCCCCTTCCAATAGACCCCCCCTCCGCCGGCCGGTCATTCTCCACTCCTCTCACCCTTCGAGATCATAGACTCATCCCTCGTCCGCATCATGACTTCCTCATACGCTCTCTTGTCGCTCCTGGTCGTTGCAGCGGTCGCCCAGCTCGCTCAGGCTCAGGTTGGCGGTGGTGCTGCTGGCGCCATTGTCGACGCTCACAACCGGTTCGTACTGCAGCAACTCTCTCGGCACTCTGAACGCAACGCACCCAACTGACTCATTGAATCTGATTCCTGTGTCCTTGTTCGTCAATTTTCACTAGGTTGCGTCGGTCGTACGGCATCAACCAGATGGTCAGCTGGTCCGGTGAACTTGCCAGCTATGCCCAGGGCCGTGCCAACTTCCAGGCCCGCTCGTGCCGTCTCGACCATGGTGGTCTCCGCCGCGGTACTGGCGAGAACTTGGCCATGGGCTCTGGCAGTGGTGATCTCAACAACATCATGCGCCTGTTGGTCTTTGGGTTGCCGAAGGCCCCTCGGGCGGCCACTGGAAGCAAATGGCTTGGGCCCAAACCACCCAAGTCGGTTGCGCCATCTCGTTTGGGTGTGGCTCGACCTACCTTGCCTGCAACTACAACCCGCCCGGCAGTGTTGGTGGCCAAAATGTGTGGACCGGTAACCCGAGTGCTCCGCGCCCGCCTCCGCCGCCGCCCGCCGAGCCCACGCGCCCTCCTCCGCCGCCGCCCACCACCACGCCTCCCCCGGCTCCGACTCCGTCGGCTGCCCCGACGCCCGCATCGGAAACGCCCGCTGCCGCAGCTCCCTCGGAATCCCCACGTCGCCTGCTCCGGCCGCCCCCGAACAGCCCAAGGGTATCTTTGACTTCACCATGATGTTCCCGCCCGCACTCCCCGGTGACTCGACCTCGGCCGCCGGTTCCGTCAACCCGGACGCCCCCGTGCCTGCACCCAACGCCAATGCTGGCGGCAGCCAATCCGGTAACAAGTCGGGTGGTCGCATTGCCGGTGGATCCAACACGGACGACAATGGCCGTGTGACGCTGTCGTCCGACTTGCAGAGTTCCGCAAGCGGCGTGGTTGCTGGTGCCCTCCCGGCTGTGGCCGCCATCGCTGTTGCCGGTGCTGCTTTGTTTGCGTAAGTGGATGGATTCTTCTTGTTGTTTGTTGTCTCTTCATCATTGATGGACTTGGGATTTTCTTTCCGCTGATGAACATTCATTGGATGAGCGTCACCCCTTGGCCCGTGATTGTGATTTTGCATGCCAGTTTTGCCTTTTTGTTGGTTGTTTGCTCTTGGTGGTGTTGCGTTGGATTAGATATATCAAGTACCGATAGTTGATTGTTCCGTAGCATAGAATTGTCGAAGGACCAGCTTAACTGGAGACTACGGCAATCTGGGGCGACAAGACGTTCCTTGTTCAACCTTCTCAGGGCGGACTCGAAGAGATGAGCGAGTTTGTGATTTCATTTCAGAAAAGAAATGTTCGATGAAGAGCAAAAGTTACAAAGTGATGCAGTCCTGCTTATCAGCCAGAAGATGCAATTCTCCACCACATTACCGCTGCAAATGCGCCGGGGCGCGGTCCGCCATGAGAATTTCCTGCGACCCAGAAACCCATTTCGTTTCGGCTGTGCCATGGGTGCAAGGCCGCCCTCGACTGCGAAGGGTGGTGTCCCGTGCGCGTAACACGCTTTTGCGAACATCGGCAGAAACGATTGAAGAGAAAACCCAGGGCACACAAGAGGACGAGGCCAATGATGGCCGAGACAATCCAGTTGCGCGAGATCCATTCAATGGCGCCGCCGACCAAGTCGGCGTCGGAGCATTCGCCATTGAAGCACATTCCCTCTGCGAAAGAAGTGTGGGAAACATGGGTCGGTCAGCGCGTCAAGGATTGAGAAACGGAGCGACACAGTCGGGAATCGCACTCTTGCCGCAAGGCGTCCCGTCAAGAAATGAACCCGAGAGCGGACGACAACCAAACACGTTGGAACGGCAAAACAGCTTGCACTGTCCGGTGAAGAGGTTTGGGCTGTCGAAACGATGGCAGTCAGGAATCACGGCCATTCATTGGATAACCATACGCAACAGATAAACGCACCATTCGCCCATGATTTCATCAATGTCCGTTGCATTGACGCCCGCCACCTGACTACGCAATATACACTGTTGATCCCGAGTCGTACATTGCCCACTTGCACAAGTGCCTGTCGTGACGTTCCCAACGACGCCCTCGCCCGTAAGTTGGCACGTGTTGCCATTGGGTGCAAACTCGTCCTTGGGACACAGCTTGGAAGTTCCGTCGCAAAACTCGGGTCTGTCGCATTCGCCACGGGATGGGCGGCACATGGTCCGGGTGCTGTTGGACACGATTTGGCACGAGCGGCAGCATTCGTCGGACTTGTCGCTGGGTACGTTTGTGAAGGTACAGGTCAGCCTTGGTGGATGAGTCAACGAAAAGTGAGGAACAGGTCGGGAACGCACTCGCATGTTGCGCCTGCTTTGAGAGTGCAATTCGTGTTGCAGCACGCATTGTTGGCACACCCATCTCGCCCGCCACAGTCACACTGCTCGCCGTCCTCGACGATCCCGTTGCCACACTGCGAAATGCTCACGACTGGCCTGGTGCCTGGATCCGCAAAGCACGTCCCCAACACGCCATACCTCGAGCAAATCTCGTTTGCCGAGCACGGACTAAACTGTGGGCTATCGACCCTGGTTACTGGATTCATGACAAACGATGTGGAACACGCATTACATGCGCCGCCCGCGGCCGCCGCACACGAGCAACACCCCAAGTTTGATCCACCCGACGAACAATCTGTGTTGGGTGTACAATCATGCCTGCCGCCCATGTTGTGTCCAATCTCGTGCGCCGTGATGAGCCACTCGCCATCGGGCGGCAGCGACGGTGGGGATGCGGTCACGCCCGTTCCCGACACGTACTCTGTGGACCCGTCGGCCGCGGCTTGCGAAAACGCGCGCGAATTGCACACCATGTTGAGCCATGCCAAACCAATCGTCGATCCTGACGAACATGCAGTGTACAGGTGCCACAGGCCTGCGCCGTCTTGGCGTGTCCCTCGCCATTGCGAAAAGGCCGACAGCCGGTCGCCCATGTCGAAGGCCGGGCTGCACGGCACGTTGAAGGCTGGCGAACTCGTGTCGTTGCATTGTGGGAAGGCGACAACGTCCAGGACGCCGATTTGCATGTTAAACTGCTTTGAAAACAGGTTGGACACGGACAGAAAGTTGGACAGGGCACGTTCGCGGGCGGCTTGCACCGAGCCGTGCTTGGTGATGTAGGTGCAGTCGAGGGCGACGCCAGTGTATACAATTTTTTTGCCTGCCAGTCGTCAGAGTGTGAGCAGTAGATGGATATGGTTATGCAGTGGATTGAGCAGCTGCCGCGTACTGGTTGGGCAACCACGTGGAGCTGTCTGCCGACGCATGAGCATTTGAAACGGTGAGTGTGATTGTAGCGACGTGAGCGGGTCAGCGTGGAGCAGCAAGTCGCGCGAAACGGTGGGAAGGCTGTCGGATCCGCAGACATAGTTGGTTGCATTTGAATCTGGCCGCGTTCGATCAGAGGATTGGTACATGACAAGCGCAGATTCGTGGGTTGAGTGCGGTACACTTGCGTCGAGATGGCGGCGACGCAAGTGGTTGTATTTGGCAATTTGAGTGATGTGGTAGCCGTCACCGTAGATTGTAAAGTGTGCGTCAATCAGTGAGAGTCCAAGTCTGGAGTACAAGAGTCAGTCACTTTCAGGCGTTGAGCAGGCGATCGCATTTCGGGCAGGCATACTCGGTGGATCGTCGAAACAAAAACGAGGCGTCATGGTGATCTGAAGAGGATGCGACCAGTCGTCGAGCAGCAACTTGCCTGGCGGTAGACAATTGCATCAGCCGAATGCACACAATTGTAGCGGAGATACTGTCAGTGATCAACCAGAGCGACTCTGGCCACGGACCCGTTAACGCCACGAATTCCGAATGTAATCCGGGATCTGCTTTCGGGTGCAGCCCATCCCACGGCATCACCTCGAATCTATGTACATGATTGTCGCCGACCTTCACTTCGAGCATGGCGGCGGGAACCCTGTCGCTGCCATGTAGGGCCGTGCGTAGACTGGGCGGTGTTGAACCAGAGTGATCGCAGACGGATCAAGCACGCGAATCCTGGAGAGACCATGGGTAGAGCCATGACTCGTGCTAGCGGCAAAGGTAGACGAGTTGAGCGAAGACTGGAAGAAGAAGAAGAAGAGGGACACGAAGAGCAGGCCGGCTGTCGTTCGTCGGAACTTGAAGACATGAGGAAGAAGAATGGTCGGGCCGCGGGACGCGTTCTGGCTTGACTGCAATGGGTCGAGGGGGCGTAAGCTGGGCAGGAAGACATGTTGCAAGCACGGGGTATGAGTGCATATGAGGATTGCATCGAGTGTATTCATGTATGTCACGCAATACCTTGCATTGTTTGGCGGTCCAGTCCAGTCGATCGATACTGTTGAAGTAATGGCAAGTAAACATCGATCGCGACTGCGAGGTTCACTGTCACGTTACCAGGTTGTCCTGCCTCTTGGATGAAGACACTGATTGTTTTCTGTTGCAATTGCATCCATCGACTGATCCTCGAGCTCCCTCGTCACGGTCGTTTGGCGGTCGTTTGGCGGGTATGTCTAGCACCGGGGGATTGATACCCCAGTTGTATGTTAACAGGTTGCCCGCTCCTGCCGCGGCACGCAAGGACGCCCATGATGCCACTAAGTCAGAGTCGAGGGCATGTTGTCACACGTGAGACTCTGTCTACGGGACCACTGCGGCGACTTGGGTTGCCAATCGCTCGGAGAACCAAGAGCCCGCCATTCAGAGGCCAGGACTGTGGTTTGGCCAACCGGTCGTCGCCGACGTCAGTCATTGTACCTGAAGCGTGCCAGCCAGTGACGGTAGACAGTGCCGATGGATCGCTCGAGTGGAGCATGTTATACCTTGCTTGCAACTTTGGGAGCTTTCACATTCGAAACGATTAAGTTTTCATGTTTGCAAAACAAAGATACATTTGTATGTCACACCGAAGACAGCGAGAATATCTCAATCCTTGCCTGTCAGACTGGCTGTAGACTGGTGGCTCAAACAAGAGTGGAGGCAAGCGACAAGTGTATACATGAGGACAAGCTACACTTTTTACTGGCCACCAGCGACCCCGGCCTCCTCCATCCTGGCCAACTCTGCCTGTTGCCTGCACACGCTCGCGATCACGTTGCCAAACTCGGCCAAATCCCTCACCTTGCGCAGCGGCAATGCCATCAAATCAAACGCCACGGCGATGTTCTCGGGATGCATGGCCTTTTCAATCTGGGCATCTTTGGATACCGCTGCGAAAAGTGCGTCAGTAACAAGTTGCACGCGCCCATGCGCTCAAACACCGTGACGGCCTCAGCAGTGGTGGAATGCAGTTTTGCTTTCGCCTCGTCGCCCATGTCCGACTCAAACGTGGCCTCGTGAATCAAGAGTTGCGGGCGCAGTCCACCTGCGCGGCCAAGTTGCACGAGCCGGTCAGTCGGGCGCGTATCGCCCGAAAACACGAGCGACAAGTCTGGAGAGGCGCTCGACACGAGCCGTAGGGCATAGCTAAACGACCGGTGCACCACCACGGTCGTGTGCAGTGATGCAAGCTCGTAGGATGCGAGCACGGGCACCAGCCGGTCGGGCGTGCGTGGGAGCTCGGTAATGTCAAGCAGGCCGTCGGCGAGCGGGCCAAGGGCCAGGTCGTCCATGGGCCGATCGAGCTCGGTTTCGACCAGCGTTGTGGACACGGCAGCGGCATCGTCGGCTTGGGCGGACGTGGTTCCGGCGGTACCAGCGCGCGCAGGTGAAGATGGCGAGGGAGAACGCGACCGTTTGCGCTGATTGTTTGATGTTGTCCTGCCAAATGCATCCGTGGCGACGGAAGCGAGTGCCATTGGGCTTACTTGGGACGGTGTTGGTTCCACCTTGGCATCCGGACGGGCAGCAGTAGCCTTTTGCTTGTTTGCGCCACCGCCTCGGTACCCTTTGCCTGCCGTTTGCGCAGCCTTTGCGGCAGTTGGGTCAATCAGCAAGTCGCCCGCATCCACAAATGTGATGCGATCGAGCTTGATTGGATGGAATGAGTCGAGTTCGCGCAAATAGTTCCATAATCGCCACGGGCCAATGATGGTGATTGCATGGTTCGTCTCACACAAGATGCGTGCAAGGCCCAAATGGTGGTCGGCGTGCAAGTGCGAAACAAAAATGAGCCTGAGCGACGACAACAAGTGCTGGAGCGTCGGGTGGCGCAGTTGGACCAGGTTGGTTGGGGCCAAGGTTGCCGCGGGCGCGTCCGAGTCAACAGGCAGCAAGCGCGAGAGCTGGCCAAGGGTGCCTTCGCCACAGTCGAGCAAGATGGGACCTGCAGGTGTGGAGATCAAGGTCGACGACACGTTGCGGAAGATGCTTGGGATGGCCGACCCAGTGCCCAGCGGGACAATGACCCAATCGCCATCGTCTTGAGTGACGGGCACGCACTCGGTCGTATGATCCTTCAACTTGTCGTTGGATGCAATCAATCGGGACGCAGTGGCCAGAATGTCTGCGCGCTTGGCGTGCTCCATGGGCTCGACAATGTACTTTGGCTCAATGCCAATGTTGGTGAGCGGCTTGGCCAGGGTCACACTGGGCAGGTTTGCCACGGGCGAGAGCGTGTGACGTGCGGGCTCTTGTTGGTACGCGGGAAAGTAGCCGGGGACGGTCAAGTTGAACATGGACTGGGTCACGGCCGATGAGGTGAAGCTTACGGGCTCGCCCGCATAGTCTGGGCCAATGAGAAAGTGGCGCGTGGACGGGTGGAAACGGGTCGTGTCCTGCACGAGGGCAGCAAATTCGGGCGTTTGTGCAACGGATTTGCCAACCAAGTGAAAGGCAACCACGTCCTTTGGATTGCCGTGGTCAAGGATGGCGGCCAGCGGATCGCTCGCGTGGGCGGTGCGGACATGTTCGACAGTCGGCAGGTCCAGGACGGAAAACACTTGGGCGGGTTTGGCCGGGCCAACAACGTCCGAGGGCTGGATAACTCGGCCGTCATCGAGCGTGACCGAAAGACCGCGCTGCAAGCGTCCTATTGCGTGGGTTATCAAGGAAACGGAGCAGAGGTCAATTCCAACCAGAGCAAGGACTGAAAATGAAAGAGATGAGCGTACCAAAGTTTGGGCCAGGCTTCAAACCCAGAGCTTTTGCAGCCTGGACATCAAACTTTCCCGGGACTTCGGGCCCGCGAAACACATAGGCCACAGAGCAAGGGAACGGCGTGCCAATCAAACTGGCAGCATCGCCCTTGATGGGTGGTTGCTGTCTCGGGCCCTTGTTGCGTTGCATCCACTTTGAGAATCGCTCGGGCAAATCGTCAATGACCCTGCCTCACCAGCGGACTTGCTCGTTGTCGTGTGCGGACAACATCTCGGCCTCGTGTTGCTGGCCCGACGGAATCAACAAAACCGATTGCACTTGCACATTTTCATCCTTGAGCGCATGCACACCTCGCCGGCATTCCTGGACCGCTCGTTGACGTTGAAGTTCATGACGCCTGCATAAATAAAGTGGCGGAACGACGCCATGAGACGATGCATGTTGGGCGGGCCGTGCAATTGGATGGGGCCAGGCATGGATTCGGCCGTGGCATCCGATAGCGTCAGCAGCATGCCGGGCAACCCCCGACCGTTTCCCAGTGCAGACGAGAAAACAAGATGTTTTTCAGCTTTGGCAGACGGATCTTGTGCTCGGTGCAATACCTCTGCGTGCCTTCGCCGCAGTTGACGAGGTACCGCTGCGAGTCGAACATGAAGAGCACCGAAGGGGCGCAGTCGGTAGCGCCGGCGCCGAGAATTTGGACAGAGTATTTCATGGTGCGCCGTTGTGGTGGAGTGGGAAAAGGGCAGGGATGGCACGGAAGCTTGACACGGCAGTCGAAGGATAAGGATACGAGAGGGAGAAAAGGCGCCAAGTCGACGAGTGGCGACGACGGCGGTCAGGGTGGTGAGCAGAGACACGGCGGCGGCGACGGTGGGGATTTGAGGGCTGGCAGCGACGACGACGGTTCGGATTCGACGCGGGGCAACAGGTCGGATCCAAGGGACGGCGGCGGCAGCAGCGATCAAGTCACGAATTAGGATGGGGTTGGGGGGTCACAGAGTCACGGCCGGGTCATACGGGCAAATGTACTTTCATGGATACAGTTTCATTTGCGCTTGCCAAGTCATGGCTGTCTGTCGGGCCATTCTCCGGGGACACCTGCGAGTCGCGATTTTGGATTTGTGGTGTTCAGTCACATGTGTGTCACTGGACGAATCACTTGGCGAGCAAGACAGAAGCAGCACGTTATTGGTTATGTTTTCAAAAACTACAGCCACACTCACACCTCAACCGCCTACCTAACTAATAACTACTCCGCCTTGGTCTTTCCACTCGACCCGTCCTTGTCGGCCAACGCCTCAAACCCGACCCACTCCCACGCCTCCACGGCCTGCCCGCGATGTTGCACGCATACGCGCCGGACATTATGATCCCTTTCCAACTCGACCTCGACCGCATACCACACGCGGCCCCACTCTGCCACCGTGACTTTGGCCAGCTTGTCCACATACTCGCGCTTGAACTTTGAATGCACTGCATGAAACCCGAGCACATCGCCAACAGGCTGGCGTGCCAGCAACTCGGTGACTTGGACGGCCAAGGACGCGGCCAGTTCGCGCAAGTACAGGTTGCGCAAGTACCGTTTGCGCCAAGCGGTTGCAATCAGAGCCGCTGTGAGTGCGCCAAGGGCTTGGCGCCAGTACTCGTGGACCATGGCACGCAGGGCGCGGCGCATGCGGCACGTGAGCGGGTACACGGGCCGCAGCGCCCGCACGCGGTCCAAGTCGTCTTCCAGCGCATACATGTCGTCGTGAACCCAAAGTGCGGTCCAAGTCGGTGGCAAAGTCTGGGTCCGTGAACACGAGGGCGAGTGCGCGGTCGGCGTACACGGCCAGTTGGCCGGTGGTACGCCACGTGCAACATGGGAGAGTGCGCGCGCAATGTATTGTTCACGCACGTCCTTCCTGGTGACCCAAGCACTGCTTGCGTCACCCTTGTTGCCGCCTGACTCGGCCACACATTGCGCGCGGCCTGCACTTTGGCGCAAGTCTTGCACCACCTCGTGCACCACCTTTTCCACATTGGCACGCAGCTGGTCGTCAGGCACACATGCAAACTCGCGGCCGCCCGCGGCAAGCGACCACCCCAAGGGTTGCAACATGGACTCCTTGTCCTTGCACGCAACCAGGCGGCCTTGTGCGTCGCAGCGGGCGTGGGCGGGCATGCGTGGCACGTGAGCCCGCCCGCAAGCCAAGTGCGCCAAGCGTGTGCATGGGCTTTTGGCGGCAGAGTGCGTGGACGGGCAGATGCAGTGGTTGGGCAGTAAGGTAAAGTGGCGCGCACGTACACCCAGGCGGCCAACCAAGTCAATAGGAGAGTTGGAAGCAAAAGGCCAAGGCGCGAGCACACGGTGTCTGTGCGCGAGCGCCGGAAAGGCTTCTTGGTTGACTTGAGCCTTGGTTGGGAGGAGCGCAGCGGGCCGCGGAACTCGATCGACGGAGAGAGGGTAGTGGAAGGTGCGACGGGTGGCCGCGGGGCGGGAATGCTTGTGGGCCGGTGTGAGAGGGCTTGAGCAGCAGCGATCGCCCCGAGTTGCGGCGTCCAAACGGGCAGGGACGGCGGCGATTCAAGAGTGCTTGGGATGTGAGAAGAGAAGGCAGGGCGGGTTGGAGTGATAGAGAGGTCTTCCGGTTGGGAGTCTGCTGAGGGTTTGGGTTCAGATGGACGCACAGTGCGTCGCGAGAAGAAGTCTTGATCCTGATTATTGGAGTTGTGCCTTCGGTCCGCAGACGGCCGATAGGAAGTGGATGACGAGGTTGCAGAGGCAGGCAAAGGTTTGACTGTGCGTCGTGAGGAAGGCTCGTCGTCATCCTCTTGCACGAAGATGGATGATCGGTTGAAGACGGGCGGTTTGAGGACGGCGTGCGCTTGTTGGGCGGTGGGCTGCTGGTGCTCTTGTTGATGCTGCTGCTTGCGCCTCCGAGACGCAGCGGCAGCAGACGCCGACGGAGAGTCTTGGGCAGACGAAATCATGCCACTGGCCACGGCCGCTGCGGCGGCAGGATTGTCACGCACATTGACCTGGACGGACGAGACGCGTTCCGGGGTGACGGAGGGGATGGGCGAGAGGGAGGCTGACGCTTGGGACGGAAGCGGCAGTGAGTGGTAGCGCTTGATGAGTGCCCTGCGGTTGGCGTAGACGTGGTCGAGAAAGAGGCGGCGCAGGTCGGCCAGCCTGACGTCGGCGGCGGGGACGGGCACGTCGTAGAGGCCCATCCATCGGCGGAGGTCCCATTTGGTGGCCTTTGTGACGTCGAACGAGTCGCTGAGCCACTCTGGTGCCGAGTGCAAGTGCGCGTACTCCATGTTATGTTATGTTTTGTTAACGTTGCGGAGTGTCTGTGTCTTGCCTTCAAGTTGATCTTGATGGATGTGATAAATTTGTAAATTCTTCATTTACTTTGAGATCATCCACCTTATATATTCAAACGTTTTTTTTGAACCAGGCGCGAAAAGTCATGTGTCCAGTCACACGCTCACTCGTGGACGCACAAGAGTGTCAGTACGGACGGACACAGCAGCAGTTGTGCATGTTGGTTGGTCACCCAGTGTTGGTTGGTCAACTCGACTATTCTCTATCCTTCCACCATGTCAACACCCTTATCTGATGAGGCATCCACCCATTATACTGCCGACAGCCCACTGCTCGCCACTACTGGCATCCTTCCATTATACTACCCACTGCCCGCCACTGCCGACTTTCCTGTCCGCGTCGTAGATCTGGCTTTGACTGACGCGTCCTTGACTGTAGTTGGCAAACAGATCTCCATTCTTTGTCAACAGATCTCATCCCTCTTTCCATGTCAAATGAATTATTAATATACATAATACACATTGCGTTCGTATTTCTCACCATGACCAGCAACATCAGCAACAACAACTTCTACATCAACAATCTCTTGCGGTTTGGTCCACCGCCACATCCACAAATGGACCCAGCTGGCTACCAGCGGTGGCTGGCGGCAATCTTTCTTCAGCAGCCGCTCGCACATCCGCTATTACCTCAGCCTCAACCCATCATCGGTCGTCCCACGACTCTGTCTCAACCCATCACTCCTGCCCCGCCAGCTCCTACCGCGCCGGCAAGGCCGACAGATCATTTGATGCATCATCCTGATATGCGCGCACAAGACGCCCTTCTCTTACCGCCGGGGCTACAGGAGCAACAGCATATCCTGTACCAGCAGCACCTACACCAGTACCAACAACAACAAGCGTTCATCCCGGAGCCGTCGTCGTCGCAGCAGCAGCAGCAGCAGCAGCAGCAGCAGCAATTCCTTCAGTATCGCCCTCCTGTTCCTCATCAAGCACCGCCAATCATCACCGGCTTCCAGGGACCCGCTCCCGCAGCAACAGCTGCCATTCGCCAAGGAACACATCTCTCAGCGATGGGTTTCGATCCGCAGCAATGGCATTCAACCACTCCACGCTTGCCGACTGAAACGCTCCACTCCATTCTGGGTCACGTTAGTTCTCTACAACGCCATCCTCCTGTACGCTACTTACTCTATGTAGTGTCGCTGAACCATTCCTCAATGCTTTTTCATTACCTGCGCCAATAGACACCGATTTCTCCAGCCCCCGGTCATCAACAGCAAGGCCGGACTGGCACCCCGGCTTCCAATCAACCAATCGCGCCATGCACTGCCCTCACGGCTCCTGTTCCTCGTGTCATACACGCTCAAGATACACTTATCAACCGAACGCCTCGAGGTGGTCGCCCGAAGCGCGATGCAGCAACAACGCCTCACCCAGCTCGTCCAAGGCAGACGACTGCGCCTTCGCTCATGGATCTCC
This sequence comes from Catenaria anguillulae PL171, assembly GCA_002102555.1. Taxonomy (NCBI): domain Eukaryota; kingdom Fungi; phylum Blastocladiomycota; class Blastocladiomycetes; order Blastocladiales; family Catenariaceae; genus Catenaria; species Catenaria anguillulae. The sequence goes on along the minus strand of MCFL01000007.1, from coordinate 310,985 downwards.
GCCCTGTCCCGCCAAAACCTGCTCAACCTGTTGGCTCTGCCGCCCTCATTCCCGACATCAACCTCGCGGACGTCCGTCCTCACCGACTGCAATGGGATGCTTACTGTCCCGTGTGCGGTCATGCGCGCGCTTGCCTGCGCGACGGAGCCGGCCGTATTCTTGACGTTGAACCACCGACCACTTGCTGTGGCGAGCGCTCGGCCAATGGCGGTATGGTGTACGAGTTTTTGTCGGCGCTCAACATCTTGCCGAAGTGCCCGGACGAGCTGTGGAACCTTGCCGATGTGAGCGACGCCGAGTTGCGAGACAAGGCACGGGCGGCCAATCGCGCTTTGCAAATGGGTCACTTCATTACGGAGCGCGGTGCCCTTAACAAACCCGTGTCTGAGCTCGAGCGTCTTTGCTTTTTGTACCTCAAGGGCAACTGCACCTTTCTCGCCGCCCGCTCACTTTCGCTTCCACGCGTATTGCTCGTCGACAATGCGCCTAGCAAGGTCATCCGCCAAGAGACCATGGCCAAGCTCGCCGAGATCATGGACCGCATCAACCCATACGTGCGCGAGTACAAGCAGCTCCGCCAACTCTCTCCGGATCCGCACCTCAAGACATACAATGCCTACGTGTACATGCGCGACGACGGGACGTTCAAGGAGGACCGTGGGCTGTGTTTGATTGTCAACAAGCGGGTTGACGCATGCCCGCCTGGATTCAAGGTGTTTAAACTGGATGCGGGCGTGCCAAAGGAACGTCGAGAAGCTGCGGCAGTGGCGGCGGCTAAGGCTGCGGCAGCGGCAGCAAGTGCGGGTGCTTTGGCGGGATCCACTTTGGGTGGTTCAGGGGGTGCGGCAGCGTCAGTTGGTTCAGGTTCCAGTACGGATGGCAAAGACGATGACGATGATGGCGAAGCGGATGCTGGGCGTCTGGCCGTCATGGCCACGCTACGTGCGGGTGAAGGCGGGGCCGCGAGCACCAGTGCAGCAGCGAGTTCTGGTTTGGGAAGGAATGCGGGTGGGGTGGCTGGCGCCGGTGGTGCTGACGCCAATGAGGACGACGTAGTACAGGGGCCGGAGGTGACAGGAAGGGGTGCGTTTTGAGCGTTTTTTTTTGTTTTGCTGGGTCACGGCTCACTCGTTATTTTGAGTTTTCTGTTATAGAGATGCGCGAGCAGTACGACAAGGAGCTCAGTCTGTTTTCTGGATTGATTCCTCCGCTCTGCTTCCCGCTGTTGTATCCAACGGGTTGCCCGTCGTGGTCGCCAAGCCTCAAGCAGGCGTTCGAGGACTGGTGCCAGGGCAAGCGCATCAAGGACGCAGGGGCGTTGATTCGAGAGGGCAAGTTCGGGGAAGACACGGTCGACAAGATTGCGCTCGCAAATCCCGAGGAGGCAGTGTACGAGTTTCGCGCCCTCGACCCTAATGTGGGTGCCGCTCAAGCAAATGGCGATGAGCTTGACATTGACCACGATGACGCGCCTGGACGCCCGCCCATGCCCGCGCGGAGCGAGGGGTCAAGAAAGGGGCGGTCATTCACGTTTCCTGTGTACATGCGCGCGCAAATGTCCATGTCGCCCATGTTCCTGCTGTTCCCGCGGCTCGGGTCAGAGTTTATCCTTACCCAATGGGCGCGGTACGAGGACATGCGGCTGCTCATGGAGGAGAAGCTGCAAGCCCAGCGCGCGCATCAACCGCCTCCCGTTGCTCTCCAAAATCCGTGGCAACGGCACCTCCTGGCGCAAAAGCAAAAGCAGCAAGAGCAACTGCAACAGCGTCAACCTCAACCTCAACCTCAACAGCAGCCACAGCAACAGCAACTACAACAGGGCCGGGATCCTTGCCTGCTCCTCACGGTCCGGCTCCCCAACCGCAACAAGATCACCAGCAAGAACTACAAGGGCAACAGCCGCCGCAACCGCGTGAAGTGCAAAAGGATGCGCAGCAAACGTTCTACCTTCCAAGTTCTTTTGTAGGCAGCCCGCGCTACTACCGTCGGCAAGTCGCCGAGTCGTTGGCCTTGATGAAAAAGTACAAAAAGCCCGACTTCTTCATCACCTTCACGTGCAACAAGGATTGGCCCGAGATCCAGGAGGGGCTCAAGTCGTTCCCGCACAAGTGGAACCGAGGCCGTACTGTGAAAAAGCCCCTCTCGGTCTATGACCATCCTATTGTCGTGTCGCGCGTGTTTCACCGCAAACTCAAGGCCTTCATTCGCGACTTGCCCAAGGTGTTTGGTCCACTCAAATACTACACTTCCGTGATCGAGTACCAAAAGCGCGGATTGCCACATGCGCACATTGTCATTTGCACCGAGCGCAAGTACGACACGCCCGAGGCTATCGACAAGGTCGTCTCATGCACCCGCATCCACCCGGACGCCAAGGTCGCAGAGCTCGTCGAAAAGCACATGATTCACGGGCACTGTGACCGGTGTGGGGGAAAGAACGACCCGTCCAAGTGCTGCTACCATTTCCCGCAGCCCGCCAACTTGCAGACCCATTTCAACAGCCGAGGGTACCCCGTGTACAAGCGCACGGCGGCTGACGCCGATGTAGTGGCCTACAACCCGTTCCTCTTGAAAAAGTACGAGGCGCACGTCAACGTCGAGGTCTGTTCGGCATCGCGCGTCTTTCATTACCTGTTCAAGTACGTCTTCAAGGGGGATGCGGAGGCCTACACTCAGCTGGTGATCAACGAGGACGGAAAAGAGGTACGGCAAAAGGTGATTGACGAGCCCGCGCACTACGTCAAGAACCGGCACATTTGCGCATGCGAGGCGACCGCACGATTCTACGAATTCCCAACGGCCGTCAAGCATCCAGGCGTCACCACTTTGCCGTACCATTTGCCGTCGAAACGGCCCGAGCGCACCGCCGACCAAGACGCTGCCGCGACCGATTTGCCAAAAGGCATGTCGCCTCTCGAGCGGTACATGCATTCGATCCAATTTTTTTTCCGTTCCTTACGCGTTCCTCGCACACCATTTTCGGTCAATTCTACTTACTCGCAGGCTCTTACTCGACGTCAACAGATACTTTGCTCGACCACGCCCACGCCCCACGGTCACCAATGACCCCCACCCTGACCCGCCTGCCGTCCATGCCGCCAAGGTCAAGCTTGCCAACACTACGTACCTCGACTACTTTGCCGAGTACATGTTTCGTGAGCAACTGCCGCCGTCGTGGCAAACCAAGCCATACCTGCGCGACTCGGGTACGCCGCCCATGTACATCCTCAAGCGCGCTGATGGCAAAGAGTTGATCCGCCGATTGGAGCTCACATATCCGTCGAGCGGGGAGATTTGGTACTATCGGCTGCTGCTCCACAATGTGGCAGCGTACTCGGACATCGAAATGCGCACCGTCGGCGGCGTTGTCTACGAAACATTTGCGCAAGCGGCACGGGCGCGCGGTTTGGTCACCGAGAACAACGAGGGCGACTTGGTCATGCGCGAGGCCATCGGCGACAACTACGGCTCCTCAACTCTGCGCTCCCTCGCGGCCATGCTCATCGTCAACGGCGCCGGCGCGCAGGCGCTGTTCGACAAGTACGCGGACCATCTCGCGTACGATCTGCTCCTCCAGCACCAAGTCATTGCCAGCGTCGACGATCTCGCCACCTTGGATAAGCGCCACCCAAAGTACCTGGCGCAACTCAATCAGGCCAAGCTCATTATCGGCACCATGGTCTCGCGCGCAACGGGGAGGGCATTGGAAACAGTACTCCTCTTTCTTTGCTCGCTTTTCATCTGGCATGCCATAACAATATCACTCACTCGTGCGCTCTGGATGCGTACGTCTGTAGCTCGGGTTCACTCGACTCGACTCGACCAAGATGCCCGACCTGCTCGAAACCTACTTGGCCTCGATTGACTTGCCGCAAGCCATCAAAGACTTTGCCGACAGCACCCCGCACATTGCCGAGAATCCCGAACAACTCGCCGCTTTCAACCGCTTGCAACCCGTCCTCGATCGCGCAATCGCAAACAAGCTCGACCCATCCGAAACGCGCCTCTTTTTCATTCAAGGGTCGAGTGGCCGTGGCAAGACGTACCTGCTCAACCACCTCATCAACTACATGTTTATCAACGGAGGTACCATCTTGCCATGCGCATTCACGGGTATTGCCGCGTCCTCTCTCTTGCACGGCCGCACGGCGCACGGCACGTTTGCAATCGAGATCAAGTCTGAGGATGAGCAAGCGATCCAGGCCAAGATCCGTCCCAACACGAAACGGGCCAAATTCTTGGCCTCTGTGCATGCAATCATATGGGACGAGATGGCCATGATGGATCGGGCGGGCGTTGAGGCAGTGGACCGCATGTTGCGGGTGGTGCGCAGGTGCGACTTGCCGTTTGGCGGCGTAGTCTTTATCGGGTGTGGTGACTTCAAGCAACTCGCCCCTGTGGTTCCGGGCGGGACGGCGCATGACGTTGTCTTTGCGTCTCCCATTCACATGTACCCGGACTTTGCCACACCCGGTGAGGGCGACGGTGGTGATTTCGTTGGTGGTGTTGATGGCGACGAGTATGGCGATGGCGATGGCAACATTGGTGGTGGTGCAAGTGCTGGAGTGCAGGGTGGCGGCGATGACGAGGAAGAGCGAGAGCAGGCCACATCGTTGCTGCGGGCGTTTGACGAGGAGCTGGGTCGGCGGATGGGGGCCGATGGATCCATGGAAGAGTTGCGCAGGGTGGAGCCAATTGGTGTTGAGGAACGGCGCACTATCGACGATGCGCGCGTGGGTTGGGAGGAGGGATATCCGCGGTCGGATCCGTGGGCGGATGCCGAGTACGAGCGGGGGGTGGGCGGTCGGGAGGATAGCGAGGCGTCCGCGGGCATGTTTGACCTGGACCCGGCGGGACATGACGATATGGTGGCGCAGGCTCGGGCACGTGAGGCAGAAGCGATGGTCATGGCGGCGGGTCTCGGAGGGTTCCCGCAGGAATTGCTCGCGGTCAGAACCGTGCCCGCAAGTGCATTCGACGACCACATGGACATGGACGATCGTTTCGGCCCGCAAGCATTGGGTCGCGGGCGACTCGACGACGTGGACCAGATGGATGTGGACCCGCCGCCGACTCACATGGACCTTGACGCCGACGGCATCGACCCGCAGTCGTGGTGGGCCCAACATGTCGAAATGGTCTACTTGACCAAGCCTATGCGCGACCGCGAGGACGCCGGGTGGTCCGAGTTTGTCGATCTCACCGGTACGACCCCGCCGCCGGTTGGCAACGAGCCTGACAGCCACTTTGCCCTCGAGCTTACGATTGACGGCTTCAAGCACACCACCTCGGTGGACGAGGCCATCCATTTCGTGTACCCAGAACTACGCGACTACCACGGTAACCTCGACGGCGTGCAAGACTTGCACAAGCGCGCCATCATGTGCTTCCACAATGCGCACGTCGACGAAATCAACTCCAAAATTCTCGAACGGGTTCCGGGTGCAGCGGTCAAGGTGCAGGCGGCGTACCGCCTCGGCGGCAATCAGGCAAATCATGGCGTGTTGTCGGACGACTTTTTCGCGACTGTCTCGGACAATGGAGCCCCTCCTCATGACCTGTATCTTAAGGAGGGCGCCTATGTCTTGATGATGCGCAACATGTTGCCCGACAAGCAGCTGCTCAACAACTCGCCCATGCGCATCTTGCGGATCTCGCACCACAAGCTGTTGGTGGAAATGCTCAAGACCGGCGAGAGGTTGGCGATTCCTCGGCTTTGGTTCGAAATCGACGTCGCCTTCCTCAACGTCAAGGTCTACCGCCTCCAGTTTCCGGTCCGCTTGGCCTACGCCGTCACAGTCAATCGGTCGCAGTCGCTCACGCTCGACAAGGCCGCACTTGATTTGCGCACATGGCCATTTACACACGGGCAGCTTTATGTTGCTGTTGGCCGCGTGCGCACGCGCAACGACTTTATGTTTTTGCGTGGTGACGACGTGATTGCCGACCCGTCGCTGCTTCGCCGCTTGCTCACCATTACGTACCGCCCGCTCTTGGCTGCTGCCGTCCCACCCGCAGATCCTCCCTCTCTCTTTACAGATCCTGTTCCAGACGCGTGATGGTTGTTGTCATTCTCGTACGTTCGTCTTCTCTTTTTGTTCTGCTGTTCACTTTTGTGGGTGTGCTTTTTGTGCAGTTGCGCTTTTGGTATGCCTTTTGTCCGTGTGCTTTTTGTGCTGCTGCTTTTTTGGTCTGCCTTTTGGTCCATGTGCTTTTTGTGCTGTTGCATTTTTTGGTCTGCCTTTTGTCTGTGTGTTCTTTGTCAATTCTGTGAATATATTGAGTACCTTACGATGCTGTCTCCCTAGCCAACCAACACATCGGCCGGACTTTTGAACGGCCAGCGAGACCCCCGCGTCGCTCAGTCGACTGGAGTATTCTCATGGTCTGAAAAACACTGGCTTGCATCAAAAGCCTTGCTGTTATTATGATCCCTTCTGTCTAGGTGACGTGGTGGTAACATGTGGGTGGACTCAACACGCGGAAAAACAGAGAAATGGACCGATCAATCAACACTCCAAAATGGCATCAACACCTCCAACAGCAACCCTGTAAAGCAAATACCGGTAAATGGGCACAACACCTCACTACAACCCGACCCCCGCGAGGGGGTCGGGTGGGGCGGGCTTGTCGGTAAATATACACATGTCAACCATTTCAACTGGAAAAAAAAACCGCCGATCTGCGCGTGGAACATATCGTTATAAATCATCATGAAACACGCACATCTACGATGAGTACGTAGTAGTTTGTAATGCGCAAAAACCCAATGGAAAAGGACCTCGAGCATTGCCATTTCATCTTGCATTCACACGCAATCACATCAGTATTGACACTATGCCGCGGCACTCCAACTCGACCACTGCGCCCACCAATCTCCCCCCACTGCCGCTCCCGCTGCCCCCAACCACAGACCTTCTCCGCAAGAACGCGCACCTGCCGTCCAGCTCTTTTTCATCCTCGTCCTCATCCCTGTCCTCGTCTTCCCCACCACACTTTCCCGGCTCTGCCTCCTCCACGCATCCAAAGCCAAGAACGCGTCGCATCAGCACACGATCATCCACTGCTGCTGCTGCACCCCTTCCTTCGCAACTGCAATTTCCAGCCAAGAGCCTCGTCAATAAGGTGAAGGCGGTCCGTGCCCGACGCCAATGGTCGGCAGAAGAGGATGCGCTTGTCCTTCGTGGACTCAAGTTGCACGCGCAAGCGAAAAACAAATGGATTCTTGTCGCCAAAATGGTTCCCACCCGCACTCGACTCCAAGTCAAGTCACGCGCGCGGCGCCTCTTGCCCGACGTGTATGGTGACATGCGCCAGCGGCGACCCAGCGCTTCTTCTTTTTCTTCTTCTTCTTCTTCTTCTTCTTCTTCGAGTGCTTCGCTGTCTGATGTAGAATCTGCAAGCCAAGACGATGAAGCAGTTGCCGATGATCGGTCAGAGGCTGACGATGAAAGTTCCACTCTGAGTGTTGGTGAGCAAACCATCCCTTCGCCGCAAACTCTGTCCACTGTCGCGCTATTGTCATCATCACCACCACCAGCAGCACATGGTACACGGCCGCGGCGTGTCTCATCGTCCCGAAAAGCCACCACCGCCAAGGACCTTCCGCCCTTGCCCACGTCCCCACCGATTTTGTCTCCAACTTGGCGTTCACCTCCATCCGCACTCCCTCCATTACCCACATTTCTGCCGCCTCTGTCTCCTCCGCCACTTCCACTGCCAACCGCGCGACGCCCGTCCATCCCCATCAAAAGATCACGTCAAAGCAGTCCACCTGCGTCGCCACATTCGTCCCTCTCCTCAGCACCACCTTCTCCCGACGTTGACCCTCCAATATCATCCAAACAAGCAAAACCCAACCTCCTCGATCCATTTACCCTGCTCCGACCACTTACACCGCCAACCCCACCCTACACCTTGCACATTTCGCCCCTGCCTCTGGCACTCATGGACATGCACGCACACCTCTTGCAATCCGAAGTCATTGGCTTGCTTGGTGGCACCTACAACCCGGCCTCACGCTCCCTCCACATCCAGGCCATGTACCCGTGCGATTCGCCCTCACTCGCCTCCTCGATCCAGTGCGAAATGGATCCGGTTGCCGAAACACGTGCGCGAGCCGCGTTTGCCCAAGAGGGCCTGGCGGTTGTCGGATGGTATCATTCACATCCGACATTTGATGCATGGCCCAGTGTCCGGGATGTGGAGAATCAGGGCGTGTACCAGCGCTTGTTTACCCGCCAGGGCGAGGGCGAGGGCGAGGGCAACGAGGTCGAGCCGTTTGTGGGCGCCATTGTCACGCCGTACCATGCACATCGGGCCACGCTAGTGTCGGACATTGCGTTTTTTTGTGTTGGCGGCGAGGCACATGATGTGCCATATCGGGTCGAGGAGGTTCGGGATAAAGTGAATGCCAGAATGGAGGCGCTCACGCATTCCGTGTTGGACGTGTTTGATGGATTTTGCCAACATCATCGCAAGTACGTTGTATCATGTTGTGATCATCATCTCAATACTACCTATTCCTATTTTCACCGTTCTTCACTCGCTCGTCACGAGTAGGGAGGTTCAGCATTTGTCCAAGAACAAGTATCACGGGTGGACGAGGTTTGCGAAATTGAAGCACTCTGTTCGTTCGCAATCGGGCCTAGACTTGGATGCACTCATCGATTCGTTTTTGGCAAAGGTGCTCGGGCCCAAAGTTGTTGTTGATCAAGTCCAACCGGCCGTGGACGAGGATGCTGACGACGAGGGTGATGTGGATGTGTAATTCTCCAAAGTTATCAAGTGTTCATTTGTGTACATATTGAAAAAAAAAAAATCGAAATGCTACATGTTAACTGTCCATCAAGACGCTTTGCAACCACTCGCCATAGAGTCCTTGCACCGCCGGGTTCTAAGCTTGCTGCTGCTTTTCCTGCCTGGCTTGGTCCTTGGCAATCACCTTTGCACGCTTTTGCTCCACGCGCTTTTGCACGGCGGCGGCGGGCGGTGGTGGGGAAAGAGCATCGGCGCTAGCCTGCATGGTGACGATTTCTTCTTGCATGCGTCGCATTTCCAACTCGGCCAAGGCAGACTCGTATGCGCCTTGACGCTCGGAAAGCACTTGCTTGATGCGGGCCATGGATTTCTTGACCTGATGGGCATTAGAAAGTGATGAATGCAGTGAGCAATGAGCCATTTGGGAATGGTTGATGATTCGTTGCCATCAAAAGAGAGATGACCCCGCCAAGCGACACAATCCCGCCCGGTTCACAATCAGCAAATGCTGCAGACAAGAGTTACACACCTTAGCCACCCGATCTTGATGCAAGAAATTCACCTTCAACCGCTTGGCCTCCTGCTGTTGCGTCGCCAACAAGTTGCGTTCCTTGAGCAGCACATACCACAGCTTGTGCAGGTCGTCAAACGACTTTTTGCGCAGCTCGCTGGCTTCCCACGACCGTCCCGCCGGAATCGCCTTGACGGGGACCGAGGTGGTGGTGTTTGCCTCGAAAAACTCGTCGAGCCCACGGGTCAGCAGGGCAGAGTGCCGCTGGGTCGTGGGCCGGAGCCGATGGAAGGTGCGTTGGAAGAGGGACATTTCTTTTCGGCTGACTGGGTTGCTGTTGGTGGACTGAGCGATTTACATGGACAAGGCTGGTTGCATTGACAATTTAAAGTGAGGACATACTTGATGGAGAGCCAAGTGGCAGGCCGTCCGTGGCAGATCGGCGGACTTGAACGAGGGTCTCCGATCGATCGACCGGTCCTCCAAAGTCTTCCAGACGCGTCACAAAGAAGTGAAAGAAGCGACCCGCGGGCAACAACAATTCACAGTTGCTTGCGGACAAACTTCCCTTGTCTTTCACACACAAGTCATTTACGACCAGCTTTACAATTCGTTATCCACTAGAACCTCATAGAAGAGTTCAACAACAAACTGCCAGCAATTCATTGCTTGAAGCTATCCAGGCGGCTCAACGCAATCCATTGATTTCCACCTGGTCCCATCTCGACTCCGCCGCGTGTCCCGATCCTTCAATCAAGCAAGCATTTGTCACCAACTCTGCGCGTGCGTCCGCAGCTGCCAGAAACCGTGCAAACATCAGCCCCCCCCCCTTGTAGACCTCAATCAAAGCATTCAATACATAACATGGCTGCCTCGCCACCCCGTTCCAAATCGCCCACTGGCACACCACCAGGGTCCACGGCCAACATCTTTGGCGCCAACACTGCTGCCGCACAACATGGCCCCGCCGGCCGCATTCGCCTCAATAAGGACATGCCCGATCTCGTGCAAGATTCTGCTGCCGCGGGCATGCGCACCACAGGATCGCGCGAGGGCGTAAGCGGCGGGCTTGCCGGGGGACAGCGGTCATGGATGGATGAGAAGCGCAAGAACTTGGCCGCGTATGAGTACTTGTGTCGTATTGGAGAGGCAAAGCAGTACGTTTAATTTTTTTTCACTCTTCATTGCTTTTTCGTTCGACGCGTTGCTTGTTACTCACTCAAAGCGCATGCGAACAATCGATTTAGGTGGGTCGAGGCATGCATTCAAGAAGAGCTGCCGCCCATTACTCAACTGGACGAGTCGATGCGCAACGGTGTTTATCTGGCCAAGTTGACAAGGGCGTTCGAGCCTGACCTTGTGCGCAAAATTTTTGAGGTACGACACATGTCGTTCATGTGTTTATCTGTTTTCATTTGACTGACAAGGACTCGATCGACCCCTGCAAAACAGGATCCCAAATTGCAATACCGTCACTCGGACAATATCAACTTTTGCTTCCAGTTCATGATCAAGGTCGGCCTGCCGAAAAACTTCATGTTTGAGCTGACTGATCTTTATGATCTCAAGAATTTCCCCAAGGTGGTCTACTCGATCCATGCTTTGAGGTTCGTTAACTCCGTATCGGGTGCTTCCGCCTGGCTCATCGAGACACTAACATATCAAAAATTATGCCAACAGTCATCTTCTCGCACGAAAGGGCATCGCACCAAAGATCAAGAACCTCGTGGGCAAACTCGACTTTACCGATGCGGAACTGGAAGCCATGCAAAAGAACCTGGACGAGGCTGGCGTCGCCTTGCCCTCATTCGGCAACGTCAACAATGCCTTGGAAAAGGAAATGGGTCCACCCGCGAAATCGCCCGAGGAACTGCGCCACGAATACCTCGCGGCGCACGAAAAAGAAATTGTGAAATGCCAATCGATTGTGCGACGCCGACGCGCCCAACGTCTTGTCAAGCAGGTCCGGCACGAGCGCAAAGTGCAAGCACCCGCGGCCACGCGCATCCAGTCTGCCTTCCGCGGTCATCGCGCGCGGCAAGCAACTGCGGCCAAGCGCGCTCAACTCAAACGTGCCGAACCCAGCGTCGTCAAGTTGCAAGCAAGGATCCGCGGATACCTTGCGCGAAAGCACGTGGGGATGCGCCGCAACTTTTACAAGAAGAATGAAGAGGCGATTGTCGCCATTCAGTCGTGGATGAAGTCCAAGGCGCAGTCTTCGGCATATGCGGCATTGCAGTCCATGGAAAACCCGCCCATCAGCGTGATTGCAAAGTTTATTCATCTCATGGACATTGGCGCGCACGATTTGGAGGATGAGTTAGCGGTCGAGGCAATGAAGCAGCAGGCCGTCAAGCAGATTCGTGAGAATGCGGCGCTCGAGCAGCACTTGAATGAGCTGGATATCAAGATTGCCCTGCTGGTAAAGAATCGCATCACATTGGATGAGGTGGTCAAGATCACGTCCAAGAAGCTGAAAAAGACCTTGTCGGATGAGGAGATCAAACAGGCCGCCCAAGTGTTTTCGCTCAAGTCGCTCGACAAGCAGTCGCGGACAAAGCTCGAGGCGTACCAAAATATGTTTTACCTGCTGCAGACGCAGCCAAAGTACTTGACACAGTTGCTGTGGGTCATGCGCAATTGGTCTTCCGAGGTGGTCAAGCGGCTTGTCGAGACGTGTGTCTTGACCGTGTTTTCGTTTGCGCAAAACGCCCGCGAGGAGTATTTGCTGCTCAAGCTGCTGGACGAGGCGATTGCCCTCGAGGTGGACGATGTCAACGAGATGGCCGATTTCGTCAAGGGGAACCCGAGTTTTATCAAGCTGGTGTTGCAATACGTGCGTGGCGCCAAGGAACGCCAGTTTTTGCAGTCTGTGCTCGCGAGTGCCGTGAGCAAGGTGTGCCAATGCCCGCTCGACTTGGAGACGGACCCGATTCAAGTGTACAAGCTGCTCATCAAGGAGGAAGAGTCGAGCACGGGTCAAAAGTCGGCCAAGAGGTATGAGGTGACCAAAGAGGAGGCACTCAAGGATCCAGCCACGGTCGAGCGCATTCAGCGCAACTACAAGGTGCTCGACCAGTTTGTGCAAGAGGTGCTTACGAGCATCACGGGCTCGCTCGGCCGTATGCCGTACGGCATTCGGTACATTGCAAAGCGGTTGCACGATGCGCTCACGGCCAGGTTCCCAAAGGAAAAGCCCGAAAACACGCTGCGCGTCGTTGGCAACCTGATCTACTACCGTTACATGAATCCGGCCATTGTGGCCCCCGACGCGTTTGATGTGACCAACGAGACCATTTCGCCTCTGAATCGGAAAAACCTGTCCGAGATTTCCAAAATGCTCAACGTGATTGCCACAGGGAAACAGGTGGATTCGCATTTGGTTGAGGTTGCGGGCAAGTCGGTCGAGGCAGCATCGACAAACTTCCTCAAATTCCTGCAGCAGGTCATGGCTGTGCCCGACCCAGAAGTGTACTTGAACGTGGACGGGTACTCGGATGCCGCACGCACGACAAAGCCCGTGATTTACATTTCCGCCAACGAAATCTTCTTTATGCACTCGACGCTTCACCAGCACATGGACGAAGTGTGTGGAAAAGACAAGGAAGACCCGATGCGGCACGTGTTGCAAGTGTTGGGAAGCGCACCAGGGTATCAGCAGGACAAGACAGGGCCAGAAATCTCACTGACGCTTGCACCATTGTTGGCGGGCCACGCTGGCGGCGGCGTCAAGGCCACAGACTACGAAATGCGCAAGCTGTACGTGTCGACAAAAAAGCTTGTGGTGCTCGTGGTAAGGTCCAACCCAACTGCGACCACCTTGCTCGAGGCGCTCGAGGGCCCGACAAGCAACAAGGACGAGGAGCGGTACGACACCTTGCTCGGAGACACCTTGTCGGCATACGGCGGATCACTCGCGTCCCTCAAGATGCTGAGCTCCGCAAACCTGCACCACGGGTCGTCCAACACGTTGCAAGCACAGCCATCGCCAAGCTCGCCCGCGTCGGCCAATGTGAGTGTGGAGCCACCTGAGACACTGGTGGAGCTCAAGAAGCAGGTCCTCGGTGCGCTTGCAAAGTTGGAGGAGGCCGGAATGGTATCGCGCAAGGACAAGTACCAATCCATCCTCAACTCAATTGTCGCCGACCTGCGCAACAAGCACAAGCGCCGGCAAGCCGTCATGGCGGAAAAGGTGGCGCTTGAGACCACGCTCAAAACGCTCACGGACAAGCACGACTTTTTGGTGGATCAGGAAAAGGCCTACATGGACTATGTCAATGGATGCATGCAGCAACTCACGGCACATTCAGGTGCCAAGCGCAAGAAGCCATTCCTGCCCTTTTCGCGTCATGCCCGACACGTGCGCGACCTCGAGCGCCGCAACAAGGCTGTGCCAAAGTTTGGATCATACAAGTACACGGCCAAGGAACTCTTGGACCGCGGCGTCATTGTGCGCGTTGACGTTGACGGGCTGCCGCAAAAGTTGCTTGAGCGACTCAACATCACCTTGTCGTCGGACGAGCAGGGCGTGTTTGATATCGAGTGTGCATTCAATGCGCTTGGGTTGCCCAACACCAATGTGGTCGAGACGGATTCAATCAAGCTCGAAGATTTGTTGGCGCTTCAGTTTGAGAACAAGTCCGAGATGCAAATGTTTGAGGGATCCGTCACCGTCAATGTCAACTTGCTGCTCTACTTCATCAACAAAAAGTGCGTTACATTTTTTTTTCACTTGCCTTTGTCTACTGCCCAACAGTCCATCTGTGTTGTCCGCACCGACAACACACGAGCATCAGCGCGTTCCGGGTCGCCTAGTCCTGCCAAGCTTTTGAATCAATATTGTAGTGTAAACAAACAAATCAACCATCAGTGACATCAAGGACAACAGCAAGTGGATAAATAACTGAAAATCAAACAGCACAGATGGACAAATCCCGATCCTGTCGTATCCGCTTTGCATGCTCCAATGAACCCGATCACTCACTTTGCGCCTTCTCTGTCCCACTCCATCCGTCTCACCACTTGAATCTGCCTGTGGCTGCCCATCACCTGGCTGCGCTTCTTCAACCTTGCCCGTCGCCGTCATCGCGCCATCAACCTCGCCATCAACCACAATGGCCGGCTTGGACTCGTCACCGCTCACTTCCACCTTTGGCGCACCGGTCTCGCCCGCGTCGCCCGATTCCGGCTTGGTCTCAACCTTTTCCGGTTCGGCAATCAAAACCTCTGCTGGCTGCGCTGGCGATGCTGCCACGGCTTCGACTTGTTGTTGCGGTGCTGGATCTGCTGGTGCTTGTTGCTGCGGTTGTTCTGGCTTGTAGGTTCTACGCTTGACGGACTCTTCGATCAAGGCTGGATAAGAAAAGGCATATGAGAAGACGGAGTTGATTTGTGTTTCACAATGATTACAATGATGTTTTGTGAGTCATTTGGTTTGTTGGGATCGTTGTTGTTCAATTGTACACCCACGACTTTGCTTGCCCCGACTTCTGTAATACACTTGCGTCTGTACCCATGCGAGTACCTTCACGGGTGCATCACAGAAGAAGATCGGACAAACTAGCATGAGTGAACAAGAAGTGACAAGCGTCGTCGGCGTACCATCAACAAGCAAGCGAGCAGTGGCCAACTTTTGGATCCTGGCTTCGACCTGCCCAGTGATCCACGGCAAAAACATTTGCTGCACCTCCCTCTCTCTTGCATCGTAAAAGAATCCCTCGTCCTGCAACGCGCCAAACGCCGAGGGAACCAGTGACGACAAGTACACACTGGCAAACGACGCAGCTGCCACCTTGCTGGCCGCATCGTGCTTTTCTTGCAATAGCCTGGCAGCCTCGGCCTTCCTGCGCTCTTTTTCTTCGGTGCGCCGCTTCTCTGCCTGCTCGAGCCTCTGCACCTCGGCCAGCTCGGCGGCGCGTCTTGCCGCGTGGTCGCGCTGGCGCTTCCTGAGCGCGGCCAGCTCTTGCTCCTCCAAGACCTCTGACCTGGCGCGATCGAGTGTTTTGCCCACAAGCACCTCGAGCAACGGCTCGACTTCGGCATCAAAGTCAAACAAGTCACCTGGCATGATTTGCGTGGTGGCGTCGACGCCCGATTTCGCGGGAATGTAGAGGGGCGATGGCGCGCGATCCAAAAAGGCATCGGTTTGCACGGCCACGCAGGTTTCGGGAACCGTGTCGCCGAGCTCTTCGAGGTACAATTCGGTTTGCACCTCCATGTGCGCACGGCCGTCGACTGGATCGGGTGTGCGTGGGCGGCGAGAGGCATCGGCGCGTCGGGCAGCGCGCAGTTTGCGTTTTTGTTGTTGTTGGCGTTGCAGGTCAAGCGCATCAGGGGCGGCATACTATGAATGCCCGTCACGGAAGTGAGCGGTTGTGTACTTGGAGCGAGCAAGGGGGGGGGGAGGGGCAAAACCAACGTACGGAAGGGAGTACTGGCAATGCATACGTGTTTCCGCGGTAAATGCGGCGGTCGTACATAATATTGACGGGCCGCTGGGGTTGCTGTTGTTGCTGCTGCCTGTGATGGATAAAAACAGCCCGTTAGTCCAGCGATCACAGCATCTGGCAAAACGGGAATGAGGCCACGAACGTTGGGTCATCGGAGCGGTACAGCTTACGGGGCTGCTGCTGACTGGGTTGCTGCTGGGTTTGGGTCTGGGAACCATCCAGAGCGGGACGGGGCTCGGACGCGTATGCGTATTGTGTTTTCATCATCTTGATGTGCCAGTGGTTGCCTGTGGGCGGATGGATCGCGCAAAGCTGGGCTTCAATGCACTACTTTCGGTGCAAGCTATGGGACAATGCAATGAAATGCTCGCAGTTGCTCGGGTGGGTGCATTCATGTATGCAGATGCATCGCCGTGTGTTTCTCTTTACGCCTTCGCGTATTGGATTGAGCTTCGCATGCCCCTGGCAATCGCATGGAAACCCCTAACCCTAGCCCTAGCCCTAACCCTAACCTATCCTGCAAGTGGTTGCTGATCAAGTACTGAGTGTTTACATACTTACTCCATAAGTCCATACTCCCTCTCGATACAATGTACATTCTCCGATGCCCCGAGCACTCGATGCAACGCTCATAAACACTGGCCATCATCTGCCTACCAACCAGCCAAAGCCAAAGACACCATGACTGCTGCCCCACTGTCAACGTCGCCGCCCACGCAATCGAGCAGCACCCCGTCCCCGAGTCCCACCGTGCAGCAACAGCAAGTCCTGCCAGTCACCAAGGCTGCGTTTGAAGCTGTACAGGAGCAGCTCTTCAATGCTCTCCAGCCGCCACTTGCTCAGCTCATGCAAGGATCCCTGGTCGCCGGCCTCCCTGCCGTCCTGTCCGCTATCCGGCACGTCTCCAGCACACGCCATGACTACCCACTCGAACGCCAGCTTGCCGACTACATTTTGTTTCCGCTCTTCCACCACCTCCGATCCCAAGACGTTCGAAATCTTCCGCAAGCCACGCAAGAAACCGTACTTGAGCTTCTCTGGTTTGTCTGGCAACGAATCCCCACGATCCCAACGCTGCTGCAATCCGACCCAGGAGGCAAGTCTCATGACGTGCCTTTAGTGTACGACTCGGCAGCCATGCAGTCGCTCATGATTGTGGCAAGTACAGCATTGCCCCGGTCACCCGAGGATATTGCGCATTGCTCTGTCGCGGTGTTGCTTGTGATTCTTGGGCATCCAAGCGTCCCTGATCCGTTCAGTTCGCTCACGCCGCTTGCCAAAGACGAGCTCGTTACCGACGTGAAAACCCGACCAGATCGAGCGCTCGCTATTTCCAGATCCACCGGCATAACGAGCCTTTCTAGTCTTTTGTCCTCTCGCATGGGCAATCTTCTCTTTTTCCAGCTGGTCACCAATCTGTTTGACCTGCTCGCTTCGTCCAAACTCTTGCGCTTGCGACAGCTTGCACTCGTTGCCATTCACGACCTGCTCCTGGTGGTTGCGCAAGATCCTAATGTCGCCGGACTTGCGTTGCCCAGCGTCATGTCCAAGTTCACTCTCTTGGTTTGCGAGCCAAATCCCAACTCTTCGTTGGTCACCTTAGCGCTGGACATCATGTCTCGCTTGATCCCGTTTGCGCTCCAAAAACCCAACGCCGTGGACGACGAGACAGATCCGAGCACAGAGATAAATGGTCCCGACGAACCCAACGAAGCGTTGGCAGTGTGGCAAAAGTTTGCTTCCAAATCCGGTCTGCTGTCGTCAGCGTCAAGCTCTGCATGCAGCTTCGATATCCCCACACGATCATTCCCGCTCTCATCCGCGGAATTTTCAAGGGATTCACACTGGTTCACGACCACTGCTGCCAATGTCGCAACGACACTCATTGGCATGTACAGCAAATTGGTTCCATCCACGGCATCGCCCGATGTGCTTGTTTCTGCCTGCAATCTCGCCCACGCTCTCACTAGATACACCTCCCGGCATCTTGCTGCCGCCATACCTCACCTTTTCACCTTTGCCGCCGCATGCACCCTGTCCGAGTTCACTCAAGTCCAATCGGCTGCTTCCTCCGTTCTTGATGCAGTTTTCTCGCTTCCCGCCCATTTTCAAGACATTCCTTCCCGTGCGCTCTCACACGCACTCGACGGCCTCACGACCCTCGCCAGCATATCTGACGAGGACAAGGTGACCCGGCTGCGCCAGCTTCAGGGGTGTCTCGTGGCCTTCAAGTCATCATCTGTGTCCTCGGCATCCGCCAGCGATCTGCGCACGACGTTCATGACAAGCATGGGCAAAACGATTCGCGCGTGGCAGTCTCTCCTAGTCATCGATTCAGAGACCCCGCTTCGATCCGAAACGGATTCCCGGTTCCGGCGATGGAACTTTATCGCCTTCCATCAACTGCCCGTTGCAGATGCGGCCTGGGACGCAATTGGCGCTTGGGCAAGCACATGCGGCGAGGCGGTGGTTCAAGGTGTTCTGTCCAAGCTGATTGAATCCGTCAATCGCGAAAAGGATTTTGACCGAAAACGGCCTGTTGAACCTGTCTTCGTCACCAAACTCTCTGCGGACCCGATGGCCGACTTGCGCAACCAGCTCCTTGCAGCCCGCTTTGCCGCACATACCGACAAGCCCGACCAAGCCCAGCAAGAAGCCACACAACGCACTGACCGTCGCCGCGCACTCTATGCCCTTTACGCCGCTGTCCTTGCCGCCAATCCAACATCGGCATGGCTCTTGCAACATGCGACCGCTGTGCTCGATGACCCGCCAATTGACCCGATTCCGCCCGCGCTCGTGCTCACGGGCCTCGAGCAATCCAAGCTTGTCTCGTACACCGAGTTTGTGCGCACACACCTGGCCGTGATTCTCGTGCACTCGACATCCATGGCGCTCCCCTGCAAGTCGCGGCACAAGCATACATTGATCGGGCACTTGTCCCGCAGCTCCAGTGCGCGTCGTTGCCTGACCTGCTCGACAAGTACTCGCCCTACCTCATGCACCAGGTGCACTTGGGTCTCATGTACCCACACCTCGAGCCTGGGTTGCCGAAAATGCTTTTGGCGGTTGCACGCGCAAAGGCACAAGCAAAAATGTCACGGGCGGGTGGCTGCAAGAGCTCGTGAAACCCGTCATGGAGGCGCTGGCGCAGAATTTGCAGAGCGAGGACATGTGGCGTGAGTTTACATTGGCGCTGATTGAGATTGTGCGCCAAGTGAATGTGGAGCCTTTGCCGTTGGACAAGCGGGAGCAGTGGGGACAACGCAAGGGTGGTGATCAAGACGTGGTGGATACACGGCGAGCAAGTGGATTCAAAAGGCGTTTGGGCCCGCAGCCGTTGCGGCAGCACGTGCGGCAAAGGAGGCGGCAGACGGAATTGCGCCGTGGGAGCGCAAGCGGCAACCAGGCGAGCGCTTACCGCACGAAAAGCCCGACAATGACGAAGACAGCGACCAAGCCGACATGCATCCGTTTGATGGGTCCAACGCGGCCAACGGCGAAGACGCAGACATTTCGGCCTTGTCCGGGCCCGTGCAATCGCTGCTCGCCATTCTGTTTCACGCGCGCAATCTCATTCACACGGCTCCACCGCGTACGCGCGTCGAGCTTGTTCGGCTGGCCACGGCCGTTCTGCCCAAGCTCGATTCGTACACTCGCTATACCAGACACGCAGTTTATCGCATTCTCCAGGTGATGACGCTGGATCCAACCAAATGGGTCGGCACCGGCGCAGAGCTCGAATACGTGAGCGAGGCCGCGTGCGAGTTTTTAGCGGCGGCCGCCCGACATTCGCCCGAGTATGCTGCGCAAAAGGCCGTGGAGTATTTTGGGCCCGTGATTGTGCAGTTGGTCGGCAAGGGTGTGCCGGCGGCGATCGACTTGCTGGTGGCCGTCGTTGAGGCCGAGAAAAATGACAACGCTGGGTGGGGCGGCGTTGTGACGGCCCAGTGGGCCAGAGACGTGGTTGAGGCGGCGGTTCCAAGGTTTGTGGCGCCATGGGCGCCTGCTCTGCGTCGGTATGGCAGGGAGGATGTCCGGCCACAGTTGGAGTTTGCGTTGAAAGGATTGGCGCAGTCATTTGGGGTGGGGGATGTGGTATGGGCAGCGTTGACTGCTGCACGGGCGGCACTTGGCTCATCGACCGAGAGTGGTGTGCGGGAGTGGTGTGCAGGAGTGGCTCCGAGTCAGAGCAAGCGGTGGAAGTCCATTTTGCCTCCAAATGTGGATTCGGCCCAGATTGCCAAGCTGGATACCATTTTGTCGTCCTTGTGATCGTGTGAACCATGACAATGTACTGTTATGTACCAGCGCCATGTCATGTGGCCAGTCCCACTTTCAAGTCTCCATGTCAGACGCACGACGACAGTGCTGCACAAACACCAACCCAAGCTCGGCCCGGTCCACCGACTCGTGCCCGAGTAACCCTCAGCAATGTGATCCTGTATGCATTTGCCATCCGGGAAACGAGTTCCGTACGTACAAGCTATGTCCGCCTTCCAAAGGAGCGAGCGATGCCCGCCCTTGGCCTGATCATCACAACTGATGCTCATTTGTTTCCGCCCACGGTTCAGAGGGGGTCTCTCTTCCTTTCTTCGCCCGCCAAGAAAGCAACGCTTCAGGTCACGTACCGCGGGATCGCGACTGTCCCTCGCGCACTCCCAGCCCCACGGCGCACAGCTCAGTTGGTCGCGGTGCCGGCAGCGATTGCCAAGTTGATTCGCCTTTGGGGTCCAAGGGCATTGTAACCCGTGGACGATGGCGAGCTCGTCACAGACCAAGTCTTGGGAACCTTGAACGATTTTTGTTCGACCATCCGCGAGCACACGCGGCACACGGCACCGGCCGGCGCCGCCCTCGGCCTGCCAGTCACACTGACCCAAGCTCCTTCACCCGCCATCCTGTTTGCCACTGCGTTGACAGACGAAATGTTGGCCGAAATCCTGACTCCCCCACGCCTTTCCTGTGGTGACTTTACCGTCTTTGGCGAAGAACTGATCGGTGACGAAAACGACAAGAACCACGTCCCCAATGATGCGCAAGCGTACTTTGCACAAGTTTCTGTCAAGGCGCTGACCACGAGGAGGAAGACGTTAAAGCCGGCCGAAGTAGCAACTTTCCATGGGCCGCTGTTCGTAGCAAGAAGGCTGGCAGGCGTGACCAGAAGTCCGCATTTTTTGATTGAAGCGATTCTTCCCCACCCCAACACTCACAAGGCCGCATCATTTGGAGGAAGTTGTGCGCTGACATAAACGCGCACCTGGACTCGAAACGTCCGTTGGCTCCGCCCATTACTACCAGGCCGGAAAATTTGGTCAAAACGATGGTCAAATTTGGTCGAGACGAGGACGAGTACCTTGCCGAAGCCATCATGACTTGCCCATGCCACTCGAGGATTTAGCTGACGCTTGGCTGCACATTGTCCCCTTTGCCCTTGCCTCGGCATGCTGGCCTTGTTCCCTGTTACTCGGTTCTCTCCCATGATGCTGACACAACATGATTATCTCTTTAGCTCACCCTTCCTGTTGTACCATGGAGATTGGTTCCATCGGTGAGGCCATCAAGAAAAACAAGCGTCGTGCTTTGATGTCGCTCACGAGGCAGCAGCTGATTGAATCGGGTGACATGGCCCGCACGCTTAAGAATGCCATCATCCATGCACTTGGCCGTGTCCCAGCTGAAAAACGGCGCAAAGGGTTGTTCGTTGAGAGTGATGAGGAGTGAGACCGGCGAGACCAAGACTGGCCGAGCTTTTGATGACATTACTGAGAATGAGGTACGCTTTCCTTTTTATGATTGTCCATGTCGGCTTGGCAACAAGTACTCAAAAATTCGTATCACCGCTGTATTCGCAAAGGTGCTCCAGTCGAGTCAACAATACGTTGTCATAGCCGCTTTCATGCTGGGGCACATCAAGGCTATGACCGATGGGTGGTACGCGAATCGCTTTCTCCTTCTCATGATAATATATACATAATTGTACACTGGGCGGATTACGCATTTTGGCGTGTGCACATGAGTATTTGACAGCCATGTAATCGCTTTGCAGTTGACGAATCGCAGTTGCAGTGAGAATAGTATTGATTGCTTAATGACGATAACAGGGCACAAAAACACTCAAAACGCAGGTGAATTGTACAGCTACACTAGATGAGAAAATCAAGGAAGGAGAGAAAACAAGACAATCTTGGGCACGCATTGTACAAAACTCGGCACTTGCTCAGTGCCGCATTTAGGCCGTCTCCAAAGCCAACCCAAAGCCAAACTTGCTCTCGCCCTTGCCATGATCGACTTGTCCCGCCAAGGTGAACGCCATGGGTCCCATCCTCTGCTCGAGCACACTGGCGACCACGCCGTTGGAATCAATCTGCGTGCGGAAGGTCGACTGCCTAAACTCGTACTTTGCGGCCACAGTGGCCTTGCCCTCACGCCCGCGCGGCGTAACAATGACGTGCAGCTCGGACGCCAAATCGACCTTGGCCGACACGGGGTGCACGTAACTAACGTGGAGAGCGCCCTGCGAATTGTAGGTGGCCGTGGCGACGGGCGGGCTCGTGGGCTGTTGCGGGACGAGATCGTCCGGGTTGAGTTGCGGGAGGGCATCGAGCTTAAAGGTCGGGAAAGTGTACTTTGCGGCCACATTAAAAGCCGACTCTTCCATGCCGGGCATGGGCCGTTGGATCACGGCCTCGACACCGAGTGCGAGCCGCTGGGTCACGGATTGCAGGTAGCTGGCAACCAGCACGCCCGTGGCATCGAGGGGCCATGGGTTGACGAGCTTGATGCTGGCGTCATAGTCCTTGCCCTGGCGATCGACCTCGGCCTGCATCATTTGTTGCGGGGGCGACATGGGCGTTGCCGGGTGGAAGCCAAGGTTGATTTTGGCCGTGAGCTTGTCGCCGAGGATCGGGAACTGGATGCGGCCATTGAGCGAGCCGTCCGTGTCGACCATGCCCTGGAGCAGCTGGTTTTCGGTGGCGTAGACCGTGTTGAACGAGTAGGTTTGCGGGACCTGCTGCGAGCCGAGGTGCAGGGCGTGGTGGATTTGGAAGTTTGGCGAGAGGCCCTTTGCAAAGTCGATCTTGCACCCGTCAAACATGAAGTGGTTGGTGAAGGTCATCTGGGCCTTGCGGTGCAGCTCCTCGTACTTGCCCGGGGAGGGCAGGTTGAGCGCCGTGCGCAGCGTGTCGAACTTTGAGTAGAGTGAGGAGACGAATTCCATGTTGATGTTTGGAGGTGGATGGATGGAAGGGTTTCGGGTTTCGGTCTGGGTCTGGCAGCGGAGGCAGGACTGGACTGGATACGGCAAGCGAGCGGAGCGTAGGCGGGCGGGCGGATGGCGGCGGATGCGGATGCGGCGAGTGGGCGTCTGTCGATAGACGGTGTTTACAGGCGATGCATCAATACGGCGGCATGGTAAACTCGTAAATGTTAACCCGACAATGACAATGCAAAGTGATCGGTGAATGGAGCCGATCGGAATGGCCGCCAACTGAGGTGTTTTGGGCATCGTCTCAATCAGATCGGCGGCCCTCCTCACTCCATCTCGTCTGCTGCCTCGTCCATCCGTCTGCTCGCCACACGTGTGCTGTGGTGCGAACATGCTTAGCTCCAAGACGGGATCATAAAACATGTAAACCACGCACAATGCACTCCGCATCCATTCGCCACCTGCAACACCATGCACGCCTGCGGCCACTGACCGGCTCACTCTCGCTCTGCCGCCGAGAGTACCACGTCGCCTTCTTTGGTTCCGACACGTTTTCTGTCCGCGTCCTCTCCCATCTCCTCTCCAGCGCCAATGCCTCGCTTCCGATCGATTCGCTCACCCTGGTCACACCTCCTTCGAAACCGCGTGGCCGTGGACTGCAAGTCACCCACGGCCCCCTCGCCCAGTTTGCCACTGACCGCTGTCTCCCGCTCATTCACGCGCCTCCCAAATCTCTCAAGGGTTGGTCGCCGCCGTTGCAACTCGACAAGTGCGACTTGGCGGTTGTTGTATCATTTCCCTACTTTCTGCCTCGCGCGCTCCTCGATCGGTTCAGCAGCGGCGCAGTCAACTTACATCCGTCCTTGTTGCCAAAGTACCGCGGCGCCGCACCGATTCAGTATGCCATCATCAACGGCGATCAGGTCACGGGCGTTTCCGTCATTGATTTGGACCCAAAGCGGTTTGATTCCGGTGCCGTGCTGGCGCAGAACAGGGTCGAGGTCCCGCGACCAAACGAGATTCAGTTTCACGAGCTGGCCGACTTGCTGGCGGATCGGGGGGCGGAAGCGATTGCTGGTGTGCTGAGAGATTATGAGCAGTGTCGAGTACGTTTGTCAATTTTCGTTCAACCAACGACAGTTTGGACTCACAGACATGCAATGTCAAACTCAATTTTTTACTAGGCCAATGCAGCAACTCAGGACGAATCCCTCGTCACCCATGCACGCAAAATCACCTCTGCCGACGCACACATTCCAACCTGGTCCTCAGTCAATGCTCGCTTGCTCTGGAACAAGTGGCGCGCGTTTGGCCACCAGGCTCCACTGCACACCACGTTCCGCGGCGTACCCTTGCAACTGGTCACGCTGGGCCCACCCGTGGACGTCTCGACCAAATCAGGTGACAAAGTTCACGGCTTGGCTGGAACCATTGTGCAAGTCGATAAATCGGATGGGTCGGTCCTTGTGCGCGCAGGAGTTGCGGACGAGCTTGTACGGATCAAGGAGATCAAGCCGGCGAACAAGAAGGTGATGAGCGCAGCGGCGTTTGTGAATGGGGTCGGTGGAGTCAAGGCAGTTGCGGCAGGTCAGTTGGTGTTGGGGGAATGACACACATTGACTTGCATCTTGGCGCCAATGACAACACCTACTCTGTGTTGATTGCACGAATTCAATTCGCCTCGCGCCACTGCCAGGACAATGAAGAGGTCAAATCCATGTTGGTACTGCTCCTTTGCTGCTCGAGAAAATGAATACCCAGGCGAGAATACGGCACTCAAAGTGACCTTGGTTCCGTTGGGCACGTGCCGACCGGGTTGCACGTGAGCTCACTCGGCACGTGTCTTGCTTCTTGCACGTGATGGTGGTGGGCAGGACGCGTCGCTCGTGTGCGAACGCGTTCGTGTGGTCGATGCAAGAGAAAGCGGGCTGACTTGGCATGTCTCCGGTATACATACTGCCGAATTGACCTGTCATCCATCGCATGATCCTTGAAAAAAAATGCCATATGGACCAAATCTCTGGAGTGGCTACATGGCGCACAAGGTCGCCGTAGGCAGCCTGCGTGCCGGCCGCTCAATCACAACTGCACATCGCCGACCTCATTGTTACATGACCGATATGGTGATGAGTCAAACTCAAGACCCTGAGCCAACCAAAAAAATCGCCAAGAAGCTACTGAAGCAGATGCACCAATAATCTTCGAGGCGATCCGGCAATTTCTGACATGGTGTCTCACAATGAGTTGGCCCCGTCGGCCAGCCAACGTTGACTGGATCTGATGGATGGCGGGAAATGTTCAAAAGCGCGCAACACCCCTGCAGCCGTCATCTTCTCTCGCGCCCGTCTCGGACCTGTTCTTGAACGCTTTCCACCGCCCAGTTAAAGTCTGTAATCAGGCTCATCTTGTCAGTCATTCTTTGCTGCATACTATTCCTGAAAGGTATGTGCGTTTTCCCCCTCGAATTCACCACACGCGGTTCGGCCTGCCAGATCGCCATCCCAGGACCATACCCGGAACCATCGTTGTTTCGCACCACACCCACCGGTCTCAATGAATCCGAATGCCTTGCGAAACAAGCGATGCACCAATCCGTCATCAATCAATACGCACGGATGCCAAAATTGGCGACCAGCATCACCAACACTGCCGACGATCCGAGTTCATTTGACGCTTTGGTCGTGGTAATGTCCATCGGATTGCAACATTCATCAGCGTTCCCAGCGTCACTTGCTGATTCATTGAGAGTCCTGCCACTCGCCTCCGTCCTGGCCCTGACGCCGTCGCCGTGGCCACCAGCACCGCAAGATTGTGGTCGCTCACATCAACTCATCGTCGCCATTGCTCACACGAACACCAAACTCACCCTCCGGTAAACAGCAAGTCCTTGAACTGCACAGAACCATTCAACCACGTACAATGGCTCCCAAGAAGACCTCGACGACCGCCACTGCCTCCGCAGGCAAGCCAAAGGCCACCAAGGCCGCCGCTGCCGCGACCACGACTGCTGCCGGTAAGAAGCGTTCCGCGGCGCCCACCAACGCCGAGGCCGATCAGCCCGCCAAGAAGCGCAAAACCGCCGCGGCGGCTGAGCCTGCCACCAAGAAGGCGGCCGCTACCAAGGGCAAGAAGAAGGCTGCGGCTGTGTCCCCCAAGAAGCC
This sequence comes from Catenaria anguillulae PL171, assembly GCA_002102555.1. Classification (NCBI taxonomy): domain Eukaryota; kingdom Fungi; phylum Blastocladiomycota; class Blastocladiomycetes; order Blastocladiales; family Catenariaceae; genus Catenaria; species Catenaria anguillulae. The sequence continues at coordinate 284,894 of MCFL01000007.1, read as the reverse complement.
AGCGACCAAGGCCATGAAGGCAGATACCAAGGCAAAGGCCACCAAGGCTGTCGCAGCGTCGGCAAAGAAGAAGGCAACGACCAAGAAGGCAACGGCCGCGACGACCAAGAAGACAACAGCGACGACCAAGAAGGCTGCGACGACCAAGACAGCGACTGCCAAGAAGGCCGCGACGACCAAGAAGTCAACCGCGTCTGCGTCAAAGACCAAGTCCGCGACTGCCGCCAAGAAGGGCGCCAAGAAGGCGGCCGCTGCCGAGGAGGAGCCAAAGAAGAAGCGCCCGTCTGCCGCATCCACGCGCGCGCGCTTGCAAAAGGAGCAAGTCAAGCTTCTGAGGAGGCGCAAAAGGCCGCGGCCGCCGAGCTCAAGGCAAAGACGCACGCTGCGCGGCTGGAGCGCGCAAAGGCCCGTGGGTTGCCGATCGAGTCGTCCGAGGATGAGGACGAGGACGAGGAGAGTGATGAGGAGGCCGCGAAGCCTGCTCCTGCTCCAAAGAAGGCCAAGGCTGCTGCCGCACCAAAGCCTGCTGCCGTCAACACGTCAAGTGCCACAGCCGCCGCCGCCGAGCAGGACGAGGAGGTGGATGATTCGCCCACACCCAAGAAGCCGTCGTCGCCCGTCAAGTCGCCCGTCAGTGGCGCAAAGCCCATGTCGCCCAAGCCCGCCGCACCTGCTGCTTCCGCGTCGTCGTCTTCCCCGGCCACATCGCTGCCTGCCGTGACCGTCAAGGACCAAGACGGCAACGAGCACAACCTTGCCGACTTGGCAAAGGACAACGGTGTGGTGTTGTTTGCCTACCCCAAGGCCAGTACGTGTCACTCTTCCATTCTCCCGCTCCATGTCCATTCGCACCTACACTATGTTTCCCGCTAACCCTGCCCCATCGTCCCTCATCTAGACACACCCGGCTGCACCCACCAAGCGTGTACCTTCCGCGACCACGCCGCCGACTTTGCCGCCGCCGGCTACTCCATCTACGGCATCTCGTACGACAACCCGACCCCGCAAAAGAACTGGCGCGAGAAGCAAAACTTCACATACCCTTGCTGTGCGACACCAAGGGCAAGGGTGGCGCCATTGCCAAGTTGGGTGCGGGCAAGGCCGGCGACAAGATTGAGCGGTCACACTGGGTGTTTGGCAAGGGCGGTAAGCTCATCAAGGCCGTGATTGGCGTCAAGCCGGCTGATTCAACAAAGCTTGCGCTTGAGGTGGCCAAGGCCAACCCTCAGCAATAAAGTGATTTGTTGCTTGCTTCCTCCCCGATCGTACATTACGCACCCGTTCTCCTTGCCTATTTGGTTCTTGATTATTACCCCCCCCTTTCTCTGGTTGTGTGTTCTCCCTTCATGCCTGACGCTGGCTGGTCCCTCCTCGTATCGTTCCTACTCGCGGCAACCCCTGCTCTCTCCTGCCTACACCTCCTACATCTTTCCTTCGTCTGTTGTTATTAATATTTATTTTGTTGACTCCGATTTTATTTATTTACCAAGAGTATACATGGCACGCCCTGCTGTCGATTGAACCCATCAGGCTCCTTACCAGTTCCCACCACGAAAACTTGAATGCGATCGTGCCGGTTTTGTGGCTCGAGCTGAGGCATCTCGGCCAAACGCAATCTCTCTCTCGCCTTTGGCTCGTCGGTGAGACATCATTCTAGGTTCGTACTCAGCGTCATGAGCGTGTTGCTTTCTTGATTTGTGAAGAGCAACTGGGTGATAAAGTAGACTCGACTTCGGCCCATATCTGGAGCAGCAGCCAGCCCGGACACGAATAAAAGCAACAATGATTCTCGCCAGTCGCTTGAGAGGGTACCGAGTCGCCAGCAGCATTCCCAGCGGTCCGCCATTGCAGACATTGGCTCGGGCGGTTTCCAGTGTGTACCGTCAGCCATCTGCCAGCACCGCATTGACGCAGGGAATGGGGACGGCGTCTGACCGGGCCAATGATCGGACCCACTGCCGGGACTTGCGTTTCAAAACTCGTCATGACTTGTTCCCAACACGTCTCTCCGCCTTGGGAGCCCGACGCCAGGTGTTTCCACCACGTCAATCGAAGTTGGCGGCCACGCCTGCATCGCCGTTGGTCAAAACCGCGGCATCGCCTCGCACCCGTCCCCTCTCTCTCATCTACTGCCGATCGGCCACCAAAGCACCCGGCTGTTCCACACATCCACTCCCTTCGCCATGCCCTGCAACCACCACCACGCCTCGTGCGCTCATGTCCGCGCCGAAGCCGCCGTCGGCGACTACACATCTGCTGCCTTCACGGCCGCTCCGGAAGGCTCCAAGGCCGACTTTAACGACCTCGAGGGCTTTGCTGAGCCCTCTGCCGTCAAGCAGTATGCGCCCAACCACGCCCTCGAGCCCGTCCACATGGACATTGCCATCAAGTTTGATTTCGAGCGCGGGTCCATTGTTGGCAACGTGACGCACACCATCAAGTGCAACTCGACGCTTGCGGCGCTCGCAAAGTCGCTCACCTTGAATGCCGTTGCGTTTGAGGATGTCCAAGTTGCTGGCGACGGCATCGAGTCGTTCGAGTACACAGGCAAGGAGATCCACATTGTGTGGTCAAAGGCATTTACCAAGGGCGAGGAGCGCAAGATCACCGTCACCTACTCTGTTGAGCGCCCGACCTCGGGTTTGTTCTTCAACATTCCCTCGTTGGATTACCCGTCCAACGGCACTTATGTTGTGACTGATCATGAGGTATGTGCCCTCACCTCACTGTTAAATCTTTTTTTTTTTTTTTTGTTGGATGTGCGTTGGTTCCAAGTGACGCTAACTCGCATTTTTCCTCTCCTTTCCTTCATACTCTTGATAGACTGAGCGTGCCCGTTACTGGCTTCCTTGCGTCGACGTGCCCGCCGTCCGCACCAAGCTCACTTTCCGCTTGACTGCCCCCGCCGCCTTTGAAGCCGTTGCCAACGGGCAGCTCCGTGGCTCGACCGTTGATGGCGATCTCAAGACGACCATTTACGAGCTCGACTTCCCTTGCCCTTCGTACCTCTTGTGCCTTGCTGTCGGTGACTTTGTCTCGATCGAGGATCGTCCCGCCAAACTCGCCGCTGGCCGCCATGTGCCCATTCGTTACTTTGGCGCCAAGCACATGAAGGCCGAGGACATTAAGCGGTCCTCAAGGATACGCCCGCCATGATTGAGTGGCTCAGCGATAAGCTCAACACGCCGTTGCCCTGGCCAAAGTACTACCAGGTAGGTTTTTTTCCCCCCATTTTGAGCCCTGTGGTGAATGGGGCTGACGAATATTCGTGTTTTAGTTCTGCTCCCCGTTTGTTGGTGGTGCTATGGAGAACATTTCGTTGGTTTCCTGGGGAGATTTTCTTCCCTGCGACGAAATTGCCATCCGCGATCTCGGCCATTTCATGGCCATCGTCAACGTGCACGAGCTGGGTACGTCGGACACTTTCTGGTGGTCATTTTTTCCACCTTTCTCACCCCCTTATCTGCTGCGTCCTTTTCTCCCCTCTAGGCCACACTTGGTTCGGCGACATGACCGTGATCCGTCACTTTGAGAATGCTTGGCAAAAGGAGAGTTGGGCCACGTACTGCGAGTCCTTGTGGATTGAGGATACCGAGGGTGCAGCCGCTGGTCGCATGTACCGCTTCGACGACCTCGAGTCGTACATCTCCGAGACCGGTTCGTACATGCGCCCGATCGTCAGCAAGCGTTACGACCATTCGTGGAGCATGGTATGCGCCCACCCCCCTTTCTGCGCAACGATATCCCAGCACTAGATCGCTCATCCGCTCTCGTCGCTTGTTGCACAGTTTGACATGCACACCTACCCTGGTGGGCCGTGCGCATTCACGCTCTCCGCGGCCTCCTTGGCGACGACGTCTTCTTCACCGCCGTCGGCGAATACGTCCGTCGTTTCACGGGCAAGAATGTCGAGACAGACGATTTCCGAAAGGTCTTGGAAGAGTTTTCGGGTCTCAACCTCACCCAGTTCTTTGATCAATGGTTCCACTCCAAGGGCTTCCCCAAGATCAAGGCCAAGTACGAATACGATGCAGAGCGCAAGGTGTCTCACATCACGCTTGAGCAAACCCAGCCGACCCGTCCAACAACATCCCCATCTTTGCCCTCGACATCCCAGTCGAGTTTGTGACCGAGGACGGCAAGATCCATCGCACTGTGGCCTCGTTTGACGGCACCGTTGCCAAGACCACGGCCGCCATCCACACGGGTGCCAAGCCCGTGCACATTGAGGTGGATCCTGATGGTTTCCAAGTGTTTGACTTTGCCGAGCCCTTCAAGCCCAGCTTTGACATTTTGCTTGCCACGGCCAAGTCTGCCCGCGATCCCGTCAACCGCGTGCGCGCGTACCGCGCCCTGTTGAAGGAAGCCGACTTCTTCACCCTGCGCAAGGTGTCGCCCATTGCCCTTGCCGAGCCCATGCCGCAAGTCCGTTCCAAGATTGCCGGCGCGCTCGCTGGCCTGCGCCACGCCCCTGCCGTCGACTTGCTCGTTGCGCTTGCCGAGCAAGAAACAAACGACGTTGCCCGCACGGCCATCTTCACGCGCTTGCAGTTCAAGCACACCAAGGTGCACGCGTTTGCCAAGCGCTTGTTGCACGATGCCTCGGCCAACTTGACGTACCGCCAGCGCGCCAACTTGCTCGTTGCACTCGCCACGCAACGCGATGCTGCCGATTATGAGTACGTCAAGGCCCATGCCGCTGGCCAATTCCCCGACGGCGTCAAGGACTACAGGTCCATGGTGCAAGCCGCCGCCCAGGGCGCGTTGGCCCGATTCCGCACCGAGCAAGCTGCACGCGACCTGCTCGCCATTCACAAGGTTGTCATCAACGCCGACGTGCCTCATGGTCTCGTGTCTGGGTCCTTGTCTGCCCTGTCTGCCGCGTCCCACTGGGTCCCCGAGCCGCTCGCGCGCGAGCTTGCTGAAACCCTTGCTGAAGGACTCACGTACACCAAGCACTTCCGCCCGCGCGGCGTTGCCTATGGCGCGCTCAAGAATGTGGCGTACGGGTTGGCTGCACAGCATGCATCCGCCATGGAGGCGGCGCTTGTGTTGCACGCCGAGCAGGATCACCCTGATTGAAGAGGCACATTCGTGGCGCGCGCGCCGCTGGGTCAAAGGCGGTCCCCGAGGTCGCCAAGTTGACCAAGCGCGTTGAGGAGTTGGAGAAGCAGGTCAGGGAGGTTGAGAGCAAGTGGATGTCCAAGGACGATTTGGAGAAGCAGGTCAAAGAGGCTGCCGACAAGGCCGAAAAGGAGAAGGAAGCTGCCAAGCAGTAAGTCATAGTGGGTAACTGTGAGATTGATTATGTTTGTTGTTTGATCTTGCTTTTGTTGCTCGTTGAGGAGGAACCGACTTGTGTAAAATGAGAAAATGTCTCTTTCAATGCAATTCGAAACTGCCAACCCTCTGATTTGGAATGATATACATAATGTATACTCGCCGCTCGTTTGAGTGACCACTTGTGTGTCTATGCTCTCGTCCCACGTGTTCGTACGCGCGAAGGCCCCGCCGACTGACCTTGTGCAATGTCTCCTACACTGCTCTGTCGGCACCTTCCTTGGTCATGACCGTCGCCAAGGCCAGGTCGCGCCGAAATGTGCAAGCCTGGCACCATTATCCGGGACGGTATACTGCAAATGTGGAAGACTGGCGCTCGCGGTCCGTCGTACTGACCCGAGCCAAAGTCGCCCGTGGAGGCAAGCTCGGGCGCCAGCTCCGCAACCTGCGGCGCAACAACACCAATCATGTCGCGGGCAGATTGGAGTTTCTTTACGCGTACTGCAACGGTACACGAACCGCACCCCTCTTTCCCATTGGAGCTCTCGAACCGGCCAACACGGCATTCGAATTCGAAGACGTGTTTGGGACTCGGCATCCGTTCTCCAGTCGCACGAAGACCGCCGAAATGGCCAAAGTCATTGTCGGGGCACTCAAGAGTCATGTCGCGGCCAGCGATTGGCCAATTATTCGAGGGTTGCTTCTTGGGTTCCATTGTGGGGCATGTATCAACGATGGTACAGGCAATTCCTCGCACAGGGACGAGTTTTGGGGGTGCTGGCGCGAGTACGTTACGGCAGCATCGTACGTGGGCGTGGTGAACATGGATGTCGAGTTGATTTCGTGCAAGGGGTTTTCAATCAATCAAGGACTTAATCATTGAGCGGTCATGGCACGACCTAAGGAGTGCAAGGCGGCAAACTGAGAGCTATGACGCATTCCAAGTTCAAGAGTTGTCTCCTCATTCCGATAAGTGTATTTCCGTTATGTACATTCTATTTCGCTTACTTCCTTGGCTCGCAACAGTGAGTCTGTTGAACTGCTCCGTCCCTTACCCATCTGTGTCTCTTGCTGTAATTTAGTGTTTCTCTTTTTCTCACTTCCTCTTCGCTGGCTCAATTGTGACTCGGACATGAGCACGATCTCTAGCAAAAATACATGAAGCTGAACACGATAGTAAGGGGTCAACGATGACAACACAGCTACTTACACATCCCACGCCTTGCCTTGGGCATTCCACTCTTCCTTCAACGGCTCCCAATCAATGCCCTCCTTGTCGGCTGCCAAAAACTCCTCGTGCAGCTTCTTTTGGGCATCATACTCCTTTGCCACCTTCTTCTTGCGCGACTTGGGCAACTCCTCGCCCTTGGCATCATGCGTGGGCAAGCCCTCGGAATCCCACTGCCCGAAATCACCCGCGGCCGACCCACCCTCACGGAACATGACCTTGGGATCCTCACGGCCACGGTACAGGCGCTCAAGCTTCTTGACGGCATTCTTGCGCAACGTCTCGGCCTTGGCGGCCGCCTTGGCCTGCTCGCGCTTGAGCTTTTCCTCGCGCTCGGCGCGCAGCACGGACGCATCGACAAACTTGACGAGCGCACGGCCGTCGTCACGGTCGTCGAGAACTACGCCCAAATCAGCCAATTGCACATCGCGCAACGAGTCGCACACTTGCAGCAAGTCCTTGGCGGACACACCGGCGTCCTTGGTGGCCGAGCGAGCCATGGTGCGCACCTCGTCGCGGAACTTGGACAAGACTTGCAGGTAGGGCATGGCAACTTCCTCCTTGGACGAGGCACCGGCATCACCACCGGCGGCAGACGAGTCGGTAAACCCGTAGCCAATATCGGCTCCCGGATCCGTCAATCCAAAGATCTTGGTCATGCGCGTCACGTACCGCGCCACCTTGGCCAACAAGTTTGGGTTGGGCGCCAAGCCGGCGGCCGCGATTTGACGCAAGTAGACGTTAGACTTGGAAACAAGGTCGAGGATGGCGTCCACGGCCACGGGCGTGTTGACATTGTCGCACAATCCGGCGTGCACCTTGGCTTGCGCGTCTTGGAGCTGCTCAAACAAGGTCGATTCCAGGCCTTGACGGAAATCGTGGCGAGCCGTAAACTTGGGCGGGTTGGCACGCAAGTCGGCCAAAATGGCGCGCACGTTGGTGGCAAAGTTGCGCAACGAGGTTTCGGCCGCCATGGCCTCGGCCGCAGTTGCCGCCTTAAAGTCCATGGTGTTGATCCAGTGTTGTTGCAAATACATCATGCGCAACGTACTGGCTTTGTGCTGCTGAAGTGCCTCCTTAATGGTGGTAAAGTTCTTGAGCGACTTGGACATCTTTTGGCCCTCGACGTGCAAGTGGCCGACGTGCATAAAGTAGTTGACCCATTGCTTGCAGCCGAAATGCGCCTCGGATTGCGCGAGCTCGTTGTCGTGATGCGGGAACGCCAAATCCTCGCCACCCGTGTGAATATCGAGCTTGTCACCCACCACGGCCGATGCCATCACACTGCACTCAATGTGCCATCCAGGGCGACCGGGGCCCCACGGACTGGGCCACGCGGGCTCTCCGGGCTTACTGGCCTTCCACAGCGCAAAATCGGCGGGCGAGCGCTTTTGCCGGGTCAAGTTGGTCGACAAGTCGCCCTCACCCTCGGCAACCAATGCCTCGGAATTGGCGGACCAGGGCTCGAGCTTGGCGTAATGGTGGTTCGGGTTGGCATGGAACGCACGAGTGTCAAAGTAAACGGATCCGTCGGCCTCGTATGCATACCCGTTCTTGATGATCTTTTCGACAAACTCGACAATCTCCGGCACAAACTCGGACACGCGGGTCAAAACATCGGCGGGGCGAACGCCGAGCGCTTCCATGTCTTGCATAAAGTCGTTTTCCCAAAAGGCAGCCAGGTTGCGGAAGATTTCGTGATCGGAAACAGTGTGGCCGAGAGCGGCATCGAGTGCCGGGCCTAAGATTTCGCGGGAGGCTTCGAGGACGGCGCTGAGTGCGTCGGCATTGCCCGGAACCGGGTTGGCCTGGATGGCATCCCAGGCAGAGGCGGCTTGCAACAGCTTGAGGTTGCGCTTGTAGTCGGCCACCAAGTCTCCCGTGTCGAGGCCCTTGTTCTTGGCGTGGAAATCGGCCCAGGTTTCGGCGGCGGTATCGCCAAACGCACGAGCAACGTGGTTCTTCCAAAACTCGAAAATCTCGTCCACCACCTCCTTGGTCAATCCCTTGCCTGCGGCGCGGTGACGGTCCGCAAATTGCTCAAACAAGTGCGATTGCCGGGCACGCAAGATGATCTTGTCATCAATGTCGGTGATGTTCATGATGAGCTGGACGTCGAGGTTGAAGTATTCCTCGAGCACACGGCGCATCACGTCCACCGACAAGTACAGCCGGGCGTGGCCAATGTGGGCAGAGTCGTAGACGGTCGGCCCGCAGTTGTACCAGGTGACGCGGCGGCCCTTGGTCGGCACAAAGACTTCCTTTTTGCGGGTCAAGGTGTTGAAAAGCTTGAGCACGGGCACCGAAGTGTCGGGCTCGGGAGCGTGCCAGGGCGCTTGGCGACCCGATCCGCCCTTGACGGTGGCCGAAGGTGGCGGCGTAGCGGGAGCAGTGGATGCAGACATGGTGATTGTTGTGGTGAATGAACGCAAGTGGCGATGGAGTTGGGTGCTGGTGAGCGCTGCTGCTGCTGGTCGATGAGCAAGCGAGGGTGCAAGGCGGCGGATGAGGGTCGAGGTCACGGCGGAAATGGGCGGGCCCCGGAGATACATGTAGGTATTAATTTGGGCTTTGGCTATACATTGGCGGCGATGATTCGACGGAATGGAGAGTCGCAATTCAATTGATGGCGGACTGCGCCGTGCAAACAGACTCCATTGCGATCTGCGAACAGCGACGTGCACGCACGTGATCACATGGATACATGACGCGATCGTCTGGCGCATGGCCAAGGCATCTCATCCGCGCTTGAGCCATTCCCACAACCTCAAACCAGGTCCATGACTCCGCTGCACATGTGCCCAATGCAAAACGTAACATGCCACCGTCTGTGCCCAAGCTCGTGCTCCGCCCTATTGCCCCGGACGGCCTCCTCCCGCGGCAAGCATTCACGCTCACGTCTGATGCTGCCTCATTGCAATGTTCTATCGTCTCAGGGAAGCGTACCCTTGGGGTTTGCACCAACGTGACCTCCGTCGTCCCAGAAACCTTGCCTGCTTCGTCAGTGGCCACTGCTCACACTCCACATGTGATCAGCCGATTGCTCGATGGCTTCAATCAAACCGTCTTGGTGGTCGGGTTGGCCGGATCAGGGACATCGACATTTCTTGAGGGATCGCTGCCCAAGAATGCTGGAGGTGGGTACTTGGATGGGCTCATGAAGAGCTTGTTTGAGGCCCTCAAGGTCAAGGCAGCATCACCCCAAGCGCTTCCCGCGGTTGCTGCAGCCGGTGCAACCAACGTACCCACTGCGGTTACAAGCACGGAGTCGCAATCGAACATGACGTTCTCGGCATCAATTTGCGTACATGAGCATTATTCGGAACTTGTCCGGGACCTGCTTTCGTCCAAGAGGGATAAAGAAATCGACACGTCCGGAATACAATGGGATGCAAATGCACTCGCGTCACTGCCAACTCTCACTCGTCGATCGGTCGCGAGTCATGGCGACGCAATGGATGCCATTGGCAAGGCGAAGTTGGCAAAGACCAATGTGAAGGGCAGGACCGAGAAGACGACGGTGGTCTATCAACTCGACTTGGAGCAGCACATTCCATCAGTCGGCGAAGGAACAGCAGCCCTCGTATCGACATTGCATGTTGTTGAGCTGTTTGCCATTGACCGGCTGACTACGGATCAAGCGGTACATTCTCAAGTGAATCGAGATAGTGAGGCGGTTGGAAAGCAAATGGTGGCTGTCGATGCTGGATTGGCGATGCTAGGAAAGGGCCCGTTCGAAAGTCCCGGAGACGAAAATGTACGAAATTGCAAGGGGTTTGCCATTGCACAGGCTGTTTTTCGCTGACTTGCGCCTCTCACATGGTCTCGGCGACGAACAACGACCAGCAAGACGAGGATTCTCCAGAACCATTCAACGTTGAACAATCTCTCGTCACATACCTTTTACACCCGTTGTTTGAATACAACGCGGATCTTTCCTTCATTGTCCTCGTCAACACTGGCTCCGACAGCTCAGCAGTAGCCGGGCTTTTCGCCTATCTCTCCAATCTGACAGCGACAATCCGCACCTACCCGGTTCCTGGTACACAAGACACGCTATGCGCGAGGCGCGTCCGTCGCGGCCGCGAACTCCAAATCAAAGCGCAAGCCGAGCTTTCCCTCAAACGCCTCGCGCTGGACGGTGGCAAGGACGACCTGAGGCAGCGACTCGTCACCATGACCCGCGACAACGATCGCCTCCACGATACCATCTCAAACTTGTCGGCGCAGCTCGCCGATTTGCGGGACCAGCTCAAAGTCGCCACTGCTTTGCGTGACGATTCCGAGGCGCATTTGTCGGTGACATCGGCGACGCAGATGGCTGCGGCTGCCGAGGTCGCTCGATTGACGGATCGGCTTGCGAATGCGACCAAGGAGCTCGAATCAGTTCGCGCACGGTTAGTGTCGGCAGAAACAGAACGAGACAACGTGACGCGCGCGCTCGGGCAATCAACAGAAAAGTGCACGATACTGACAGCCGAGTTGGATAGTATGCAGCTGCGGCTGGCTGTGCTCGAGGCTCAAGTTTCCGGTGCGCGAAAGGATTTGGGTGGTGAGGCGGAGCAAGCCGAAGAGTTGAGCATGGAGCTACTTCGGGTGGTTCAGCGACAGGCGAGTGTGGAGAAGGAACGACGAGAGGCGTGGGAGCAGGTAAGAGTATTGCGCATGAGGTGGGGTTCATGCCATTTGGCATTTAGGGTCATGTGCATGCACAGGCTGACGTGGGATCATATGTCCTCATTTCAGGCTCAAAGAAGTTGAAACGGACCACCGTGCACTGGCCAAGGAAAACGAGCGCCTTGTTGCTCGGATTCGTGAATTGCAGTACGTCTTTGCTCACTTGTACTTGACATGACAAGGTCTTCACAAAATGACATGCATGACAGGACCCGACCGATTCGGGCAGGATCTCCGCATGCGAGTCTCGCCAGTGAAACCTTTCTCTCTGTCGCCGAGCGTGTTGAAACGGAACTGGTGGGTCAGCTCAAGTCCGTGCAGTGTGAGCTGGACGCCGCCCGCGCGCGATACAGGGAAATGGGTGCGGCGTACCGGAATCGGCTTCAGCAATGTAAGTATATCCATTGCTGTCCTCATCACCTTCGGCGTAAACGTTGCTGACGTTGCCAAGTACAGATGTGGACAAGACATGCTCGCTCAATCTCGCAAACGAAATGTTCTCAACGATCAAGACTATTGTGGACTCGATGCTCAACGATGTTATCATGTCGCTAATGGAGAGCGAGCAGCACGCTCACTCATGTTTGGGTGACGCGCAGTCGCGGCTCGTGGCCGCACATGATTTGGTAGTTCAGCTGTTGCATTTGGCTGTCATTCTGCAGGTATGCTGGGCGGTTTGATTCCAACCTGATGTGACTCCTGCCTCACGAGCGTTGGCTGTCACGCTGATGTAGGATGGCAAGCACATGTCAGGCTCGGATGAACTTGCAAAACTGCTGGCCTCTCATCAGCAGTTCGAAAAGCTCATGTCGGTTGACCGGAAACAGGAGCCTCCAGCTACGGCGCGGCCTGTCAAGGGTGGCCGAGTTCCCGACAGAAGCATCCCATCTGCACCAAGCGATGTGGACGCCACTCGCAAACTAGCGCAGGAAATGATTGCAAAGTACATTGCCTCGACCCATTCACAATTGGAACAGGAGCGCTCCGAGCTCTTGACGCGTGCACTTGTCGCAGAAGCGGCTGTGAAGGAGTGGGAAGCGATGGCAGCAAAAAGAAATGCGAACACATGGCAATGAATCTTCATGCTTGCATGTGCACTGTTCCTATACTTTTTGTAAAGGGCCTGGGGACACGGACTGTGTTCTTCCCACTTTGCCAGGCGGTCAAGGGCCGAGGGATGCGCTTCACATTTTGCCGATAAGTACCATAATGTACCTTATGAAAAGCGACACGATTGGTGCTTGGCCTTTGCCTGTCTCACACAGCCTTAAGTGGCTATAGTCTCAGATTTCACAACAAGAGTCACCATGCGCACGGGACCATGAATACCGTTGGCCCAGGTTGCCTCATTGCTTGTTGCTTGAGTTGTGGGCCGGGCGTGAGACATGATGATCACCTGAGCCTGCATCAGCCAACCACACCACATTTGAACATTCGCATAAACGCATGTACGGGTTTGGTAACAACAAGAAAAGGCCACAGCCTGCATTCTTTGAAGGATTAAAAATATGATAGTCCAACTCACGTGCAGGTACAGGAACAAAAACCACTCCGAGTCAGGGTCTTCTACAGACGGACATACTTTGGATGTGCCCGACGCCAACATACATATGCAGGCGACAACAACCTCCTGACTACAGCCTGCAAGCTTCCCGCAGAGCCAAAAACAGAAATGTCGGTTAAGCACACGAGGAAACATTCCCGCTGCTGGGTGAGAGTGCCTGGTCTGCGTGGCCATAGATTTCGTGGACCGAGATTTAAAAGCGAGTCAGCCCTCCATTGGGAAGCCTGCCTTGGTTCAATTACAATCTGCGCCTTCTCCATTGGGAAGCTTGCAATTCCCACCCTTGAGCCGCCCTTGATCCAATCGATTGAATGTACGAACGATGTTGACCGCTCACATTTCCTTGCAACCAGCGTTCGCTCACGATGATTGACCTTGCCTTTCCCCATCCAACTAGTTTTAGCCATATTCACACTGTCAAAGACGCCATGACTGCCCCTTCCGACGCGAGGTGCTGTTTCTTCATCAACCTCCGCATCGGAGTGTTCGTCTACCTCGCCCTCTCCATCGTGCTGAGTGCCACCTCTGTAGTGGCCATGTCGTCTGTATTGCAAGTCGGCAGCTCGTCGTCAAACAAGACGGTTGGTGTCTTGGTCAACATTGTCTTTGCAGCACTGACGCTGTACTTTGCCGTAAAACGGATGGGCACTGCGTACAAGGTGTGTGTCTACGTCCACGGTGTCCTGTACTTGCTCATCGTGGCCGTCGTCATTCTATTCTTTGTCAGCGGATCGCTCGTCTTGCCGTCAGGCGAGGCCAAGCCCAGTTTCAACAATGTAGACGAAACCGTCGTCAAGAGGGTGCTTACTCTTGTGCCCCCTGCCGCAATTGCGATTGTGGTTTTGGCGATTCAGGCCTACTTCATGTCGGTGTTGTGGCGCTACACCCGGGTCATGCAGGACGAGATTGCTCAGCGCAAGCAAAAGCAAGTGGCTGCGTGATATGTGTGTTTCTGTACAGTTTTGTTTTTTTGCTTCGCCATGACTAGATATATGGGCATCGTCATTAATGCAATGTAAATGAGTGGTTGATTTTGACCCTCACTCCGTTGAACCTGGTCAAATGAGTGCCTTGCTAATCATGTGGAACGATGGCTGGGGCCATAAGTCCACGACGTCAGGGTTAGCATCAAGCGTTCGGCTACGAGGATTATTGCGGCGACAAATCGATATTATTAGGTGTTTCTCTCGTTTATGATTGAGTCTCGTGAGTACTTGGGAAGAAATCAATGAGCAAATGGCGGTCGTCTGTGTCATATAGTGCTCGCTGCCATGAATGGACAACGGTGTGTCGGTGAGTCGACACCGTTGTTCCTTGAGACATGCGCGTGGCCCATGTCTACCCGTTACGTTTGAAATCCATAAACACAACAAGAAACCGATATCGATCGGGACAAAGTCCCTGGCTTGAGCGATATCGCTTCCAGAAGCACTGAGTCAACGCCTACGCATTGCACACACAGCGCGGCCGGCCGCCAGCCAGCATCGCACCTATACAAATGGGTTGAAGGTCCCCTGCTGCAACCACCGAACCCCTGAACCCAAGCCTGACAACCGCATCCATCAGCTCGGTTGTGCTGCATCTGTATGTGATCTGTCTGTTCTACATGCACGAATTGCCCTGGTTACTGATCATGTTTCGCTTCACACACCGTTCCACTCCGATCCTAGGACACCACTCATCCCATCATGACCAAGGACACCTCTGCCCCCTTGCCGACGCCCGGCCAAGTCGAGCACCAACCCAAGTGCTGTGCATGCATGGACCTGCGCATCGGTGTGTTTGTTATTTTGGGCCTGCTCATGCTCATGCATGCCGCGAGCATTGTCACGACTGGTGCGGCTGCAGCCGGCGAAGCCTTGTATGCCCTGGCGATGATTGCTCTGTCCGCCATCACCATGCTGTTTGCCCACAAGCGCAAGGTCACGGGCTACAAGGTGTGCGTGTACATTTACATCGCCGTGTACATCCTGGCACTGCTTGGATGTGTACTAATTCTTGTGGGTGGAGTCGCGGGCGTTGCATCGTTGGTGGATCCGAATGAGGAATTTGACGAGGCACAGCTCAAGACTGCGTTCAATGTGTTTGTCGGTGTTATTGTGGCCATCATGGTGGCCTATGGTTACTTTATGGCGATGCTGTATCGGTATATTGGTGTAATGGTCAAGGAGGTGCAGTCCAAGCAGGCTGCAGCGCAGGTGGCCGTTTGAGGAGTATTGGTTGATGTCTCGAAAGCCATTTCCTTGCGTAGTTTTACATTACCTGACCTTCTTCATTCATTCGTATACTTTCAAGTTTCTCAACATTTGTTGGTGTTGGATCTTCATGTCCAACATTGAACAACGGCATGCGTGAGTGAGGCGAAGAAATGTTCGCAGCAACACGCAACGTTACCGAGCATTGCAGCATGAATACGGGAACCGAAAAAAACTATCCAGGCATAACAACTCCATGCACTTGGCTATCCAATACCATGACTCCACCTCACCATAAGCCAACCGGCGGGTCAAGCATGTTTGGCCACGCCAAGGCGATCCACCACGCTCGTGATAACAAGCCAGGTAGTGTCGCGACGATTGGATCTCAGGCAGTGCATTTTGACGATGGGAGAGATACCGGAATGGAACACTCTGGTCGTGAAAAGTCCAATGAAGATGTCAACGACGATCCCACGAGCATTCAGCAGGCACAGCTTGAGGTTTGTACTTATACACCACGCTGTCTGAGTGTCCAATGCTGTCTGACGTGTTGCGTTTCGGTGCACATACATCTGTAGGAGTACGCAAGGATTTTGCTTCAGGAACTGGAGCTCAAGAATGCCGAGATAGATAGCCTAAAGCACCAGCTACAGGGTACATGATGTGACGTCGCCCATTTCATGAAGGATCAATAGCGTCTTGACAGCTCTTGACCCTACAGACAGCAATGCGTCTGCCTCCCAAGCCGATTCTGCCGCGTCTCAGCTCGACGATATTCACCGTACTGCTCTCCTTGACCTCGCAAAGAAAGCCCGGCGGCTCACAGTTGCTCTAGAAAAGGAAAAGTCGGCCGTGTCCCGCCAAAACTCTCGCATCGCTGAGCTCGAAGCGGCTCTGGCCGCGCAACCGCCACCCGACCCGGCATCATGCCAGCAACAAGACGCTGAAATCAAGGTGCTCAAGGACAAGCTCTCGGTCGTCACGCGCAAACTCGACGAGGAAAAGGCCACGTCTATTGCCCTGCGGGGGGACGTGTCGCGGCTGACGCGAGCGTTGTCGGCCGAGCTGGGCGGGGATCCAAGCACAAACGTCGCAAAGGCAATCAAGGAGTCGTCTGGATGGAAGGGGCGTGCACAGCAGATTGCGATTCTGAGGAGCAAGAACCAGGAGTTGCAGCGCAAGCTGGATGAGATTGCGGCTGAGAAACAGGCCGCGACGGCTCCACCAGGGTCCGCAAGTGCAAAAGAGACGCATCCTCTCGTTCCAGCGACGCGCCAAGAAGCGCACAAGAAGATGGCGGATGACGAGCGGGAAGCCGAGCTGGTCAAATTGCGAGAGGATGCGGTTTCCAAGCAGATTACAGTGGATGCGCTGCAGGCAAGGAGCAAGACTCTGGCGCAAGCAAACAAGGACTTGAAAGCCAAGTTGATTGCCGTGATTGAAAAGGGGAGCAACGATGACAAGCTCATTCGGGCGCTGCATGCCGAGGTGGCGCACTTGAAGAAGATGGTGCTTGACTCTGTGTCCGCAGCAAATACCAGTGGCGGCGGCCAACCTGCAGGCTCCATCTCCCTTCCGCACGCGCGGCCCGTGTTCTTATCCACTTCTGGCCGTCCAAACTCACAATCCACCGGCGGCTCGGGAATGGCGGGTGGTGATCTGGAACCGTCTGCCCGCCTCGAGCTCGAGCGACTGCGTGAGCTTCGCCGTGAGCATGCGTCCCAACTGCAAGCAAAGACGGAGCGCATTGCCCATCTTGAAATTGCGCTTCAGCATGAGCGCCGTGTTCGCAGCCAATGGCAGCCGCCCTCGCCCGGCAAAGACATTGCCGCGAGCGGTAGTCCGCTTGCAACTATGCCCCCATCGGAGCGCGAGGCCCTCATGGCGGAGAACAACCGGTTGCGCTCCAAGATTGATGTGCTGCGTGATGAGGTCAAGGTATTGCAGGCGGCGTTGGACGCGTCGGCCGTGGCCAAGGAGCGCGAGTTGTCGCTGTATTGCCGTGTGCTGGATGAGGCAAAGAAGGGCACCATCAACGGGGGCAGGTACAATGCTGGGTCACCGAGGCCTGCGGGTGCAGGTCGGCGGAGTTTGGGATCAAAGGAGGGAGTCATTGGCGGTTCGCGAGGTGGAGCGGCATCGCAGCAGCATCAGCAGCAGCCGGCTGTCGCTGCAGTTTGAGGATTGGAATAGAGGTGAATGGAATGGGAAACGCAGTTTTCGCCGGAACAAATACACATGCATTTCCATGTTGGCATGCCTGCCTTGTTGGCGTTGCCAGCTCAAGCCGCTCATGCGTCCGCTCCATTCATGTTGCGCGGGGCGCTCGAGACTGAACGACCCTGCCGCCCACACTCACACTCGAACCCAAGTCATTCAACTGCCAATGGCAATGAAATAAATCACTGTACGATACAATCACTCAATGAAATGACGTCCCGATCCAGTTTCCACCGCCACAGCTTCAGCAGCACCTCCTCGTCCGCGACTGCAGCCGGCTCGACCCTTGTCGCGCCGAGACCCTCCAAGGTCGCTGCCCAGGCCGCAACCGCTCTTATTGGCAAGCTCGCCGACCTCGCTCAAGACACTCTCAACAAGCCCTCGACCCAAAAGCTGCTCAACAGGGTCCCGTCGCCTGTCGCCAACATCTTCAAAGATGATCCAGATACGGGCCCAAGCGTCCTTGACCATGTTGCCTCGCTGCTGCCAGCCAAACTCTCAGACAATCTCATTGGCCTGCAGGGCATTACTCGCGTGCTTTCCTCGATTGTGCGCACCACGGCGGCCATCTTGTCCTGGCGCCGGCCGCACATTGAGCGCCTAATCAAAGAGGCGGAACGGAGCGGAGATGGCCGAGAGACGCCGTACTTTTCGCCGCATCCACCGCACGTAGCCGTACTTGCCATGGCCGTTTGGACACTTGTTTGCTTTCAACCAATATTTTTGCTCGCGTCGCTTCCACTGTGGGCTATTGCACTGGTCCCTACCGCACCGACGGATTTGCGGACGCCAAGGACGCCTGGATCGGGGACTTTGCGTCGACATGGAATGAATCGGATTGGGACAGGCGAGTCCACATCGTCCTCAGAGGAGGAGACTGAGTCGGAGGAGGATGACGATGGTTTGATTATCCCGCCTCCACACCAACCGCTTGCTCCCCCGCCAGCGCTTCCGCCTAGAAGCAGAAGTGTCTCACTTTCATCTTCACAAGAACTATGCATTGATCAAGTAACCGAACCCGCAGTTCGACAATCGCAACTCAATTCTCCTGCTCCTCCGCTTCCCCCTCGCCCTTCCGAACCCATCATCCCCATAGCATCCTCGACCAATGCTTTTTCGTCCGATACCCAATATGTTCCGCCACACCCACGAACAAGTTCTGTAAACTCATCCCATCTCCGCATCCCATCTCACCAATCCGTTGGCTCCTTTACTTCAACCTCGTCAACCCTCGACCCATCTTTTGACCCAACATGGTCGCCTCCCACACAGCCACCATCCCGTCCCAACCCTTCAGCGAGCACGCCGACCTCTCTGCCAGACAACTCTTTGTCGCCGTCGTCGTCTCCCTTGCCGGCAAAACGCGCAACAAAGGGTCCTGCGACGCAAGCGGTTCACGATCTGCTGGAAATGCAATCCATCATTCTGTCATCGGCCGACCGCGTCCGCCAGCTGCTTGCCATTCTGGGATTCGACAGCTCCATCACGCGGTGGGCATCGACCGTAGCGAAACCGCCACCTGAGGATATGCCCGTGCTCAACTCGAAAAAGGAGCAAACCGAAAACGAGCTGATTGGCCAAGGTGTGCCACTGGTCTTTTCCGTGAGCGCGTTGGCCGGGTGGTTTGGCGTTGCGTGGATTGGGCTGCTTGTACCTGCCGTGTGGGCGGGCGGGATAGCGGCCATGATCGTGTTTTCAGATCTCGGTTTGTTTTACATGGCGTTGATTGTGCCTCACGTACGCCGCTGGGCGGACGCGTCGGTTGGTGCCGTGCGCGCGTGGTGGTTGGATTTGAGGTTGAGGTGGGCGGGACTTGGGCATGCTGCAGGATACGAGCCGCCAAAGACAAGGGTGGGAAAGCTCCTGCATGCGCTGGTGATGGAGGTATGCGCGGTAGCGCGTGCGGTGGTCAAGGCGTGGGCGTACCGATTGCTGTTTTGGTGGGCAAATCTGGCGTTTGATGTGCGACGGGCGGTTGTCGGACGTGAAAGGTGTCAGGTTGTCGATGATGAAGACGAGGATCAGGCGGCGCGGTGGTTGTTTGCGGAGGATGACGACCAGAATGAGCCGGCACCGACTATTCGCGCCAACTTGGATGTCACCGCGACCAGAACTACATGATGAACGTTGAGGTGTTTTTCGTTGTGTCAACGCTCCCGGAAGTGCGAATGAACGCATACGTTCAGTCCAATGGACTCGGATGTATGCATGCTGCACCACCTCACGCTCACCGAGCCATTGTATAAATATGATAGCAGTTGATTTGCAAAGAATTGAGGAATTTGCGCCTGGTGTTGTCTGGTGTGCCCAAGAATACCAAAGTTGGGTGCGGCAAAGCCAAAACGAGCGTGTGAAAGGGACCCAAGCCACAGCGGGCCAAAGTGCCGTCTTGGCAAAGAATGGTTCTGGATGCGGCACTGTCCAACACGTGGGCGATTGGAACGTTGCGGGGAACATGCGTGGAAGGATATCCTCACACCCGCCACCTCATTGGAGAAATTCAAAAGGACCCGCCTCCCGCTGCAGCTCTCGCCCGTCAAGTCAAGTCGTCAAATCATTCAGGTCGCTTATTGCACACTCTCACTCATTTCTTCGAAAGTCAGCTTCGGCAACATGTCATACCCCCCACAGCAAGTGCCCGCGCAGGGCCAGGCGTACCCGCCCCAGCAGCAACAGGCGTACCCGTCGTACCCGCCCCAGTCGCAGCCGCAGGCCTACCCCAGCTACCCGCCTCAGCAGGGCTCGCCCTACCCACCCCAGCAGCAGCAGCCTGCCGCCTACCCACCGGCCGGCCCTGCTTACCCAATGCAGGATGGTAACGGCGCCGCCTACCCGCCGCAAAACAACCACCAGTACGACCCGTATGCCAACAAGTCCAACGCCTACGGCGCGGTACCTCCGCCCGCACCCCCCGGCTACGCCACCGATATGGCTGGATCTGGAGCAAACCTTGTTGCGCAACCTGATCCCGAGACGCGTTTTGCCCCACCAAAGGGCCCTCAGGACTTGTGGGCGGCCATCTTGTTCCTTGTCCAGTTTGCTGGCTTCTGTGCCATTGCCGCCTTGTCCATTCCCAAGGTTGATTTCTCGACCATGAAGCCAAAGGACTCGCCGTCGTCATCGCCCAGTACTGGCTCTGGTTCTGGCCCAGACATTGGTTCCAATGCCATTGTGGCCATGGGAGGATCCGCCTTCTTTGCCCTCATCTTGTCGATTGCCTATTTGATGGCTATGCGCAAGTACCCCAAGCCGCTCATCAAGTTTACCTTCTGGTTCTCGATTGCCTTCTTCATCGCCTTTGGTTTGTTCTCGATTGTCGTCGGCAGGAACATTGTCGGTGGCGTCGTGTGCCTGATTGTTGCCGTCCTGTACATTGTCTTCTACCGCGCCTACAAGTCGCGCTTCCCCTTCGCGGCCGTCATGCTCGAGACGGTCGCTTCCGTCACCATGAAGTACCCTGGCACCGTGGGCATTGGTATTGCCGGTTTGGTCGTGCAGCTCGCCTACATTGCCTTCTTTGCCGTGACGGCCATTGCCTCCTTCATCCATTTCGGCCAAACCACCACCACGGTCCGCAACGGCCGCACCGTCACGTCCGTGTCGGGCATTTCGTATGTGCTCTGGCTTTACCTCGTCTTCTCCTTCTACTGGACGTGCCAAGTCATTGGCAACGTTGTCCATGTGACTGTCAGCGGTGTTTTCGCGGCCTTCTACTTCCTCAGCGGCTCCCAACAAGGCATGCCTGGCTCGCCCACCATGTCTGCTTTTGGCCGCGCCATGACCACGTCGTTTGGCTCGATTTGCTACGGCTCGCTGCTCATTGCCCTGATTCAAACCCTCCGGTCCGTTGTCCGGTCCATGGCGCAGCAAACCGACTCGGCCATTGGCTTCTTCATTGCGTGCTGCATTGACTGCATCTTGTCGTGGATCGAGGGCCTGGCGAGCTCTTCAACAAGTACGCCTACACCCAGGTTGCCATCTACGGCAAGGACTTCTGCCGTGCCGCAAAGGACACGTGGACGCTTGTCAAGGACCGCGGCATTGACGCCCTCATCAACGACGATCTCATTGGCAACGTGATTGGCTTTGGGTCGCTCTTGGTCGGTGGCATGACAGTGCTTGCTGCGTGGTTGATTTACTCTGTCGGCAAGGCTGTGGGCTCGTCGACGACTGCCGGGTTCGATGCCGCGCTCTTGATTGTTTTGCTCGTGGCCTTCTTTGCTGGTGTCGTCATGTTCTCGTTGATTGGCGGCGTTGTGACGTCGGGCACGGCAACCACGTTTGTGTGCTTGGCCGAGGACCCCGCCGCGTTGCGCGCCACCAAGCCCGAGTTGTGGGAGAAGATCCGCCAAACGTACCCGGAGGCGGCGTTTGTGTCCATGTTTGCGTGATCCCTCTTGTGGTGTTTGGGTTTGTTTGTTTGGTGACTCGTGAGGTGGATCGAGGTGCACTTCATCATGGTCTTGTATGTTGTTTTCGTGAACTTTTGTGGTTTGAGCAGACTTTTTGCATTCTTGCCTCTTTTCACTTGTGTTTGGTGTCCGAATATCGGCCGTCGTGTGTATCTTGATCTTAACGTTTCTCTGTCTTACTCCATGAATGTGTGCCTTATGTGAATGACGCTCCTGTTTGTGTTCTCTGGCCGGACAACCTTGACCACTCATGTCACTTCCAGAGTCACCAACGCTGGAGTCAATCGTAGGTTCGGCCAACCAGAGCCGCAATCACTGTTGTCGCACTGAACTGAAGGAAGTGGATTCAATGGCTTGTGGGGATCCAAATCCACAATGTTATAGATATGTATGAATGTATGCGAGCAAGAATGAAAAGTTCAATGTGTGGGGAATGGAGCAGAGAAGGTCAAGCGCATCTGATATACTTGCCTACCACAACGCCACCATGCAATGGCTGTCCTGGCTAATCGCGTACAAAAATGCTACTCTATGACCTGAGCTTTGAGCTTGTCCAGGGCAGCTTGGACTTGAGCGACGAGCTCTCGATCCGCATTGCTCGAGGCCAATTCGGTCGCTACAGAAAACGTGAGCAATTCATTTCGTCAGTCTTGGATGGTTGTACGGCGATTTCTAAAAAAGGACGCACCGCGAATGCCCTGGGATCCGGTAGCCGACTTTGCTTTGCTCCGCCCATTCCCTTCGCCAACAAGCGCACAAGCATACTCTGCTGCCACCGCCCGCAGCACGCCCAAACCAAGGGAATACACTGCAACGACAGGCGCGCCGACCAGTTCCGGCACGGCGCGTGCAACCGACCCCGCCGCCTTCTCGATCGCGTGTTGCTTTTGCTTCTGCTTGAGTTTGCGCAACACGGCCGCGGGGGTCACGAGCACGACCTGCCCGCTTGCTGCGCTCGACATGTTGAGCGCTGGAGCCACTGGTCCATTTGCATGACTTGTATGTGACGATGAGCAAATGCCGGACCGAGGCCGTGTGGTGCGTTGGCGGTCGATGTGGAGCTGGTGGGCATGGGGTGTGCAACCGAGACGTGGTAGTTGCCAGGCACGGCTTCAGCGGGGTCAACGGTGGCGAGTTCGACGAGCACATGGTCCACCAGCGCGGTTCGGAGTGTCTCCACCTCGTGCTTGTTGCGGACGTTGCGGACCTTGACGGATCCCGACGCATCGGCCTTGACAAAAACAATGATTTGGATCCCTTGTGATTTGCATTGCTGGACGAGTAAATCCGTGTTGGATCGCTCCTCATCTACAACTCCTTCAAGATGGTGAGCGAGTCGTTTCCGTACCGCTTACGAGAAAGCAAACGTACAAAGCATTTCACACGGAATGCCAGCGGCCCACAACTCCTTTGCTACCTTCATTCGCTCGGCGAGCAATCCATACCCAGAGCCAAACGATCCAACCAACACTTGGGTTGCAACCGACCCGCCATAGTGCTGCTGATGCACCCACGCAAGCTTTTGCACTGCGAAATGCACACCCATGGCTGCTGGCACCGGATCCATTGTCCCCGACGTTACCCCGGCGGACCGACCAAGACCCACTGGCGGACTCGCGCCAGGAGGCAAATATTGGCCAACCAAGTGGTCGTAGCGGCCGCCCGACGCAACAACATCGGCCCGATGCTGTTGCGCATTGAGGCGTGCTTGAAACACGACCCCGCCGCGATAGTACACGTAGTTGTAGGTCAACAAGGGCGAAATGAGGATGGTGCACGAGATGCCAAAAGTGCGCAGCCAAGCAGCGAGCTGGTCGATTTGCGACAATAGCACGTGCACGGCGCCACCAAGCGATGGGTGGGCAATCAGAGAGGCGAGTACGGTTCGCGCTTGACCGTGGTCATAGGTTGAAATGAAGGGCATGAGCTCGTCAACGCAGCGTTTGCTGAGAATGGAGAGGAGCTTTGTGCGGATTTGCGACGCATTGGACTTGTACATTTGGTCAAGCGTCGACATGAGAACGGCGTGTTGATGCTCGGGGACTCGGGCGTATGAAAACTGATTGAAATAGTCTGTCAACCCTCACAATACCATAAAAACAGACCAGTGACACGGGAAAACGTACGATTGCATCCACAAGCAAAGTATGATTCAGGACGAGGTGATATCCTTGTCGATGAACCGGTGCCATGGCATCTAGTACCTGCGTCGTGGCCAGAATAACTTCTGCATCTATGGGCAACACCGGCCGCAAATGCTGTACCCACACAGGCGGTGATGGCAACAGTCCTCCCGTCGACTTCCTCGCAGGACTCGATAGCTGGTGTGGCTTACCACCTGCCACGCTCGTAAGTGGCCCTGCCCCGCCAACAACGCCGATGCATTGCCTAACCGAGGCCATCAAATTGGCCACCGTCTCGGCCGGCACTGGCACGACGATATCCAAATCCGCCTCCAACGCGGCTCTCGGCTGCCCGCCAATCGGGTTTTCCCGATACACGCTTCCCCATACATACCTCCTCAACCCCGTGTTGTTATCCCTGGTTGCTGCCGCCAACTGCCCCGCCACCCTCGCCAAGTATTGCGCATAGGGCACAGTCAAGTTGTACGGCAACATGACCAAGTTACCCGCGGTATCGAGGAACTGCGCCACGCGTTTTCCATGATACACGTCCGATTTTGGGGCAAGCAACGGCGGCGCCAGCTCGGTCGCGCCGTGCATGCGAAACACGCGCGTCACGATATCGTGGACGGCCGACAGGGAGTGTGCGTACTTGATGTCGACAGGTGCGGGATCGTCGTACGTAAAGTCCAGAAACGGAAGCGTCGGCTGGGCAAACATGGTGTGGAGCAGCTTGGTGTACTGAGTGGTGTTTGCTGGATTGGTGAGCACGCGCATGGCTTCTTGAATGTACTCGTCCTCCATGGTTGTTGGCAGCAGGTGCGAATGCAAAAGCTCGAGGCTTGTGGGCCGTTGCGCCGGGTCGTGGTTGAGCAGCCATCGGATGAGTTTGGCTTGTGGTGAGTCGAGACCGCCCGAAAAGTTGTTCGGAAACTTGATTTCGGGAAGGCGCAGGTCGCGCAGAATGGTAAAGCGTTCCATACCTGTAGAGAATGGATACAGCATTTCGAAAAAGATGATGCCAACCGAATACTGATCGACCTTTTGGTTGTACTTGACGGAGGCCGAGCGGACTTCCGGCGCCGTGTAAAGCGCAGTACCAATGTCGTTGGTGAGCGAAATGTCGGCGCGGGCGAGTGAGTTGGATGTGGCGGCAAATGCGGACGGTGTTGCACCAGTCGTGGTAGACTTGGCAGTGCCAATTGGGATTGGTGCCGACGCTGTGCCTTGCGCGGTTGAGGAGGCGGTCGTGGGGTCAATGTAATGCGTTGATGTGTAAAAGTTGGTCGTGGCAAGACCAAAGTCACCAATCTTGACGTTGTTTTCGCCGTCCATGAAAATGTTCTTCGCTGTGAATCGGGTCGTCCGTTATCAGTCCCATAGATCCGTCGATATGAAAAAAAAAAAAAAAATGCGGACGAACGTTTCAAGTCGCGGTGAATAATTCCAGTTGCATGAATGTGTGCCAAGCCCTCGACAATTTGTCGCAACAATCGCCATGCCTCGTTGAGTGTAATCCCTTGGTCGATAATGTCGGACAGCGTACGGTTCTCACAATACTCCATCTAAAGCGTCAACAAACGACTGTAAGCGGCCAGTCAGCAAAGTGGATACGGAAGCAAGAAACGGACCTGAATGTACAGCGTCTTTGTACCCGTTGCCGACTCGCCTGCACTGCTTCCAATCCCGCCCTGGTTATTGCGTGATCCATCTGACGCAAGCGCACGCATGGCGCCGCGATCCAGCTCTGGCTTGCCGCCGCCCCTTTTCTTCGCTTGCTTCGAGCTACGCGGCGCATTATCGCCCGTGTCAACCGAGGATGCCACCGCAGACGAGGCAGTCTCAGATTCGGACTCACTGGCACTTTCTGCGTCCGACTCGGGCTCAGAATCTGACGGTGCGGCAAAGAACCGGCTCACCAACCGAGACGACGATCCGGCAAATGACCGCGACCGATCAAATGACATCCAGTCCTCGTCCGTTTCCGCCTCGTCCTCGTCGGTCGACGTTGTCACACATTCATCAAAGGCAAACTGGGGCCCCGTCAAACTGTCGTCGTCGGTTTTCTTTCCGGCCGTAACCGGCTTTTCTTTTGCCCCCTTTGACCGGCGCCGCTTGCGGCTTGTGGTGGGTGATTTCGAGTGCGGCGAGTTGGCGTCGTTATCAGTGTCGTCGTCGCTGGCCGAAGTGGCAGTCACGTCGTCGGTTTCCGAGTCTTCAACCCAGGTGCCTTGCGAGTCCTCGACTAGAAAGAATCGAGATGTGCAATCAGTTGAGCGATTGTCGAGATTGGTGAAAGAAATTGAAAGCAACAAACCCCAAGCTTGGTAGTACCGCACACATCGCGACGAGTTCAACCTCGACAGCGTCCGGACTTCGCGCAAGAGCTTGCGATTATCGTTAGAATTGCGTGACAAGTGCACCGTTTTGATGGCATACAAACGCCCGTCCAGGCGATTCCGTGCCTTGACTCTATCGTCCGGAAATGGAGCAGGTCAATTCAGCAACACGCATGGTGGGAGACGAGCAACACGAGGTGACGTACACTTGACCAAAACCGCCCCTGCCAATGTACTCGACTTCTTCAAAATCCATCTGATACCTTGATTGCACGACCGAAATCCCACCGACACTTCCAACGCCTTCGGGACCGGGACCAACCGCGCCTCCCGCCCCAAGGGAGCCAAACGGCGAAGATATGCCTCCAACCGGTGTCCCTGGTGGCCCTCCGAGCAGCCCTCCGGCACTCCCAGACGACCCACCTGCAATCAACATTGTATCAAGCGCCGTCAAATTGGAATGTACGGCCTGAATCCTTCTCGACACGGCGCAAAAGTAGGTGGCCAGCTCTGCCGTCGGCCGCGGCGTATGCGTCAACAACCCAACAAGGGCATCCTTGAGCGATTTGGGCAACCGCGACAGCAGATCCCTTGCCTCGCGTACTTGCAACGCAGACTCACGCACACCGCCACCCGCGACCGCAGCCAGCCCGCGTTCACTCGTGCCGCGACTACTGCCTGCGGGCGACCCAGTCTGACTTGACCCCGCAGGTCCAGGCGCCGGCGACCGCCACATGTCCAGGACACCTGCAGGTGCAAACCAGTCAAGCGCACGCACGCCAGCGACCATGGCCACAAACGCCAGCGCAACATGATACGTGTCTGCCTTTCTGGGCGGCGGCCCGCCGCTTGCGCCGTCGTCGTCGTCACGATCCACGGCCCATTGTTCTGGCCATCGCGCCGGTCGGCGCGCCATGACAGCCGTGGCGCACGACAGCTTGATGGCGCCGCGCGGCGTCACGAGCACGTGGTCGAGGTCCAGGCACCCGTGTGCCGTGGTTTCGTGCAAGTGTGCTAATGCATCGAGGAGTTGGCCAGTGTACAGGCAGGCGGTGGCGAGGTCGAGGCGTTTGCATTGCGAGAGTAAGAGGTCGAGCGAGCCCGAGGAAATGGGTTCTTCGAGAGCAAGGATGGACCACGAAGTGGACGTCGAGGCTGACGAAAGCGTTGTGGATGGGTCCGGTGATGACGTGGGCGTAGACCCGTCGTGGTGAATGAGAAAGTCGTAGAGGACGCAAATGTGCGGGTGGTAGGTGGCCGACGAGCACGTCAAGGAGAGTGGGCGAAGCGATTGGATCACTGCAGAGGCAATGGCGTGCGTGGTCCTCGCCAGATGTGCCAAAACGGGTTGCTCGGTTCGGGTGTCGACGCACATGAGCCGGGTGCAGGAAAACTGCGCATTGCTGTTGCTATTGCCGGTGCTACCCGACAACGTTGCCGCTGCTGCTGTTGGTATGGACGGATCAGCCAACCTCCGTGTTACGAGCAATGCTTCAAACACTTGGGAATCTGGATCGTCGGGCGACACGGCCACTGCCCTCCCAAGGGCAAACTTGGCGCCAATGGCGACAGTGCCCTCCAACTGGTACCACGCGAGCCCCGGCTGTTGCTCCAACTCCAACTTCTTTTTCTTTCGATGCTCATCCATGACCCGTTCCCTCCTTGCCTGCTCGCGCTGCAAATGTGCATCGAGCTGCATACTCTGTGCCTTTGCCTGCTCTTCCCTCTCTCGCTCCTCGCGCTCCCACTGTGCGCGACGCTCCGACTCGAGCCGCTCGAGCTCCTGCACCTGGCGCGACTGCATGCGCTGGTAACTTGAAATCACGTTTTTCGCCATGGCCGTGGGCGGGACAGGCAGCGTCGACACATTGTGATTGGAAGCAAGCCAGTCTTGGACATGGGTGGCGAGTTCGTAAACCATTTCTTGGCCCGTGAGCGAACGGGCGCTTGAGCGGAGATCCGCAAGCAGCGCGGGCAGCTTATGTGCGGGACATCCTGCGTGGGTGCCCAGGTGGAGATCAGGAACGTCATAAGGGTAGCGCTTTGTGAATTGGACTTCGAGGTCGAGGTGGACGAGTGGTCGAAGCTCGGGTTCATCCGTGAGCGGGCGCAGGCGAAGGCGAAAGTAAGGGAGCGGCGTTGTGGGTTTGGCAACGCGCCAGACAGGTGGTGGGGGTTTGAGTTGAGTGAATTCTTCAGGGAAAATGGCCATGATGGCTTCAACTTCGTTTTGCTGCTGCTCGGCAATGGCGGCCGCGTCGGGAAGTCGTTCGGCTGCCGCTGCCACTGCTGGTGTGGGCTTTGATCCCTTTGGGGGTGGAGGCGGCATGTCGTTGGGTCAGAGGTACGGGTCAATTGAGAGCAAAGATCCGGCCGGTGCAGCAATTGGATGTGTGAATGGGCCGTCTCGTGGATTGTGTGGACTGCAGTGTACGGGGACGCTTGCAGGATTAGCAAGCGGCGGCCATTTGGCGATGGCGGGCCGTGTCGGTCAATCGGACGGTGGGGAAAGATGGGACAGCTTAAGGTCAGGGGCCGGTCAGGCTTGGAGGGTGCAAATTACATAGGTACCGGGTCGGATTGCGTTGGGTTGCCTTGTTAAGGTGTCATTGAAATTGTGTGAATTTCGCCCGCAACAAGCTGGCCCAGGCCCGGGCTGGTCTTCGTGTTCGTGTCGTGAAACCCCCCGATCGTCCTGCCGCTGCGAAGGTTGATCCGCGTGGTCATGTATAGCGACAGATGATGAGACCGACGAGCGAACTATGGGTCCATGAAAGTACCCTATGCAACGAACGTTCGTGGCATGCCATGCAATACCAAGTACTCCCCGCATTCGTCCTCCAACGCCCGCCAGTCCATCCAATGAACGCCACCCTCGCGTCGCTGTCGAACACGCTGCTGTGGCCTTGGCGCAAGCTCAACGCCGTGTCCAATGTGCCCACTTGGCTCCTGTTCCTGCTCTCCATTCCCGTGGGCTTTGCGGGCCTCCTCTACGCTTATCAAAACAGTCTCATTTACCCCGCAAACTTTCCTCCGGGGTCGCGCGAGCACGTCGACACCCCCGACGAGCTTGGCTTGCCCTACGAAGATGTTACGCTCACCACGCCCGATGGCCTCAATTTGAAGGCCTACTTTATCCGCCCAAAAATCATGGACATGTCTGGGGCATCGCGCCCGACCATCTTGTACCTCCATGTATGTACAGTAAATCTCCCTCTCGCACGGGCACACGTCCATTGTTTTTGTTTCGGTCTTGACGCATCGTTGTTCAATTTTCACGGCTCATTCAGGCAAACGCTGGCAACTTGGGCCACCGCATTCCGATTGCATTCCATCTTTTTCACCGCCTCGATGCAAACGTGTTCATGCTGTCGTACCGCGGATACGGCAAGTCGGACGGCAAACCGAGCGAAAAGGGACTCAAGATTGACGCACAAACAGCACTCGATTACCTCCTCTCACATCCAACATCCAAGAATTCGAAAATCATTGTGTTTGGCCAGTCCATTGGCGGAGCCGTGACCATTGATTTGGTCGCTCGGAATGAAAACAAGGTGGCTGCAATGATGATTGAAAACACCTTCTTGAGCATTGTGCGCATTCGATGACTTTCACTTGTTTTCGCAACGTCTCGATGATGATTGACATCTATTTGGCACGCGTGATTTATAGCCCGACCTCATACCATCCGTCCTCCCTCAACTGCGCTACTTGACCTTCCTTTGCCACCAAATCTGGCCATCAAAGCACTCCATCGCCATCATTCGCCCGTCTTTGCCCATCTTGTTTCTCAGCTCGGGCAAGGATGAAATGATTCCTCAAGCACACATGAAGCAACTGCGCAAACTCGCGTCCAGCAAGCACGGCGTATCTGACGATCTCAAGCATCGCGTGTGGGTCGAGTTCCCCAGCGGCACACACAACGATGCGCCCATGCAAAACGGTTATTTTGAGGCCATTGTGCGGTTTGTTGAGAAGCATGTATAGATCCCAAGGGTTGTTTCAATTCACAATTCAAGTAGGGTTGGTTTGTCTCCTGAAATGAGAATTCAAAAAGTCAACCTTGAGGAGGAGTACGTAACATACGTTGCAAAATTGCTCAGCACAGTAAAAAAGCAACAACCAGAGATCGATTTTCTTTCGAAATGCCGGAACGGCGACGGTGAATCAATCGGCGACCTTGCCGAGCTGCAACGGCACTGTGTCACCGAACCAACGACAATATTCACCATCGCGCTCGCAAACAGCCCGCGACCGCGGGTCCTGCCGTCGATCCGTCTGTTGCCGACACACCTGGCATTTCAGATCCAACTCTCACAACGCGTCGAGCTTGCCGAGACGCGGTTGTCCCCAAAGGCGAGAGGCATCTTCTCCGACTCCACGGCCGCGAGCCAGAAGTAAGGTTAACTAAGCTTGACCGGATGTGCCATTCACTCATTCTCTTCGTCTTTGAGGCAACCAACCACATGTCGCCGCAGTCGCCAGGACTCAAAGCAACAGCAGAGAATGCCATTGCGACGATGGTCAAGTGGTCAAATGGCCCCGGAGTCCCATCCCGACCCCGCCCCGGCTGCCATTTGTCTACCAGCAGGTAATAAATATAGCCCATTTACTCTTTTCGCACTCTCGCATTATCAGCAAGCATGCCTCCATCAACGTCCTCAACCACCCTTTTCGGTAACGAGTGTCCAACGACCGTCCCCTTGAAACCCACGCGCACCACCTTATCCGGCTGTCGCACTCTCAAGAACCTCACAAAGACATCTCTACGGACCCGCATCCGGCGCCAACTGACCAAAATCGCACACGTTCGGCCAGTTGCGGCTGCACCCATCCTGAGCACCACGCTCGCATTCATTCTTTTGCGCGACCTGCACGCAATGGCCGTCATCAACCCACTGATAACCAACAACGTCTCAGACACGTTTTGGTCCAAGCTATGGATCCAATCCACCGGCCAACCGGCGGCTCCCGCGTGCACCAGCAGCCTCCGAGTCGCCTCACCAAGCTCGAACCTGTGCGCGCTTGCGTCCGCCACGGACGCATCCACGTTAGCCGCCACCTTGAAGCATTGGCTACTGTTTGGGTGCACGCACAGATGGCCCCACGGCGAGCCGCTCGTGCCGCTTGATGTCATTGTGCAAGTGCACGAACGCTTGCACAAGTACGTCACTTGTGCTCAGGTGCAAGGAGCCGTGGAGAAGAGATTGACAAGGACTCAAGCAGCAGACTTCACGCTCGTTGCTGCGTATGTGCGAGGCATGGTGGCAATTTGGCCGGCCAGGGTCACCGAGATCGCGGGTGGGTGGGCGTTGGTGGTGACGCGGGTGGAAACCGAGCTGGACAAAGTCGATGGAGACGTGGGTGTGGAGGAACGGAGGAGAGTAAGAAACATGTGTTGGGAGGTATTCAGGGCTGTGGTGGATGTTGGGGTTTATGATAAGTTTTCGAGTGGGAAATGCACATGATGTACAAGAGGTTTGCTTCCGTTCGTGCATGCCACACGTTTCAGAGCCATTTAGTAGTACACTCATCATTCGCTGGCCACGGTCGCAGTTGATTTCGACGGAAGCCGGTCACAAACAGCTCAATTTGAATACCACGTCGTTGCACCACCATCATTTCCTTGGCCAAATTGGTCCGCTTATGAAAACAACGCGTCCGTACCAGCTCCAGCCCCGTACGGGTGACATGCGAATATCCTGATAGCTGCTCTGACGGAAAAGGACTATACACTCGATGCATGTGTTTCGGCTCATTCGAACGAATACTCTATGAATAATCTATGAACACTTCATCGAGGACCGCGATTTCTGCCCGATCCAACTCTTTACCTCAGACACAAAGAAAAATGAGGTTGGACTTTCGTTGTGTTGGGCGATTTGGGCAGAGTCCAAGTGCTGCGACGCTTGTGACCCCAATCCGACGACATCAGCCAGGCACCTCCAGTCCGCGAGCATCGGTACATCTTGACGAAAAGCATGTGGATCCGGCGTCCTTTATCTTCCTCCGGGATCAGACCATGTCCAAGTGTGTCGACGCCAGAGACGCGTCTGCCGACAGTCTCGGCAAACCTCTTTGTGCGAGCAACACAGATCACTCAGACCTGCTAGCTCCACTCGTTCTGACATTCGATTCTTCTTCCCTGTCTTTCATCATCCATCAAGCCACTTACGCTGGGCGCTGTAATGTTAGTGATGTGAGGATGTCAGGATCTCAACGACTTTATCTCATTTATAGTGTCTGGACTACCCGCGAGCCTCGCCCAGATTCCACCTGCTCTGCTCGGAACAAAGTGAGCCGGTCTAACCGTATGTCATTGTCAAGAGTTTCAATACGATAGCCCAACATAACCATGACGCAAGGTTCTCCCTCATCAACGCGCAGGCCTTCCACTGCGTCATCAGCGAGCTTGCAGCCACCGTCGCCCTCATCATCGCGTCGGCAGTCATTGTTGGGAACAGCGAGCTTGCACCCAGGTTCGCCGTCATCCACCCGCCGGCAGTCAACAGCATCGGCTGTGTCTTTACATCCGAATCCGCCTGCATCAACACGTCGGCAATCGATTTCATCCACAGCGACATTCCCACCCACTTCATCTTCATCGTCATCAACACTTGTCGCCAACACAACGCCAACAACAATTCCGGCGAAGCCCAATAACGAGACTCTGATTCCTGCGTCCTACCGTACACTCAAGGAGCTCATACGCACATCCCTACGGAAACGCATCCACCGCCAACTGACCAGATTTGTCCACACCCGTCCATCCTTGCCTGCTCCAATTTTGAGCACAACGCTTGCATTTATCCTTTTGCACGACATCAATGGCAACACTACTTGCCCTCCCCCGCTCAAGGCGACAGATGTCAACGTCGTCTCGGAAACTCGTTGGTCCAAGTTATGGATTCCATCGAATGGTCAACTGGCCACGCACATGTCAAGTGGCGTCAGGGAATCCTTGTCCTCAGACTTGTGTGCACTGGCGTCCGTCACACAAGCATCCGCGCTCAACAAGACCCTCAAACACTGGCTGCTTTGCGGATGCACGGACAGGTGGCCTGTGGGTGAGCCGCTGTTGCCACTCGACGTCATTGCCAGCGTCTACTCTCGTTTGAGCAAGTATTCTTCATGTGCTGCGGTGCAGCGGGCGATCGAGAAGAAGCTGGCAAGGAGACAGGCTGTGGATTTTGCCCTTGTGGCTGCGCATGTGCGGAGTTTGGTCGAGTTGTGGCCAGAGAAGGCAATCGAGATTGTGGGTGAGTGGGCTCTGGTCGTCACACGTTTACAAAGCGAGCTTGATAGGGTAGTGGAAGATATCAGTGAGGAGGAGAAGAGGCAAGCAACGCGCATGTGTGTGGAGGTTTTCCGGGCCGCTGTCGATGAGACAAGTCATGGCCAAAGTCCCGCTTGATTTCCAGCTCGACCTGGCAAAGGAAGGAGTCGATGTAAGATATTGCAAGAGCAAAATGGCGTGTATCCATCATTCAAACGTTTCTATGTACAAGTCTTTTTCGTCAACATCCCCATGGGGTCACAAAGTTGACGACCGTCGGCGGTGGAGCACATTCGCTCCACGTTTGGTTGGGCAACGTCCATCTCATTCAAAGATGTGGTTTCTTTGCAACTACTGCTGTTTTAGCGATAGCCATATGGACGCCTACGCATCCATTCCAAAACGCCAGGCGTAGCGCTTGGGAACCTCACAAAATGACCGCGAGCCATGTTTTCATATCCCAGCTTGAAGATGGAGGAAAGGTGTCAAGTCATTTCATTAAGTCGGGGAAATTGATACAAGTCATATCGGCAACTGAGCCAACCAGGGAGTCACGATCACGGTTTTGTCCAAATCCAAGCAAACAATCGATAAACAGCCAATGTAAATGTCAATGTCCTTGTCACCACAAGCTCTACGCCTGGTGAACAACGCCAAACCTCACAGAGTCCACCGTCAACGTGTACCCTGTAAAGTCACCCGCACTCAATGGACCCGTCTGATTGGTTGGCCCTGTCCACGCAGGCGCATCCACCTTGGCGGCATTCGCACTGATACCAGTGCCAAACATGGGCCACACGGCAAAACGCTTGTTGACGCTCTCGGCTTGCTGAATCATGGTTGCAATGGAACTGGGGAGAGTCACCGTCTTGTTCACGGGCGGGCGTCTCGATTGGTACAAGGTGATGAGCACGTCACGGCCGACGCTTGTGCCAGTCATGGTGATGCGCAATGGCTGCGTCGCATTAATTGAGGCGAAAGGAGCACTGGCTGGGTAAGGCAGTGGGAGTGGCGAGGCGAGCTTTTCGGCCACGGTGGAAATCGTTGAGGGACCTTGTTCGACATTGACAGTACCGCGCGCCAAGTTGACAACGACGCGGTTGCCAAAAGCCAGCGCCAAGATCGGCTGCACGTCGAGCGATGTTGGGGTACGCACAAGTACGTCGAGTGCCCACCGCACGGGCGCCTTGGTGAGAGGAATCCCCGACCAAATGAATCCGCCCGTGAACAGCGACGAGCTGTTGGTTGCGCTTGTAGTGGTAACGGGCTGCTTGGCCGGGCGCAATTGTGCGATACCCAGGGTCGAGTTGAAGTTGAGGTTAACGCGCGATGAGTTGAAGCAAAAGTTGGGCGCCAGCGACGCGAGGCATTGGCCAGAGACGGATGTCCATACTTTGGCCACAACCTGCGGGCTGGCAAACTGATCCGAAAAGATGGTGCGCATGCGCGGGGCCGGGA
This sequence comes from Catenaria anguillulae PL171, assembly GCA_002102555.1. Taxonomy (NCBI): domain Eukaryota; kingdom Fungi; phylum Blastocladiomycota; class Blastocladiomycetes; order Blastocladiales; family Catenariaceae; genus Catenaria; species Catenaria anguillulae. The sequence continues at coordinate 250,119 of MCFL01000007.1, read as the reverse complement.
CTTGGGTTGGGCGACTTGGTGTGCCAACGACGGTCCCGTCATCGTCGGTGGTTGGCGTCGTGGTCGTGGGGACGACAGTGGCGGTGGCGGCCGAGACTGTTGGGCGTCCAGTCACTGACTCGAGAATGTCATCGATGGCATCGGCGACATCAATGGGCAACGGCGGCAAGTTGGCAACGAGATCTTCAATCACATCGTTCACGGGGCTTGGCGTGGGCACCGCTGGCAAGTCCGTCGGAAGCGTCACGGGCACGTTGGTAGGAATCGCAATGTTGGTCGGCGGAGGGATTTCAATCACGTCGCCATTCACGGGCGGAATAAAGCCCCCAGCCACGGCAGCAATGTCGGTCACGGTCGCCAGCAATCCAGTGGGAACAGCCGCGGCTGTTGGCAGTTCGGTCAAAGGCACATCCAAGGGCAAGTCCGATGGCTTGATCACGGCCTCCACGTCTGTGGGCAACTCATTTGGAACCGTCACCGTGACCGTAGTCTTGGGCAAATTCGCTTCCAATCCCGAAATGGCCGCCACGCCGCCGCCAGAGTTGAGCCACTCGCGCATCACATCGTCGAGCTGGTCGCCAGTGAGTGGATCATCGTCAGGAGACGCGTTGTCTTCTGGAAAGGACACTGGCGAGCCACCCTCGTCGCCATCGAGCGGGTCGGGGATTGTGGCAACTTCTCCACCCTCCCAGGGCTCGTCTTCAGCCGGAACATCATCCAAGGGCGGCGGAAGCGTGCCGAGCTCGTCGTCAACTTGGCTGCCATCCGAGCCGATGATGGGGAATCCTTGCACGCCGCCTCCCTCTTCCTCGTCAAGGATCGTCGCGGTTGGTTTTGCGATATAGGTTGTCGTGGTAGCTGTGGAAGTAGCCACACCTGTTGCGACTTGGGCCGATGATGGGGTGAATGGAGCTGGGAGCGAAGTCGGTGTAACCGTAAACTGCGAGGAAGTGGCGGGCTATGCAGAATGCAGATGACAACGTTGTGACGCGCTGTCAGATGATCCGCGATCATGGCGAGAGGTGATGATTAATAGGGCAAACGCACGCTTGTTGTCGTAGACCGAGGACTACTAGCCGCCCATGACGACGACGACACGCTCGATGAAGATGACGATGAAGATTCTGAAAACCACCAAGCTTGGCGACGATCCAGGAATCTATAAATGGGGGTCGCGTCTGCAGCTGGCAGCAAGGTGGCCGTCCAAAGAGCGAGCAGGAGCAGGAAGGTTGTGGGTTTTTGACGACGAGCCATGGTTGCCAAATCTACTGGTGTAGTCTTGATAAATTCTCTCGAGTGCCGAGAGTCTAGGTCTGAGTCAAGTGTGTGTAGAAGTGAAGTAGGAAAGTATACGTCACTGTTGGCATCCTGGGAAATAGAGGATGAGCAAGGGATCGACCCTGCTTTTGAGTGTTTCACGTTTGAACTGCCCTGCGGATGCTGAGCATTCGTGAGAACAGCTGGGCCGAATCCGCCAGCCGGTCCAGCGCTGAGCATGTGGGCCGACGGATGACGTTTTGAATGTCGTCTGACCCCTTGCAATTGCTTGTTTGCGTGCCACTGTGCTTGTGCTTCGGCAAACGCGCCGCGATGGCCTCCATGAAGGCAGTTTTTCTTATTTCGCCTTCCCTTTCCTTGGCCTTGCGCTTGTAGTTTTGGTCTTGGCGTTGCTATCATATCAAAAAAAGAAGCTTAATTCTTTGCAGCGGAACATCCACTCAGCGGCTCTCTCGCTTGCCGACTCGTGTCCCCTCATCGCATTTCTACGAGGCTCTATCACGAACATGGTCACGGTCTTCGTCATCGACCCATTGCCCTCGGAAGCTCAATCATTTGCGGCTCTCCAACTTGGCATTCAAAAGAGCTTTTGAATAGCCTCCTGTACCACTTGCTTCCCCAATTCTTTGTCCCACGCGCCATTGGAATCCAACATTGGTGGATCGTATCCATCGCCAACAAGGTTTTGGAGCACAGATCTGATTGTGTGGTCCATACAAATTGTAAGCGCAAGAAACAACAATTCCATCTGTCCTAGAAAAGCGTACCGTGCAATTTTGCCCGCCGTCATCCCAGGCCAGGCCTTTCTCCTTGCCAACTCTTCTGCCTCATCGTCATCGCCTCTGCTTTTTCGTTCACCTTCTTCCCCGCTCTCACGTGTCTCGCTCGTGACTTTTGCCTTTCTCTCCCTCATATCCCACTTTGGCTGATACACATCCACGTCCACCACGACTCCTAACACGGCCCTGGCCACTTGCCGCGCCACGTCATCCTCAGGCGCAATCGAAACGACTCGTTGACCAACATCTGCGAACCCACGGCCGGAAAACATGCGCCGGACAACCAGCGGCGCGATCCCAGCGCACACGACAAGAATGAGCCTTGCCTCTTGCATTGCGTGTGCGTGCAAGTCAATGAGCAGCGCGAGCGAGTGCGGCGGGACTGCGAGAATGGCGACTGGTGAGCCTGCAAGGGCAGATGAAACGTCGCATGTGAATGAGTAATTGGCGGTCTGAACCGGCGGTGAGGTGGCGGCAAGTGGCAGCCGTGATGATTGGCGCACAGCGATTGACTTGGGCAGCTGAAGGAGGATGGATTGAGCGACGTGCCCGGCACCCACAAGCGATACGGATGTGACTGGCGAATCGGTTGCACGTTCCAGCAGGCGAATGGCAAACGCGACACGTTGGCCAATGGCACTCGCCGTGGATGAGTAGGTGGACATGAGAGAAACGATTGCGGTGTTGGTTGCAAGGTCATATGCCGGATCTTGCAAGCGATCAAGACCATGAAGGACGTTGGATTTCCACGGGGCAGTCCAGTTGAGGGTAGGAATTGAGCTGCCGGGTTCGTTTGTCGCGTGAGAGGAGGACGCTTGCGAAACCAGAGGTATACCAAATGTGATGGTGGTCATGATGGTAATGGGACGGGAGTTGTATTGCCGTAAGTCGCTGTCATCGATGTGCTGCACTATCTCATTTCCGAGCGGCAGCATCATCCTGCATGAAGCTTGCGTTTAGTCTGTCATGTGTTTTCCGGTGTATGGACCTGTTCCCCCTCCTCCGGTTTCACAGATCGGCCGTATGAAAGCAGGCGCAGTCAGAAAAGAGACTCGAGGCATCAGATATGCTGCTATATGTACACCAAACTTGCGACTGGGGAGCATGGACAAACGCGCTTAGTTTTCTGGCGAGATTTGTTCGTGAATAGACTCCGAGGCCAAGTACTCCTTCCAAGAAATCTTGCCACTGCGTGATGTATACATTTGCACATTGTCAGTCAGACACATCAAGGTCAAGAGACGCTGGCGACGATGAGGAAAGGGTGCAGAGACGCACTCGTTGTCCACGTCGTCCTCCATAAGGATGGCATCGACAGCATCTTCGACATCTTGCATGGTTGTCTTTTCGTCGTACTCGTAATCAAGCAGCGCAGAACGGAGTTCGGTCCCATCGAGATGTTCGTCAGCGTTCGTGTCAAAGGAGGAAAACTACATGTTTGGGCCCCACGAGGGCGTGTAAGCGAGAAAGAAGGATAGGAAAAACTGACAGGAAAGTCGTAAAGGACTGACGTAGTAGAACTTTGCTTCACCCTGCGAAATGTCGCCAAGGCCTGACTTCTTGAGCTTATCGAGGAATTGTCTGAGAAGAGCCCAAGGATCACAGTCAGTGCACGCCTGGTATTGCTTGGGCACCGAGGCAGCAGCATATTGCATAGTACTCCTTGGCATGATCCGGGAAGTAATTGCTGTGCTTCTCTTTCTTATTGAGGACTGCGCCCGCATGGCCACGACCTGGACCGCCCGCGAGACACGGTCCTGATGCAAGGAGCAACGTGAGGGCGATGGCGGCGGCAAGCACCAGGAACAGGGCTCTGAGGGAAGTTGGCGGCGACATTGATGAAGGCGATTTGCGGAGCAATTGCGTGGGGTTGCCTTGGCGATGCATTCATTGCGAGGACGCGAGGAGTGTCTCTGCAAGTGCAATGGCATTGCAAGCGACATCGCCGTCAGTCGAGGTGCAGGTCGAGTGCCCGAGGTGCCACGTGGCTGGCAGGCCCGGCCGCCGATTGCTCAGCAGATCGCCCGCTGCATCATACATATGGAGTATGCAGGCAGCTGCCGTTTAGTTGCGATCGATCGCGAGGAAATTGCGTAAGATTTGGATGATAATCGAGTGAAAAGCACTCTATGCAACCGCTATAACCGTTACCTTCCTCATCAACACGCTCGCGAGAAACCACCACCATGTTGCTGGCTCGCCCCGCGACGCGCCCGGCAGCCACCACGCAGACAGCCAAGTCTCGATCGCCCTTTCCGACACCCGTCTCCATGACCGCAATGCCAAGCCGACGCTCGCTTTCGTCTTCCTCGCTCCTGGCCACCTTAATCACGCTGTCCCTGCTCCTCTCCCAAGCATACGCGCAATCCCAGCTCCAATTCACAACAAGCTACCTGCGCGAGTCGCCACGCCAGCTGTCCTTCTTCCCGGGCTCATCCTCGGCGCTGCTCCTCCCCGCCATCTCGGCACCCTCCCGCTCGCTGCTCCTCTCCACCGATTCCGGAAAGCAATGGACCGACCTCAATCAACTCACACAACTCATTCCTGCGTCGGACCGGCTCTTGCAAGTCATTCTCCACCCGTTTGAGCCGCAAACCGCATTCGTCATTGCCTCGGGCACACACCATGTGGTCACGCGCGACCGCGGCGCGACATGGGCCGCCTTCGATACGCCCGCGCCGCCAAGCCCGACCATGCGCATGCCCTTGGCGTTTCATGCCACGCAGATCGGGCATGTCATCTTTATGGGCCAACGGTGCTCGCCCGGGTGTGTGGATGAATCATTTGTGACCACGGACGGGTTCAAATCGCCACCCAAGCGCATGTTGCAGAGGGTCAAGGAATGCAAGTTTGCAAAGTCCACAAAGGAGATGCAACTGGCAGACGACAGACTTGTCTTGTGTGTTGCTTGGAAGGACATGAACCGCGGGCCGCGCACGCCGTTTGATTATCGCGTGGTTTCTAGTACCGACTATTTCGCCAACGACAAGCAAGTTTTGGATTTTGGTGGGGCGGTTGCACCATCCGCAGGTGTGGTTGGGTTGAGCGTGGTTGAAAAGTTTGTGACTGCAGCCATTGTACGTTGATTAAGCTCCTGATCCCCGTTGCGCCTTGCTCCTTGCGTGTTCACATTTGATATTCTTTGACAGCTACCCGCCGATCGCGGCGCTGATCTCGATCTTTACACGTCCCTGGACGGCCGGTCATGGTCTCTTGCGCGGTTCCCTTCGACCTCGGGTTCCTCCTCGCCCCTTCGCGAAAACGCCTACACCATCCTTGAATCACAACCCTACTCGCTCACGGTCGACGTGCTCACTGGCACCACCATCACTGGCACGCTCTTCACGTCCAACTCCAATGGCACCTACTTCCAAACATCACTCCCGTACACGCGCCGCTCGCTGTCCGGAGCGACCGATTTCGAGCGCATCGAGTGGCTCGCAGGCGTCATGCTTGCCAATCAATTCGTGCCCGAACGCGGGCAGGCCGTGAGTCGCGTGTCATGGGACGAGGGCGGGCATTGGCATGCGCTGAAACGACCAGACCGCGACGTGCATGGCCGCGAGTGGCCCGCTTGTTCGGGCGACGAGTGCGCGCTGCATTTGCACTCGGTCACGGCTGGGCTGGGCGTTGTGGGCAAGATGTTTAGCGAGCGATCGGCACCGGGCTTGCTGACGGGCGTGGGCAATGTGGGCACGCATTTGACGGATGTCAGGCAAGCGAGCATGTTTGTCAGTACAGATGGCGGGGTCACTTGGAACCACGTCCAAGAAGGCGTTCACCATTACCGGCTTCTCGACTCTGGGTCACTGTTGGTGCTCGTCGACATGGATTCCGTGACCAACGAGCTTTTGTACTCGAAAGATGTCGGCAAGTCGTGGAACAAGGTTGTCTTGCCGCACACGTTTGCGGTGCGCGCGCTTATGACCGATGCACAAAGCTTGTCGAGCTCGCTACTCGTTTTCGGCGTGGTCCGGGACACCACGGACAAGCGCGGCCAGTTTGCTGTGGCGCACGTGGACTTTGCAAGTGTATTTTCCCGCAAATGCGGAGATGCGGATTTCGAAACGTGGAAGATCAAGGTCGAGGGCGAATGCGTCATGGGCCGCACCACTTCCTTGCGGCGAGTCAAGCCCGGCGCAGATTGTCTTGTTGGTGCAACCAGTGTTCCCGAGCCCAAGTTTGACACTTGCCCGTGCGAAGCAGACGACTTTGAATGCGACCTCAACTTTGAACCCGACGGCAAAGGCGGGTGTGTGCTGGCCAAGGGCGCCGTCGACCCGTTGCTGCCCAAGAATTGCGTGGGCACATATGACGGCTCGTCCGGGTGGCGCAAGATTCCGGGCAACATGTGCAAGGGTGGGTTGACAAAGGACGCCACCGTCAAGCGCGAGTGCGCAGCATCCGGCGCTGTCTCTGTCAACACACACACATTTCCATCGGGCGCGGCCGTGGCGCAAACTATTGTGTTGCCCCCATCCACGCTGGTTGTCAAGACGGCACTCGGCACAATGTACCATACACGGGACGGCGGGCGCACGTGGAAGGACTCGCTCAGGGATGTCGGCCTGTTGGTTCAGCACGAACATGTACCCGAGCGATTATTTGCCGCGCTCGTCAATGGCGAGGTGTTTTATTCGGACAATGGCGGCGAAGGCTGGTCTAAGGTGCCCGTACCGAACCCGCCCAACGCGATCGGCGCTCGCATGTTTGACTTCCACCCGGAACACCCTGATTGGATCGTGTACGTTGGCGCGAAGGATTGCCCGAGCCCCGACGAGTGCCACACGGTGGCGAGCGTGTCCAAGGACAATGGCAAGACGTGGACCGAGTTGGACACATATGTCTCAAAGTGCTTGTGGTCTCGCGATGTCGAGTTCAAGAAGGTTGCCGATGACCAAGTTTACTGCGCCTCTTTGCGCTGAAAAAGGGGTCCATGTTGCAGGATGATTTTGCGTTGGGCAACGATCGCGAATGGTGGCATACCAGGCAGAAAGTCGGACGAGGTTGCTGAAAAACGTGATTGACTATTTCGTGGACCATGGGTTCTTGCTTGCTGCCGAGGTATGTCCACGTTGTCCTTGTGGGCTGTACCCACCACCCCATTTAGGCTAACTCGACCAATGCCTCTATTCAGGTGGATGGCGACAAGCTCAGTGTAAAAGTCACTTCGGACGGCACTATATTCCACGCCATCGAATTCCCTCCCGACATGTCGCTTAACAAGCGCGCGTTTACCGTTCTTTCCTCATCGGCCGCCCGCGTCTTCCTCGACATTGTCCAAACGGGCATCGACGGCCGCGAAATGGGAGCCCTATTTACTTCTGACGGAACCGGCCAAGAGTTTTCGCTGTCATTTGCCGACACCAACCGCGGCGGCCTCGGAGGATCCATTGTCGATTTCACTCGCCCATTCGGTACCCGTGCTGTGGCAATTGCAAATCGAGTGACCAACGCCGACGCCATCCGATCGGGCCGCTCTGCATCCAAAAAGATCCAATCCTGGATCACATACAATGACGGTGGACTTTGGCAACGGTTGCCTTCGAGAGAGTGCGACGATGCTTGCTTTGTTCAGCTGTTTAACGCCGGGTCAATGGCCGCGTTCCCGCCGCTCGTCTCGGCGGCTGCCGCTGGCGGGATCATTGTGGGTATTGGCAAGTCTGGAAATGATGAGACGTACTTGGGACCGCCAGAGAGTGCCGATACTTTTCTCACTATCGATGGTGGCCGTCATTGGGCAAAAGTTGCAGATGGACCGCACCGGGCAGCGATCCTTGATCGGGGCGGAATCATTGTGCTTGCGCGCGCCTTTACCGGCGCCGTGTCGTCCATCAAGTGGTCGTGGGATTTCGGGGCAACTTGGCAGGACCAGTCCTTGGGCGCAGGCGTCAAATTTTACGAAATTGCTGGGCTTGTGGCGGATGCTGACGGGAAGCAGGCCGTGGTCCATGTGTTTGGAATCGATGATGCAGGTACACAGCGGGTCGTATCGGTGGATTTCTCTCAATCAGCAAGGGCGTGCAAGCGAGAGGATATGGAACTTGGACGTTGGCTGGGCCCAGGGGTCAAATGTGCTCGCTGGGTGAGCGCTTGCGTCACCCGAGGCGCAAGAGAGATGTCCGTTGTATTGTTGGCGCATTGGATGTCACCATTACCAAGGAGTTTTGCGAATGCGACATGGATGACTATGAATGGTTCGTTCATTGTGCTCACGGTCATGCTCTGTTGAACTATCGCTGACGGTTTCCAACACACAGCGACAAGGGCTTTTGGCGCAATGCCGCTGGCCAGTGTGTTCTCAAGGGACCAGATCCAGACAAGCCTGCCAACTGTGCCGATGGGACGAGTACTTGTCTCGGAGCGGGTATCGAAAGATTGCCGCCAGCGTGTGCAAGGGTGGGCAAGATGTGCCGAGTAAGGTCATTCGAGTTTGTGGCCGTGAAAACGAACCGGCACCTTCCATATTGTATAACAAACAGGTTCGTTTCTTTGCCCACAACGGTTTTTCTACTTTTCCGCCAAGTTCTGATATGGAACAATCGTCCGCCAGGTCGAACTCGTTTCGCCCATCATTGCTCATGTCTTCACGGCGCACAAGTCGGTTGTTATGCTGGACCAGGCGGGACGGGTTCAATATAGTCCTGACGAAGGACGGACGTGGGTTTTGTTGAAAACGACATCCGCGGACTGTTTTTGCATCCCCTTGGCAAAACTGTACGCTTTCATATGGTCCGTGTTCTGTTGATCAGCTACAATTACTCACTGCTGTCGCGTCTTCTCTTTCAGGTGTACCTCGCAAAGGACAACGAGCTCCTTCGCAGTTCCGATGGCGGCAAGACGTATACAAAGTCTCGCTTCCCCGGAAAAGTCGTCCAAGGTGTCGTACCACTGTCGGTCCACTCTGAAGAACCCGACTGGCTTCTCTTCACGGGCCACGCCTGCCCCCTGGCACGGGTCTCTGCCGTACCACAGCCTTCTTTACCAAGGATGGTGGCGCCAACTGGCACTTGCTCATGGCCAACGTCAAGTCGTGTTCTTGGGCACGGACAAGGCAATTCACGCTCGTGTCCCGTCACGGTACCGTGTGCATCATTGAAAACGATGTAGTGTACAGCGACGACTACTTCATCAACGACAAGTCGACCGTGCTCAAGGGCATTGCCGATTTAACGGTTGAGGGCGAGTACTTGGTCGGCATTACTCAGGATGCGGGCGACAAGATGGGTCTCATGGTGTCGCGCGATCTCGAGGTGTTTGGCCGTGCCCAATTTCCAGCAAATCTGGATGCTGCTCACCAAGGCGTCACGACGCTCCCTGGTCACTCGGGCGCGTTGCTGGTCAACGTGGCGCTCAGCCGAACAAAGGACCGCGAGTACGGCCGCTTGTTCAAGTCCAATTTCAACGGGACATTGTTTTCGCTCGTGCATGACAACACCAACCAAAACTCCAACGGCTTTGTTGATTACGAAATGATTCAAGGGATTCCCGGGATTGCCGTGCTCAACGTGGTCGCAAACGTTGCCGATGTCGCCACGCGGAACGAGCCCAAGAAGTTGCAAACTGTCATGACGTACGACGACGGATCCACGTGGTCGTTCTTGACGCCGCCCGAGCGCGATGCGCGCGGCGAACCGATTGCTTGCAAGGATCGCAACGACCGCAATACGTGTGCCCTGCATTTGCATTCGTACACAGAGCGCCGGGATCCGCAGAATGTGTTTGACTCTGTCTCTGCCCCGGGTCTGTTTTTGGGGTGGGCAATGTGGGCGATCGGTTGGGCGATTACGGCAAGGGCAACGTGTATTTGACACGAGATGCTGGTCGGACGTGGCGTGAGGTGCAGCGTGGAGCGTTCCAGTACGAGTTTGGTGACCACGGCGGGATCATTTGCTTGTCAACGACGAGGAGCCCGTCAGCGAGATCAAGTACAGCTTGGACGATGGCAAGTCTTTCCGCACCAACGGATTGTTGCCCAGCCGGGCCAGTCAGGCGTGCCCGAGGCGGCCAGCAGCGAGGTGCGGTTCCAAACATCACTACGCGGCCCGACGGGACTGGGCAGACGTTTTTGTTGTTTGGCACTCGGGTCGCAGATCAGAAACAAGTCATGCACGTGCTTGATTTCTCGTCGATGCGGCAGCGGCCGTGCAAACTGGATTTGGCCAATGCGGAGCAGAGTGATTACGAACCATGGACCTTGGACAGTAGCAAGTGTTTCTTTGGCAAGCGGACAACCTACTACCGGCGCAAGGAAGGGCGGGATTGTGCATCTTGACGCAACAAGAAGTGGTCAAGACGGATGTCCAACGTTGTGCTTGTGCCCGAGAAGACTTCGAGTGGTACGCTTCGTTTTTTTTTGTTGCTCGCCCTTCACGATAACTTCCGAGCGAGACTCACTGATACATTTTTGATCATTAGCGACTTTGGTTTCCAAAAGAATGGCTCTGGCGACTGCGTCCCCATCGACGCCAATCAAAACCTTCAATGCGATGGCCCCGCCGGGGTGTCCCATCTGGCTATCGCAAGCACCCACTTTCGGAATGCGTTGGCGGGCTCGAACTGGACAAGCTCAATGAGCACATTTGCGGGAGCGGAATGTCGGCAGGCGGATGGATCGCACTGTTTTTGGTTCCCATTTCCTGCGCCGGCCTTGGGTATTGGGGCTGGACCTTCAAACGCCGTGGTGGAGACTTTGCCAACCTCGTGCCACGAGAAATTCCGTCAGTGCAACGTGTTCTGGATTGGTTTGCCACATGGTGGATCGGGTCCGGTACCGTGTGAGGTACAGTCGGCTGCGGCCTGGCATGTACCATGGTGAATCGTCCACATCCCTGCTTGACGAAGATTGAAGCGTGCTTAAGTCTTGTTTTGCTTTCTTGCCTTTTTTTTGTACACTTGTACACACATTTTCCCCTTCCCCACCTTCCATTAGCTCCCGCTACCCGCTATCCGTGTATCTCTCACAACATCGTTGTGAACAATATTGCAATAGTCATGTCGCTTCCTTGGACCCCACACGACCAAGTCGGTCAAACCTTTTTCTTCTGAGAACGGTGTATGAAATGATACGATGAAATGAATTGATTCAAGACTTGACACATTCACCATACGTACTCGCGACGAGACCCTGCCTCCACTTCGAGTGCCGTCGCCCAACTTCGTCGTCGTAGTCCGATCACATTTGCTGGGAACAGATCACACCTCGAAACCATTGTCCACATTCTCAATCAACTCGTCAATAATTGCCGCGAGCTCGCCCTCGTTGTTGGGATCATACCACGTTGCAACGCCAGGTCGATCGCCCTCTGCCGAGCTTGTTCTCGCGCAAGTTCAATCTGAGCCGGATCCGCTGGCGGTGGCGGCGGTGGGGTGGTGGAGCACCTCTCTCCTCGCCCAGCACCTCCTCCTTGACGGCCGCGGCCACCCCACCACCGCGGGCACGAGCGGGCGGCGGACCGCGTTGGCGAGCAGCTCCCCCGCGAGCGGGTCCACGACGGCCTAGGATGCAGAAAAACGTGACTCAGTAAAAAAAAGACTGTCAATAAGAATACGAGCGTCCGACGTACCGCCACGTTGTTGAGGTTCGGGAAGAGGGGACGCAACGACCGAGAGATGGGAAGGCGCAAAGCTGACCAGCAGCAGCAGGGCAAGAGTCGCGAATGTGACAAACGACCAGAGAGTGAGATGTGCCATGATGTCGTAGTTGAAGAAGCGAGCCAGCGCTTGTTGCTTGAATGGAAGAGTGAGGTACGTGGGCGAAAGCCAAGGTTCTACAGTCACAAGAGAGACGAAAATGAAGAACCTGTCACTTGATGCTGGACAGAGGACGTCGCTTCGTATTTGTACCAGGGACATCGTGTTACTGCTTTTTCAGCTGTCTACTGTGCTGACCAGTGCATTTGGACATTGCAAGTTGACTTGGATTGATTGCTTGTCCAACAATATTTCAATCGCATTCAGGTGCCTCCGCCTGCACGGAAGGAGAGAAGCGTGTCATGGTGCGGGGGGAAACGACTCTGATTCAACGGCGGATGCATGAGGGACGGCAGACATTGATTCCACATGAAACTGTTTGTGACAAGGGGCCACCAAATCCACTCGCAAACAATTCAATTATCTCAGTCATTGCGGATGAGAAGGCCAACTGCCTGCAGTCTATACATGGCAATGATTCATCGCTCGTCCGCAGCAACTTGAAGGCACCAACAACGTGCATCATCCTGATCCTAGTTGTGGGAAACAGGTATAGGAAACATATCGAGCGATCCGCGGTGGGATTGGCGGGTAGGTAGGTCGCCATAGCATACGCAGCCAAGTGATTCCGTGTAAGTGCAGCAACGCCTGCTACTGCTTGTTGCTTGGGGATCTTGACACAATTCCAGAACCCGGGCGGCTACCGGATCCAATATCTGCAGGAGAATCGACAATCGGTAGTGGTGAACTTGGACGCTCACACACAGCTCATATTGACGAAAAGCAAGCATTGAGGACGTACGAGGCATAGTCAAGATGCGTTCCCTCTTTGCTGTCATGGGTCGCCGCGGAGAAACGGGGTCTCGCATTTGAAGCGTAATCTCTTCTCGAATCAAGTCACTGCTGGAAGTACTTTTAGCGTGGAAAACTGTGGATGGCGTCAGCTGGCGCCTTGCTGTCGACGGCCGAGCCTTGGACGAGTGTGCAGGCGACACCTCTGTGAGCGCTTGATGCTGAAGTCCTCGGTCCACAGCCATGGGTGCCGGCAACGCGGATGTTGGCCGAAGAAGAAATTGTTCGGGGGACTGGGGCTGAGAAAAGACCGAATTCTGAGCACTTTGTAGGATATCGGGATTTGATGCGCCCATTGTCCGCGATGCTGCAGCAGAGTGCAACGGACGAGCCGATGGTGAGGACGGGCGAGACGGGGACATGCGCAGCCGCTGCTTTGTCGCCAACCGCCACTCCTGGGCCTGCAATACCGTCTGCAGCCGAGCAACCTCCAGGCGCAAGGACGAGCACTCGTCGTTGAGCTTCTTGTTCTCCTCAAGCAAGCGCTCGAACTCGAATCGCGTAAATGTCTCCACCTTGCGCAAGCTCGCCATTTCCATGGACGCCTTATTCTCGGACACGTGCATAGACAGAGCCTTTTGCAGCAACTCCTTGGCTCGTTGTTCCTCCTTGAGCTGACGCTTGAGAACTTCGTGGTGGGTTTGAATTGAGACCAGTTCCTTTTGCGTCTTTACCAGGTTCTTTCGCAAGACTCGCTCCCGAACCTCGGATTCGCGATAACTTTCCCACAGCCGCTCTTCCGCCACTCGCTTTTCCTCCACGAGCCTTGTAATCTTTTTGGTAAAGACGGATTTGCTGGTCATGGATTTCAATGCGTACATGCTTTTGAGCTTGGACATCTGTATGTTTGGGCAGGCAACAGTGAGCAAACGCACTTATGGCAATGACGATGAGGTCGACCAGCCGTACCACTTGCTTCAACTCAGCATTGTCGCTGCGAATCTCATCAATGGTCTCTTGAAGGCTGATAATCGTGTTGCCCGTCGTGGCCGCGTTGGCGTGATAGTCTTTGCCAATGAAGGCAAGTAAATCGTCGCGCTTGACCTCGGACAGGGCTGACAAGACCTCGTCGACGGAATTGATTCGAAACTCAGTAAACCGGGCCTTGAGTTTGTGAATTTGTGACGAAAGCTCGGCAACAAGCTCCTCATACTCTTCACGCACACGAGCGCGAATCAACTTTTCCTCGACGCGCCGGGCCTTTTTCAGCTCGCTCAACTCGGATCCAATGGTGGATAGCTCGAGAAAGATTTCCGACGCTTTGATGGAGGCCCCGAGCCGGACGTCGCGCTCATACGCCTGTCGAGTGACAAGTAACGTCGCATCAGTAAAGATTACCTGGGTGTGAACGCAACTACGTACACTTTGAATAAAGGACTGCTCAATTGTGAACGTGTCGAGCAGGTTGCGCTGGCGAGCGAGTAGATCCAACGACAAGTTGTTGATTCGATTGTAATAGTCATCCATCTCCTTGAATTTGATCTGATTCCATTGGGCAAGCTTTGTTGAAAAATTGGAAATCTGCACGATCACGGGTAAGTTCTTGACGGATGTCACACGAGGCCAAAAGCTGACGCACTGCTTGAGCAAAAAGATCTCGTCGAATGATAAAGTTGTGGTTGATGTCAGCATCCACAACGCCCGGCCTCTCGTCAATGAGGAATCGGCCACGATCTCGAGTTGCTTGGCTGAGAGCAGTCTACCGATATTCGCCGGGCAAGAAAACTGTCATCATCACAATGGCGCGGAAGCATGGGTACCTCAGACGTACCGTTGTTTGATGCGAAAACGTGTACAAGTCATAGCACAGCTCGTCAAACAGGGCCGATTTGTGGGAAAAGTCAAACTCGCGCAAGCTCGATGGATATGCATGAACCAAGTAGGGCCGGGGCAAGGTAATGGAATCCCGATGAGCAAACAAGGCGTCTGTCCGCTCGTCGACAAGCAAGTCAAACACCCGTTTCATGGCACGCATCATGCTCTTGGTGTACATGATGGTCAAGACATCCCGCAAGGCCACGACTTGGCATCGCTCAAATTCCATTTGCGCGCCGCGAGTTGCATTTACGTCCTCAATGTGCGACCCTTTGCGCCGTTGGTTGGCGACAAATTCACGGTACGCATCGGACACGACCTTTGACTTGTAGATGGCGAGGAAGGGTCCAATACAGTTGTAGTCGATTGGTTTGCGGTAGTTGGTCACGGAAAGAAGCTCGAACCGAAGTCTCAGCAGGCGCTTGGCGGTTTTGAGGTATTCAATCTGGTTGGCGTAGGCATTTTCTACTTCGAGCGACTCGAGGTTGGTTTGGTGAAAGATATCCTCAATGTACGCTTCAATCTGACAATGGAAGCAACAATGAGTAAGTCCCCATGGCGCTGTTGCAAGGCGAAAGCGGAAATACCTCATTGAACCGCTCACTGCACAGCTTGCGATCCGTCAAGGACAGATCCGTGAGCGCCTGTGAGCGAAAATTCATGGCAATCTGAGTTGCGCATGGCAATATGCGACCAGTCATGTTGGGATACTTGGCGATTCGCTTGAAGTAGTTGAAAACGGCAAAGAACGAATCCATGGCAGGCTGCAATGTCGGCGACGTCAACAGGCAATATGACGCCGAGTGCAAGGAAACAAGGAGCCGCAACCGCAAGACGGCCCATCGATGAGACAGGTAGCCAATGAGTTTGTCGGCCGTAATAGGCGATCCAAAGTTGAGAACCTCTTTCTTGATGACAAAGAGCAGCTGACGCACGGTTTCCTCACCGCGCTCGTTGAGATGGTCGCCGAGCGCAAAGGCAACGCGAAGCAATTCCACCAGCAGCGAATAGATTTGAACAAGCTTGGGCAAGACCGGCGAGCAGACATTGGACAATTCTTGTTCAGAGTACTTCAAGACGCGGCCGAGCGCTAGCGCATCTGTTGGCAAGATGGCTGTCCAGACGCGGAGATACTTTCCTTGCTCAATGTCCAAGACAGAATCCGTGGTTTGGCTCGCTGAATCGTTTGCTGACGGCGAGCCGCCTCCGCTGGCATTTGCGTTGCCGCTCGACCCCGGCTGAGTAATTGAAACGTCAATGGCATTCTTGGAGTTGACTGTTGAGAGAACGGACGCGGGGAGCTGGCGCTGGACCTTGATGAGCAGGATTCGCGAGATTTGTTCGACAAGGAACACGCTCATATGTTGAGCATAGAAGGCGTAGGCTTTCACCTTGAGCATGAGCTTGTCCTCCCTGAGGTTGGCCGAAGCCATTTGGATCTTGCGCCATTCGTTTTGGTACATGGCCAGCATTTGCCGCCGAATCGGGCGTCGAAACGGGGTGGGCAAGAACGCGACTGATGCATAGTCCCCAGAGTAAACTGTCGCAACTTCACCCTGTTCAACGCCACAAGTCAGATTTGACAAAATGCATCCTGGGATCAATCGGAACGCACAGTCTTGTAGCGCTCTTCAAGTCGGTTGAGGATGATTTGATTCGTCTCGCACAAGGTGAGTGATGTGTACTTTGCCAACACTTGAGTCTACAGCATGGGAACGCAAGTTGGTGATTGTGTCGCCGTTAACAGCACAATAATGAAACCGTGTCCACGTGCCCGTAAGCATTCGGAAATAATGGTTGACCCCTCGAGCGAAAACTGCTTGATGATGAGATCAGCTTCCAGTGCAACATTTCCCCACGAGACATCAAACTCGGTGATGGCCAATGGCGTGACATTCAATACGACCTGATCCTTCTTTGAGGCTGGCCGTGCAGTTGGTTCATCATCATCAGAGACGTCCAGCGCCTGTGTCTGTTGGGTCGGCACAAGAACACAGGTCAGTTTCGTGCGAAAGAAGGAACGCATGACGTGACGTACATGTACTTCGCCCGAGTCTACCATGTCAAATGGAATCGAATTCAGCTGTGGAAAGAAGGTCTTGTGATTGACGCCGAGCAACACGGCCTGATTTTTGAGCGTTTGGTTGAGAAAATGGGTCTCGAGCCACTGGATCTTGAGCCGTCGATACCCGCGCAGCAACTCTGTGTACGTCACACATAATCGCATTGCTCGATCCTGAAACGCCGGATCCACCGACGGCGCTGGGGTCACGAGCGTGCCCAACAATGGATGGACCAGGGCCTCTCCAGCCGAGTTCTCTGCTGCGTACACATCGGCGAGAATCATCTCAATTGTGTCTGGGCACGTGATGAGGTCCATGTGAAACAGGAGCTTGCGAGGAGTCTCTGGAAGGACAAAGCTGGCTGCCGACATGGTTGACCATTGCTGCAAGATGTACCGCCAAACTGCCGCATCAAGTGTAGATGTGGGAATGTCGGCAAATGGAACGGTTGCTAGTCGCAGGTCGTTGACAAAGGCTTGGACTTGTTGCGGCAACTTGAGCACATCCCCAAGGCCAAGCAAAAACTCGTGCGGCTGAATTGGAACCACGGCCCCATGATGAAAGTTGAAGGATCCCCACTCTGGCTCCGTCTGCCGTCGAATGGCATGGTTGACAATCTCCAACACGAGCTGCTCTTGCGCCTCGAATGCCTTGACCTGGTATGCGACGCCTCGGAACATGTTCTCGATGGCGGAGGTGGATGACAATGACGATACAGTTTCCATGAGTGCGCGCGGCGTGTGCATCACCTTGACAATGTGCTCTAGCAAGGTTTGGCGGTGGTCGGGCCAGCTGACGTGCTCGTAGAGTTCCATAAGCGCATTGACCAGCATGACTTTGCGCTCGTTAAGTTGCACCTCGGACTCGTACAGTTCGAGCAAGATTTGTTGCCGGTCAATGTTGGGCGCCGTGAACGACACGTCCATAAAGTCTCGCTGGTCACGGAGCTTGGTGCGAGCGTGCTCCATAAAGTATTCATCGCGATCCTCGCCATCCTTGGCGGTTCGATTGATCATGCCTGATGCGATGCGTAGCAGGCGGGTCTCGAGTCGCTTGAGATCCGTGTATGCCACGTCGTAGACAATGTTGCCGCCGTCGTCGTTGCTGATGATGATTTGACGGTTGAAGATGACGCGCTTGTCTTCGGCCATCTTTTCGAGTTGGTGCTGCTCCATGGCTTGCGCGAGGTCGTTTATGCGCTTGCGGGCAAAGCTGTGAACATGGATATTGAGCAGACTGTGTGGGTCAGAGATTGTCTTGGCACAATTGAGAATCGGTTTAGTGTACCTCTGCAACTCTCGTAAGGGTGACCCGCTTTCAAATCCAACTGGATCAAGCGTCTCGGCTCCGTCAGCAGGCATGCCCACCTGCTCCAAATCGTGGACAAGGCGTCGCTCAATGGACCGGAAAAAGTTGAGCTGGCGCAACAGCACCATACGCAGCTCGCGGGTCTTGAGGTAACGTAGCTGGAGGAACGTGTGTACCTCGTGCGAAGCAAAGATAGACATGACGTGATCCTGTGAAAAAGTCGGAGACAACATGAGCAGGTGTGTGCTGTGGGTGTAGAAGGATCGCTGAATAGCAGAAGCCGTACTGGAGACCGGTTCATGAGAACCTCCCCCAACTGTGTCGCCAGCGGATCATCTGATATCTTGTGCAGCTCAGCCAGCTGCTGACGCTTGGATATCATTTGCCCGATGCCGCCCTCGCTCTTGGGAATCAACATCCCCAACTTTGTCGTGAGCTGGTCCATGGATGGTGGCGGCAAAGACGGTGCAACAGCAGAAGCGTGAGCACTGGATGCTATTCCGCCGCCGTCGTCTTCAGACTCCCTTTCGCGATGGTGCAGCACGTCGTCTGTGTAGTACTTGAGTGTGACACGCAAATGGTCGCGAACAGTGCTGATTGTATCGGACGCGAGCAAGTCGTATTCGTAGCGGAGTTGAAAATCAATTCGCTCATGCTGTAATGTAGAACACGAGTGAGTTGCTGGCCATGCCCTCATGAAGCATCTCTTGAGTACCTTTTGGCCCATCATATCCTCATCCCTCACCTCGCCAAACAGCCGTCTCGCCAAGGCTGTCCATGTGGCCTTGACCACTTTGAGCGCCGCTTGCTGCACTCTTGTGATGCGCACATCTTCTTGAGAGTCTAGTGCATTGATCAAAGTGTCGCCAAGGGTTTGCGTTTGGGAGGCAGAACTGATGTCGGCTGGGCTAGGTGTGATTTTGAGCTGGGTGAACCGACCGTTGAACATCTTTTCAGTCACATAGGCAAGTGCACGGCCGTCCTCGGCTTCGATGGACGTGTCGAGGTTGAACCAGGAAAGGACAGTTTCAAAATCGGAAATGAAGTGTCGGATTTCGGGTTCTTGAGAGGGAGGGTCGAGCTACAAGAGTGAACCACGTTCAATTGTAAGCCTGAAGCTGTAGCTTTGAGACAGGCAATGCTGCGCTGGCTTGTACCGGCAGCTCAACGGTTCCTGCGAAATGTCGCGAGCCATTTGAACAAGTTCCTCAGTGTCGCTTGTTGTGAGGTTCTGCGCCGCATCACGTACATTGGACCAATAAGAGAGCGAGTAAGCCGAACTACTTTCCCCAACGGAGTAATGTCAGTGCCATGCACATACCGCAATTCGTGCCAAAAAGGTATCGTAGTCGCGGCATTCACGGTATTGCTTGGACATGTAGTGAGCCATGGCCTTGACATCCTCCATTTCGACCGATGGACGTGACGACGCGGCTTTTTTCGCCTCCATTGCGGCTTCTTGATTCCCTTTTCCTCCCTGACTCAAGAATGAACTGTCAGCACATCCCCCCGATCCCTGCAGAATCCAGTTGTACGAGCTCATACATGCCTTTTTCGGGCGCACATATGCGGCATCTTCAGCCATCAGTAACCGGTCGTACCGCTCGATCGCGTCAACCAAGGATGCTTGAATGCTTTCGTAGTGCGCAAGAATCATGGGACGATGACGGTTCATGGTGTCTTCGTGTTGAAAGGCCATGGATGCTCGGTGCAAGAGCAACTGACGTTCCTGCACCAAACTCAGGATTCGCTGGCGGAAAAATTGAATCAACGTGCTTGAGCGATTCTTGGGACGAAGCGTTCTTGAATGTTCCATAGCGTATCCATCTACGCAAATACATTGGCTGGTCATTGGTCTGGAAACCAAAAGAACTTGCTCAAGGATTCCCATCAAGATATGTACCTCCAGCTTTGCCGTGTCGAGTCCAGTCGCGACACGAAGCGGAACAGAGATGGTCGTGACGGCATTGAGCTTGTTCTCACGAATGTCAGCGTATCGTCCAAACGCACTGGCAGACATGGGCAGCTCTCTCGCATCAGCCAACCTCAGATTTCCACTCATTTAGGTTCACGAGAAACCCACGCACCCAATGGTTGGCACAATGGACATTCGAAATTTGCGGCTGTCGGGCTTGATGCTGTCTTTGAGGCGATTTGCCAGGATGTTTTCAATGTCTTTCCTGAGCTGAAAGAGTGTTTCATGCCAAGATCAATGCTACGGCAGCCACCGGCAGTGAGCTGAAGGTGGGGCAGACCTACCCTGTCATATTCCTTGTCCAACGTTCGTAGGTCGTCAACGCGGTCCAGATCACAGGCGGACGCCGTGGCCGATTGGGCCGTTGGGGCCGCAGTGGCATCCTTGTCAGCGGTCTGATTCATCATGGTATTGCATCAAGTACTTCCCTCTTCTTCTTTTTTCGCGAGCTCGGATCGCACCTACATAGGGTGAGTGGGAGCATGATCCCGTCATTTAAGTAGTCGCATTCGTCAATGGCAGTCCAGGATCAGCATGCAGAAGGTCCAAGAAGTGTTCTGAGAAGGCCCAACCGCTTCTCGCGGCTTCTTGGCGGCTTCTTCCCAGTTTCTGCCCGCTTTTGGTGGGGATGGGGCTGTCGATCGGACGCGTCACAAGGCGTCATTGTGAGTTGTTGTTTATGATCGCTCAGCGTTAAGCCAACGCCAACGCAGCTTGCACGAGAGAGCTCGAGAGATATCGATGCGGCCCCATTCATCAGGCATTCAGCTCGCAATTGCAAACAGACACCACGGCCGAGGTAAATAGTATTGGCAAGCAGCGATCGCGATCATCAGTACCTAGGTAATTGCTCAACTCAATCCCTCCCATTTGGCGCAACAACATGGGATCCTCCAACTCAAAGCGGCACAGCGGGACCACCTTTGGGCGTCATCATGCCCATCCACCAACGACTTCAAAGGCCGGCAGCGGCTCCCTCCGCCGCCGAGGGAAGCGAAATGTCACGCTTGTCGCTGCTTGCCAGACAGACTTGACTCGAACTACTCCCCACTCCCCCTCGACGTCGTTTGACCGATCCGACACAGCTCACGACGTCGACACCACCACCGCCGCCAACGCCACGCCGCCGTCCCTCCCACAGCTGCCACCGCCACATTGGGACACACGTCGCTCGCAATCATTACCGACATCAAAGGCATTCCCACAAGTTGCCCTTCGTTCGCCACCAACATGACGGGCCTCATCCGAATCTATCTCCCATCTTCACTGGGAACCAATTCGCTCCAGTCTGCAATCGGTGCGCTCTCAATTCACTTAACTTGTTTACCCTGCTCGTTCTCATCAGGCGGCGGCTCACCGTACCTATCGGTACATTGAATGCAGACCTCCTCATTCAACCTGTCGAACCGTCGGCCGGATCAAAAATGCCCGCCTTCACCTTTCGCCCAGTCCCAAAGTCCTCCATCCCGTCCATGGATGCCCCGCACGTTCTCATGGATTACGTATCCCTCCGCAAACTAGTCGCCATGCGCAAGGAAATGTTGATCACCCAAAATGCCAACGGCGAGCGCAATTCAGCCGCAACGGAACCCTCCCCGCTCGAAACGGAACGGGCCGACATTCATTCCCCAACCTTGCCGCCCGAGCTGGATTTGGGGTTGGACGCCGATGGCCAAGAGTTGGTGTGGATGATGGAGGTTGCAAGTTCAGAGTCGGGAGACAGCGCCGTCATGACTGGGTGCGGATGTGGTGAGTCACTACATGCAGGCGACGCTCAGGTCCACGACGAAGAGCGTGTTCCCAAGTTTGTTGAGGTGGTTGAGGATGACGTTACGCCCATGGCTGCTGGCGAACCGGCTTTCCAGTCACTCGCATCGCAACACGACCGTTTTCGAGTCCCTGACTGAGCTCGATGCACTTCCTCCGCTTCCCGACTCGCCCGCATCAAGCATTTTTTGCAACGAGCTCCATGTTCCCATTCCCTTGCCCGACCCAGGATCGCCAATCCGTCCATTGATTCAGAACCCACTGCCCCCATTCAACTCACCGAACCACATCCGCCACCGCAAATGCACCTCGGACGTCCAATGCAACGCTCGCATCGTCACCCATTCTCAAAGAAACCGATCTCACTCCAATGGCGTCGCCCACAATTGGTGCCATCGAACGTCACGACCGCCCAGAATCGCTATTGTCACCTGGCGACGAAGCGCTCGCCATAGACACGCCAACCACCGAGGGTACGCAAGCGCTTGCGTCACGAGCAGTGTCTGAGGTGCAGGCGGATCACGGTCGTGTCGAATCTCAGCTACCAGCAACAGCGTCAGCCGTGGAGGCTGCGCCGTTGATGCCTCGTGCCATTACCGAACCCCTCTCGCCGGCAGCACAAACATCAGCTGCTCTCCCACCTGTATTCCGTGTTGGTTCCGACTCGGCCATGTCCCTCAGCATGACTTTACCTGCCTCGGCTGACGGCAGCACATCCGCTCCCCTGCGCGATTCCATTGACCTTGGATCGTCCACCATGCGCACGACCAAGTCATCCAAATCGTCCTTGTTCAAGCGCTTCTCGCAGTCATTCTCAACCTTGACTCGCGCGAGCAAGCACGACAAGCCGCGCGACGAAGTTGTTGTCCACCAACGCGCACGGCGCCTGCCAGTTCGCTTTCCATGTCCCGCTCGGTTGACCTGATTCCGTCTCTGCCGCCGGCCGGCACCGTCGCTCCCGCCATCTCCCAGCCACCAGCACACGCAGAGGAATCAGCAAAGGTCGTGAAGAAAAAGTCCAAGCTGTTTTCGTCCTTGTTTGGTGGAAAGGGTCACGAGCATGCCGAGGAGAAGGCGGCAAAAAAGGAAAGGAAGGAGCAGGAAAGGGCGGAAAAGGCAGCTCGGAAGGAGGCAAAACGAGTCGCCAAGGCTCTCACCTCGTGAATCGTTGGTTCCTGTTGTCAGTTTTGCTCAGCACAATGTGCCTCAGTGTCACATTACCCCACTTATCTTCTTGACTTTTGTTCCTGTACCTATCCGTGTGTGAATGTTTGTTCCATCCAAGAGTGTCGTTCAGTTTCTTGGTCTCCCTTTGAGCTGCTTCTTATTTACGAGAGAATCATCATGTACCTTCCTGATAAACCGTGGGTTCCGTATGATGATGGGAGAAATTGGCGATGGTCTGCTGCAAATCCATCTCGCTCCATGGAAATGTGATGTACGAGTTTGGCACAGTCTACTCGGCTGTGGAAGTCATGCGAGCTGGGTCTTCGATCCACGTTGGCCAAAGATTGGCAGGGACACCATGTGGATCGGATGACGGCGCCACAGCCGCGGCAAAATCGAACAATCATAGAAAGTGCAACTGATTTCAAAAGGCCATTGGCGGTGACTTGGAAAATCGAGACCCGAAATTCCACACCTCTCCACCACTCGTCAGGAGTGGTGTGGGAAGGTGCCGGAATGCACGGTTTGACAAGTTAGGTGGGGCTCAACCCAATAACCTAACCCACAGGTAAACGTCAGATACGTCAACTCTTTGCTCACTGCTCAGTGTACATTGTGGGTCGGAAGGGCTTTCGCCATACAGTTACTGAGGCAACTCATGAAGAGAACGTAGGGCGTCCTGCCCAGGGATTGCGAACATTTTCGTGACACCGATGGCCGTGCCGTGCTTTTGTTCGATTTCTCGTTCTTCCCTTGAAGATCGGAAGCCAAGCTGTTGCCATTCAGCGGCACGTGTGCGCGCAGCCGCCACATCAACGCCCATTTGCTGCATCATATCGGCACTCACGACGCAAGCATCCGTCTTTATCCCCTCTCCCTCCTCAGCAATCAATTCGATAAATATCATCAGCTCTCTACTTTCCGCCTATTTCCTCCCTTGGTGACTTACTTTGTGAAATACTTTGCTTCACATATCGCCTCCCCTCCAACCAAGACTTGCGTTTCCAACGGTCTTTTCTCCCAGTATTGTAAGTATCGTGGTATCCAGCGACCGACTGGCTTCGTCCCTTGCAGGCTCGTGCCGTCATCAAACCCTCAGACTTGTGCATTCATTGCTCGCCAACGTGGCTGCAAGACCCGCTGCCTGCTGCCGTTTACGTTTGGCACAGCTCCTGTATGCTCAGCCCTATTACGCCACCACTCGCGATGCAGACCCCGTTTCCAGCTACGCGGCCGTTCACCTCCGCCGCGTTGGCGGGCTCCGCCGACATTCAATCTATCCAAGCATTCTACGGCAGCATTGCCACTATTGGTACCTTTCTTTTGCAGCGTGGGTCGCCAATCGCCCCCTCTCTGCTCCTCGCATGTCTAACCCCATGTTACTCATTTCAATTTGCAGACGATGCGCTCATTTTGATTGAGGCCGTCCGCCGCCGCAAGGCCCCACGCGTTCACCACCGCTTGACGGAGGATGAGCAGTTGGCGATAGGTTCTGGCAGCATTTTTGTTTGGAATGAGGAGGAGGCGCAAATCAAACGCTGGACGGTATGTCTAAGGTGGAGCGCCGTTCCCGATTCGACCGTGTTCTTCGAGCTCTGGACTGGTTCCTGAATCGCTGATCTGAGCATCGCATGTCATGCCAATAGGATGGCCGACACTGGAGTAACAGTCGCATGAAGGGCCGTTTTTTCATGTACAAGGTATGTCAGTTCTTTGCTGATCAACGTACCCAGCTGGCTGGACTGAACCGTGTTCTCACACCTTGGTTTGCGCGCCATTGCAATTGCATGAGCGTAGGAGCTCTCGGCATCAAAGAAAACTGGAACCACGCGCGGCCGTGTAGCTATTGCCGCCGTTGCAGCCGCTGCGGCGGCGTCGTCCTCGTCCAAGCCGAACAAAAATGCGCGATCGGGTGGCCCTCAGGACGTTAGCAACAATGACGCTGGATCCACTGGCAGCGACAGCGACGCGGGGGTATCGGACGCTGCACCGGCTCGGGATGATGAGCATTGACAACGACCAAGGATCGCCCGCGTGCAAGCAAGCTGTCCAAGAAGCGCAAGGCTGCTCTGGTGGCAGAAGAGGACGAGTCGTCGTCAGACAGGTTGTTTTTGCGCAAGAAGACGATTAGCGTGCGCACTCGTAAGAATGAGCGGTTCCATTTGGTGGCGTATTACTACGAGCACGAGGAGGCATCGCTGACTCGGCCGTCTCAGGTCCCACAGTTTGCCGAGCTTCCGATCGAGCCTGGATTGTACGTTGGTCTTGCTTTCGGCTCGGCACAGTCAGGGCGCGTACTCAACCAGTTGTTGTACACGCTTTCCCAGTTACCTGACTGGTTTGGACGCGACTCCGCTCATGGTCGCCAACCCAACAGCCGTTCCCGCTGCTTCAAGTGTCTCAACCGGAGCCGCCCTGCCAGTGCATTCCGCCCGCCGTCGCCCATCAGTCAAGGGCATCTTGTCGAGGCGACCAACGTCCGCTACGACTCGAGACAGGTAGCAGCTTCTCGTGACATGCCTGTCACTGCGGCCAATCCGGCCCCTTATGCCGGCCATGGACCGCATTTTCAGACCATGATGCCGCCACGCCACCCGCATTCAAGCGCATCGGCGCCCACCTCTGTTGCCCCTCCCCCGCCTCCATCTGCTGGGGCCACGCCTCGATACCCGCACACCTGGCCCACTTACCCAACATCCATTGCCTCGGCCCCATGCCACCCACACGCGCCATTCGACCATTATCCTGGCGCGCCATCGTCGTCATCCGCAGACTACTGTAGCCCTGTATACTCGTACCCTCATGGCGGCTGGCCATACGCGCCTGAAGAGCTGCGGGATCGCGATTACCCGCATTACGAGCCGGGTCGGCCAGCCGGTTACGTTCCAGACGCAAACCGGGCCGTCCTTCGGACTTCCGATCCGCCGAGCTCAGTAGCGGCGAATGGCTCGTCCCACGCGAGACCAAATGAGACGCTCCATTCTCCGGCTTCTGCGCATAGTGCCCCGTTTGAATCGTGGGAAGATGCGTCGTTGCATGCACGCGTCGACTCTGGATCGTATTCTCGCTACCCTACCAGCGCCCATCGTTTGGCTCCTCCTCAGTCTCACAGTCACAACCCCCTGCCGTCTCACGCTTCTGCTGGCTATTACTACCCGACTACCCCTGCCTCGTATGGTTTCGGCGACCCTTTCACGTATCACGGACCGCCGCCGCCGGCTGGTCGCGGTTCCATGGCGTACGGCGCGAGCTACTCATCGTATCCTGCCGCCCGCGCTCACTCGTACCCGGCGTACTCGGAATACCGTGGTGGCCCAGCGTATTTGGATCCAGCTGTGGCTAATTCGTACTACCCGCAACTCCCAACCCCAAACAGTGCCAGACACAATGCGGTGGATTTCCCGTCGTCGGATTCCCATGAGGGGGAGTTAACCAGCCAAGATCATTAACAAACTTGCACGGAAGTCGGTGTTCTTGTTTGTCGCGCCCGCTTTTGCCCGTCTGTCATCTGCCATTCGAACCTATTGTGGTTTTCCGTTTCCTCTACATGGTATTCTCCCTCGGCTTGAGTCGCTCAGTTCTCGACGTTGTCCCTCAGTACAGCTTGTTTTATTCTCTTTCGTTCCGTCGGCACATTTTTCCCCGCTGCACCTGTAGTATTGTTTTCTTCTCAATGTTCATTTCTCTTCCAGCTCGTTGATATCCACAGTTGTCCATGACGAGAATCTGTGTTATTTGTTGGAGCGAGTTTCCGCAATTCCCAATCTGTTGACCTGTTTTTCTGTTTCTTGTCTTGTGTTCATAACATGATTGTCACTGGAGCTGAACCTTGCACTTGAGTGAAGTATGTGCGTTGCACTGATTTGTGCTCAAGCGAATCGGCCTTGACTGCGCGAGAGTATGCAGCAATACGGCGGACCATGATGGATCGCTTTTGGAACTGTTCGCATCCTGGCGTGCACGAACTTTCCATGTACACACGACGACCCAAAAATGTTCTCGTATATTCCTAGTGTTTGCTCTCTTTGGAGAGCATTGCAAACAAAATACAATGCTGTGAGCAATGATTAAAGCAAGCGAAAGCCAATATCCCAGATGCCTTCTCCTCCAGCCATGTCGAACTCGAAGACACGCACTCCATCGCACCATGGGGCCAATGAACGCGAACACGGCAACAAACAAGCACACAACCAGCCCGGCACTGTTGATGATGTGCCCACACCATCACCTCTCCAGCCGCCAGGAACCATGGCAGGTCGAGTCACGATGATTGCCGGACCTGAAGCGAGCCCAATCGACTCGACAACCATGGATGGATCAACGTCAGCGGGACCAGGAAACGGTGGGGGAGGGAGAATCATTTCACTCATGTCGCCCACAACCCCTCTACCGGCGTCTGATCTCGATGCGCTCATGGCACCAGCATTGAAGGAGCCGTCGCTGCCGTCGCCACAGCCGCCAATACGGCCGTTCGTAAAGTGGAGGAGACGCGTGATCCTTGTCGGCACACTGCTCTCCGTGTTTTCATCTGCTGGCCTTGCCTCGGGATTTTCACCGCTCAAGTCAATGATGCTGCGAGAGAGGGTGTTTGACTACTTATGCCTGCCTGGACAAGATACTTGCAATGGCCAAGTGCTGCGAATGGATCTCATGTATACGCTGTCCGGCGCGATTGGGTCATTCCTGGTTGTTCCCACGGGTTTCTTGCTCGTACGCTATCATTATAGAGACCACGACAGGATATTACATAACCGCACGGTGCGTCTGTCTCACACAAACGACCATGAACCCACTCGCAATAGGATCGGCTTGGGCCCAAACTGCTTTACCTGTTCGCCGCCGTCATGCTCGCCTTCAGTCTCGTTATGTTTGGCATCGGAATAGTCCTCGGAGGTGCCGCACAAAACATTATCATTGTTGCATTCATCGTCATGAGTGCATCAGGAAGCGCACTGTACACGGCCTCCTTTCACGTAGCCAACCTCGTCCCCGAGCGATCCGCCGTCATCACTCTCATGCTCAACGTTTGTTTTGACCTTTCAGCGCTGATATTTACCGTTCTCCAGCTCATTTACACGTCCATGGCAACGGAAACAGAGCGCACGACGCTCTTTCGGACCTTCTTCTTTGCCTTCACAGCACCTCCCGTCTTGGTCTTCGTTTTTGGACTCTTCTTTATGCCGCTCAAGTCTATTACGCCAGTTGACGAATGGCTCGAAAGCAACAAGGTATCTCCCGAGGAGAACGTTATTCCCGATGGAGGGTTGGGCGATATCTTTGCCAGCGCATCGACCGGCGTCGGTGTGTCGCAACTACCGCCGACGACCAAAAAGATCGCAGTGTTGCGAAATACTGGCAATGGAACAACCGATTTGCCTCCAACTCTTGGAAGTGGCGGGCCTGTGACAAGCAATACCCTGCCAGAGGCTGAGGAGAGCAGAGTCGTGTTGCACCGAAGAAAGTCTGATGGATCGATTCACGGTCGGCCCGTGTCCGCAGCGAGACTAAACCATGGAGGCGGGGGTGGCCCCCTTTCCTATGCAATCCCTGGTCCCGAGCTCTCATACGGACCTACCATGCTTCCATTACCTCCTTCAACTGCAGCAGACAAGCAGCCTGGCATGAGTGCGAGCCCCAGCGGGAACTTTGCCCCTCTTCCACCTCTCTCAGAGATCTCAGAGGAGGTGTCTCGATCCACGCTTGCCCTCACTGCCCACGTTGCACAACCGACAGACGCTCGACGATTATCCAACTTGAACGAAGAGCGAACTCCACACACCAGCAATCCCGCTATTCCTCAAGAGGATCAGTTGACACCAGCATCCAACATGCCACCATTACCAGCTTCGAATTCTCCGCCTGCGACCGAAGCCCATATTCGTTCTGGCCGCCACTCAATGACAAGCTCGATCGTCGGACCCATGCGACAGTCCATTACAGCATTTTGGCACGCGCTTCATTTCAACCGGCCACCCAGCGTCTCGAGTGGAGTAGCAGATACGACAACCCACCAACCCTTTTCGTACATTGACCCGCAAACATCAGCCCCACCACCCACCAGTGGGAACACAACCCCGAGACGACTCAGCGCCACACCACGTCCTGGAACAAGCCCGTTGGGTGCAACTACTGGTCGCCCACCTTCCTCGCGCGTCGTCCTGCACAAGGAGTATACAATTGCTCGTCCAGGAACAGGCGCGATTCGAAGCACAGCAGCACGTCCGGGTACCTCGAGTGCCGCTCGTCCAGGAACTGGCATGATTCGCCCGGGAACGGGCATTCGACGGTCATCGTCTCGACCGGGAACTGCAAACGCCAATGCCATGATCTGACTGGGTTTGTCCCTCCATCTGTGGTAAAGTCCATGATTACAGCCCCATGAAAAAGAACCCAAGTTTTGGCAACCTGCTCATGTCCATGACCGACATTTTGGCCGAGGACGCACAATCGCAATCGGCGCAGGATCCAGCGGCAGAGAGCATCAAGGAAAACGCCAAGGTTTCTTTCAAGCGGCCATCAAACAATGTGCTTGGAGCTGCAAGTCGGTCACTGGGAAGTCTGAACGCCCTTGGCCGCGGTACGTCGTCGATTGCTGGGAGCGGTGGAGGGTCACGCAACTCGAACGCGGGTTCCAATAGTGGGTCGCAAAAAGGGCTCAGCAATCAAGGGTCGCCGCCATTCTCACCGCTTGCAACTGCGCAACACAAAGGATCGCGTCCCGGAACAGCCGCGAGGTTCACAAAGAACGTGGTACAGCTTGAAATCTACGCAACGGTCGAGCCAGTGTTTGGCGACGGGTCAGGTGGGGTGATGGGAACAGTGGACACAGAGCCCAACTTGGAGGAAGCACCGCTCGACTGGGCACAGACCACCAACATGTGCTTGACGCTCGAGCACTTTTCCATTGAAAGGCAGTATTGGTCGCCCTTTTATTGGCTCTTTGTCACGCACACCGTGACCACGGCGCTGCTTCTCAACTCGTACCTCGGCTCCATCAACAACCAAATCGAGCACGTTGTGCACCTACCGGGTGTATCCGACAATCCCGACCAGCTTCTCAGCACCATGCTCACTGTGTGGTCCATATTGCTTCCCGTGGGAAGCTTGGTTGTTGCCCCGTTCCTGATTCCGCTCCTCATGTACACGGCCTACCACACCATGTTCACTGTTGTCTCCACCATGGCCGTGGTTGCCGGAATTTTTGGCCTGATTCAAACCGTGTGGGCCAAGTATGTGACCATGGTTGTGTTGGCCATGTTGCGACCTATGGTCTGGACATTTGCCAGCAACTATGTCGGCAAAGTGTTTGGGTTTGGGTCGTTTGGCCGACTGTATGGCGGCATGGTGTTTTTACTCGGCGTCATGAACTTCGTTTCTTATGGATTCAACATCATGTCCTTGCAACTCGGATCCTACACCATCTCGAATGCCGTCATGCTTGCGCTGCAGTCGGTTGGGCTGGTGTTTCCGGTGGTCTTGTACAGTTGGCAGCGCGGGTTCAAGTCTAGGCTCGTTACTATTGACGAGGAATACGATGTGGGATTGGACGGGGTTGGGGTTGGGTTGGGCCAACAGGATCATGAGCCGCTGTAGCTGTTGTCGGCCTGAACGTATTTGGTTGCCCATCTTCATACTTTTGTGCAATAGCGCCCTTTTTGTCGTGATATCCGTAGATTTCAAAATGCATTCCATTGTGACTATTGTGACCATTGCCAACTGTGCTTGGTTCTCAGATTGTGTCCTTGGCGAGGAAAAAGGAACCTAAGGTGATGCATATTGGAGGGACACGCGAACCTCAATCAACGACCTGCTGGCCGATGGCCACCGTTGAACATCGGGGAACATCGGCACAGTGAATGTGACATTCAGGCAACAACCGATTTGCAATCAACTGCTCCTCTTTACCAAGGAATATCTTTGCCGTCGCGCGTCAAAAACTTGCCCGAATCCTTGTCGTTGACCTTACTGATAACTTGGTACATGAGCTTTGCCGAGTCCTCGGGCGAAATGTCGCCCTTTCCGCCCGTCATGCGGGTTTGCACGTAGCCGGGGTGGACGGAAACAAAAGTCACATCGGGCACGTCCCGGGCAAACGACATGTTGATGGCGTTAAGGGCGGCCTTGGATGCGCGGTATCCGTAGTACTGTCCATTCGAAAGAGGGATTCATGTTAATCAGATGGTGATCGAAGCAACGCAAATGTCCAAAACAAGGCACGTACGCCGCCCGATCCGTTGTCGGCAATGGATCCCATGCGCGAAGTGATTTGGACAACCTTGGCCGCGTGACCCCGGTCCTGTGCGCGAGGACTGGCACGGAGCAGGGGCAGCATGGCCTGCGAGATGAGTGCGGGAGCAATCGAGTTGATCTTGAAGTGATTCGTGAAGGTCTCGCTGGTCAAGTGGCCGATGCCATCTTGCTCAAAGATGCCGGCATTGTTGACCACAACGTCGAGAGACGGGGTGATGGCCTTCACGCGACTAGGAAGCTCATCGATGGATGCGACACTGGAAACGTCGAGAGGTAGGATGGCGGCTGCGACGGCAGACAGGTCTTGAATCGCGGCTGGCTCTGTCGAACGTGAGGTGCCAATGACGTTGAAGTCTGCGTACGTGTGGGTTCAAGTGAGACCGAATGGCGTCGTTAGAGGCTTGCGGCAGCAGAGACACCATGGCATTGATTCAACGGACTGTTGGCGTAGAAGACCTTGGCAAGGTTGAGTCCAATACCGCGGTTCGCGCCTGTGATCAAGACTGTCGGGTTGGCTTTGTTGAAAAAGACGGCGGCCATGGTGGATGGATTAGCGTTGATTGGGATTGCAAAGAGTCAACATGCGGAAATACATGGATTGCATTGATTCAGATGAGCCTGGTCTCCATGGGGGCGCCCGAGGCTTTTGTAGGGCGACCCCGACACCCAACAACCTGCTTTGCTCTGCTGCTCGGCTTTTGGCTGCTTACTGATTGATGACATGACATGGGCAGTAAAGATGTAGCGGCCTGTCGTTGGTCGGCCACTGCGCTTCGGCATCTTGGCCGGCCTGTTAGAGGGGCACCATGTCATTCGCTGTGTCATTCCTCAGATGTGCACTAAAAAAAGGAAGCCGGGTCGAACATTGTGACGAATGTCTCACACGCTTTTTGTTTACGTACGCGTCCATTATATTATACCTTTGACGTCACTTGCAGTGTCTCACAGCGACACTGCTATACACAGCTGGCCAATTTATTTCTCACCAGCCTATCGATTCGTGCCATGGATCGCGTCCGTCCAAAGATGTCAAGCTAAAAGGGGTCGACGGATCACAAGGATGGATGTGGGCAGAAGATAGCCTCCCCAAGCAGCACAGCACGTGACCACCACGCGTCCATCCCGCGTTTCGCCTACTCGCTCCGTTCTCACGCGTCGCCCTCACGCCGATCACGGTGACTGTCCGCAGGCATGGCTGACGAGCACTGGGAAGCGTGGGGACGCAAAGCATACAAAAGGCTCAAGGATCCCCACCCACCTCCTTACCCCGGTAGAGCTCTTTCCTGTTGGGCCCTTGTCCTCAGGCACATGTTCCTTCTCTGTCTGTGTACTTATTCATCGCCCAATTCCAGTCCACCCACACCATACCCTCATTCATTCCTGCACCTTGCTTTTGTATGTTGATTTGCTATGCCCAATAAAAACTCGCATTTCCACCCATTCCCTACCGAACCTCTCCGAGTTTGTCTCCCGCGCCTCTCCAACAACTCCGCCCTCTCTCCTGCCTTGCGTCGCAGCCACCCCGTCTCGCTCGACCCACAGCAAACACCAACGCAATGAAATGAATCACCTAGTGGTCCTCCCAATCCGCCAATGCATCTGACTTTTCTTGCACAAACGCCTCCTGCACACCAACTAGACCCATCGTATCTCAACAACTCGCAACCATGACCAAATAATTCTCGTTCCGGTGGTGTCATTTCGGGTATCGGCAAGGGCGTGATTGCCTCGTCCACTGGCCTCCTCCTCAAGACTTACGGTCTCCGCGTCACGGCCATCAAGATCGACCCTTACCTCAACATTGACGCTGGTACCTTGTCGCCGCTCGACCACGGCGAAGTGTTTGTGCTTGACGATGGCGGCGAGGTGGATCTCGACTTGGGCAACTAGAGCGGTTCCTCGACGTGACGTTGTCGCGCGACAACAACATCACCACGGGCAAGACGTACCGCGAGGTGATTGAAAAGGAACGCCGTGGCGATTACTTGGGCAAGACGGTCCAAGTGGTGCCGCACATTACCAACTCGATTCAAGACTGGGTCGAGCGTGTGGCCAACATTGCCGTTGACAAGTCTGGCAACGCCCCCGATGTGTGCATTGTCGAGTTGGGCGGAACTGTGGGCGACATCGAGTCTGCACCGTTTGTCGAGGCCATGCGCCAGTTCCAGTTCCGTGTCGGCCACGACAATTTTGCCCTCATTCACGTGTCACTTGTGCCCGTGGTTGGATCCGTTGGCGAGCAAAAGACCAAGCCAACGCAGGCCTCGATCCGCGACTTGCGCGGTGCCGGTCTTTCGCCCGACGTGATTGCCTGCCGCTCGACAAAGCCCCTGGGCGATTCCGTCAAGGAAAAGATTTCCATGTTCTGCCACGTTGCCCCCGAACAAGTGTTGGCTGTGCACGACTGCCCGTCGCTGTACCATGTGCCGCTGTTGCTCGAAGAGCAAGGCCTCATCAAGGTGCTCGAGAAGCGCCTCAAGTTGCGCGAGACGCTCGAGGCGCGCATGGCCCGCGAGGGTGTGGACGAGGTGATGCACGGCGCACACTCGCTCATGGCAAAGTGGCGCCAGCTCACGCAGCGTCACGAGCGCATGCACGATTCCGTCACGATTGCCCTTGTTGGCAAGTACACCGACTTGCACGACTCGTACATTTCCGTCACAAAGTCGCTCGAGCACGCGGCCTTGTCGTGCAACCGCAAGTTGGAGGTGTTGTGGGTGGAGGCGTCGGATTTGGAGCAGGACACCAAGGAGTCGAACCCGATCACGTACCACGAGTCGTGGCGCAAGCTGTGCCATGCCCAGGGTATTCTCGTTCCGGGTGGCTTCGGCAGCCGTGGTACCGAGGGCAAGATCATGGCCATCAAGTGGGCGCGTGAGAACAAGGTTCCCTTCTTGGGCATTTGCCTCGGCATGCAGCTTGCTGTTGTCGAGTTTGCGCGCCACGTGTGCGGCATGAAGGACGTTGGCCACGAAGAGTTCCACCCGGAGGCGGCCAAGAAGGTGGTCATGTACATGCCCGAGATTACCAAGGAGCAGCTCGGCGGCACCATGCGCCTTGGATCCCGCGTCACCATCTTTGACGACACAAAGCTCCGTGCGGCCCACGCGGGCAATGCGTCCGTGATGCAAGCCCTGTACGATGGTCAGCGTGAAGTTTACGAGCGCCACCGTCACCGGTACGAGGTGAACCCGGCGCACATTGACGAGCTCGAGGCGCAAGGTTTGTTCTTTGTGGGCAAGGACGATTCGGGCCAGCGCATGGAAGTTGTTGAGTTGCCGAGCTCGGTGCACCCGTACTTTGTGGGTGCCCAGTACCATCCCGAGTACAAGACGCGGCCGCTCAAGCCCTCACCGCCGTTCCTCGGCTTTGTGCTTGCGTCGGCAGGGCTTTTGGATGCGTGGAAGGCGCAGCAGGCCGCAAAGGCGAGTGCCAAGGCTCAGGGCGAGGCGACCCCCGAGGGTGCACAGACACCGTTGGGTCGGTACAACTCGGACATGGACTTGAAGTCGTTGGTTGAGAAGACGGCGGCTGTTGAATTGTAAATGTCATTATCTTTTTGTTGTCTCCTCTCCCATGTATGTACATTGTTATATCCAACCGTCACATGTTAGTCTACCATGTCTTGCTTTCAATTACACGTGCGATAATCTGCCTCCCCTTGCATTGATGCAATCTTGTTCGATCATTGTTGCCCTCTACCACGACCGCGGCTGATTGGTCAACCTCTTCATGGCTGACAGGCTACGGTCGGCTGCCTCAGTCAGTTTTGGCGGTTAGGGTCAGTCAGTCACGAGGCCGAAGTCTCAGGTCAGCCTCAGACCTCTGGGCCGAAGGTTTGTCTCACTCGAGCCGACAGGGAACAATTCAGGATCCATCAATTGCGGTTGAAATGATTACAGGACTGCTGGAATCCACAGGAACCGCTTAAGACGATTCTTGCTCAACACCCGAATCCTCTGGCTGGCCATGTTCGGCCTCGTACTCATCCTCATCCGCCTCCTCAAACTCCAAAAACCCGCCCTTTTTACAAATCTGCAATGCGGCCTCCTGTTCGTCCTCGGGCATGGCCTGCAACACCTCCTGTGCCTTATCCAAATCGCCATCCAACAATGCCTTGCCAAACTCGCGCGGCAACTGCTTAAACAGCTCGATGCGCTCCTCGCCCGTGACCACCTTGCCCTCGTCATCCACAATATCCTCGAGCTTTGGCGCGGGCCCATGCGGCGCGTTGGGATTCACGAGAATGCCCGAATCCATCATCTTTTGCCTCAGGGCCTCGCGCTCGCGGTCCGACTTGACTTTACCCAGGGCCTCGCCGACCTTGGCCATGTCCTCGGCAACCAGCGCCTGTTGCAGGTCGGCGGGCAGGCTCCGGAACACTTCCATCTTGTTGCCAACGGGGTCCAGGTTGATGGACGACTCGAGCTCGCCCTTTGCCTTGGCGGCAAGCACTTGGGATCGTTTCACAATGTGCGCAAGTGTCCGGTCAATGTCGGCACGGAACAGCTGGGTGGCTTGGTGGCTCGGGTCGGTGATTCTAAAGTGCAGCGAGCAAACACATCCAAGGACCGAGGTGGTCAGAGCCATGGCAAAGAAAAGCACGGCAGACACAGATGTGCAGAGCCCGGAAAGCGGACGAGTACGTACTTTGAAAAGAACATTGGCGCTCCATTTGCGCCCAAGTTGACGCAAAACTGAATCACTTGTGCCTGATGGACATACTGCTTCGTCTTTGCATGGCGGCCGTCCATTTCGGCCTGGAACGCGGCCGCGAGAATCTCGTCCGACACGGAGCTGGCAACGAGCCACGCGTGGTCGCGCAGGTAGGCGTACATGCCCTTGTAGTCAGTCGTGGACCAGTTTGCAAATACCAAGGCCTCGTCCGTCGTAATGTACTTGTCTTCGGGCCCACGTTGGGCTTTGGCGGCTTCCTGTGGGAGATGGGCGGAGGGGTAAGTATATTGAGTGGACGCGATTGGGTTGAGCTTCGGGAGACGAGGCGGACCTTGGCGTGTTGAGCCTTTGCCTTGTTGGCGGCAAGTGGGTTGAGGACTTCGACGACCTCGGTCGTCTTTTTGGATGCTGATGAGGCAGACTTTGAGGACGACGACGGGGTAGATTTGGCTGGCGGTACGGCGGCGGCGGCGGTCGATGGACTGTCCTTGTTGATGCGCTAATTGCCCGGTAAACGGTCAGCATGTGCATTCAGACCCGATCCCCAAAGATGGATCCATCACACGCACCGTTGACTCAAACCCAGGCTTGCATAAATCTCCATGCCGACCTTCATCTTGTCCTCCTGCACCAGCCTCTCCCGCTCCTTGACAATGGTCTCGCGATGTTTGCGCACATGCTGGCGAAACTTGTCGAATGCCTGCGGGCTGTTGTGCACCTTCGTGAACTGCAAGTTGTCGGGGACGTTTTGGAACTCGGCAAGCAGCTTGTGCGCCTTGTCAATCACGTCCTTTGATGGGTCAGGGAAGTGGTCGAGGATGGCCAGGTACTTGTCGAGCCACTCGAGTTGCTTGGCGTACTGCTCGATGCCGTGCTTGCGCTGGGCACGCTCCTCGTGGATCTGCTGCTGGCGCCACCGGATGAACGACTTCTTGTCCACGTTCGGGTGCACCTCGACGTCCTCGTCGTCGGAAAGCTCAATGTGATCCCACTTGGAGTAGTCGACGCGGCTCATTGCGGGGATTGCAGGGATGTGGAAGATCAGCTGATGACAATGAAAGCGCAGAGTTGATGGGCACTTGTTGCCAAGAGGTGCAATGCATGGAATTGTATTGTGCTAACTTATGGCAACGACGGCTATGTGGGGACAAATGGTCGGCCGTGGCCGTGGACGTGGACATGGTGGCGGTGTGAATGGCGGAGACGTAAGCCTCACCTCACGAACCATGAGAACGCGATCGAGGTCTTTACACGTGCACGGCAGGCTTGATCAGGATGGCATCTTGGCGCCCTCTCATGTGATGCGTTGCCACGCTCGCCTCAGAAAGCGAAAACGCGGTTCGTTCGCAGCGCCGTCCGGCAACTTGACCAGTCTCGCATGCTGCATGCCGCCACCTTGAAGAGCTATGTATGCACTCATTGATGGAAATACAGTAAAGCATTGCCACACCAGCCATGAAAGAATTCAAACTCAGCGGCGCGCCAGTCCTCGCGCCCACCCGCCTTGCCCTCCCACTTCCCCTGTCGCCGCCACTCTCCCCACTCTGCGCACTCCGTCGCTGTCGTTGGTGACTGCTGCTGCCGACGCTATAGCTCCCCCTCGTCCAGCCGTGCCACTGGCGACTGCTTCTGCTGCTGCTGCGCGATCGCTCCCTTCCCCACATTCATTTCCGCCATCTCCTCTTTCCCACGCCCTCACGGATCCTCCTCTCGGCCCACAGCTGTCGTTCAATACTGGCTCCGCCTTGGAATCCCACGACGACGGCCCAGGCTCCGATTCCGACGACCACGACGACGCAGCGGATCACGCATCGCAAGCATCCGCTCAACCATCTGCAAAGAAACAACACGCCTTTCCCTGCACATACGCCGGATGTACCAAGTCGTACAAGCGCCAATGCCTTCTGGACGAACACTTGCGCACGCACACGGGCGAAAAGCCTTTCACGTGCCCCGACTGCGGCAAGGCGTTTGCCCGACAGCGCAACCTGCAACAACACATGCCCATTCACGCCGCCACGGTCCCAAAACCACATGCGTGCACGCGCCCGGGGTGCACAAAGACGTTTCGGCTCAAGGGCCAGTTGCGCGACCACGAGAAGCGCCACGATGTGCCCAAGCCGTTCAGATGCGCTGAGCCCGGGTGTACGGCGGCGTTTGCAAAGCACTCCCAGTTGAGAAAGCATGTGGCCGAGCATCAGGGCAAGTTGCCGTATCCGTGTACTTGGGATGGCTGCAACATGTCGTTTCCCACACCCTCCAAGCTCGCAAAGCACGTGGCCAGGCACGAGAATCCAAAGTCGTACGTGTGCCCAAAGCCCGAGTGTGCACTTGGATTCCCTACTTGGTCTGCGCTCCAGGCCCACATTCGCGGCGATCACCCGACACCCAGTGCCGCCATCGCCGCTGTTGGCGATGCAACATCACCAGAGGCGTCCAACGCTTCCATATCTGCACATGCTCTCGACGCATGGCCCTGCCCGCAATGTCCCAAAGTGCTCAAATCCAAGTACTCGCGCGACCAGCACGTGCTCAAACTGCACCCTGTCCCTGGCGCGCCGCCACCACCCACGTACCCGTGCACCGAGCCCGGGTGCGACAAGGTGCTTGCCACAAAGTCGAGCTTGCGCCTGCACGTGCGCACGCTGCACTTGGGCATCAAGCCTGTCGAGTGTCCCGAGTGTGGCCGCGGGTTTGCAACGCGCGCGTTTATGGACCGGCATTTCGCCAGTGCACATGCCCCGAAAAAAGTCGTCCGGGCGCCCCCGAAAAAGCGGAAACGAAGTGAGGAGGAGTGTGACGACGACAACGAGAACGGTGGTGAGGTGGACTTGATTGCCGAGTTGACCGGCGCGCCTGCAGCAGCGGCCAACGACCACGTCCGCAAGCACGTGTGCACGCAATGCCCGCGGCGGTTTTTGCGCGAGTACGATTTGAAGCGGCATGTGGCTGCCGCACACGACACGCAGAGCGCAGGCAAGGGACAGGTGGCATTGGGTGCCGGGGTCGTCATAGGTAACGACGGGTGGGCCAGGATCACGGTGGATGGGCGCACAAGCGAGGCAAAGCGCCGGCGGGTGGCGGATCGGGAGGCGGATGGGTTGCTGCCGAGTGGATTGAGGCCCGTCAGGCACACGAGTGCTTCGGCGGCGGCAGCAGCATCCTTGCCTGCAGAGGCAGATGCCGGGGAGGATGGAGACGGGTCGGATTTCGGGTCTGAGTTTGAGATTGCAAATGATGAGATGGATGAGGACGAGGATTAGGGAAGGAACGGTGTACATTGTATCTTTGTTTCCCCGCCCGATTCGTCCATATTGTTTGTACATAAGTAAATCATCAGTTCTGACGAGTTGGCCCCAGCAATGAAGGAACGCCGAGTACCAATTGTATGTATATAGTGGGTAAATGAAAGGGAAATGCAGTCATGCGTGGGAATCAACAAAATGAACTGGGAAGAAGACAACAGGCAGGGGAAGGAATGGCATTGACCAAAAGAGAATTGTTCGAGGAGCGGATTGCACATTGTGGGGCTCAAGGGGCAACTTTACCGCCCAACCTTGGCGTCCGCCGGCACAATCTCAATCCTAACGGTCAAGGCGAGCGCCACGACCAACAACAAGAAGGACACGAGCGACACGGCATTGTCCATGACAAACCTCCCAACGGCCGCTGCAACACCACTCGCCTCAGATGCCTCGGACGGCAACGCATCCCCACGCTTGATTGCCTCGAGGCGATCCACATACGCCGCCAATGGGTCACTGCCATCCTCTGTCTCGGGCCCATGTACAGAGGAAGAAGATGTCCTGGGCAACTGACGCCGGATTCTGCCGACGAGCGGCGACGTTGGAATCGATCCGGACTGGCCAATGGCAACCACGTCGTCAATGTCGTTGGTCAAGTGATGGTCATCGTTGCCCTGGCCATTGCCTGGGTCTTGCTTGCGACCCGTATCGATGCGACTTGGTCTCACCCTGCTTGCCGCATTGGCATTGGATGATGACGCCGTGCTCGACCTGGACCGCGTGCGCGACCGCGACACGGACGATCGCGACGACGACGCTGACGCCGACCGTGATTCGGCGGCCAAACGGTCACGACAGCAAGGGCAAATGTCTTCATCCTCGTCTGCCTCGTACGGATCGCCTTCCTCGTCCGAACTGGCACAGCACGCGCCGTCGTCGGTGCGATCGTGTTCATGGAGGTCATTGTGGTTGTCCTGACAAAGTTCTTCGGATGAGGCGCGGCCGCTATCGGGTCGATGGGTGACTGAACCCGTGATGGGCGAGGCAAGGAGAGTAGCCATGGCGGGCGGCATTTCGTCAAATGGAATTGGGGCCTTGTCATTGTTGTTTGCTTGGCCAGACCCAATCTCATGGTCGTGATCGTGATCGTGAAGGAGGCGGTGAGTGGAGATGCGATCTTCAATGAGGTTGGAAGAGGTGTCGCCCGCCTGTCAAACATGGAAATACGTCACGGGGCATGATTTAGTGCAATGATCGACCCGAGAAGACAAGCAGCAGCAACGCACCCAATCGTTGAAATGCACGGCTCGCAGCTTGTTGACGAGAATGTCCTTGATTTCGCGCACAATACGCTCAGCTTCACTACCATGCGACTCCGAGTTACCTCCCAACGGTGTATGAGCGGCCGCAATATCTACCTTGTTCTGCTGCTCAGCGCCTAACGGCAAGACACGCACAATCGGCTGCATCGACGCCTGGTTGCTTGGGTCAACACCGGCCCATTGAGCAGTGTCTACGAGCTTTGAAACGTTGCATCGCAAGAAGAGACAGTCGGCAGGGTACTGGAGCGAGAGCGAGGCCAGGTCATTGTCGAGGGTGTTGCAGGTGGAGCAGTTTGAGCACGACAGGTGCAGCACAATGTGCTTTGAGGGGCCGTGATCGGCAAGGAGCGAGACGAGCTGCGAGTGGGAGTGGGTGGTGAGCACGCGCACGTAGTCGTTGTCAAAGTACATGATTTGGGGGTATGGGAATGGAGTGGGATCGCTAATCGCTGGCAGTTGAGTTGGTACGAAGAGCGCGATAGGGCCAAGGAGCTTTTCGATCAATGTTGGGATGATGATGGATCTTGAAGAGAATGGTAATGCATCGAGTCTGTAGCAGTCCAGCAAGGAAAAGACATGATTCCAGTCTGGGAATCTTTTGCCCCTCGGTTGTAAGAAGATGTGAGTGTTCCCGAAAGGCTGTCAATGATGGCCGCCACCAATCAAAAGCATCGGCCCTTCGCTTCATTGAGCCAATCGGAGGACCAGCCGAGTGCAAAAACGTCAACTTTATAGAACGTTCACTGCGTTTTATGATCTGATTCCAGCCCATGAAACAAACATTGGCTTCTTGAAAGACAACGCAATCGACCCTGCTCAACCTCTACTCCAGCATAGATAGCAGCCATGTCGGGCACCGTCATACCTCCAACCGCTGCGTCCGTCGACCCCGTCGAGTCCCGCAACTGGACCCAACGCATCCAACAGGCCTATCTCAAGCGCGTTCCTGCGCCTACCGCATCCGCTGACCCGCTCGACGTTCCTGCCGCCCAACGTGTGCGCCAGTTGCTCCTCCAGCACCGCACACTCACCACGCCTTCATCAACCTTCTCGCGTCGCCCTCACCAACACCCGCAACCTACACACCGCCATCCTCGCTGCTGACCGACATGTTCAAAATCCAGGCACAGCTCACCGCTGCCGTTGCCGACCTGCAAACCCACCTGTCGCTGTGCTCCCTCTCACACGCTACACTCTTGGCCTCGTTTGCCTACTCCAACAAAATCTCCACACTCGTCCGATCACTGCACTCGTGCGAGCAATCCCTGCAACTCGCACTCGATCCCGCGCCCGCTCACCTGGTCCAGCTCGACTCGATTGTCGCGCAACAGCTCGATCCCGCACGTGTCTTGGACTATGCCTTTAAAATTGCCGGCCAAACGTCAGCACCGCCATTACCGGAGGGTGCGCCCGAACCCAAACCCACATTTGCCCCCGATGAGGCGAGCATGCAATTTGGCGTCTTGTTCAAGTTGGCAGAAGGCATTGTGCGGCCCGCATCGCTCCAGCACAAGGCTCACTTGACAACGCCGCCATCCGTTGTTGCCACAGGAGGTGCCTCAGGCGCTGCTGCGCCTGAAAAGGACGAGCCACCAGAAAGTGCGACTGGCGAGCAAGAAGAAAACGTGGCCGACAAGGTGCAGAAAAAGGAGGCGGCGCACGCGAGTTCGTATGGCGGCCTGCAAGATGAAGAAGAGGATATGATGGAGTCTGTCTTGGATGAGGATGGAGCGTTGAATTTCGATTTCTAGATTCATTTGTAAATAACGCATCATCACTTTGAACTTGTGATCACCTCGCCCTGCCCTGCCACCTGATGGCTATTGCTGTTTCAGGTTGTGGACACATGAGAAAAGATCAGAGCCCGCTTGTCAGCTTCAAGTAAATCTCTCGGAAGTTGGATTGTTTGAACAAAATAATCGGTGGGAGATGGGAGCCCATTGGAACCTTTTGGGAAGCGTTCTTTAAGGTGCCGCGAGTGAGCAGATTGGCTCGAGCTCGTCTGCCCAAAGTGCATGACTGACTGGCCAAAAGAACCCTCAGCAACCATAACCATGAACGCCCTCCTCTCGGAATCTCTGCTACAAACCCACTGCTTTTCGCACGCCGCCATTATCAAACGCAAAGACCTCGTCATCAAGGCGCGCACGCCCGACTGGCCCATTGCGCGCGACGAGCTCGACAAGGTCATGGCGCTCTTTGACCAGCCAAGCGTGGCCCGCGAGCAGGGCGTCACTTTGGGCGGGTGCCCGTATCGCGTGGTGCGTGCGGATCAGACGTCGATTTACGGCAAGGTCGATGATGAGGGCGTGAATACATTGAGGACGTTGGGTATGGCGCCCACGAGGATCTTGGGTCAAAAGGAAACGCAGCTGGTGGGAATCGTAGGAGGTGGTGGGGGCGGGAATTTGACAGTCAATGGTGGTGGGAACGCGGCCGGTGTAAAGGCAAGCGGCCAAAACTTGGGCGGGCAAGGCGCTTCTGTGCAAAGTCCGTCAAGTGCTGGTGGAGCAGGGCAAGAGCAAGCGTCGGAACGGTCCGACAAGGACAAGACGGTCGTTGAGGTGATTCGGCCACCAATCAGTAGTTCGTTTGCATCCAAGCGATATGACGGCATCATTGTGTGTCGAACCGGGTATGTACGCGCGTCAATCAGCAACAAATTCTCACGGCTTGTATGCCTGTGAAAAGCTGACGGGTTTCAGTATGTAGAATGTATGTGCTCGTCGGTGTGTACGATAGGCATCCAGGAATGGCAGTCGAGGCCATGGAACGATTGGCGGATTGGTTTCGGTCGAAACACCGCTAGTTCGGTATATAAAAGATATAAGTATGCAATCACGGCAAACACAACCTCGCTTCGATCCCACATGAAATGCAATGTGTCGTGTTCAATGCCGAATCGACTTGTAATCGTAGTAACTTGGCCTGAGAGGAACACACAATGCAAAGTCAGCATAGGCCCTCGTCTCGATTGCCTGCAACAGCGCATTGAGACGTACGCAGCGTCCTTGAGCCACCCATGCTCGACGGCTGTCACCTCTCTCAAAAACACTCGATCCGTCTCCACAATTCCGTGAAACACGACATAAGGTGGAGCGCGCTCAAACAGCGCCGACATGGGATGAATCCACGCCATGGACCCGTCACGCAGCAGCCGGTACGTTCCATCGGGCTGTGCCGCGGCTGCTTGCGCGAAAAAGGCAGAAACGAGGCACTTGCGGATCGTGTCTGTGTTGCCGTTGCATGACAGGGTTGGCGGAATGTTGTACTTTGCAAGAAACTTGGTGAGCTGCGTGCGGATTTTCGCGGCTTGCGTCAAGGTAGAAAAGTTGAGTTTGTGCTTGTGGCACCAGGCAGATTGGCGGTTGGCGGCTTCGAAAGCAAAGTATGCTACGAAAGGGAATAAGC
The DNA here is from genome assembly GCA_002102555.1 of Catenaria anguillulae PL171. Lineage (NCBI taxonomy): Eukaryota > Fungi > Blastocladiomycota > Blastocladiomycetes > Blastocladiales > Catenariaceae > Catenaria > Catenaria anguillulae. The sequence goes on along the minus strand of MCFL01000007.1, from coordinate 206,517 downwards.
GCACGTCAGTGGCAGACACAGGAAAAGGACAAAGAATTGGGGTCAACAGGAGAGAGTTTATACATACCGTTGAGGTACGTCAAATGATCCCCTTCTTCAACAGCAAACTCGACCTGCTTGAAATTGGCCGGATCGTGGCCCTTGGCGGACGAAAAGACGTTTTCAACCGAGAGCATTGCGACTATGGCAAGCATTTCCTTGACACATCCAAATTCATGCGATTTCAACAACTGTACCAATGCGGTTGATTCCTACAAGGTCAGAAAAACGAACAAGCCAAGGCAAGAAAACAGGTAGAGCGTACCGCCACCGCAAGCAACGGCTCCAACGGCAATTCGGCAACCCTGGTTCCCAACTCGGTCAGCTCTCCCCGGTCATCCACGGCGCCCACCAGCATCAACATCTCCAAACTCTTTGCAAACCTCTCCGGTTGCGGCGTCGTCGGAAACGGGAAGGCACCAACATGTTTGATGCCCATGGCCTTGAGCTGCAAAATGGGCGCCAACAAACTCGACCTGGCCAACTCTGGCTCAGTCGTCTTTGGCATCCCGCCCTCCCTCACGGCATGCGGATACAGCCGATACACTTTGCCGGCACGATGCCTGCCTGCGCGCCCCGCACGCTGGTCCGCGGCCGCCTGTGACGTGGGCACAATGACGAGCGCGTCGTGGCCAGAGATCGGGTGAAAGTGACGCTGCTTGACGAACCCACAGTCAATCACATAAGTGATGTCTGGGACCGTCAGCGAGGCTTCGGCAATGTTGGTGGCAACGACGACTTTGCGGGCGGTGCGTGGAGTAGGTGAAAAGATGAGTTGCTGGTCTTGTAGGGAAGACCTGCATAGATTGGCAGGACCATCAACGACAGGGCAGATGGAACGCTGAGAACGGTGGTCGAGTAAGGATAGCGAGTGACGAAAGGGCGAAATGGGAACGGAGGGGCGTACGATTTGGATCGGTTGCGCAACTGCATGGCGACGGTGTCAATTTCGTCACGACCTGTCAGAAAGACCAGCACGTCCCCAGGCGGTTCTTGCTGATGGATTTCGAGCACGGTGCGAATCGACTGTTCGACATAGTCGTCGCATGGTTGCTTGAGGTAATGAATGTCGAGTGGAAACACTTTGCCCTCAAGAGACAACAGCGTGGCGTGACTTTGGGTTCCGTGTTTGAAAAGTAGGCCAGGAAAAAGTCGGCGTCAAGAGTGGCCGAGGACACGATGATGCGCAAGTCTTTGCGATGCATGAGAATTCTGTCGGGCAAGGAGCATTGTCAAACAGCGAGTACTTGGAACACCAAACATGAGGAAAATACAAGCGTCATACAATTTGAGCAACCCAAGAACCAAATCCGAATACACGGAACGCTCATGGGCCTCGTCAATCATGACCACATTGTACCGCGTCAGCAGCGGGTCCATCATGATTTCTCGAAAAAGCATGCCGTCCGTCATGTACTTGATTCGCGTACGAGCCGGGTCGACCCGGTCCTCAAAACGGATAGCGTATCCGACAGTGTCGCCGAGACGAACCTCCATTTCTTCAGCGACGCGCTGCGCAATGGTCGTGGCTGCAATTCGTCGAGGCTGGGCATGTACATAGACACACGATCGTTGGCACGTATTATTCGATGCAGAGAATGATAAACAAGGAGCCCCCGCGCACCTGAGTCACCCCAATCATGCGGCCATTGGCGGTCCAACCCGCCTCGTGCAAGTACTGAGGGATTTGCGTCGATTTACCTGTTCCGGTTTGACCTTTTTTGGTATCGGAAATCGCCGGACGTCAATTTCGGGGGCCATTCGTAGAGAAAGGGGGCGAGAGCGGCTACACACATACCAACGAGAATCACGACCGGAAATGTCTCCACAGCGTACAAAATGGACTCGCCTTTTGGCGACAACACAGCTTGAAGGTCAGAAACATGCGCACAAACATGTGGAATGGCCGGTCGCGTTGGGGAATCCACACACATACGGTAGTTGACAATTGGGAGCCTCAACCGCTGTCGGGACGGCGGATCATCCGCGCCAGCGTCTTGCCATTGTGAGCGGCCGCGAAGAAGTGCTTCAGCGAGGCCAGCATCCGTGTCGGTGCCGGCATCAATTGGCTGAGTGCGAGAAGAGTATTCCATTGCAAGCGGCGACCGTTATTGAAGTGAATCCGATTCGAGGAGGTTCAGCAGCAGCAGGCTCCTGGACATAGGACGACATACTTACGCCGCGGCTGTCGATCGATCAGACGGGCAGATCACGACGGCCTCTCTCGAAAAGTCCATGTCCACGGCCACAGGATGATGGCCGTGACGGAGAGGTTGCCGTTGGCCCCCGAGGATGATTGGCAGAGCTGATGCACACACTCGCAACGCAACGCAATGCAATGTCGTCGTCCAACAAGCAGAGCTTGAGTGCGGCCAGCCAAGAGCTGGAGCTGCCCGCTGCAGACATTCTCAAGCTGGTTGCTCAGTTTCTCAAGGAACACAACCTGCACCACACACTGCATGCGCTCCAGTCCGAGTCCAACTCGCACCTGTGCAACATCGACGACCACGCCGCCTTCCGCTCCGCCATTCTCGACGGCCACTGGGACGCCGTCCTGCAAGCCGTCCAGTCGGTCGACCTACCGCTCGCCAAACGCCAATCTCTGCTCGAGCATGTCTTTCTTGAACTCATCGAGTTGCGCCAGCTCGCCGCCGCAAAGATCCTCTTACACCAAACCGACACGCTACTGTCGCTGCGCGACATGGACCCGGACCGCTATGCACACCTGGAAAACCTGCTGCACCTGGTCGACTTTCACGCCAACCTGGTGTACGGGGATGTCTCCAAGCAAGCCCGCCGAGAACACCTCGCGCAATCGCTGCTGGCCTCACTTGGCCCTCCCATCCCACCCTCGCGCCTGCTCACGCTCATCAGCCAGGGCCTCAAGTTTCAAGCACAACACGACCCGTCATTTGCGCCGGTTGCAGGCGCCTGGGACGTGTTGCGCGACGCGGCCCCGTCGCTGTTTGCACACAACGACGTGGACGCGCCCGTGTCGCATCAGTATGCGACGCTTGCGCTTGCCCAAGGGCAAACCGTGGAATCGGTCGCCATTGCCCCCAATGGCCAGTGGATAGCTACAGGCTCAACCGACGGCATCATCGAGGTGTGGCATCCAGTCACGGGCAAGCTCAGGATGGATTTGGAGTATCAGGCAAAGGACAAGTTTATGGCCATGAATACTGCTGTGCTGGCATTGGCCTGGGCAAAGGATTCAAGCATGCTGGTGAGTGGCGCGCAGGACGGTGGGGTGAAAGTGTGGCAGTTGGGCACGGGAAAGTGTATCAAGCGCATCAGTAAGGCCCATGCACAGGGGGTCACGTGTGTCGCATTGGCCGGTGACTGGTCCGTGGTGGTGAGCGGCGGGTTTGATGCCATGATTCGGTGCGTTGCGTTCTCTCCGAGATCCCAGGTGTTGGGATTCGCACGGCTGACCTTGATGCGGAACGTGTGAACAGGACTCATGGAATGCAGAGCGGGACCATGCTCAAAGAGTTTCGCGGGCACACGAGCTTTGTCAACAGCATCACATTCAACTCGGACGAGTCCAAGCTGTTTAGTGGTTCGAGTGACGGCCATGTCAAGGTACGAAGTCCTTCCCCAAACGTCACTCTCACGTCGCATTTCTCACCCTGGATCATTACGACAGATCTGGGACGCGAAAACAGGCGTATGCATGAAAACCCTTGCCCCGACCGCCCCACACAACCTTTCCGTATTCCACTTGCACTGGCTTGCGTCGCGCGGCCACCTGCAAATCGGCACGCGCGCCCAATCGCTTCTTCGCGTGGACGTGCGCGGCACGCCTGTCGTTCAAGTTGCTTGTGCAAAGGAACTGGGGCCGCCCGTGAACGAGCCCGTGGCGGCCGCAACGTCGCCGCAAGGCGAGTATGCGTACCTTGTGACTGAATCGGGCACGCTCGCTACGGTGTATGTCAGGGCAAAGAGTGTGACCAAAGTCGAGTTGGGCATGGATAAGGTGATTGGCGTCACGGCATGTGCGGGGCCAATGTGTTAGCGGTATGGAGCGAGAATGGGTCGTGGCCCTATGGAAGGCGTGAGCAACCTGAAGCTGCGGATAAATAGTGTTCTATTATTTGTATGGCGGCAGTCACGGCGACAATACAATGAGGAAAGTGAAGAAGGAATGAACATAAATGATCAAGAAACAAATGGCACGAGTATAACGGAATTGTGAGAGAAGTGGCAACGTGAGGAAGAAATGACAATGGACGGAAACAGCTATACCATCAACAAGCGCAAGCAAAACACGGCACTCCTTACTCTTCCTTCTTATCTTGGTCATCCGCGGCCTTTTCTGCCTCAGGCGCAGCGACCTCCAGCGCGGTCGCAAAGGTGCCCGACGCCTCACCGGCTTCTGCGGCCAACAAGGGTGTCGTCTCCTCACCAGCCACTTCCTCGGCAGTTTCCTCAACGGTCGTCTCCTCGGCCACATCCCTGACCTCGGCCATAGGCGCGGGCTTGGGCGGGCCCGAAATCAACCGGCGGAACGGGGTGGCAATCCACTCGCGGAAGAAGCGACGCACGCGGAAGAAGGTGACAAACGAGTGCGTGATAATCCAGTACTTTGACCGCATCCAGAAGGTGCTTGCCGATCGGCCCGCGCGCCATTGGGCAACGGCACGAGCAATGTCGGCCTTGGAGGGTTGGCCCGCGAGGGCAAGGTCCACGGCACGGTCAACGATGGTGCCGGTGGCGGCGTCGACGACAATCGTTGTTGGGATGCCCACTGTTGAAAAATGTGTGTGAAGGATAGAGAGACGTGAGACAAGCGTGAACAGAGACCGTAGTCGCACAGGCAACAAAAAGAAACAGCAACGGACTCTTGCCAAGTGCCTTAACCGTGGCCCAATGGCTCAGCCAAAACGGGTTCTCGCAATCTGCGGGCAGTCCCTGGGGCACCTCGACATTGTCCCAGGCAAACCGGAAGTACGGCAGCTGGTTCTTCTCGTCGTGCTCCTGGCGGTTGTACTCGAGGCCGACATAGACGATATCCACATCGGTTTCGGCGTGCGACTCGTGCACAGAGGCAATGTGAGGTGCCAACGCACGGCACGGTGGACACCAAGCTGCCGTGAACGAGTAGATGGTGAGCGGGCGGCGCAGCGACGCAAGCGATGCAGGCTCGCCTTGCGAGTTGACAAAGTGCTGCCAAGGGAGGCCCTGGGCGAGCACGTCGGGGACCTTGGCGGGGGCGGCGAGGGACATGGTGGTGGGCTGTTGTTGCGGGAGAGTGCAGACGCCGTTTTCGCAGTTCATTGCAGTGGGGAAGATGGCAATCAATCAAGTGATGGTTGCAAAGTCGAGTCAAAGTGCAGACAGAGTGTGCCAGACGTGTTTGTGATGAAAGTCAAAGCGAGACGACGAGTGGAGAGGAATCGGCGGGCCAATGCCGTCACTCAGCTGCAGTTGTGGCTGTGGTCGATTGCAATGTGGTGTCCAGCGATGCGGCTTGCCGAGGTCCGAGACTGAGCTACATCGGTGTGCATTTCTGCGGCCATGAGCCCACGTGTTTGGTTGCTACAGCTGCTTCCAGTTTCACCACATGGACAAGCGATTCCGAGAGGCAGTAACGGTGATTCCGTATCACACTTCAATATCATACTGACTTTAGCCGCACAACGACCTGTGCACAGCACGGGTGACTGAGCAATTGGGTATAACCAAAGTGTAATCGACAACTGCAATAACCGCGCAGAAATGCGAAATGAGAATAGCCAGAGCGGGGCGCATTGATAAGACACGAGAAAATTGAAATGACGTGAGGGTTAGGGCGTTGGCGGATGCACAAGAATCATTGGCGGCGGGCTGGCTGTCCCGTTGCTCGCATGAAACCTCGGTGGCGAGTCCATGACCACATCCTCTCCTCCAGGGCCATGAATGAATATGGTCGGCGGCGAAAACGATTGGCTCTCTACACCAGTCGCAAAATGAAGATGGTCCAAATCCAAACACATGCGGTCCTCGTACACTTCACGCTCCATGTCCAAGTCGGGCGATGCTTGCGCGAGCCGCGCTTGATGAATGATTTCGCGGTGGTCACACGGCGACGAGTCGGTTATTGGTGGTGCCCACACGTCCAGCAAACCGTCTGCTGGCCACGGTCGTCGTACCTATGATGGTTGAGAGGGGTTTTGGAAATGACTCAGAGACAGTCAGCTTCCAAGACCGGGCGGGAAGCATGATGTGGGTGAGAGAGACAGAAAACGTACGCACAGCGTCATGTAACATTCAATGCATGTTGGTTCGTCGCATCGGTCGCACGAGCGCATGCACGGCACGCAGTATTGGCGGTCGCAGGATGTGCACTTGGCCCCCGCTCCACGCATGGATTGCGAGTGCGTGGGCGACCCGATGCCCGCTGCAGCACAGCCCGACGACGCCGGCGCAAGGTGATGCTGCGGCTGCTGCTGCGACTGCTGGTACGCTGCCGCAGCATGCAGTGACTCATCGGGGAGTCCCTCAATGAGTGACGTGATAACGGCGTGGCAGTGCGCACAGGCGGCGGGGACAAGAAGCAGGGTGGGTTTGGGCAGTGCGAGTGGGCTGGAGCTCGTTTGCGCGTTCCCCGCAGATGCTGGTGCGTTTGGTGCCGAGAACCTTGCCGCGCGAAACAGCTTTTCCAGCGTACGTGCTGTACAGGCCGTCGAAGCAGTTAGTCGCTTGGACCGCAAGGTAAACGAGAAGGTGAACGACACAATACAGTGAATCTCCTCGGTCGTGACCCGCCGTGGCTTTCGAGTCCCGTCTCGGACCATTTTGGGCAACACAGGGCTGGGCCCCCAATCGCCATGGTCAGTGTCGTCGTCGCGTGTTCTACGCTTGCTTGGTTGACGAAGCGCAAAGGCCGAGGTGTCACTCCCAGAGACGCTGGCAAAAGGAGGCGGGTTGGCCGGGGCAGACAGAGGCAAGGTGCGCTCCGGGTCGGTCAGGTTGATTGAGCCGTGGGCGGCGTCGAGGGCATGATTGCTGGACCCGTGAACATCGTGCTGGTCGTCGACGGGCGTCATATCGACATCCTCGGAACTGGTGGCGGCGGAAGTCCCCGCGGCAGGTGTGTGGAAAGTGTTTTGGTGGGTGAAGGGCGTCATGTTTGTCGGCTCGTTGAGGATTTCATTGCTCTTGTTCGTTTGCCAGTGAATGAATGAAGCGAGGGAGCCGTCAAGTCAAGGCGACAGTCAAGCAGAATGGAGGCACCAATGACGCGACGGGCGGCGAGCCACGACGGCCAATAAATTCTATATGTTACAAAGGAAGAAACGATGGGGAATCGAGATGAGGAATGACACAAAACTGAGAGGGAAAACAATCAAGAATGAAAAACGAATGGGTCGTCCAATAACGGGCATAACAACACAGCATCGACAGAGTCACGGTAGCATGACACAGGGGAGGATTCTATCCAATGAGGGACACACAAACGGACCGACCGACTTATGCCGCCCGGCCAACCCTGTCATGATCCCTCTGCGCTTCCACTGACCCACTGTGCACGCTTGCCTCCTCCTCGGATGGCGCAAACTCCACCAGGGTCAGCGGCGACAAGGGCTGCGAATGTGCAAGCGAGTGAGAGTGCCCTTGGACGGACAACCCGTGCGGCGGCCCGACCCTTCTCACCGCCGATGGGAACCCCGAACCCGAACCCGTGCTGAAGGCGTCCGTGAGCGGCGTGCCCGGAACAGACAAGATGGATCCACCACCGCCATCCTCATCGTCGTCACTACCATACATGCCACTTCCGCTTCCACTCAAGTCGCTTCCGCCCATTGTGTCCCGCAAGCCTCGCAATCCCCGAATTGATCCGGCAATCGAGCCGTGCTCGAGCGTGTCAAAGTCGGTCCGGAAGGTAGTCCGGACCCACGTTGACAACTCTTCGCTCGTCACCTCGGCACCTGGAGTAAGCGGCGGCGCAGTTGACACGGCCGCTGGTGCCACGTCCAAGTGTTCCAATGTGACTGTCCTTGGGAGTGGCGGCCATGGGGCCGCTGTGGCAGGCTCGGACTGCATCTGTGCCTGCGACTGTTGCTGCTCAAACCCGCTGCCCATCGATAACCGCCAAAGTGCGGGTGACGTTGCCACAGGACTCATGGGCGGCAATGGCGGGGACACGACATTGGCACCGGTTCCAGAGACGCTCATGGCGTCCGATAAGACGCCACCCGATCCGTCGGTCGGCGACACGGTTGTTGTGGACGCGGCGCGCGAGTTTGCATAGTAGAGCGTTCCCGACGATGCCGACACGATCGACTCGCGCGATCCACGACGCGCGGGGCCTAGCTTTTGCGCATACAGAGTGGGCGAGTATTGCGTGCCGGGAACAGAGCCGACGTCGCTGCGCGACCGATTGGTGGTTGCGAGCGACGCGCGCAGGGCTGCCGAGGTGGATGCGGCTGTGCCGAGTGCAGTGGTGCGTGAGAGCGGTGTTGGTGAGTTAGGTGGCGAGTCCGGAACTGGGGATGCGGCCGAGGAGGGACCGAGCGGCGTGGGATGTGAATAAGCCACCGATGTTGGTTGCGGAGCGGGCATATTCGCCGAGGCAACATCTGCAGCTTCTCTGGTTGTCACAGAAACGGACGGACGCGGGGAGGCGGAGGGTCCTTGCTGTTGATTTCCACCATCCGTTGACGGGACTGATGTCGATGACGGGTCCGCTGAGCGAGCGTTGGGAGCTTGCTCACCCTTGGCGGATCGCATTCGACGCATGACTGCGAAAACCACAGCAAGGGAAACCGCCACTATGGCCAAACTCCCGACTACGATGGGCAGCGTGAAGAGGGGATGAGGACTGGGAACCTGTCCCAGTGTTGCCAACCTTCGAGGTCACAGTCGGCATGGCGGTGGGTGGCATCATGGACACGGTGGCGTCCGCTGGCGGGGGTACGCTTGCTGAAGCAGCTGTACAGACGAGTCGATGGGGCTAGGAATTGGCGCTACTGCTTCTCGAGCGCCTGTCGCCGAGTCCTCACCTTCGGTGGTCGATCCTTGACTTGAAACTCCATCGCTGGAAGAGATTCCTGACTTGGGACTTGATTCAGGTTTATTGGGTGGTGCGGGTCTATAGACCACAGGAGGAATCAATGGTGGAATAGCAGGGCGATCTGAAGGAGGTCCTGGGACTCGGCTGGGGACCGGGAAGTAGGATGGCTGCGGAGATAGGGATGGACGGCTTGGCTGACGAGTGGGCGACGGGTTAGGACGGCGAGTCGCCGCACTGGACCGAATAGTTGTCTCGTCGTAGCCCATTTAGGCGGGTTGACACGATGAGCTCCGACGAGAAGGCGGGATGGAGCAAGTACAATTGAGGTCAAAGGGGCGTTGATCGTTGTAGTGCATGTGTGGTCTCGAAGTTCCGTCGAGAATCAGGCCTGCCTGGTATTGATGTACTTACATGGATTGATGGGCTGTAGAGGTGCTGCGACTCCGACTCTAAGTTGCCTCGCCATGCAAGCCGCAGCTGTTGCCTAGTTGGTCGCCCTTTCACTTCAGCGTCATTGCGCCAATGGCAATGGCTCCGGTGCGGACAAAAGGGGCAAAAGAAGCAGGCAAGGTTTGCAGAGAAGGACGTCGTTCCTTCACCAATGCATGCATGCCACACATGCAAAAAGGACTCCAGCCACACCTGTCTCACATTACGCGGGTGGGCCAATCGATTGCGGGCAAGATCGCAACAGGAGGAGAAGTGAAACAAAGTGGGGCGGCTAATGGTGATCTCCACTTTTCCGACTGCGATCACGAAGAGTGGGCCGCCGATTGAGCGGCTCGATCTTGGGCTCTGCCTTCGTGTGTGTCGTCTCTCAACCTGTTGCGTGCATGCTTCAGCTGTGCCAATAATGTACCAACGAACCCCACGATACAAGCCAAAATGCCACTCCAAGCAACCACCCCATCGCTGCCCATCATTTACCGGCACGCCCTCCGCCTGACTCGCAAGCTCCCCAACGAGCCATCGCGCGCCAACCGCTCCTTCGCTCCCATCTTGATGGCACCCTCTACACAGTCAAGCGCCGGACACATCCTGCGGTTGAATCGGCTGCAGAGGCTGATCGGCTGTGGCGCCAAGTGCGCGCCCTTGAAACCATCGTGTCCAACTCGGCCATGAACGAGGTTTGTGTCTCGATTAGATCAACAAGTGTCTGCTTCCCTTGCCACTCACTCCCGTTTCCCACATTCTTTTCAGTTCCCGCTGTCGCAACGCATCACCCAACCCGAGGGCTCGCCAAACCACTACCTCGATCTGGCTGCCAACGCCGGCGACTTGAATGCTCCGTCGCGGCGGACGCCATTGCAGTCGTTCCTATTCAAATACTTCCGCCTCAAGATCTAAAGCGTAGGCGATCGGCAACCATCGATCATCGATGGAGGTTGCAGAGTACTGGGTCCATGTATATCTATATAGGCTATTTTTTCGTTTCCTTGACCGACGACATATTCCCCACTTGTTTTCCCATGTATGCCGCATCGTCCGCACCTGTTCTTAATCTCAACTCAATATTTAAAACTCTTCCTTTTTCCGACAACGCCAAGTGCTTGATGTTCTAGCCGCTCCTCTTTCCCCTCCCACCGACACCCGCACTGCCGCCCGGCCCCTCATTCAATACCACCCCATGCACAAAGGCACTCAGCGAGCGCGTATGAATCGACTTGAACGCCCGAGCGCCCGAATCATACTTGAAATACTCACTAATCTTGTCCGCCGTCACTTCCAACGGGCCCTGGCCATACACCTTGACGAGCTGGCTCTCATCCACCAAATGCGTGTACAGCGCCTTGAACCCGTGATTCTGTGCGCCACGCAAGGCAATCACAAAGTTGTCGGCCCCCGACCGTTCCAAATCTTCGAGCACTTCAGAGCGCACGGATGCGTTGACTCCACCGGCAAGACACGATTGCAAGGCGTTGATGATGAGCTTCTTGTTGTGGCGCTTGGATGCCGAGTTGGAGGATGCGTGCACGTTGCGCCGGATAATGTTCTTGTCTTTGGTGAGGGATTTGCGCTCCTGGCGCTCGTCGAGGATTTGCCGTTGGCGTTCCTTGATCTTTTCCGCAGCGGCACTAGCGAGGCGTTGACAAAACGGTGAGAGATCGGTGAGACACGTGCATCAAGTGGGAACGGACAAGCGTACCTCGAAGCACGCTCAGCCTCTGACTGAGATGCAATTATCTTCTGTTGACGATGGATTCCAGCATCACCTCTCGGTTTTCACACTAGCGCTGCCGAGTCCGCCTTTGTCGCCGCCCTTTCGTCCCCTGCTCGACGCACTTGGCTTTGGCTCCGGCGACGCGAGTCTTGACTGAAGCGCGCGCTGCTTAGAGCTTGCCCGAGATGGGTTGTAGTCGTCATTGTCAAACACCATAGTAATGGGTCTGGGAGGGCTTTGAACCCTGTCATGCTCAGACTCGGCGGCGGTTGGAGCATCATGGGCATGCACGTCGAGTTCCTTTGTTGACGTGGCTGAATCGGTCCGGGCATGTTGTGAGGTATGTGAACGATGTGGAGTTATGGTACGAGAATGTGAAGTAGGCTGTAAAAAGAAGCAAACCCATCGAAGATCAGTTGCAGGTTGCATTTGAACATGATACGGACACGCACTGTTTGAGGAGCCGAGAACTCGGCACGTGTCATGCTATTGCTCTGGCTCAAGAACAGTCCGTCGGGCAACGACGAAGCGCTCGTCGGCGGCGAGCTTATACCTTGCGCGCCATACACGAGATTCCCCAGCTCGGTTGGTGATGCGGCACGAGTCGATGGCGCAGTGCTCCCGAGAAGCTGGCGAGTTGCCTTGGTCGGCGAATGCGCGGCCGCCTCCTGCTCTACGGTCGGCTCATCATCGGCGGCGCCGTACAAGTCGAGCAAGTCTTCGAGGTCATCCGTCTGACTTGATTCGTTGTCAACGAGGGCCGAAAGCTCGTTGCGGACCTGAGTCGCCATTTCAGTTAAGGGAAGCTGTGCGTGCTGTTGCGTGACCGCGTTCCCTGGGAATGGACTGCTGCTGGGCGTCTGCCATAATGCACGCCTGCGTATCGTTGCCGCTGCGGACTGAGCTCGGTTCGCTTCATCCGCAGGCGGGTCAAGATGGTCCGATTCTTGGGCAGCTTGATGGGACTCTGTCTGTGAATATCTCTCATCAGGTGCCGGAACGGGCTCCTCGAGCTCTTTTTCGGTGCGTGCATGCGGAAGCGTAACCGCGAGTGACTCGTTTGGCTCGTCGTCATGCTCATGTGGTAGTTCGGACGCGACATCTTGGCGGACCTTCTCAAAATCATCGACAATTCGCCAATCCTGTGGCCGAGGCGACTCGATTGATCGGACAGACACTGCCGAATCAGCCGGGCGAGGACTTTTTGATGGGCTCGCGGCTGTGGTAGGTGCTGGCTGCTGTGGTATGGCGTTCAGCCGAGATCTTTTCACGCGAACCTTGGCTGAACCCAACCTATGGATCGCCGTAAAAGCAAGTCAGCCTGGAATCACAGAACGGAAAAAAAACATTTAGCATTGACGTACTTTGTTGAAGCTGCCATGCACGCTTCAAACAATGAAACCATAGCCAACATGACGAGCGGCTTGCCGGACGTCGATTTTGTGCTTTTCGGAAGCACCGCACCCAAGCTTGTCAAGTCTTTTCCCACCAATCCAGTGCATGAGTCAACCAAGTTCTCCCACACACCAGGCTCGGAAATGTCGACAAACAAGTCAGAGAGCTCAACGTCGCTCGATTCCGGCTGCGATAGCGTGAGCCAGATGAGAAATGCGTCTTCGAGGTCGAATGGTGTATGCAAGTCAGGAACAAAGCCTGGAAGCGAGCGAATGTAGGACTCGACTCGCGGAAAGAGGGTTGTGGTGAGCTGGGAGACGTAACGAGAGAGCAGGGTGTTGGCTACGAGCGGATGAAAGTCCTGGGTGCAATGCAAGTCGTTTAAAGTCACCGTCAAAACGTGACAGGGATGGAAACATGCGTACTTCGGGTTCGAGCTGAGCGGGAACATTGACAACGGCTAGAAAAGCCTTGGAATGAGGAGACTGGAACAAGGAGCTGACGAGCGGGAACTCGAAGCGTTTTGGGTGCAGGTGGTTGGCGACAAGATTAAACAAGTGGCCATTGGTAAGGATTGAGGCGATCGAATCGCATAGTTGTGGCGAGCCTCCGGCCTATACCGATGGCAGACTTCAGTCAGGGGATAACGCACGAACCAAGTACATAAACACGAGTAAAATCGTTCTCACGGACCGTGCAGCCATGCAACACCTCTTGTACCTCCACGGCAACTCTGCTTTGTGGGTGAACGGTGCTACTGCAAAGGACAAGCAACTGAATGCACTGGTACGTAAAATTCGGATCTCGAACAAGCGCCATGTCCAACCGTGGTTCCGCGAGTACTTGAGTGGGCTCATCGTGAAAAGGGAGAGCAGCTGGATCAGCGGCATCGGGTGTGGGCGCTGGATCGCTAGCTTGTTCCGCGTCAAATCCGCTTACGGGCTTCTCATCATCTGGATTGTGAGTTGTTGCAGGAGCTGTTGCCGGCAAAACCAGACTGCGAAAATGATTCGATAGCTGCACGAGTGCCGTTTCCCACAAGCTGTCGCCTTGGCCGCTGTTCGCCAAAGCGGCCGTGACGGCAGCCTCAACGCGGCCATTCCACTGGAGCTTTTCTCGGACCATCACATCCTTTTCCACTGTATCCAGCAAGACCTTCCAGTAATTGGCCGGTTGACTGGACACGATGAAGGGCGTCAAGTCAAGTGCTGAAGGAGCAATGATGCCAACGAGCTGGACAAAAACAAAGCCATCGCGACAATCTGCCTCGTCGACGGGCGTGTCAAGGACATTGGAGAGCCATTCAAGTGCGGTATCCATTGTAGCAATAATGCTCAAAGTGATTCAGATACGTTTTCATAGGGAAAAGGGATTGAAGGCCGGCATGCATGGGAATTCGAAAGGTGGATGGACGGCAATGGATCGACGCGAACGCGTCAATGCAGTTTTCGTCGCGATTATTGAGGGACCCGGATCAGCCCGACAACCCGGAACCGTTCGCCAAAAATGAACGCAGCCGGCCCGGCGGCCGTCATGTCTCACGCGCCAGACTCGCACGCTCATAAGGCCGACCTGCCCGTCGCTTACAAGTTGCAGTTGACAACTCAACCTTGGCCCATGCATTGCTCAATCTCCTCCTCCATCCACACACACCACCTCGTCACGTCAACATCATGTCCTCCGCTATCACTGGTCCGCTCGTTCCGGTCACCCGGGTGCCGTCAGTTGCTTCGACGCTCACCACCGCGGTGCCTTGGTGCCTTGGTGCCACCATCTTTGCATGATACAGACGCTCACGACCGTTACCAGTCGCCGCTCACGTCGCGCTACGCCTCCAAGGAAATGGCCTACAACTTCTCGGACAACAAAAAGTTCTCCACCTGGCGCAAGCTATGGCTGTATCTCGCCAAGGCCGAGCAACAGCTCGGGCTGACCGAAGTCACGGACGAAGCCATTGCCGAAATGGAGGCCAACTTGACCAACATCAACTACGAGCTCGCTGCCGAGGAGGAGCGTCGTCGCCGGCACGACGTCATGGCGCACGTGCACACTTTTGGCGTGGCCGCACCAAAGGCCGCTGGCATCATTCACTTGGGCGCCACCTCGTGCTACGTCACCGACAATGCCGATCTCATTGCTCTCCGCGATGGTTTTGATCTGTTGCTCCCAAAGCTCGCGCGTGTCATTGACCAGCTTCGCCAATTCTCCATCAAGTATCGCGACCTGCCAACGCTCGGTTTTACGCACTTCCAACCTGCGCAGCTCACAACGGTCGGCAAGCGCGCCACGCTCTGGTCGCAAGACTTGCTCATGGATCTGCGCAACTTGGAGCGCGCACGCAGCGATTTGGCCTTCCGTGGCGTCAAGGGCACCACTGGCACGCAAGCCAGTTTCCTGGCTCTGTTCAACGGCGATCATAGCAAGGTCGAAGCGTTGGACGAGCTTGTCACGGAAATGGCCGGCTTTGATTCGTCGTACGCCGTGACTGGCCAAACCTACCCGCGCAAGGTGGACGCCGATATCCTGCACGTGCTTGCCAGCCTCGGTGCCACGGCGCACCGCCTCGCGACCGACCTTCGCCTGCTGGCCAACCTCAAGGAAATCGAGGAACCTTTTGAAAAGGACCAAATCGGGTCATCGGCCATGGCCTACAAGCGCAACCCCATGCGCTCCGAGCGCGTGTGTGCCCTGTCTCGCCATCTCATGACGCTTGCAGCCAACGGCACGCAAACCGCCAGCGTGCAATGGCTCGAGCGCACGCTCGACGACTCTGCCAACCGCCGCATTGCCCTGCCCGAAGCCTTCCTCACAGCCGACATTATCCTGTCGTTGCTGCTCAACATCACGGCCGGCATGGTCGTGTACCCGCAGGTCATCAAGTCACGTGTGTCATCCGAGTTGCCCTTCATGGCCACGGAAAACATCATCATGGCCATGGTCAAGCGCGGCGGCGACAGGCAGCAGTGCCACGAGGAGATTCGTGTCTTGTCGCATCAAGCCGCGGCTGTCGTCAAGAACGAGGGCAAGCCCAACGATTTGCTTGAGCGCATCAAGAACACCGAGTACTTCAAGCCCATTCATGCCGACTTGGACGCCTTGTTGGAGCCGTCCACGTTTGTGGGCCGCGCCCCGCAGCAAGTCGACAAGTTTGTCAAGATGGTGGAGGGCAAGTTGGCAAAGTATCAGGAGGTGTTGGCCAAGGCAGCCGGGGATGCCGCCACTATCAATGTGTAAAAATTTGTTTTGAAATTGGCAGAGTCATAGTATCTGGAGTGATGTATTCCAAACATTTTCCATTGACTTGAACTTGATCTATCTGAAAAATGGACAGCTCTTGAGGGGATCATGTCGTGAGCGGATGCAAATCTTTGTTACATTGAAGATTCTACTTGACAACATGGTCGACAAAACTGGTACAGCGAAACACCGAAAAACTGATGCAAGACATGCGGACGTTGGGTGCAACAGACGTGGAAACAGGAAATTAAAGAAGCAACGACAATTGAGATTCGGGTCTGATGGACAACGATCCGGCAGTAGGAATGACAAATGCACGACCCTCCCTTCAATTCCGATGGCTCAAAATGCGCTAGGATACGCAACACGGGCATCATCACGGGCATACGCTGCCGTCAAGAATGCAGCATAGTTCCACGTCAAATCCGAGGCCGACAGTTGGAAACCGGTGTTGCGATCCAACTGCTCGTCCATGCGGCCGCCGGGGCGCAAGTGCACCCGCACACGTTCCAAGAACAAGTCGCCCATGCGCACCAACCCGCGAGTAATGGCGTTGAACTCTTGCGATCCCCTTGCAAAGTTACCGGCCTGTGGCGTGAACTCGGATCCAGCGAGCAAATCTTGGTAGAACGGCAGCGAAACTTGCGAAACGGCAATTGACCCGCGGCGTGCCGCACGGGTGACTGTGCGGTAATGGAGCTCGGCGGCGGCGATGGTGGTGAGGAACCACGGGTTGCCACCATAGTACACGTCTTCGGTGTAGCGTCCAATCGCCGGCGGGAGGTCGGGGCGGTAGCGAGCATTGATGGCAAAGGTGGCGCGGTGCGCTCTCTTGAGGCTCAGCATGGTGGCAAGCACACGTTCGTTATCTGGCGCATAGAAATCGTCGGTGACATCGCCATATGTGTGCAATGCACCGAGAATAGTGGCCACATCCAAGTTGGATCGCTTGTAATCCGCGCCACGAACGAAATCACGCGTGGTAGTCATGTACTTGCGACCTTCGTCCCAATATGCGTTGAGCACATTGTCCAGCGGGCGGGCTTGGCGATCGTAAAAATCACCGGCGCCCGTGTCGTTCATGAAGCGCGCAAACTTGGCACCCGTGAGTAGCGCTCGGCGTTGCGCGGCGGTCGTGTAAAAGTGCTGGCCCATGACCTCTTCCCACAAGTCAAAGTTTGGCTTGCCCAGGGCGCGCGACGTCAGTTCCAAGTCAATCTTGATCGGCGTGTCGGCTGGGAGTACACCACGGTAGAGGTCGTTGCGGACACGGTCGATCGATCCGCCACGGCGCAGGTACTCTTGAGCAAAGCGCATGAGCGTGGTTGCACGCAACGCAGGGCCGTCGAGTTGCGGCCGACCCCACTCGCCCATGTATGCGCGGCCGTCGACCTCGTACTTCGCATCGGCAATACCAATCGGGTCATAGTCGGACGCGGCCTTTGTCTTGACAGTTTGAATCTTGCGGTTGAATGTGACAAAGTCCCACAGGGTCTTTTCCAAGAGCTCGGAACGAGCACGGTCCGTTGTCTTTTCGTAGGCCACGAGCAGCGCGTCCATGACAAGCGCGCCGTCGCGCACCCAGTAGAAAAAGTAGGGTCTGGAAAAGCAGAAATGGCTCTGGTAAGAACAATACCGACCTCACGCACAATTATCAAAGAATGATGTCCACGTACGGGTCTGTGCGAGAAGGAGAGGCAATGACGCAGCCAGGGTGGGTGTCGCGCGGTGATACATTGGCCATGACCTTGTTGAATGACGTTTCGCGTTGCTCGTTGACAAAGCGGTCAAAGTCAGCGCCCAACGACTGGGCGGTAATGGTGAGGGCGCAGCACGCCAAGGCAAAGAGGATCGAGAGCTTCATGGTTGGGAATGTTGTTGGCGAGAGACAGCTGGCTATGAAGCATGCCTCGGGAACGTCTGTGTCGAGAGGGTGGGCAACGGAGGGTCGATTTGAGCACTGCAGTCAGTTTCATGGGCATGGAAAGCCAAGTGCATTGAGTATTTCAAAGGATGACAAAGGGCAGAAGAGCGAAGCCCGAGCTCGTGTGTGAAGAAGGGCAAGGTGGTGCGATTCACGGATCGACAAACGACGCGTGCAAGGACTTGGAGAAGATGAAGGCAATCGAAAAGGCAAAAAATGATTCAGATCAGTCGGAGACATGAAGCGCGGCTCACTCAAAGAGTTGTGTTCGACAATGGAGCCGCCAGGCACGATACCGCGAGTCGCGAGTCGCGAGGACGGCAGGAAAGTGGAAGAAAATGAGGATTACCGGTAGGTGATGGAGCAGTAGGAAAAAGCGAACGACAACTTACCACGACAGACGGCAAAGGAGAGTGTGAGGTGGATGAGGCAATAGCGTGAGGCTGCTAGTCACGAGCAGCGTGAGACAGAGCTATGGAGGAGAATGAAAGCGACGGAATGTGTTTGTCGATGCTGGAAATCGTCTGGAGCGATGGCGGGGATCAGGACCAGCTTTATACCCGTGAAGTGAGCATGGGTGCTCCTCACCAGCTGTTGACCGGTTGGGTCAAAGCGATCCAGCTTTCGTGCGCTTTGGCCCCGCTTGGCAATTTGTCCGGACGTGCGTGGAGCAAACAATTTCCTTCTCCTTCTGCTGGTTTTTCGCACTCTGACACATCCTACTCGCGACTGAAACGCAATGCATGCACCGAAAACATTGTTGCGCTCGCTTGGCGCTGACCAACTTCAATTCTCAGATGACTTTTGTTTGGGGCTGCGCACATTCTATTCCAGAAACCCTCAGAACAAGGTACCGGTACATGGAGCAGAGAACCCTCTCTCACCCAAGTCGCTGCACTATCTTCAGTGCAACTACGTGATTGGCCTTGACTTGCGATCCCCAGTGTCGGCATTCGATCTTGCCGAATCGACGATGCAACAATCGATCGCACATGTGCAAGCGCAGAGTGGAAATATCAGCTGACTTGCAACCGGTGGCCGTCATTAATTTAATCTCGACGCCCTGGATCGATGGCAAATAGACCAAATGTGCATGCGCATCCACGCAGAATGGAGCCACTTCGCGCGCACAAAGCGCGGCCCCATCACCAGGTACAGTGGCTGAAGATGTCCCGCTCAAGTTCTACTGACTTAGGAGGTATTTACCTAGGTGAGGTATGACCGTGAGTGCATGATGCTCTGATGCTCTGACAGTTGTGATTTGTGCGGCACGCTCTCCTCCCTCTCGTGCTCATCTCCGAGCCATTCTGTTTCGGATGCAATCCGGCAGTGGCTAGCACTCTTTAACTGCCTCTAACTAAATTCTCGGTGGAAACAAACAAACAAACAAAAAAACACATCACACCGAACATTCAAACATCATGATTGGAAACAAGTGACACGCTCAAGACGGCTCAAAATGCGCCAGGATACGCAACACGGGCATCATCACGGGCATACGATGCCGTCAAGAACGAGGCATAATTCCACGTCAAGTCCGAGGCCGACAACTGGAATCCGGTATCACGGTGAAGTTGCTCGGCCATGCGACGGTCAGGACCTAAATGAACGCGCACACGTTCCAGATACAAGTCGCCCATGCGCACCAACCCGCGAGTAATGGCGTTGAACTCTTGCGATCCCTTTGCAAAGGTACCGGCCTGCGGCTTGAACTCGGATCCCGCGAGCACATCTTGGTAGAAGGGGAGTGCCAGTTGGGAAATGGCAATGGACCCGCGACGCGCTGCACGCGTGACGATCCGGTAATGGAGCTCGGCGGCCCCAATCGTGGTCAAGAACCACGGGTTGCCCTTGGTTCCCTTGTTCTCGGTCCCATCATACACATCCTCGGTGTAGCGACCAATCGCCGGCGGGAGGTCGGGGCGGTACCGCGTGTTGATCGGGAACTCGGCACGGTGCGCTTGCTTGAGACGAAGAACGGTTGCCAGCACCCGATCATTGTCTGGCGCAAAGAAATCGTCCGTGACATCACCGTACGAGTGCAAGACACCGAGCATCACGGCCACGTCCAAGTTGGAAGCCTTCTTCTTGCGGCCATACTCTTCGGTAAAGTCACGCGTGGCAATCATGTACTTGCGCTCCTCGTCCCAGTATGCGTTGAGCTCGGCATCGAGTTGCTTGGCCTTGGTGGCGTACCAGTCGCCTGCACCGCCGTCGTTCATGAATCGCGCAAACTTGGCACCGGTCAAGAGGGCACGGCGTTGGGCAATTGTGGTGTAAAAGTGTTGACCCATGATCTCCTCCCACAGGTCAAAGTTGGGCTTACCGAGGGCACGAGTCGTCAGTTCCAAGTCGGTCTTGATGGGCGTGTCGGCAGGCAAGGCGGGACGGTAGAGCTCGTTGCGAACCCGGTCGATCGATCCGCCACGGCGCAGATACTCTTGAGCAAAGCGCATGAGCGACGAGGCGCGGAGTGCGGGGCCATCGTGCTGCGGGCGGCCCCAGTCGCCCATGTATGCCTGTCGAATGACGACAGAGTGCATGTCAGTTAGCCGCCGGTCAAAATCATACCAACAGGTCGACAAAATGGCAAAATCCCATGTACCGATCCGTCAACATTGTACTTTGCATCAGCAATACCAAGCGGATCGTAGTCTGAGGCGGCCAAAGTCTTGACCGACTGGATCTTGCGAGTCATGCCAACAAAGTCCCACAAGGTCTTTTCCAAGAGCTCAGCACGAGCACGGTCGGTGGTCTTTTCGTATGCGACGAGCAACGAGTCCATGACCAAGGCGCCATCGCGCACCCAGTGGAAGTAATACGGCGGCGTGTGCTTGGAAGGGGAGGCAATCACACACCCGGGATGCGTGCCAGCCGGGCTGATGTTTTCGAGCGTGAGCTTGAAGGAAAGGTCACGATGTTCGTTGACAAAGCGATCGAAATCGGCGCCCAACGACTGGGCGGTGATGGTGAGGGCGGAACACGCCAAGACAAAGAGGATGGAGAGCTTCATGGTTGAGAAAGCTAGCTACGAGCTTGTATGACAATGAGGTCGTCTACAAGCGTTCGTTTCGAAGTACAATATGTCAGCCACAAATACCAATGACCCTGATCCAGCACATCTGGAGCTTGCGCGTGAGACATGGGCGGAGATTGCAGCAATCTGATGCAAGATGAGGACCATCTGCACCTACTGTACCAGCCGGGTCTGCACACGAACGCATACATGCCCAGTGGTCAACTGCCGCCGCCAACGGCAAGTCCGAAAGCGAGACCCGTCGGACCACAACAACACAGGAGAAGGCAGGAAGCGAACGGGCGTGCAGCAAGACGCTGCCAGCGGCGGCTCGGAGTGCGAGGCAATCATGAAGAAGCCAAGAGGTTTACGCACCACGACGGACGAGAAAACGTGGATCCGGAGGGGTAATGAGTTGTATGGTTGGCTGCTAACGACGAGCAGCTTGGAGGGCGAGGAGAATGGTGATGAATGGGATCGTCGGAAAAGATGTTGGGGATCTCCCTCGACTTTATACTGCGCAGCAGCTGGCTGTGTGTCTGTGTCGGATCAGTGACATCGCTCGCTGAGAGGGCCCGGCCGTGCGCAGCGCTCGATTTGGGCATCGTCAGCAGGATCCATGTAGGTGGTGCCGTGTGTGCGTGTGCATATTGCCGTTGCATGGACATGTGAGGGGCGCTTGACGAGGCGCCGGAAGAAAGTTGCGTTTGTTACAGGATCCACGCATGCAGGGATGGGCTGGGCTGGGGGATGCATCGAGAACGTTGCTCGTGCGTACAGGATACAGGTCAGCGAGCTCGTCACGATTCCACTCCTGCCCTGGCCCATCAGCCCAAAGCCAACTCCCCGGCTTCAATACAATGCTAAGCTTGAAGAGTGAAAGCCTGCGCGGGCTGTATATGTACACACTTACTCAATGATTGTTCGCCATGAGCTACCTCGGGGTTCGCGTCTCTTCCAACCACGTTTTTCGGGTTCTCGGTCGCTTCCATCCGTTGGCATCACTCTTGGCGACCTCGCCATATTGTGATCATGTCGAGCGAGTGTCTACCTTTGGCTATCCTCGTTGCAGCTCCAGCGCACTTACCCCACGAGCGTTCAGCGGAGGAACCGGGAAGAAACATCTGCTCGATCGGAAACCGCCCAAATTTAAAGGCAGGACTTGTGCGAAAAACCACGATCGAGGGTGAGACATCAGCACTAGATCCCTTCCGCAATTCATCGTTTTGTTTCATATTTGGTAAGGATTCAAACCCGCCGACCTGCCAATGGGTGTCAGAACCTACTCTCTATTTACATACATCCATAGTCCTCTGCCCACTGACAATGCATGTCCCTTGTCGCGTTACCCGCAGTCATCCTCGTCCGCTTGAGTGCTTCCAGCACCATCTCGGTCGTGACCGCTTGGCGTTTAGTGACGCACTGATCCGCTGCCGGTTCGTCCTGGGAAAGACAAAGTCCTTCGAGTTGTGCAAGAATGGACCGAAGCGGAATCATGAGAGCTTCTTTGGCCACGCCTCGCAAATCGCTCCCCGAGAATCCCTCAGTGAGGTCTGCGAGTTGGTCATAGTCGAGTGCTCGATCAACGAGCAGGTTTCCAAGAGCATCGGTTGCATCCAGGGGAAGACTGCGCTCGAGGATTTGACGGCGAGAATCTCGATCGGGAAGATCCACAAATATCTAGTCAGTCTCAATCTCAACATGTCAGCTGCCTCAACGACTTGTGGTTGTACAAGTTGAACACGAGTTTAGAGCGTACACGTTTCTCGAGGCGACGCAAGAGTGCAAGGTCTAATTCCCACGGCATGTTGGTCGCCGCCAAAAAGAAAACAGGCTTACGATCTTTGCTCGACCCCGAAGTCATTCCGTCCAACTGAACCAGCAACTCTGTTTTCATCCGACGCGAACCTTCGTGCTCGCCTTGCTCGCTCCCGCGTTGGCCCATGAGGCTCTACAGACACGATTTGTGAGACACTACAGGCCTGATTCAGGTGCCAGGTAAAGCAAAAGCCGTGTACCTCGACTTCGTCCAAGAAGATGGTGCTTGGTGCATGATGTCGCGCCAATTCAAACAGGACGCGGACCAACTTTTCGCTGTCACCTCGCCACTTGCTGACCAGACTCGACGCGGAAACATGAAAGAATGTCGTCTTGCACTCGGTGGCTACGGCTTTGGCAAGGAGCGTCTTGCCGGTACCTGGCGGTCCGTGCAAAAGAACTCCACGCCATGGGGACAGCAAGTCGGCGGGTTGAAAGAGTCTGAGTTGGAGGAAACATGCAGTGCGTGTCAGCGAGTCAAAGGACGAATCCGACCGATCGTGTGCACACAATGCCGCACTCTGGGTATCGAATTGGAAACACAACCGCCTCCTTTATCAGGCTCTTGGCGTGCTCGAGTCCAGCAATGTCTTTGAAGTAAACACCGGGGTTCTCTTGGTAAATGTCGCGCGTGACAATGGCCGCCAAGTCGCGAAACTCGTTATTGACCGAGTACGGAATTGCTTTGAGCAAGCGCTGAAATGGGAGCGAGACTTCTTCCGGCAATGCGCCACAGGGGACGGCCTATTCATGCGGTGCATGCCAAGGTGAGCCCGGAATGGTTCAAATGCGGGCTGCAATCGCATCGCACCATGCTAGCCGCGTCCATATCTTGAGCTTCCAGTCTGGCGGGCGGAGGCCCGTCTCGAGCGGGAAACGCTGAAGTTCCAGTCATTGACAGATCGAGCGCGGAATCTTGCTTTGAAGGTATATTCTTTCCACTTGCCTTTGACTCTGCCTTGGTGGGCTGTAGCGAGTTGGGATCGGTCGGAGCTCCATCCAAGTTTTCGAGATACTTGTACGCCTCGGCGAGAGCCAATGGCTTCAACTTGCGAGGTTTTGACCCAAGAGTTTGATGTGGTTGGGGAGGTGCTGACGATGGCGGGGCTGCTGGTAGCTGAACATCCCCGTGCTTTGGGCGCGGCCGAGAGTGGCGAGGGAATGACCGAGGTGAATCGCCCATTGGCCTGCGGAATAGCTTTGGAGGCCGGTTAAACTTGACCATATGGTAGGATTCAAACTCCTGGCAATGATATGATTAGTTCGGCCAGGTCAGCTTTATCACGCAAACCAATCACGTCGGTCTTGACCACCTGGACGTCTACCTGAATAACGTATAAAAGGTCGACATTGTCGGCGGGCTGGAATCGTGCTAGAGTGACCCCAGACTCTTGTTCGAGCTGATTCAACGCGCCAACATATCTGGCACAAGTGACAGATCAGATGCAATTAGGACGCTGGCAATGCAAGCCGCGAGTGTGAGGGTACAGTACCCATGGCTGAGCAAGTACTGCTGGATAAGAACGAGTGCTGCCGTCTTTCGAGATTCTTCTTTTTGCTCGTCCTGCAGGAGCACATGAATAGTTTTGAATCCGCTGATCCGTGATCTTGTGGGAACGGAGGTGGGTGTACCAACTGGCGCGCCTCGCTCGAGATCTTGAGCTTGATTATTGACGTTTCCATTGCACCGAGTCGAGTAATGGCCACTCAAACGCAAAAGGCATGCACTTGTTGGCTACATATGAAGTAGTGCAAGGGTCTCAACGGCTTATCGCGAACGCAACGGGATGGTCGCGGTCATGACGACGAGCTGCGTTGTACACAAAACAGAGAGAAACGTTTGGCCCTGAAACGACTAACAGAAGACTATGCATTTTGCCAATGAGAACTAACCCTATGAAATTTTCACGGTTCCGCAAGCCAAGACAGATTCGGACCATCCGCACCTCCCGACACCTTGACACACAGACACGATCAGCAGTATGGCTTCGATACCCAAGAATCTGACGGGTGTGCTCATGAGGATTGAGCGGTGGATGCGCCCAGCAGAAAGCAAGCTGCTTGAAAAGCTGGAGAGTAATCCGTTATATCCCTTTGAAAGGCTGGGGCCAAATAGTATGTTGAAACCATCGAACCAGTACCCGTGGGAAAGGTAATGGAATGGCGTACCTTTGTTTTGCCTGTGTGTCACGACAGTCTACCGGTTATCTGTGCGATACCGCAAGCTTTACGTCGCCGTGTTGGGCCTGGTCGTGTCCGTCCTCTTCATCATCGTCTGGACATCGACGAATCTCGTCTCGGACAATGTACGCAGGCACCAACTCTTCCCGGCTCAAGCCATGTGCTTCTCCGATTGACCATTCCCACGCAAAACCTGCCTCAAGAACCTCTTTCTCTTTCCGCTCTTTGGTGTCATCATTTCCCTCGCATCCATTCACAACTACCGGCCGCGCCGCATCTACACGCTCAACATGGAGACCATGGAGTACACGTTTGCACACGACAACACGTTGTACACTCGTGGAGCTCTGCACAATGTGTACATTCGACTCAAGCGTGAGGCTCGTGGTTCGACTGGTGCTCGTTCGGCGAGGTATTATTATCTCGTGTTCAACGGATTTCAAGTCGACCAGCGCCGCATTTCGGGCTCGTCGACCAATGTCAATGTACTCCATGATTGCTTGCCCCACTCGCTTCTCTCATTCGCCCGCTCACGACATTACACTGTGTACATGTGCTCAGGAATTGCGCCGGCTGGGCCAGCTCATCGCCGCCAACCTCAATCTCAACTACTTTGACGAAGCAAACTCGTCGGAACATCATGTCATTCGGCACTTGCGCGCTCCGCAATATCGCGGAATCCAGTTACCGCCAGGCATGGCGACTGGGCATGGAGGCATCGTTGGTAGCAGTGGAGGCGGCATGGCCGGGTCGCGAGGTGGGTTCAAGGTCTCGGGAATGTTGCGCAAGGACAATGGATAACCGTCAACGGAGGCACATGAGGGAAAGATTGGTGGAGAAGTGCTTGCGAGTCATTTTGCTCGGTATCAATGCAATATAGAATCACACACTTGTTCGGCAAGGAGCCTGGTTCATTTTCATGTCATACCAAAATCACCAAAAAGGCAGGGAACGGATTCACTCAACCAAGTTAATACCTACAACTCAACAAGAACAAGAACCAAACCGCAATTAGAGGATACTTACAAATCGAATCGAACTGCCCGTACAAACACCAGTCTCCTGACCCTTCCAATTGCATCCGCCATCTTGACCCACCCATCACTTGTGAGTAACGTCAACGGACTCTGCCAAGACACAACCAACCCAAACACCACAGCCGACACGAGCACGGCCAACAAAACCTTGAGTGCAAACAACCCACCGTCCACATACAAGAATCTGCGCCACGTGACAAGGACCTGTGCAGGCATGAGCTGCTCATACTTGAGCCACCGTGTTTCCTGCTTGTCCAAGCCGGCCACGAGCTCGTCGCCCACCCATTCAGAATCGACATGATCGTCATCGTCGTCGTCGTCGTCGTCGTCATCCTCTGGTAGCCGCTCAAGGTACTCGTATGCTTCTGCACCGTCGGCCGCGACAATGTCTGCGTCCTGCTCGGGCAAGTACTCGTCGTCGTCATTGTCGTCAATGTCCGAGGGAAGATCTGCGCTCAGAATGTATTGCTCCCAGAGTGGCCGGCCCGGTGCGTGGTGATGGTGATGATGGTGGTGGTGCGCTGGACTCGAGGGCGGCGACATGGCTTGCTTGGCTGACGAGGATGACGATGCGGCTTTCGGAGAAGACGAGGGTGGAGGGGACGTCCCGATGGTTACATGGGCGGGCGACCCGGGCGGCGAGCTGGTCAGCATGGCGGCGGACTGGTGTGTTGAAGGGTGTGAAGGTGAGGTGCCGACAGAGACGAGGTTTTTCTTGATCAAATAGCCAGAGGCAAAGCTCCTGCTTGACACGCTGGACGATGATGATGAGCCAGAAGACGAGGAAGTGAGGACGACCTCGTTGCGGAGTCTGCTGGGGCCGGCGAGTCCGAGTGGTGGGGTTTTCTGCATACATGGGTGTTTTGGGGCAACCCCACAATGGTCAGTGCATGTCATTGAACGGCAACCAAGAGGACGGTAGGCATCCAGTGGCGCATACCGCGGGGAGTAAATGAGCAGCAAAAGGCGTCGAGCCGGGCCTCTTGGTATGAGAACTGACCAAGGCGTGCGACGGACGGTTGAGACCGAGTAGATTGGCGGGCGTTGCGAGTTGAGACAAGTCGGCGGGTTTGACGTCGAGCTCGAGGTCAAAGTCAAGGTCAAAATCGGAGTGTTGGCTTTGCGCTTGCGTCACAAAAGGCTGTCGAAGCATGAGCTGTGGGAATCAACGTAGCTGCGGGACACCCCAGCATGTCAGTTTCGCGGTGTGCGACAAGAGCAGCCGGCGGCACTGGCAAGCGCGCAAGCAGACAGGATGGACAAGCATACATGGTGCTGGATATTGAGAGAAGCCGGATTCTTTACATTAATGCATGGGGTCGCATCGGGCGTTGGAATCCGGATATGTCATGTCAAAGCGCAAGAGACGTGCCTGAGCTCGCGGTACGGTCTTCTCTTTACGAGCTCCGATCGCTCTTGAACAGCAGGCTGCCTTCGTGGGGTGCCTTCGTGCAAATGCAAACGAGTCGAATGAAGTTGTGAACGTATTGGAAATATGTGTACTGAAGATAAATACAGCCTCCCCAACAAGACCAAATGGTCACAATGACGTTCCCATGGACGCTGCCGACGCCTCCCGCTCACCCACCTTGATGGCCAACTCGGTCAGCTCCTTGCGCACCACCTCATCCAGCTTTGTGTGCATCTGCGCACATCCTTCTTGCGCAAGCGCCATGGCAGCCTGCAGGCGGTCCATGTGCAAGCGCTGCTCGCATTGCATCAGGACAACGTCGCCCGTGCGCGGAAGCGTGGCCAGCGTGAGTGTGGGTATGCTGGGGCCTTCCTCAAAGTGGTTCACATCTGCCACGGAGAGAGAATTGAGTGAGTAGGCAGTATTTTGCGAAATTTGAAGAGGGTCGAGCACGCACCGAGCAACGGGGTGCCGTCGTAGATTCCAACCGAGCATGCAACCACGTAATCGCGCATGGCAACGCCGGCATTGATCAAGGCCAAGGTGGCAGCGTTGATGCATGCCATGACCTCACCGCCGTCAGACTGCATGAGCGTCAGGTAAATGTCGATTTGCGAGCGAGGGTACTGTTCCGTGGTCACGACGGCGCTGAAGGTTTCACGCAATTGCATGGCGAGTTCCATGTTCTTGCTGCGAACGGAGACATCATCGAGTTAGGATGAGAACCTTCGGCTGGGATGAGCCAAGAAGAAGTGTACGAACCGGTCGAGTTTGCGTTGCTTGCGACGAATGGTCCGGGAAAACGAAGCTTGAGTGTACTCGACATTGATGACGGCACGATCGTGCAGGGCGTGAGAACGGATCCGACACTAAATCGTGGTATTTGTGTTGCCATGATACAAGTCAGACCCTCCCAGCGGTTCATGTCCGGCAGTGTGACAACACAAAACAAACCTCGCGGGGGCCGTAAACGGCGGCCAGGACCTTTGTGTTGCCAATTTCAATGTAGGCGGACCCGTCGGCTTGTGCGAGGACGGCGGGCTTGGCGGAAATGCGACGCAGTTCGTGGGCACGGCGACCGTCGAGACGGAGGCCCTCTGGGTTGATGAGTTCTTGACGGCCCTGTGTGTACAAAAAACCAAATCGGGGGTCAGGGCAGAGTCGGCAGGCGAACGGCAACTGGATTCATTATGCCATGGTCACATGTGCATGGCTGAGCACGAGGAATGCATTGAGTGACAATACCATGGTGACTGACGAGAATCAGTACGCTGAATGAGTGACGTTACGATCGATACGTCAAGGTGTGACAGGTGTGATCTCAAGTCATCTCTGGCCGGCCGATCCGCCTTGCATTAACACCTCTTCATTTGTTCCTGACTTGACTGGACGGCACAGTACTGACGGCACTGTCGTATTGGACCCTCAATGATACAAACCTTGTCAGAGAAAACAGTCAATGCAACCCGTCTTTCAATCCTGATCCAGCCATGAGTGTATGAATCCCATGCTTTTCCACCCCGTTGCTCCGTCGCCTCAACCACGACCAGTCTTTGTCTCTCTCTTCGCAATCAAGACAGTCCGTCGCCTCGCAAATCACATTCTTCAGCTCACACAACAACACCCGCCTGCAACATGCTTGCTCGTCTAGTTCCAACCAGTCAACCCAAAGCCCTTCCTCACCGGCCTCATTGGCAAGACGGTCCACACCAAGCTCAAATGGGGACTCGAGTACAAGGGCACGCTTGCCTCGTTTGACGATTACATGAACCTCAAGGTTCGTTTGTCCAATCGGCCCAGTCACATCGCTATGGGTCGGATTCCCAATTCTCTGACGGACCATTCCTGTCTGCGTCCCGTCTAGCTCGAAAACTGTGAAGAGTTTGTCGAAGGCGGCAAGGGCGGTGCTCTCGGCGAAGTGTTGATCCGGTTCGTTTGCACCCTTCTTTTGTACAATCCCAACCGGTATGACCGCTCATTCCATCTCGCCGTACTGTCGTTTGTAGGTGTAACAACGTTCTTTACATTCGCGATGCGAGCCAAAACGACGAGCCGGCCGCAGCTTCTGCCAGCAAGGACGATGACGATGTCGAGATGGGTGAAGCATGAGTGGATCGACTGTGTGTTTCGGAGTTAGGGCAGCATGCGGTTCATTTGCAACCTGCTTTCCTCAACCCGAGAGTGTTTAAGCGTTGGGTCACGGTTCTGAATGTATGTACATACGATTTGCCATGCCTTTGCGACAAACCTTGGTGAGTTCCGCACCAGCCCGCCAAATGAACATCCTGGGCACCGACACTGAACCCGAAGAACTTGACCGAACACTAGGTCAGGGCAGTCGCGCCATTCCAAAACCCGAGGCGAGCACAAGGTGGCCAGTCTGGAAACAGTGAGCCCACTGTGCACGACCTTGACCTCGATCAACACTGTAATATACAGCAATATGGATGTGATAAAAGAGTCCGAACGCTAACAAAGCTAGCGTCTTATCTCAGTGTCGGGAAGGCTGCCGTCAATACACGTACCCGATCACGAGCAGGGGTACGACTGCAGTTGTTGCGAGGGACTGGAAGCAGGGGCAGGAGGCAGCCGGCAGCGCGCTGCCTAGGCCCTGGTGGGTGAGTGGGAACAGGGCAGGAGGACAGGAGTAGACTGGACTCGTGGCCGGCGCGGCGCGATGCGAGGTGGCCAGGCACATGCTTGTACAAAGTTAAGATCCGGTCATGATCGACGGCCTCCAAAAGGAGGTGCGAGACGCTGGCCAAATGAATTGGAAGAATCAAGATACGTACGTCCATGTATGATAGCACTTGCAGACGCTATTGGCACGATCTGCATTCGTCCCGCCCTCTCTACTACACATCTCCGACCGGCCGCTCGCACGCACCGGTAACTCTTGCCTCCACCCACGTCGTCTCGCGTCCTTCCCGCCAGCGATTATGGACCACATCAAGCATCTGCTCTCGACGTGCTTTGGGCCGCTCCTCGACCACAAGAACCCTCTGGCCGGCGGCGACACCCTCCCTACCTTGCCGGGATCCACCCGGTCCACGGTCGACTCGACCATTGCTCGCTTGGACGGCGAGTTGCGGCGCATCAGCCTCGATCTGCACGCCAACCCAGAGCTTGGGTTTCAGGAACACCACGCCGTTCAAGTCTTGACTGCCTTCCTGGAAGTCCAAGGCTTCACGGTGACCAGAGCCGCGTTTGGGATCGAGACGGCGTTCACGGCCACCTTTGAGCACAAGGGCCAAGCTGGAACGGAACCGATCAAGGTTGGTTTTTGTTCCGAATACGATGCTTTGCCTGGGCTGGGCCATGCGTGTGGACACAGTACGTTCTGGAGATCTTGCGGCTCGATTCGTGCGACTCGGACAATGACCGTACCCTCGGACTGTTGTGTTCAGACTTGATTGCAATTGCCGGACTGGCTGCCGCCGTTGCCGCAAAGGAGACAATTGTGAAGCACAACCTTGCAGCGCAAATCACGCTGTATGGGACTCCTGCTGGTATGTCTTCCCTCGAGATCACTTGTCCCTGTACCATTCAACGGCTTCTGACGTTTCGATTCCATCTGGCTCATTGACAGAGGAAGGTGGCGGCGGCAAAGTGCACATGATCGACGCTGGCGCATTCGTCGACCTCGACATTTGCCTCATGCTTCATCCAGACAGCGGCAACAATTCTCGCCCGCGCTGTCTCGCCATGCAGTGGATTCAAGTCACGTACACAGGCAAATCGGCTCACGCTGCTGCGAGCCCGTGGGACGGTACATATGCTTTCCCTCATTTCCCTCTCCACACGCATTCTTTTCATTTGCATGCGCTAACTTTTGGATGCACATATCCACCAGGACACAACGCCCTTGACGCCGTGTGCCTGGCCTTCTCCAACCTTTCGCACATGCGCCAACAGCTGCAACCAACCGACCGCGTCCACGGCATCATCACCAACGGCGGTGCCAAATCCAATATCATTCCTGCATTCACCGCTGCCAACTTTATCGCGCGCGCACCGACCCAGAAGCGGTTGACGGTTGTAGTCGACAAACTCGTCGCATGCCTTGCCGCCGCGGCTCAAGCAACCAGCACTCAAGTGGACATTGAGTACACGATGGCGTATGCCAACCAGCTCAGCAACGACACGCTTGCGACGCTGTATCAAGTTGAAATGGAGAAACGCGGTGTCAAGTTCCCGCCGCTCGAGGAAATGCTTGCAGAATCCACTGGGTCCACCGACTTTGGCAACGTGTCACACGTTGTGCCCGGGTTGCAACCCATGTTTGACGTGGAGGTGCCCGGCGCAGAGCTGCACACCAAGCCGTTTGCCGACAAGGCTGCCCCGGCGATTGAGGCGCACAAGGCCACGTTGCGTGCGGCGGCCGGGTTGGCGTGCACGGCATTGACCGTGGTCGCGAATCCAGAGTTGGCAAAGCGGATCCGTCAAGAGTTTGAGCAGGATCCGGATCGGTTGACCCTGTTGGCTGCGCTCGAACGGGGGGAGCCTGGGTCGCTTGGAATCCCAAAGCTTGGGCCCGTGTCTGTGGCGTCAGCGAAGACCAAGGCGGCGACAGAGCGGACGCCGTTGCTGCTTGCGTCCGGGTCCACCCTCGCTCCGCCGCCTTACACACCTTGATTTGTAGTTTGGGCGATTGCTGTCTTCGCTCTTGTACATTTTTCCGCTCTTTTCGAGGTCTTTCTTTGCGTTTCCCCATTGGGTTGCATCCCATTCGTCGGCATCATCCATGAACGAATATCATGATGTTACATTTTCCATCATGCTTACCAACGTGCTTGGACCGATAGTTCCAAGCGGTATCCCACAACCTCAGCATGCCGCTCTCCCTCCCATGGCCGTCTTGACCATGAGCACATGCGTGTGATGCCAGCCAGCTGCCTGTACATCCTCATGCGTTCAGTCGCAATGCGGGAGTGTGATCCGTTACGAATCACGGGCTGGAAAGCAGTCAGCCTCCTCAATCCGTGAGGGCCAGCCATGCGGCCGCCAACTCTGCGTCGCAGATTTGGAAATGGTTTGGGAACGCGAGGCGCGCCGAGCATTGCCCATTGGTTCCGTGAACAACGTCTCTCATCATGTGATGTGTTGCTATGTGAACGATGGGCTTTCGCGCCTCACTTCTGTCCTGTGCGTTGGAGCCAAAGGCACCCAACACTCGACGGATTCAAAAACCAACCCGACCCTCTGCCTCCGAATCGCTCTCTTTGAGCCAGAGTACTTCTCTTTGCCCCACAACAACTGTTTTCCCAAACACCCATCCCTTAATCCCCTCCCATCCTTCAACATGGGTTCGTTGTCTCCCGCCGCTTAGCTCCACTTGCCGGTGCCCCCGCCCGATTTGTGCCATGAATGCTCACTCTCAATGTGTCTCGCAACCGTTTTACAGCTGCTGAGCTCTACGCTACCGGTGTGTCTGCATTCTTTGGCGACAACGGCAAGGTCAACTACGAAGAGGCCCTCAAGGCTTTCACTGCTGCGTCCGAGCAGGGTCACGCCGAGGCCTCGTACGCCCTCGGGTACATGTACGACCACGCCCACGGCGTCGAATCGGATTTCGCCAAGGCCCGCGAGCTCTACGTCAAGTCTTGGGAGGCTGGCAAGGTTGCCTCGGCTGCCGCCGCCATTGCTTACCTTCACTTTGAGGGTGCGTTTTTCCCCTTCACCTGGCCTTTTTTTCCCTCAGGATTGTTTTTCTGCGTGGACTCGATTTACTCACATTTCTTCTGTTCGTGTGATTTTTTTAGGTGACGGCTGCGACGTCGACCACACCTTGGCCAAGGAATGGTTCAACAAGGCCTCGGAGCAGCTCCAAAAGGACGCCGACTCTGGCGACCGCCACGCCATGTACTGGCTCGCCAACGCCCGCCTCGATGGCGATCTCATCGAGGAGGACCAATCTGGCGCGCTTGAGCTCTTCAAGAAGGCTGCCGATGCTGGCTCCGTGGAAGCCATGCTCATGGCCGGTTTCATCATGCAAGAGAATGAGGAGTACGAGGAGGCTTACGAGCTTTACACCAAGGCCGGCGCCAAGGGCAACGGTAACGCCATGTGCGTGCTCGCCCAGTTCCACCTCGAAGGTCTGGGTTGCGAGCAGTCGGTCGACAAGGCCGTTGAGTTGTACAACAAGGCCTTTGACGAGCTCAAGGAACCCGCTGCGCTCGTTGGTTTGTCTGCCCTGTACATTGACGATTCCGTCGAGGGCATCACCAAGGACGTGGCCAAGTCGATTGCCTTGCTCGAGCAAGCCGCCGCGCTCGGCGACGATGACGCCATGATGACGCTCGCTTCCGTCTACTCTGGCGAGGTGACGGACGACATTGAGGAGGATATGACCAAGGTGCTCGAGTGGTACAACAAGGCGGCCGAGAAGAAGAACACTGAGGCCCTCAACCACCTTGCCTTCATGTACATGTCGGGCACGGGCGTCGACAAGGACGTGGCCAAGGGTCTCGAACTTCACGAGCGCGCCGCTGGCTTTGGCGACTCTGACGCCATGGTCATGCTTGGCCAAATCTACCACTCTGGCGCCGACGGCGATGTTGATGTGGACTTGGCCAAGGCCGTGCAGTTCTACGAGAAGGCTGCCTCGCGCGGATCCGGTATGGCCATGCGCATTCTTGCCCAAATGTACGAGGAGGGCGAGGGTGTTGAGAAGAACGCTGAAAAGGCGGCCGAGTGGCTCGAGAAGGCCGAGGCTGCTGATGACTCTGACCTCGAGTGGGGTGACTGCTGCGAGGATGAGGATTGCGAGGGCGATTGCATCGAGGAGGAGGAGGAGACTGAGGAGTAAGACCCTTTTGTCGACCCCCGAACCCCCAATTTGCTGTTTTCGCACTTGTTTTTCTCGATTCCCGCACTTGACTCCTTTGCTCTCTATCCTTGGCTCGCGCCCCCATTTCTCTCCCTGTGCATGTAACTATATCTATTCGCCCTCTCTCCTCTCTTGCCATTAGACCTTTTGTCGAGCACCTCGAACATCTCCTGTTTCGCGTTTCTGTTTAGACTTGTTCTTGAATCCTGTAATGTGTAACTCAATGAAAGGAAAACTTGGAATTTGACGCCCTTTGCCTGTGTTGGGATCCAAAGAACGATAAGCGGATGCCTGAGCCAGACTACTTCGACAAAGCATATGGCGTGAGTGTGGGGAGCTGGATCGACGGACACCCCGCACCAAGCTTTGCTGCGAGAAACGGCCGATCGCGACGAAGAAACAGTTTTAGTGATAACATCACACCCCATTTGCAGAAAACGTCTACGACGACGACGCTAGCCATCCTCAACACCACATCACTGGCAGCAATCGCCTTCCGACCCCTTGATCTTACGCAAATCACCATGTATGTCCGATGCTAGTACCCAGGCGTCCCCAGCCTCGTCCCCGTGGGCGCCCGCCCACCTTGGATCAACAACACGTCCACAACAACACTCTGCCCCCTGCACTCGACGGGCGGCGCAGACCGCCTGGGCAAAGAAAGCGCGAGTGCCTGATTGGCAGCCATGTAAAATTTGCTCAGTCCGAGCACCTGCCCGCCGCCGCCCACTATCCCAGCGTCGCTTTCGGATGCCGACGATGCAGTGATCATGCCTCGCCCCCGCCCGATCAACACTTCCTGACATTTTCCAAGAGTCACGCTGACTTTTGACTGCCTCCGTACGTCCTTTCTAGGGCCTCCGCTGCTGTCCAAACCATCAACCCCAACTCGGAGGTTGCCCGTCGCGGCCAAACACTTCAAATCAACATTCATGCTGCCCTTGGCTTGCAAGAGGTGCTCAAGAGCAACCTGGGACCTCGTGGCACCATCAAGATGTACCTGTGCTATTTGATTTCGGTGTTTCTGGATCAAAAGTGCTCACTCATTGTCTCTCGTTTGCAGGCTCGTTGATGGATCCGGCCAAATCAAGCTGACCAAGGACGGCAAGGTTCTCCTTTCTGAGATGGTACACAGGCCGTACTACTTGCTTTTGTGGCCGGATACATCTCGGTCCTAACCATGCCCCCTCTCGCATGACAGCAAATCCAAAACCCGACTGCCGCCATGATTGCTCGTGCGGCGACCGCGCAAGACGAGATCACTGGCGACGGCACCACCTCCATCATCTTGCTTGTCGGAGTGCTCCTCAAGCAGGCCGAGCGGTACATTTCTGAGGGATTGCACCCACGTGTCATCACAGAAGGTTTCGAGTTGGCCAAGAAGGAGTCTCTTCAAGTATGCACCTTTTCCATTTCTTGCATCTTGAGGTCGCAAACTCATGCTCCGTGACCTGTCCTGCGTACCCTGTCCTCCAGTTCCTCGAGTCATTCAAGGTCCAGCGCAAAATGGACCGCGCCCTGCTCTGCGACGTTGCCCGTACTGCCCTGCGCACCAAACTGCACGCCGATCTCGCCGACACGCTGACCGAGGCCGTTGTGGACGCGGTCATGACCATCCGCAAGGACGGCGAGCCCATTGACCTGTACATGGTCGAGATCATGCGCATGATGCATCGCACCGACATGGACACGCGCTTTGTCAAGGGCCTGGTTATGGACCACGGCGCACGCCACCCAGACATGGCCAAGCGTGTCAAGAATGCGCATATTCTCACGCTCAACGTGTCGCTCGAGTACGAAAAGACCGAGGTCAACTCGAGCTTCTTTTACTCGAGTGCCGAGCAGAGGGAAAAGCTGGTCGAGTCGGAGCGCAGGTTTGTGGACAACAGGCTCAAGAAGATTGTCGAGTTCAAGAAGCAGGTGTGCGACGGCACCGACAAAGGCTTTGTCATCATCAACCAAAAGGGCATTGATCCCATGTCCTTGGACGTGCTTCAAAAGAACGGCATTGTGGCCTTGCGCCGCGCAAAGCGCCGCAACATGGAGCGCTTGCAACTCGCGTGTGGCGGTGTGGCACAAAACTCGGTCGACGACTTGACGCCCGAAGTGCTCGGGTACGCCGGGCTCGTGTACGAGCATGTTTTGGGCGAGGACAAGTACACGTTTGTCGAGGACGTCAAGAACCCGCAATCGTGCACCATCTTGATCAAGGGCCCCAATGCGCACACGCTTGCGCAAATCAACGATGCTGTCCGCGACGGCCTGCGTGCTGTCAAGAACGCCATCGAGGACGATTCCTTTATCCCTGGTGCCGGCGCATTCCAGGTTGCCCTTCACCAGCACTTGGTCGGATACAAGAAGCAGGTCAAGGGTCGCGCCAAGTTTGGCATCCAGGCGTTTGCCGATGCTATGCTCGTCATTCCCAAGGTGTTGGCCATGAACGCTGGCTTGGATGCCCAGGACGCCATTGTGGATTTGCAGGACGAGTTCCAGGCCGGTCACGTTGTCGGTTTGGATCTGGCCACGGGCCAGCCCATGGATCCCGTCAAGGAGGGTGTCTTGGACAACTACCGTGTCCAAAGGCACATGCTGCACTCTGTGGCCGTGATTGGATCCAACTTGTTGCTCGTGGATGAGATGATGCGGGCGGGTCGGGCCACCTTGAAGAACCAAGGTCCCATGGATTAAAGATTGACGATCTTTTCCGGTTGGCTGCCAGTTGGTAGCCGATATTGTTGTATTTGCCCTTGTCTTGTCACCTTGTTTTTCTGGTTTGCTTTCTCAAGCGTTGCATGTTTTGAATTTTTCTCCTTGCCTCAACCCTTTTTCTTTTCATCTTTCATCAATTGTCAGTTGTCATGACAAGCCTTGGTCATGGATTGTGGAGTAATTTTGCATGTACACACCATGCCTTAATGCCTCGAATCCCCGTGTGCCGACCATTTGATGCCCATTTACCTCTGCGCCTGCTGGCGTTCGTCGATGCGAGACGAAGCGAGAAGGGACCTCAGGGTGTGTTGTGTGTGAGTGGTTGCGTGATCGAATCCAGATCGAATCCACTCTTCACAACAAAGTTTTCAATACTGATACTTATAATGATATGTATAAGTATGTCTTGTCCACCTACCTCAAGATGTATGTATTAATGTACGCAAATCCAAGACTCATCCTCGACTGTAGGAGACTCGGATGGCCGAACCGCTCGGGCACCATCCGCGGATATCCACTGCCAACAGGCAAGACCGCGAGCTCCCACTCGAGCTCCCCTGAAGCAACCCCGTCGGACCGCGCATGGACGCCTTCTCAGAACGACGACGTGACCGTCGCCAGCCTCAAGTAAGTCTCGCAGCGCGTCGGCCAGCGCCTCGCCTCCGTCGCCAGTCCCACACCCGCCTGCACCTTCAAACATGTAGGTCACGGCCGGCAACTGGGGCTTCAACGCCCAATCATGACCACCATTTTCCTCGGTCTCACCGCCGTGGCCGCCACCGCCGATTGCTGTCAACCAACGCGCCACCATTCTCGCTACGTCCGTATTCAACGGCTTCAACCGCGCCAAAGTCTCGCCCGCCGATTCCGCTTTCGGCTCCCTCGAACGCGTGATGGCTGTCGCGATTCCAGACTCGTTTACTCACTCCATCGCTGTTGTCGAGCGGTGGCTCAAAACCCATGTTGGCGTGTATCGGGTCCAGTTCACCACTGAAACCAAGGAATTCGTCCGTGAAATCGAATCCCACTACGAGCATTCGATGGGCATGAGTATCCCGTCGGCACCCGTCTTTGACGTCGAGTCCGACGCGGTCAAGTCGCGTGCGGGTGCATACTCTCGCGTCGCCAAGAATGTGTTTTTCAACCTCGACCAGCCCGCCATTTCTGTGTCTGCCGTCCGGGCCATTGTCAACGCCACAAGGCTCGCGCATGGACGCCGGCCATGGCGGCAAAGTTCCGCAAGCACGTCCTCCACCATGACTCGGTCACGCCGACGCACCGCGCCTTGCTCGTGGCCTTGTTTGAGCACCTGCATCGGGTCGCACAGCACAGCCCACGAGTCAGATGACGGGCACGAATCTGGTCCGCATGTGGGCCATGCCACTCTTGATGCCCTTGGGCATCCAATTGAACAAGGCCGACCAGCAGTACCTGTACAATAACATTTCCACATTTGCGGCGGCGCTGGGTCCCCTCGTTGACGAGTGGAATCGGTTCATGTAGGAGAATCGGTTGGGACTGGGTGTGGGTGTGAGTGTGGGTTGCGTATTTATTCCCTTCCATTCCAAAACAAAAGTTCCCGATAGCCTTGCTTGTACTGTACTGTCTACGTCATTACCCCATCAATGAAATGGTTTCTTGATTCCGATGACTTTTTCCTTTGTCTGCTCCCGTCCGAAAATGAATCAAGTCTTCAGCATCGTCGAATACCACACTCACTCGCCCGCCGCCACGGGCTGCGCCGCCGTCCCCGCCAGCTTACACCATAACCGCAACCACCGATCCAAGCACACAAACTCCTCGACCGTCTCCAGACACACGGTCAAAATATTCCTCGCATGCATGGCATACCTCAAATTACGCAAATCGTGATTGAACGGCGACACCACAATGACAAACGGCACGTCATATCTCTACCGTAAATGCCCAACGCCATGGCCACCATGGCCACCACGGTATCAAACCTTTCGTCGCCGCGCTTGGCACGCGTGGCCGACGACGACGCCGCATAATTGCTGGGTGGGACCCACAAACTGTTTGCGGGCATGGTTGCGGCTCACGTCCTTCGTTGATTGCGCGCAGCATGTCAAAGTCGGAAGTGACGGCGAGAACTTCGTGGGATTCAAACGCCATGCCCGCGTGGGTGCCGTTGGGTACCTTGTACAGGCGGTGGTTGTAGTCGGGCGGCATGTCGACCGAGAGGTACCGGGGAGGATGTCTTGCGGGATTGGGACATTGGCAGGTGCAGGGCGGCCCGCACGGTGGAAGGCGTTGATGAGGTACAGGTGTGGGTGGCCGAGAAAGTGTCGACCATTCTTGTGTTTGGAGAAAGGTTGGGATCAGGAGGGGAATGGGCCGGGTCAGAGTGCGTGGGAGGAGAGGTAAGAGCTCGAGATTGAATTTCGATATGGGCACGCGACTACGGATTGGGATCACTGAATCGAGGCCAAGGGTCGAGAGGTAGTTGTGGAAAGCCTTGATTTGCTCGTCGTCCGATGAGACATGAGTCCGGCTGTTGTACATGACGATAAGTGAACAATGCCCGTCAAAAGATGATGTTTGACAGAGCTGAGCGTGGACGTACATGAGCTGCTGGATGTTTTGCAAAACTGGTTGGAGTGGGCCCGGAGCTAGTTGGATCTGCTGCCCCTTTTGCTTCTCGTCCACTACAACAGACGTGGCGGAGCAAGTGTAAGGACGATGCCGAGCCAACGCCCCCAGTGGAAAGATGAGACATACGCAAAGGCAGCATGAATAAAACCTTGATGAAATCCCCCAACATGGCCAACTCGTACTTGTTGGGGTGCTCAGCGACCTCCTGACTCCACTGCAACTTATTGAACCGAGCCGGCGCCTGGCCCGCGTGTCCGCGGCCCGCCTGGACATCATCTCCCAAGACCGCCGACCTCGAGCGGGACCGTGCGCGTGGAGTTGCCATGGGCGACGCGGACCTTGCCCTGCGTGAGCCACGGCGGTTCCGTGTCCGCCTCGAACCGCGCGGGGATTGCGGACCAAGGTCATCCGAGGGGAGCAGTGGGCCAAATTCAGATGGAGGCGGGCGCACTTGAGCGAGGCGGTCGTCTTGAAAATCCCAAGAGAGAAAGTCGACCTTGTTGCGCTTGTTGCTGGTGTCTTGAACAAAGTAAAGCAGACGATGGTCAAAAAGGTGCAACCTGGGTCGCACATGAGAGAGGTGTGGCGCACCAAAAGTCTCACCAACGAACAGGATATCGTCGTCAATTTGCCCCTCCTCGTCCTCATCGGCCCCCTCACGCAACTTGTCGAGAACCTGCTCCACCTGCGTCTGGTCGACACGCGCAAATGTCTCGTCATCGTCGCTGATCACGACCAATTCCACCTCAGACGGATTTCTCGACCTAGATGCGTCAAGACCATGAACCAACGAGAGCCTAGATCGGTTTGAATCGCGCGCCAGTCCATTGTAGATGACCTCGAGACCGTCATCATCATCTTCATCGTCCATGGGGTCGTCGTCGGGGTCATCGCTGTCCATCATCATGAGCTCGTCGGACGAGTTTCCACCGGCGCCTCGGTCGTCGTCGCCTTCATCATCGGCCATGGCGTCTGAATCGTACCCATGATCGCCAAGATTATCCTCGTCGTCGGCGTCAATGGCATAGTCCTCATCGTGATCGTTGGTTAAAGTCGCGCGGAACGGAGTGGCGACAGACGGAGGAGAACTAATTGCTTGTGTCGTGGTGGGCAAATGTGAATGAATTGGCGTTGTAGCTGTTGTGCCCTGATGAGTTTGGGCCGCAGGCATGGGCCGGTTTGGCGTGGTCGGGGCGGACGACGAGAGATGAAGATGCGGCTGGTGGTGGATGTGGGGCTGATGAGGGGTCCCCACTGGGATTGGGATAGGAGACCGGCGTGGGCTGCACTCTGGGGCCGGAGTGCATTGGCGTTGCCCTTGAATTTCGCTGTGTCCGTGCCCGGCGTCAGGATTGATTTCACCCGCGACGCGGCCGTCAGGGAGACTGGCGGTGGTAGAGTCAAAATCAAGGTTCATGCGGGGGCTGGACATGATTGCAGGTCGACAGAGAGGATTGCATAAAGTATATAATCTCTGACAAGTGCGTTTGCTATACTGTACATCGACCATATTGTCCATTGTGCCTTCAGTTTTGCTGCCCAACGATCGGATACCTCAAAAAAAGGATGTTTCACGGCGGAGGCTTCCGCGATGCTGTCGGGGCTTCTGAATGGGTGTAATGAGACAAAACCAAGCGCTCCAATGCTTACATGAATGGTACGACACCATCGCAAATGCTGCCGCGCTTGCCACCCCGTCAACATGCCCACAATCCACACAATTCCACGTTCACGCCATATCCTTACCCCGAGCCCGAAGTGTACATGTACACATTCTCCCACAACGGCTGATAATCCCGAATAATGCCAGAAAACAGCCTCAAAATGGGCTTGTTGCTCATGGCCCCGCAAAAGGAATCGAGCGCATGCTTGGTCAACCCGTCGTACACGGGCCCGCGCAACAAGTAGTACAAAAACAAGTAGGCCCGCCTCGAGTACTCGTCCTTTTCCAGCCTCGTCACCTTGTGGGCCGCGGTTCCGGGCATCGCTCCGCGGCCATTGACCTTGGTCACAAGCAAGTACGCAACGAGCTCCACCACAAACGACACGGCCAGCGGCAACCACGCCTTTCTGCCATGCTTGCGCATCAAGTACACGTAAATGACTGGACGCAGGATAAACAGGATCTCGCCCAAGGTCCTAGACCCCTTGAGGACCGCAAGCAAATCGGCAGGCGACCGGAACGCCGTGCGCACTGCCTTGGCCGCGAGATACTGATCCCACACACCACGGACGTTTGCCGCACTGCCCATGGCATCAACGCTCGGCAATGTCACGCCCGACCGCGCACCCTTGTAGGGTCCCGCAGACCCGTGGCTCGCGAGTGCGCTAGCGACCATGGCCGGATCAACATCGCGTCGGGAATCGCCGGCGACAGCGTCGGCTGGTGTGTGCGCGAGACAATGAGCAGGCGCAACAGCGCTTTGGCCGATTCAATGCCGAGCACAACGTTCCACCGGGTGCGCGGCTTGTGCTTTTTCAGTGCCGTCATTTCGCACACGGATTCGACCGTTTGCACAATGGTGAGCGCCATGCTGGCATAGTGCACCAGCGGTGACTTGGCTTGCCACCACCGGTGGTACTGGTTGATGAGCGAAGGCTTGAAGTCTGGCGGCGAGGCGTGCTGCACGGCATCGTACAGGATTTGGTCGTGGTACAGCGATACGAGGTTGACGAGCGCAAAGAGCGATTCCGAGGCGAGGTCGGCGTCGGCAAAGCGGCCGGGTAGAAAGTAGGAGAGCGAGCGCAGGGCTTGTTCCACAGACGAGATTTGCGTGGCGTTAGACAGCAGGAACGTGCGGTAGGCAGCAAGTGGAGATTGGCGGCCCTCAGGTGCGAGGCAGCCGGCGGTTGCTCACCCGAGGGCACGGGCGATGCGACGGTCGTTGTGGCGGCTGTAGACGACATGATCATGCATACATGGTACAACGTAAGCAAAGGAAAGACCCCGGGCCAAGCCCCCAGTATCTGGACGAAGTTGGCGTCTCGCGGAAACCTCGGATTCTCGTTGAAAACCCTTGCCGCTCGGCACGTGACGCACAATGCCATCACCGTCGAGCGTATTGGCCAAAATCCATTCATGTATTTCGTTCTTCACTCAATGCAATAGCACCGCCATCTATTCTATCCCTCCAACAAACACAGCGCCTCGTTTCACGTCGCCGCGCGTCCACTTCAGGGCGACCCCAACCAGCTCCACTCAGCCATCTCCTCCAATGACCCGCCCCGAAGTCCGTGCATACCGGTCGCTCTCGACCAACCCATACCTCAACCTAGCCATCGAAGAATGGTTGTTCCGCACGACCCCACCCTCGTCACACATCCTGCTTCTGTGGCGCAACTCGCCCTGTGTCGTGATTGGCCGCAACCAAAACCCTGGAAAGAGTGCAACGTGCACCACTTGGCCGCCGACTCGATCCCGTGGCTGCGGCGCAAGTCGGGCGGTGGGACTGTGTTTCACGACTTGGGCAATTCCATCTACTCCATCATCGAGCCCAGGGAAACGTTCACGAGGCGAAAGAATGCAGAATTGGTTGCGCGGGGTTGCGCAGTTTGGATGTGCCTGCCGAAGTCAATGAGCGGCATGATTTGGTCGTGGACGGGAAAAAGGTGTCTGGGTCGGCGTTCAAGTTGACAAACACTCGTGCGTACCATCATGGCACCATGTTGATTGATGCCGATTGCAGCGGTTGCGCAGGTTCTTGAAGGTGGATCGCCCAAAGTTGGTCACAAAGGGCGTTCCAAGTGTTCCTTCGCCAGTCACCAATCTGCGCGAGTACTCGTTACGGTGGACCATGGATCGTTTTGTGAGGCCGTTGTGGACCAGTTTCGCAAGCAGCACGATTTGGGGTACTTGAAGGTGGAGACGGTCGATGAGCAGGTGGTTGAGCGGGAGGTCAAAGTAAGGGAAGCATATGAGGAGTTGATGAGCGACGATTGGAAGTTGGGGCAGACACCAGAGTTTGTGAATGAGATTGATCTGGTTGACGCTGGATTGGTACGCATTGCTTGGTTGTGTACGGACACCAAACACCAGTGGCATTGAACTTCCTGGTACCTTTGTTTTCCTAGATTTGCAACGTTTCGTCCCGACAAGGGCGAATCACCGCCATCGACTTTGTGCCCAATCCGACACTCCTGTCAGCCAAAGCTGAATATCTTCAAGACGAGCTGTTTGTAGCTGGCATGGAAGACTTGAAGCTCTGCTTACAGGGTACGTTGTTCACATCTTGCACAAACCCTTCTTGGCATTCTCGCTCACTTATTCTTTCCGCGTACGTTTGCCAATCAGGCAAGTGGTACCACCCAACTGCTGTCCATCAAGCTTGGTGCGATCTCGTCCAAATGCAACATGGCGCCATTTCCGAATCGCACACTGCCATGGTCAAAATCAAACGGGTTGCCGACCAACTGGCGACTTTGCTGTG
Organism: Catenaria anguillulae PL171; assembly: GCA_002102555.1. Classification (NCBI taxonomy): domain Eukaryota; kingdom Fungi; phylum Blastocladiomycota; class Blastocladiomycetes; order Blastocladiales; family Catenariaceae; genus Catenaria; species Catenaria anguillulae. The sequence goes on along the minus strand of MCFL01000007.1, from coordinate 162,722 downwards.
ATTCACTGTTCTCAATGTCACTCACGAGTCACATAATGGCTATTCAATAGAACGCCTTTGTGCATTGGTTTGGTTTTGGCACTGACAACGTGAAGGCGGAAAATGTAATCAAGGAATCAACGGGAGCCGCCATTCGAAATAGATGGGGTGGATGGTAGGAAGCATGTAAAACGACTCTTGCAAGAGTGAGACAAACAATGAAATGAAATGAGGGTCAGCTGAGAGCACCGGCCCACTTGGAACCGGGACTAGACAGCAATGACGAGCATGGGGTGGGGCGGGCACAGATGGGTCAGGGTGGGAAACAAGTTTGGGGCATGTAAGGTGTAAAATAGGCACAGGTGCGCGGACACATGAGCAAGAACAGAATGGATGAATATAAACAAAGGCTTGGAGTCAGCGAATGTATGAATGATCGTCGACCCTTAGCGGCTACGCGAATGTGCGGATAGGGGAATGAGGAGTCTAAGATTCGTCATGCAACGAGTAATTCGACGATGAATGCGTCATCCCAGGCTGTTGCTGGATAGGCCGGGAATACACTGCTCCGCCGCCGCCCACGCCGCCTGCCACGCCACTTGCCGCGGCAGCTGGCATACCTAGGCCGGGCTCCCACTTCGGCTCCCTGGCGTTGCAGCATAAAGCACGGACGATCCACTGCTTGGTACGCGCTGATGCTCGTAATGCCTGGGCTGCGTGGCAATCGGGTCGCCTCCAAATCCTCCATCTGCATGCGATGCTGTTGAGGCACAGGTACGGTCGTGTGCACCACCGACGTGGGTGCGCCGTACATGGTGTAGACCATTCCTGTGGCCGGATCGAGGTAGCCCATATCGGAAGCTGGAGCAGAGTTGGCGTAGTATGAGGCGACGCCTGGGTGATATGCGTTTTGAGGTGCTGGCTGATACGGGGCAACGCCGACAGGCGGCGGTGGCGCAGGTGCGCGCATCTTGGGTGCCGACGACATTGCTTGTGCATGGTGGTGGTACATCATGGACGGTTGCGCCATCATGTGCTGCTGCATGCGATACTGCCTCTCTTCCTCCTCCTTTTCCCGTGCGGCCATCTCCTTCTCCTCCTGAAGCGCAGCATTCAGTTCGGCTGCCGAAACTGCATATGATCCGCTCCCTCCCGACGCGCTTGACATGGGATTCACGGCTGCATTTGGCCGTACCACGCCTGTACTTGGATTGAATCGGCCTGGAGCAGTGGAGGGCAAGAATGCATCGTGCCGGTGCGCGTTGTGCAGCTGTTGGTGCTTTGATTTCCTGCGATGCCGGACACGAATGCAGACAATAATGCCAATGAGGAGAATCAGGCCAACTCCTGCCCAAACAGACACTACAATCACTTGATTGGACCAGAACGGGTCGTCCGAGGAAGATGCACCGGGCGAGACGAGCGAGGGTTTGTTGGTTGAACCGCCTGGGGTAACATTGAGATCAGTCGGGCCAGTCGGGACAGTGCCAGTGACAGATGGCGAGGGTTGCTGAGTTGCGGGTCTAGTAGACCCGGAAGAGTTACTGGTTGTTGACACAGAGGACGTCGTGGAACCCGCTGTGGATGATGAACCTGTGTTTAGTGGCAAGTCGCAATCGGTGAGGGTGCGATTGGAGTGAAACGCGTCCCAAACAGGCGCATGAGCCATACCGTTGGATGATGTAGACGATGGTGAAGCGCTGGTGGATGACTGTGCCGAGGTCGAGCTTGCCGGCGGTGGGGGAGGAGGGGGAGCAGGCGGTGACGGGGAGGGGGAAGCGGATGATTGCGCGTCCGCAGCACCATCTTGAGGTTGAGGTTGGAGATCGACGGGAGGAGGAACTGGAGCGGCCACAGCATCCTGAGGTAGCGGCAACGGCGGTGCCCGTGGGATGGCGTGGTTTTCAGACGGTTGTACTGCACTGTTGCCGTTGTTACTCGATCCGTCTGCCGCGATAGGAGGGTTTGCGGGTCCCGCTACAGGAGGCGCTGGCGGCTGCAATGGCGGTGGTGGGGACGGTTGAGAGGGCGCTACGGGCTGCACTGGATCGGCTGCAGGAATGGCAGCATCATTGTTATTGGGCAGCGAGGGTGCGCTTGGCGGCACCTCTCCGTGGTTGGCGAGATCAGACATCTATGTTGGATACCGTCTTTTGAATCCGACAGCAGGTCGCGTGGGCCGATCCAATGGCGGTGCGCTGAGTCTTGTACAGAGAAAGACGAGGGAGGAAAGAGAGAGAGCGATGGCGGTTCGTCAATTGTGTTTGCGCATTTCGTTCGCTCGTCCTTGTGGAGTGTGGGAAAAACAACAACAACAAAAAATCAATGCCTCTGAAGTTTGAACGCGTGCGTTTGTATGGTTCGTGATGTGATGATTCCGTCATGCCATAGTTTATTGCTTGTGCTTCTGTGAACAGTATGCATCTGTCCCCACGAGGGCAAATCATGAGGCACTGAGCTCGCGGGCACCGCGAACGCTTCAACGACTTGCGGCATTGGAAACTGCAGCACACTTTTTTTGGCCAAGGCACATGCTTGTTCTGGACTTGCCCAATACCATGCCATGTAGAGCCTCGCAAATGACTCGGACCAGATCGACCTATGACTCAATGTGCATGTGCGCACCATGATGTACCATGTTGCCAGCGGAGAAGAGTGTATACGAGGGGGTTCATTTGAGATCACGAGAAGGAGCAAAATCACAGTCGGCGTCGCCTGAACCTTGACTTGGTTTTGGCGGTAATGATGGTGGTGGTATGATAAAAAGTTCACGACAGGGCCACCAGTCGCCGACCCGGCCGCCTTGGGCTTGGGCTTGGAGACGGGCTTGTACGGGCATTTCATCGCCGTGAAAAATCGTGAGCTCTTGAACCTGGCCATGGCTACGGCAGACTGAGAGTCGCGTATTTTTTTTTGCTTTTTGCCCGCGCTTGGTCTTGAAGTCGTTCTGCGGGTTGCCGAACACCGAGGCGTGCATCTTGGGGCGAGACGAGAGAGAGAGGCTGACGCGGCATGGGGGTACAGGAAGTACGGATCAGGGTGATTGCCGTCTTGCTTGGTGGCCGCGGCGTCTACTTGCATGTGTTCGACACCTTGGGCGATTTCGGACACTGATTTGTCTGTGGACGTCATGGTGGCGAGTCGCGGTCACTCGTGAGTTGGACAAGCATGGCCCCGACCTTGTCGAATGGTCCCATGGCAGCCATTGGCTGTATGGTGGTAGCCTTTGACGGAACGGGTGCCATGTTGCCACCGTTGGCATGATGCGACGTGGCGAGTGACGTTCGCCTCCCTGATGGGCCACCAGCAGCAGCGGCGGATACGAGTCAGCGTCTTGGAGCGGCCGAGGTGCGCGGAGGTGGGATAGTCATGGGCGAGTGCGAATCGAGGGGACCGGGACGTCGAGCAACAGGAAGCCGAGTTGGCGCTTGCGGAAGATGACCCTGCCAACTATCGCCTTGCATGCAGCACTGCAGCACGGAAACTGTCCTCTTCCATCAAGATTAGCAACCAAAGAGCACTTGGAACCGAATACGTGTTGCGATACGAAGCCACTGGACAGGAAGACGATGGGAATGTTTCGGTTTCTGGGTCGTTCATGAGCGCGATGGCAATGTCCGTGGATGAGGGTGACGACGCAGATATAAATGTTTTCGGTCAGGCACAACACGTCACGAGTCGGGTGGGTAATGAGTTCGCGAACCCAAATTAACACGATCAATCAGACATGTATTGCTTTGGGTTGCATTTCACAAAGTGAGCGAGGGACAGCGCTATACCGCCTACCATTTTGACATGGTGCCGGCCCAAGGCAGCCGGGCTGTCCGCGAGCTGTGATCGGCCATTTCGCCGTGCTTTGCGGTCTTCTGGAATGCTTTCGGTGCTTACTTCGGATATGGCATGGGGGTCGCTGTCAAGCTTGTCGCTGACTTATCCAGACACCTATCGACACCACTGGCTCGTCCATCTGGACACCGACGGTTGGTGCCAGGATCTACATGCGTCAAGCATGACCTGCTCTCGCTCGCCCAATTTGTTTGATGTGCCCTTGCCCTTGAAGCGCTTGACCAGTTGATGGAGGCCATTTTTCGCGACACCCGATACGGCGGTGCGACTTGAACGATGGCTCGTTAGCAAGGTACTCGACGAGAGCAGGAGTGCACTGAGCGAGCAAGCGGTAAATCGAAAGGAAGCGCGCGCATTTGCGGAAGTAGCGCCGGATTGTTGTCAAGCGGACTCTGGCAAGGGCTGCGGGGACAGTGGCTCGAAGAGCAGGAAATGAGTACTTGCAGTTTTTCCGCGCGTAATACTTGGCAGCGGACCACAGGCGCTCGATCGCTACATACGTGTAGCCGGGAAACAAATGGGATAACGCGGGTTCATGTCAGTTCGAGTGAAAGGAGTGACAGGTTTGCCGCAGCAGAGCTTAAGAAACGTGCGGTTGAGCTCCGGATGAAACTTGGGCAGGAAGAGCGTCAAATGTCCCGCCTCCTCAATCACCTCGGCCAGCAAACTGTTCTGCGCAACGAAATACGGCTCGCACTGGAGTTGACGAATCGCGCAGCACCCAGTCCGTGTCTCCCGGATTGTATGGTCGGCAATCGCGCCCTTGCACTTGTCGCACTTGAACCGAAACGGCTTGCCTTGTGGGCACTTGCCGTCAACAGGCCACTTCATACGCTCGGCCAAAGTGCGCCTGACACCCTTCTGTTTACCGCCCGCCAGTTGCATGAGCTGTTGAACGACCGTCCCATCTTTCTCAGTAAAGGAGGCGTTGCGCAGCTTGGGCGTTATGGCGCCACCGTCGCTGAGGTTGAGATTGCGTGCAAAGAGGACGTCGTAGGCAAAGATCTTGTGGCCAGCGGCGTTGTCGAAAATGAAGAGGCCTTGACAAGGCAATCCATTGCGCCCTAGTCCGTACGTCACCTCAAACACGGGCAACAAACGCTCGACGACTTGTTGGTAGAGATGCTGGCCAGTCCAATAGCCCTCATTATTCTTGCCGTACTCGAACACGACACGGGCGGTTGTTTCGCCACCATTCATGGACGCAGCCGAGGTGCCGCCAAGGATTGCTTGGACCGGTTGCCGCCACTGAGCCGCTTCTGCAGGTAGCCAGTTCTGACGAGGGAACCGTAGTTCAGCAGCAGGCTGTGTGACAGAGATCGCGATGTTTCCACGGGAGCTTGTTGATGGTGACGAAATCCTTGGGGTGGCAGGCAACGGCGGCAAGAACTTGAGCGTCAGCTTGCTGGGCTTGATGGAGTTGGGCCGACGAGAGGCCAGGCACGGCTCGGCGGCGGCCGGCCGTGGTCGCGAGGTCATGAAATGGTCGTGACCCCCTCGCAAACAGAACACTCATGCTCTGCTCGCACATGGCCCAACACATGAGCAAATTGGGACTTTTTTTTGGCCAAATGGCCCAACGAGCCAGCGGCGGCGTGCCTCGGGGCGAAGCTTGGGATGAATGTCTTTGTTGGATGCCATGTGAGAGCTTGTGGCCAGCGGATCGTATCCCTGAGGCAACCGTGCAGGCGACGTCAAGGCATCGGAAGGATGTGGCGATCCGGCCGCCGGTCGGGGCTGGACTTGGTCGACGGAGGCGGCCACGGTCGTTGGCGGACAAAGGGCGATAAATAGAAAGAGAAAGCACACAGAAACACGTTTTCGTTTTCGTCTATCATATGACCGGAATGTCCCGGGCCCGAGGTGCTCCATCGTGCCAGTGATCGCGTGTCCTCGCCCTCCCCGTCCAAGTCAAAGCGACCGTCGCCAGTCTCGCTGCCTCGACTTGTCCTCTTCTGCAAATGAAAAGACCGTATTGGCAAGATGAAGTTTGGCAACACGTTCCTGGCCCACCAGCTCGACTTCCCGGCCGCCTTCCGCGACCCGCAGGCCCCCGCCTTTGTCGACTACGGCGCCCTCAAGACCTACATCAAGCTGCACATTGCCCCCGTCTCGCTGCGCTCCCTTGCCACGACCCATGCTGACCAGGCAGAGCAACCCAGTGCCAACGCACACACTCTCGTTGCCCCCGCTGCCGCCGCCCGCCTGCGCGCCCTCGCCGACCACACTTCCCACTTCTTTTCCCTGCTCGACCAGTCCATTGTGCGCGTCTCGGCATTCTACGCCACCGAAGAGGATCGCGTGTGTGCCGCGGCCTTGGCATTGTGCGAGGCGGCACCCACAGCATCGCCGCCGGCCAAGGACCACGTCGATGCCGTCGTCACGTCCATGCTGCAGCTGCAACTGTTTGCGCTGCTCAACTTGACGGCCGTCACAAAGATTCTGAAAAAGCACGACAAGTTTGCGGGTCTGGGTGGGTACATTTCCGAAGCGTACTTGGCGGGCGTGACCAAGGCGCACCGATTTGTGCGCACGTCGTCCCGTCTGGCCGCAGTCAAGGCACAGCTGGTCAAAGCTGGTGTGGTGGCGTCCGTCGAGGAGGTGACCCCGAAAGCATCGGCATGGCTCAACCGGTTGCGTCCCGCCCGGGGCGACATGGGATCCAATGTCGTACCCCGAGCGCATGACCAAGGCGGCGACACCATCCACGCAAACGGTTATGCCTCTGAATCTGCCGACGGGCAATCGCAAAATGGCGACGGCCACGACCCCGTGCGCCGCTCGTCTGTTTCGCTTCCGTTACTCCGCGAAGGCAAAACACCCACGACGTGGTTTCCGCCCACGGCCCTGCTGCCTGGCCAACGCCTGCTCATCACGCTGTCTGGCCCACACGGAACCGACATCACAGCGGCCCTGCTCAATGTGCTCGGCACGCACGGGCTCACGCTCGAAGACTTTTCCTTCTCGCGCCTGCACCACCAAGTCACATTTGCCGTGCGCGTGCACCTGCCCAACCAATTCGACGACGACTCGCTCGTGTCGGACCTGGCAGCTGCCGCCAAGAAATGGAACGCAACGTTGCTGTTTGATGCGCCCGACCCAGATGCGCCTTTGCCTGCAAGCCTCGAAGATGCGCCGTACAACAATCGCATCAAGTACACAGCCACGGTGCTCAACCAAGCCGGACTCACAGCCAAATTCCTTGGCGCATTCACGCGCCTGCTGTTGCAATTCAAGATCTCGGTGGAGCGCATGGGCAGGTTGACCACGGCGGGCAACTTGCTCAACTGCATCGACTACCAGCTGTCTGTTCCACGTGACGCAGACACGGATGCGTTCCGCTCCGACCTGTTTGCCCTGTCTGCACCCTACGGCACCGATGTGTCGCTGCAAGAGGCGTCTGTTTACCGCCGGTCCAAGCGCCTCGTAGTGTTTGACATGGACTCCACCTTGATTCAACAGGAGGTGATTGACGAGATTGCGCGCGACGCCGGCGTCGTGGATCGTGTAGCGGAAATCACCGAGGCCGCCATGCGTGGCGAAATTGACTTTGCCGAGTCGTTGCGGCGCCGCGTGGCCTTGCTCAAGGGTACACCCGCCAGTGTGCTGGGCAAGGTCAAAGAGCGCATTACGTTTGTGCCGGGGGCAAGGGAACTATGCCGGTGCCTCAAGCGCCTCGGGTACAAGCTGGCCGTCATTTCCGGTGGCTTTTTGCCACTCGCTCTCTACGTCAAGGCCGAGCTGGGCCTCGACTATGCGTTTGCCAATCAGCTCAAGGTCGATCCGCTCACGGGCCAGTTGACGGGCGAGACGTTTGGGCCCATTGTGACGGGCCAGCGCAAGGCAGAGTTGCTCGAGGTCATTGCCCAGGCGAGGGGATTTCTGCCGAGCAAGTGATTGCAGTGGGCGACGGCGCAAACGACTTGTGGATGTTGGCGGCCGCTGGGCTGGGCATTGCATTTAACGCAAAGCCAAAGGTCCAGGAAAAGGCAAGGACCAGGATCAATCAGAAGAGCTTGGCGGCCGTCTTGTATTTGCTGGGATACTCGGATTCCGACATGGAGGCGCTCTTGCGGGATTCTTGAATAGGGTATATGGTCATCGATCGAGGCATCTTGCTCATTGTATTTTCATTTCTTGCTTAAATGTTTCTGTCTCTGCACTTCCGTGTGCTTTTCTTCACATTGCATGGAACCACCGAATTGAAGTCCGGCTCCAACGACACCGTCACGCTGACAACGGACGTACGAGCGCCACGAGGAGGATCTGTATGGACGTTGCGCCCTCTCCGGCCCTCATGGAAAAGGACTACGCATCGAAATATCCGAGGTTGGCCGTATAGGCGTCTACAGCTATCCCTTCTCAGATCACCCCCATCCCTCGTGACATGGGCCGGCGGGAAATACGATCGAAATGCGCGTGGCCTCGGCTCTCGAGTGTAGACTTGTATTTGATTCAAGTGAAATTGTGTCAAGCTTCATTGCAATATTCATCATGCTAACATTAATTCCTTTGTGCTTCTCCGCTCACACCAGTTGGCTCCATTCTCACCCGCAACAGAAGCAAAAATCGTCATGTGCCCCAATTTCGAACCGCATCGGCAGGAACGCGTCGTCTATTTTTGTCCGCAGCCAGATACTGCTCGTAAGGCTTGAAGAGTCCCATGTCATGTGGCCCTGCATTGTCCTCCCCCGCAATTGGCTGGCCTGCCGCAACCTGGCAAATGTGGACCGGTGTCCTGGCACACTCGCCCGTGATCTATGAGTCTCTTGCCAACTGCATGACTCCTCGCTTGGCTGTTTACTGGCTCCGTGATGCAGCGCCAGCTCGCCGACAACGGTTTATCATGGTTGCTGCGCCGTTCCAGATCTAACCGCAAGCCTGATATGCACCCTGGCTTGGCTCAAAGTGTTTGGGGATAACAGGACTCAACAAACATTGCATTTATGGCAACGAGGGCAGCATGTGAGCATTTTCCTGCGGCTGTCGTTTATTGTCCGCGTGCGTTTGAGTTGAGGGAGCGGAAAAAAAACACATGCTGGCTGCTTTTTGGTCGTGTGATCCTGCAAATTGTGTTGCTGTCCAGACAGCTTCCTCTGGTCGTCTTCTGGTCGCCCATAAAGACCGCCAATCTCCCCGGTGCCACCAATGTGCCTAGCTTTCCCCCCATACGCAAGCTTCCTCAACTATTAAGCGACTGGCCCCCGTGATCCAGTTGACTTTCCTCCTCCCTCAACCTGCTTGCCGTTTCGCACACTCGTCCTCAGCTTCAAGCATCATGACAGCAAATTCCAAGGTGATTTCCTCCAAGTCGTCTGGCTCGTCCGACTTTGACGTCGAGTCGGGAATCGGCAAGACCATGGGCGTCTGGGCCGCCATGAGTCTGATCGTTGGGTGCATCATCGGCACCGGCGTCTTCAGTAACGGCGGCAAGATTCTCGTGCTTGTGGGTTCCCCGGGGATGGCGATGTGTATGTGGTTATTTGGCGGCGTCATTGCCTATTGCGGTGGTTTCTCTTAGTGCGTATTGCTCCCGTCTTTCCCGTGGACGGTGACTTGCGTGTTCCTGACACTCCGTTTTTCGTGTTTGCCTCTCATTTCAGCACTGAGTGGGGCCTCATGATCCCAGAAAGTGGTGGCGATGCTCCTTACCTCGGTATGCTTCCATCCATTTTCCTTACGCTTGATGTGAGCTGACCGTCGCCCTCGCTGTGGTCTTCAGAATACGTTTACCGGAAACCCAAGCTCTTCTTCTCGTTCTTGTACTGCTGGTGCCGTGTGCTGCTCATCCACACCGGCTACACTGCCGCCCTCTCGTACGTATCCCACTCATCTCGGCCGTGTTTGTTGATGCGTTCATCCAAGCCAAACGGCTGCGGAGCGCATTTGGAGACGTCCAAACTTGTCTCGCTCAGTCGTCTCTATTTTCGCGTCGCGACAACAAACTCGTCCCTTTGTTCGCGTCGTCTCAATCTGACCACCTGTGATCCATTCCCTGCTTGACAGCACTGTTGTCGGTATCTACGCCTTGTATGCATTCCCGCTCTCAAAGGAGATGAAGGTCTACGAAGAGTGGATCACCAAGGGCATTGCCGTCGTGACCATGTCCATCATTTTCGCCATTTGCGCCTTCTCAAACCGGATCGCCACCAAGACTACGACTGCCATCACCTTCGTCAAGGTCCTGATTGTCATTTTTGTCGTTGTTTCCGGCGTGATCCTGGCCGCCGGCGGGTTCCCCAACGTCAAGCGGCCCAACAACCCCGGTGGTATCTTTGACGGTACCTCGACCAGCCCATCCGCCTACTCCTCGGCGCTCTTCAAGGTTGCCTTTGCCTACGACGGCTGGTCCATGCTTGCCACGTCATGCGGCGAGTTGCAAGATCCCGTCCGCAACATCCCAAAGGCCATTATCGGCGGCGTTACTGTCGTTACCGCTCTGTACTTGGGTGCCAACTTGTCGTACCTCATGGCACTGTCGGTCGAGGAAATCAAGAATACCAAGGAAGTGCTTGCCGCCGACTTTGCCGCGCGCTTGTACGGCGAGTTCTTTGGCCGCAAGGTCATGGCTCTGCTCATTCTCTTGTCAGCCTTTGGTGCCACGCTCGCCATCACGTTTGCCGCCAGTCGTGTTGCCCAAGCCGCAGCCCAGCGCCGCTTCATGCCCATGGCCGACCGTCTGAGCCAAACGCACCCCAAGTATAAGACACCATTTGCTGCGCTCGTGTTCCACTACATCATGACTGTCGTGCTCACGGTTGTCCCGCCTGGCAGCAACACCTTCTTCTTCCTGGTGGATGCCACGGGCTACCCCGTGTGGGTCCTGTACACCATCACGCTCATTGGTCTCATTGTGCTGCGGTTCCGCGAGCCCAACAAGGAGCGGCTCTTTAAGGTGTGGATCATTTGCCCAATCATTGTCATTCTCACGGGCATCTTTGCATCCGTGTTCCCCTTCTTTGCCGACAAGGACACCATGATGCCCGCTTTGGTGGGTCTCGTGTGCATCGTGCTTGGCTTCCCCGCCTACTACTTCATTGTGTACCGGAATTTGAACAAGAACCTGTAAGTGTGTTGAGAAAAGGTTCTTTCTCGTCGCTGTTGTTGTTGATTTGCGTGCTGTTCGTATTGCCCACTTTTCAGTCTCATATCGGTTACCCAATTTTGCACTTTTCATCCTCGTTGTTTATCTTTTCTATACAAATCCAACCCATTCATGGATGTCCGCCGAACATATTTTCACCTGTCATGCTCGCCCGCCATTGATCGTTTGGCCGACCGCCGCAAGAAGTGCTGGACATCCTACACTACACCGATACTGCCTCGGTACCATGCTTGATGACCTTACAGTGGTTGTGATTACATGAGAGGGGTTGCATAGACAGCATGGGGTCAACACGGCGCAATGGCCCTTGAGAAGAGAGTGGGGAATGGAGTCAAACGTGATCAAATCACTGCATACAGCGCGGCGGAAGATCCAGCAATATCGCAACATCTAGTGATATAGGTATATGCGGCAACCAAAAATGATTTATGTATCACAAGAACATGCACCAAAGAAACAAGCTCAAAAAGGAAAAGAAATACAAAGAAAGCTAGGCTCATTCATTTACCGCACGCCAGTCTACACCATGCTGATCCCCCTTCTCGAAACCATCGGAACCCATTCCCCTCCTCGTCCTCAACTGCAGCGCCGAAATCGACACCAACAATCGACGAAAGGTCCACGCCAAGCTCGCGCTCACTCAAGTCGACGTGCTCTGCACATGCGCACGGAAAATGACCGGCCCCGAAATGAGCCCACGAGCCGGCGCGCACCGACCTAAAGTTAGCAAGCTTTCAGAGCGTTCCGAACGTTTGCTGGTAGCGGGTCGCCGCCAACGAAGTGCGCAAGTCAACGTTTCCGGAGAAGCCAATGCAAGCGTGCACTTCGACGGCAGCGGTGAGCCATGCGACATGAGCGAAATTGACCATGGACGGGACGTCGGTGAAGTCCAGCGGCCCAGTGACCCAGTACTTGTGGATATGCCTTCCCAGCATGGCGCTCTTGACACCCTCACCGTGCAGAATGGTCTCGACCAGTTTCCTGAATCGGGCGTGAAGCCCAGGAACCTGACCGGAGTACTCCGATCTGTCGGCGAGAGGAGCCGAGAACCACAGCGGATGGGTGAAGGTGTACCACTCATCCGGATCGAAAGGGGTATACTCGGGCGAGTGCATCCGCGATCGACCCAACAACCGCCCTCCAGTTTGGGTGGGCAATCGTCCAACTCTGTGCATGCACGCGAGAGAGTCAACGGCGGGGCTTGGTCCCCGACAATCCGAGTTGCCACGCCCGCGAAGGTAATGTGCTCACTGACGCACAAGGCTGCCGGCCAACGCTAGTCGCCGGGCCTGGAGAAGGTCTGGGTGAGTGCCTTGACAGGATACGATACATCGGGCACAAACGTGGACGTGGCAGACCAAGGCGTGCGTGGCCTTTTGTGTGCCGTCGGACGTGAGCAATAGGGACAAAAAGCTGACATACTCTTTTCCGAGCTCAACTCTGGCCTCTGCCTTGCGTCCCGACCTCTGTAGATATTGTCCATGTCACACATGTCAATAAAAGAGAACAGCAAGAACAAACAATATGTACGTACGATACTGGCGAATCGAAAAAGAATGGCCATGATGTTCACTTGATCAAGGGTGTAAGATCCGTTAATGAAGCGGTGCTGGGCCGCTGAGCACCTGCGCACAACGACGACGTGGTGTTTTCGGTACCAGGCCTCCGCGCGGGCGGGCAGGTTTCGCTTGCCTTTGGTGCGCATGTGGGTAAGCGGTCCGTTCGTCGCCCGCCAGCAGTGCCCTTGAGATCCAAGTGCACGTATCCAGCCATTCGTTGGCATCCTTGCGGTACTTGATCTCGGCAAGTGACTTTGGCGGCTCCGTTTCGTCCACGTCAATAATCACGTCCACCTTCTTGCCCCTCGCGAGTGAAGACAATGTTGTCGCGGCCAGGCTTGGTGAGTGTTGCGACGTCACGGTGAGCGAAAATGTCCCCGTACAGAGAATTGAGGATCCCTTGGTAAGTTGGAGCATGGTATGATGCACGAGCATGAGAATGCGAAGGCGGACCAACTTGCGTATCCCTGTTGCCGAAATCGCCGACAATATGGGCCTTGAAGAAGGATGATAGGTCTGGTCGTGACGTGAAGAATGTGTGAGGCCAATGAGGGACGGCGAGCAAAGGGGACGAGTCGAGGATGGCCTGACGAAGAGACTATGGAACAAACCGGCCGTTGGTCTGGCAGAAAGCACGTAGAGGAGAGTTGGCTCGTGTTCGACAAGGCGCGTGATCACGGCGGGCATCGAGTCCGTGCGGGTACTGAGGGCCAGCGCGAGACTGTGGCGAGACATTGGCCAGAGCCGATCCAGGTCAAGGTGCGATGATGACATGCATTCATAGCCGGGAAAGGGCTGGCGTACATTGGCTGGCGGATTCGTTTGGCCAGCCCCCAACTTAACTTGTGTTGAGGGCGGCTTTGGAATCGCAGTGGCAAGCAGCGGGCACACTGTGGGGCCGGACGGATGCGTGCGATTGCTCAATGTTTTTGCTGTTGGATTCAGCAGGTCGCAATTGCATTGCGGCTCATCATTGAATTTTTCGTCGATTGACGATATGAATTGGGCATGGAGGCGGCCCGGGAGCACACCAACATCAGCGTGCGCAGCGAAGGTTCAACTCACCTCGATAGACCATGTAATATTACTGGAATGATAATAGAAAGCTGCAATGACCACAAGAGACGAACGCAGAATGAATGGAAAAACACACTGTCACACACAAAGGACTGCACATGGGGAAGGACACCGAGCAAGAAGGCGAATGCCACGAAATAGGAGGTGACAAGAGCGTGAGAAAGGGAACGAGGAAACGGCAAGGAGCGTGGAAGCGGCGCGTGGCCGACTCAAGATGAATGTGCAAGTGAAAAGAAGACAACGGAAAATGGGAGAGAAAAAGACAAAAGAAAAAGTGTACAAATGACAATCAAACAAGTTCCCTACTGATCGGATCCCTGGTCATTGACCAGCGTCTGAAACCCAGGCACGACGGCCACATCGTCATCCTCGTCCACAAACCCATTTGCAACAACAAGCGGTCTAACGCCATCCTGGTGCCCAGCGGCGGTCGCATCAAGCAACGCCACGGCGCCACTCGCCCACGGACCAGCTTGCACGCGCACACCCTGCTGGACCACTTTGGTTGCCTCGACATTGGCGGTGGCGGGCGTACTGGACGCGGCCGACGACGACGGGGCCTCAGGTAACCTCGGCACCTCGTGCGTGCGCTTACCCGTGATGGACCACTGCACGGCTCTGGCTGCCGCGCGCACCCTCCCCGCCAACGTGCCCGCATGCTTTGTTGCAGGTACCATTTCCGAACCCGGATCAGCCATGTGCCATTGCCCGCCAAGCGTGCGCAACACTTGGCCACCCGCGGCCGCGCCGTTCCATTTCACACCGCCCACGGGTGCGCCCCACTTGCTGTTGGCCTGTGCCGGCTCCCGGGCGCCCGGCCGCACAACCAGCCCAACGCCCGGCGGGACCGGGCTCGTCCACATGACGGGCACGAGCCACGCCACGCCGACCATGGCCAAGGCAAACACGGCGCCAAAGCTCTTGACTTTTGAATCCTGCTGTGCCAGCTCGAGCGTCGCCGTCAACTTTGCCACTTGCCCGGCAAGTTGCGCGCATTGCGCTTGTGACTCGCGCAAGGCAGCAACCAAGCGGGCGTTTTCCGCCACGAGCTGATGGGTCGTTGACTCGAGCGTGTCGAGATGCTCGCGGTGGCGCTTGCGCGATTCCGACGCGGCCAGCCGATTCTTCATCATACGAATGCGCTTCTTTTCCTCAGGCGTCAGGGTGGACGCAGACGCCATCGACGTGGTCGAGTCGGCCACCGTTGAATCCCCATCCGCGGGTTTGGGCAACAGTGTGCCGGCCAAGAGCGCATTGTCCGAGTGCCCATCATCATCCAGGTGCGTGGATCCGGATCCAGATCCGGATTGGCCGGCCGACCGCCGGCGGCGTTTCGGGCGCGACGTCAGCAGCGCTTGCGCTTCGCGTGCGGCGGGCGTCAAGTCATCCGTGACAATATCCATTGGATCGAGATCCGACGATGAGGCGGCAGGCGTGGGCGAGGGAGATGACGTGTTGCCTGCTTGTGACGAGGTGCGCTTGTGACTGGGTGCTGTTTTGGTTGTTGCAGACTTGGGACGCGGTGCCGAGGGTTGCTTGGCCGAGCTGGTTGGCGTGGGCGAGGACATGGATGTGGGAGGAGACACGGACCGCGAAGCGACCGAAGAGGTGGCTGGAGATGGTAGCGAGGAGGATGACGAAGATGCAGGGGCAATGGACGCCGGGGTGGCGGGCAAAGCAAGCGGTTGTGTGGGTGTCGCAGAGGTGGTTGGTGGCCAAAACGACGGGAACAAGGTCGGGAAAGACGAAAAGTCGGTGCCTGCGGGTGGAGTCAATGGAGTTGTGCCAGCGGGTGGCGGCATCCAGGCGGGCGGGAAGACCGAGGTGGGTGGGAACATCATGGACATGGCTGCGGCCGCAGCGGCTGCCGCTGCCGCTGCCGCGTTTGGATCGGTCGTCCCATTGGCTGCAGGGTTGGCAAAGGGCGAGGTTGAGAAGGGAGGCCACGAAAAGCCCGTAGTCGGGAAGGAAAGCGGGAGGGATGGTGCGACAGCACCGCCAGTGAGAGGTGGCGGCGAGGATGTTGGCGGGACGGCAGGATGGGAGAGGGGCGACGGAGTGTCGAGGTCGGCAGTGCGCTGCGGCGAGAGGGATCCACTGAGGACAGAGTGTGGGGGCGACGGCGGGAAGAGGCCATTGATGTTGATGGTGTTTGCCGTGTCGGCGGCGGATGCAGCCGAGGCCGAGGCATCGATGGCGTCCAGGTCCAAGTCCAGGCCCAAGCCAAGGTCGAGGTCGAGGTTGAGGCTGAGGTCCAGGTTATTGGTGGCAGAGGAGGATGCCGAGATGGAGGGCAGCTGGGCGAGGGCAGAGTCGTTGAGAAAGGCTGTGAGGATCGGGTCGAGCTCCGGCTGGTCCTGGTCCTGGTGCTGGTCCTGCTGTTGTTTGTTGGCCATGATGCTGGTGGTGCGATTTGAAGAAGCGAGGCACAGCCACTTGCTGTTGCTGTTGTTGCTGACCGAAGGTTGGTGAGTAGGCGGATAGTGAGGAGGAGTCGTCCAGGGCGAGACGGCAGTGGCGGCGGCAGTCGACTCGAGGAGGGCGTCGAGGTTGAGGTCCAAGTCGGGAGGAAACAGAGATGAGGTGGAACTGGAATTCAAAGTGCTTGCAGATTGCTTTTGCTTTTGCTTTTGCTTTTGGTCGTTAACGGGAGTCGTCACAATGTTGCCAAATAGAAAGGCCAGAGGGTCCATGATAGTCTGGAATATCAATAAATGGATGATGAGGAATGTAGAAAGCAATCGAACGCGGTGGAACCGTCCGTCAGCCTTTGATGATTGCGGTCCTGCATGCAAACCAACCCGGTGCAATCCTCACACCATGACGAGCACAATGCCCACCATGGCCAATAGTCAGCAAAGGCAGATTTCGAGACAGGAACATACGGTTAGGGCAATTAACTTAACGATGAAACACGGTGACCCCAGACGCAAGAAAGGCTCCGACGGTGGTGGGAATTGACGAGGTTGGAATGTTGCTGGAGTGACTGTGGGTCCACAGTCAAGTACAGTATAGGCAAGTTAGTTAGGGAATGCGATGAATATTTGTGCCAAAGTGCAGCATGAATGGCAGCATACAGAAAAGTATATTGCATACCAAGGAAGATTAGAGAGAGCAGACGAATGAATGCCTGCTGGCATTTACTCCCAATCCACTTTCATAACTCGGCCCGCAAACCCAAGCCCCGACATCACCTTACCGTAGCCATGGACACTGGACTTGGCCACCTGCCCGTGACTCGATTCGCTTGAGCCCGAGCCGCTGCCCATTTGCGTATGGGGAGGGTATGCTGACTGCTGTTCTTGGCACTGGAAGATTGACACGTCAAAGTTGCGCGTTGACGTGGCAAGGCGCGAACGAACAGTAAACAGCGGCTGGAGAAGGGTCGAGTGATCCGTAAATATTGAATCGACCCGATCGTGGGCCGAAGAAACGAAGAAACGAGCACCCAGTCTTTCCTTGTCGTAAAAACAGGAAAGAATAATGCAAAGCCACCAACTAAACCGGAGCGACTTTGACGCCACTTGGTATGTTGACCGTGCGACACAGCTTCCCAGTCTCGGACAAGATCCATTGCTGACAACAATTGCATTTCGATCCCTTGCACAGGTACATGCATATTGTCCATCCGTTGTTTACTTGTCTCCGGTGCGATCATCATCCCAAACAGCCCCAAGGTGATTGCAGCGAAAACATGGTATGGAACGAGATCCATGGAGGAATCCACGCCGCCAAGTTGGACATGGCCCGAAACTTGATGCGACGGAGATTGGCATGCTTCGACGAGGTCCGCTGTAACTTGTGGCCCTCGGGCTTTCGACACGGTTCTCGGGCGGTGTCGCATCGGACATGGGCAGCGCAGAGTCCTTGGCAAGCATTTGCCCAGGAAATAATCCACGCCCCGAGTTGATGTGAGGACGGGCTGCAATCAATCATGCCTTTTCCGAAATCGGATCTGTGGCGCGTGAGCGCTTAACCGGTTTTGGCGTCATCGTCTCGGACGCAAACGGCTCGGATTTGCATGTGGGAATCGGCGGCGACTTGGGTTCAGGGCTTGGAAACCAGCTTGTGCGCAGCAACCGGCACGGACGTGACGGGTGACGCGACTGGAGCAGTGCGAGGTTGACGGGCGGTTTGGATTTACGTGCGACAGTAGGTTTTGGCGCGGGAACGGGTTTGAATGTGGCCACATCCTCAGTCATGTTTCAGGCCAATTCGGCGCCCGACGTGGATGATGTGGCAGGGTTGCCCAGACGGGTGTTTCCGCTTGTCCTTGTGGTGGCCGCCGACCTGCTGTTAGCTGCTTTCGGCACGGCAGGCTTGGGCGAGTCGGGGGATTCGCAAACAGGCTTTGATTGAAACGAAATTGTCATACAAATCCCCCGTCGGATCCGAGAACATTGTATGCCACAGACTTGTCATAAGCAGCTGAGGCGGGTCTTGACTGGAACTTGGAGAATAACCAGCATGCGAGACATTTCGTCTGTCTGTTCATCGAACAACACGAGATCACCTCGCTGCGAACAGCCTCGGCTTCTGTATCCTCGGAAATGACCTCGTCGTTACGCTTGATCCACAAGCCCATTGCATGTTGACGCGCGAACAATAATGCCCGCGGTGGATGCTGTTGCTGGTTTGGATGGCTGACGGGCGTTTGCGTGCGGGGTGAGTGCCCGCCAATGAAATCCGAATTGGATATGGCAGGACGAGACAGCGCTCATGATCGCGATGACGTTGAAGGACAAACCAACAAAGACTGGCATTCAAAAGCCAGGGCGTGGGACCAGGGGTACGAGGAGATATGGTGGGACGCTGGGCGCGTTAGGTCCAGGGATGGGTCATGCAGCGGCGGCGGACAAGGCAATCCAGAAAGCCAGCGGTGTTGGTCGCGCAACGCAGGCGGCGTAGATGTGTGCAGAACCGTGCAACCGATTGTCGATTGATGTGGACTATGTTTCCATAGCATATCGATTCATAAAAGGATCATTCAACAATATGCAATAATTCGAAACTACATCATAACGCTGCACACAGTATTCGCAATATCATCCCACCAACGTTGTTTGGCCACCAATCATGCAAGTCTCGCTCGACCATACTCACGCCCGCGTCTGTCGCCTCCTCACCCGCCTCGCTCCCTTGACTCCCACCACTGCCACCACCAACCAAGACACCTCCCTCCCACCAACGCCACTCTCGCACCTCTTTCGCCTGCTCCCACTCACGTACCCAGACCCAACACATTTTTCGCTCAACACAGCCATTTCCATTCGCCTCGTTGCAGTCACCGAGCTCGGCCTGCATCCACGCGGAGCGCTCTTGCATGCCGTTCCGTTGCAAGCCCGCATCTTGCTCGGAAAGTTGCATGGGTCGATCATGGAACCATGGCTGCCCCTGTGGACATGGTAGGTGGGATAGCATGGCGTTGGATCGAGAGTCGGGCAAGACCACCTTGGAGTTAACGTGGGATCCAGCCAAGCTTGCAGTGCGATTCCAGTCCATCAACCAGGTGGACGATATCCACCTGTTTGTGCACATTGGGCCGGCTGATGGTGAGGATGTGAGCAAATCGTTCCCGTCGTCCTTGGCCCGTTCCACTTGCCAGGCAAGGTTACAGATGGGCAGGCGTTAGCGATGAATCAGTCGAGGTTTTCCGGCCGTTTGCCCTTTGTGCAAAACCTGCCCGATGGACAAGCAATGTTTGGTCAAGGAAGACTGGGGTCTTGGCATTCCCGGTCCGTTGCATTTCATGATCGCCCTCCTATCCTGCGGCCATTCCAGTGCTGACCTCATTCATCCCTGTGTCGCATGGTGACGTCGGCAGGCAAAGTGTGGGACTCTGCCATCGTTCTCTCGCGCCTCCTACTCGCCCACTTGCTTCTCCCAACCTAATGTCCACCAACCCGCACCCTGTCTCGATCCTCGATCTTTCCTCAGGCACTGGACACCTTGCCTCAATCCTCGCACACCTCGTCCCACCCTCGGCCGCCGATATCCTCTGCACTGACCTGCCCGAAGCCCTGCCACTGCTGCGCGCAAACACCACTTCCAGCACAGGCGCAGCACGCATTCACGTATCTGCACTGCCTTGGGGCGAGACGCTTGAACATCCCGTCGACTTGGCAGTATGTTCGGACGTGTTGTACGAAGCTCACTTTTTCGATGCACTTGCGCTCACGTTGCGCAGGTCGGTCAAGATCGGCGGCAAAGTAGTGATTGGGTACAAGCCCAGGGGACTGTCGGTTGAGGAAGAGGACGGGTTTTGGTTGCGAGAATGGCGGATGGGTTTCGTTTGGTGGAGGTGGTGAGCCAAGGCGGAGGAGGGTGGCGATTTGGCGTGGTGGTGGTTGTGTATGAGCGTGTGTATTAAATATCGAAACAGTATCGGGAGGATGATAAATAAATGTACTTTACACAAGTCGGAGAATATCCTCCATCAGAGCTTCGTCCATGTCGCTCAGTCCATTGCTTGGGACTCGAGGTTGCCCGGCAGGTTGCCCGCAGGTTGCCCAGCTTGAGGGCTCACCAGCATCGTCGAGGCAGGCTTGAGTGGCGAAATCGGGAGGGGGATGGTGTGCGGGTCTGGACTGTCATCCTTGTGTAACGCTGCCGACAAGCTCAGCTGCAAAGGGCCGAAGGTGTATCACCAGTCGCTTGCTGATTGTTCGCTCGCTTGAACTTGTCACGGTCGAATTGCCGCTTTGCTTGTCGCTACATGTACTTGGCACAAAGACGTCAAGTGACTTGGCAGTGACAAATCGATTCGTCGAGTGCGTCGTACCAATTGCAACGGGGTCCCATCCTCTAGCACCAGATCTACTACTGCATCTCCATTTTGATTCACCCTTACAGGCATTCCCGGAGGTAACGTAGGTGGCGATGCGGCTACCCGAGCCTGCCCCACGGCTCCACTTCCCACACTCGCATCCGTCGCTGCGCGTGATCGTGCACGTGCTTCCCCGGTTACTTGATATCCACTGGCTCCACTCGTCCCGATGGCCGCCGCCTGCCTTGGACGCGTCGAGTACGACGCGGAAATGGGCGGCGAGGGCGGACCAGGCGGCGGCAACTTGCGCGTGTCGACAATGTCGTTGAAGGTGGTTCCTGAGTCATCATAGTAGCCCGACGTGTCGGGTTCTCGGTATCCCTTTGGCTTGTTGACGATATCGGAGGCATGTGGTTTGGACCACGGCGTGGAGGACGTGGGTAGGTTCGCCGAGGAGGCTTCCGGTGGGGGCTCGTCTTCAAAGGGAAGCAGAGCGTCGTTGGAAAAGGCTGGATCGTCGAGGATCTCTTTTCGAAGCCTTTGGTACTCGGCGAGCAGGGCAGGATCGACGATACTTGCTGAGGGTGAGGTTGGCGCGCCGCCGCCATAGTATGCGCGGTTGGTCGTTGTAGCGTTAGAGTGCTGGCGCGCTCGGATGGGGGACGATGATGTTGGGTTGTGTGTTTGCAGCGCAGGAGGGCCGTCGGGAAGGGACTGCTGGTTACCCATGGTGTGTTCAGATCATGGGAAAGAGCTTATGAAAGGCCACATCGCTCGTTCATCAAGTATGCATACATGAAGACGGTCTCCTGCTGCAAGAAAATGAAGGTGGTCACAGACTTGAAACCGTTGCGGCCAAATGCCTTGAGTTTCAAGTGCCCGCTCTGTCACATTTGAATGTACACTTGAATCAACCGTTGACCTTATCCGCGATCCAATACACTAATGACATGACTTCAGCCTGAGGTGCGAACAAAACACGGCACGCGGCACAAGAAATGAAAAAGGCGAGTTTGTGTTTGGTATTGGGAGAGAAGAAACATGATTGCAACCGTAGAAGCCAGTTGACAGTTCTTTATAGTCGCTCCCCTTTGCCATCGGTACTCATTCACACTCGTCCGCTTTTTCTTCCTCGCCGCCTTCATCCTCACTGTCACTCTCAAAACATTTTGATCCTGTGGGCCGATCAAGAGCTTCTTTGCTGAGCGTCTTCAGCCCGGTCTGCGGCACCCCGTGCACGACCTCTGGCGCGTGCAGCTCCTGCGACCGATGGTGCAAAGGCTTGTTCTTGAGCTTGCGGTACTCCTCAAGCGCCTTGTCCGGTGTGGCTTTTGGACCCGACGAACTGGACGATGACAGAAGCGACGACAGCGACAAGCTCACAATTGACCGCTTGGATTTGGTTTTCGCTTGAAGCGGCGACGGGTCGGGCAAATCCTCTTCAGCGGGATTGGGAGGTGGCCCAGTGGAAATGTTGGCGACGGGAATGCCCGAGGGCTTCACAGGAAGGTCCGGTTCATGGGGAGTCTCGATGAGCTTCTCGCGCAGCTTACGGGCCTCAGAGACGAGCGTGGGGTCAGGCTTGGAAATGTCCTTGGAACTCTTGGGTTTCACGAAATCGCCAAATGGAAGATGATTGTGGACGTGGGCTTTCGGGGGAGTCGGCTTAGGCTGGGCAATCGAGTCAGCGCTGGTGAAGGGAAAGTGATTGTGGACGTATTGGCTCGAAGCTTTCTGCTGACTGTCAACGGCGGATTGTGCACCAAATGGGAAGTGGCTATGGACGTGGGTCGTCGATGCACGTCGAGCAGCCTCGGCAGATTGATTCGGTGCAGGTGACATATTGACAAGGTTTTACGGCTCGGAAAGACTCAAAATTGAGATGGTATGAAGCTACTTGGAATATTGCACGAAGTTTCTTCAATATCTGAGAACATTTGGCCGTGGCACCGTAGCGCTCATGCCCAGGCGTTGATCGACGCGAGAGATCCTTTGGGTGCAAACAGACATGACTGAAGTACGTATGATGGATTCCATGTATGAAAATACGAAACGATATAGGAAAAGGATCAAAGCATGTCTAACAGCAAAAGAAAGAGGGAACACATGTTATCAATGATGGCTTGTCTTCTTTTTTCGACCCACACGCTCCTTGCGCCCAACCAAGTGCCCTCAAGGCGCCAAGCGTCCAGGCTTGTCGGCGAGCAGCATCTTGCGCTCCACCTCCTTGCAGTACTTGTCGGGCACGCCCAGGGATCGCAGCTCATTCAGCTTGCGACTGCGAATCCCATCAATCTTTGCGCGCTGGTTCCTCCGCTCCGACTCGAGACGAATACCCTCCATGAAGAACTCCTCCCTCTCCTTTTTCTTCTCCGCCTCACGCTGCGCAATCTGCCTCTGGACCTCGAGTGAGTATTTGCGGTTTTGCTCAATCTTCATTTGCTCCTCGCGCTTAATCCTGGCTTCCGTTTCGGCCAGTTGCTTGACGTTCTCCAAAAACTCTTGCCTCAAATGCGACGCCTCAACCGCAATCGCGGCCTCACGCGCCTCTTGCTGGCGTGCCCGTTCCGCCCGGAGTGCCGCCTCTTCCCTGGCCTTCTTTTCGGCCGTCTCGAGTTCCTTGCGTCGCCATTCACGCTCGTACGCCTCGGTGGCACGCTTGGCACGCAGCGCATCCTGCTCGGCTTGCTTGTCGGTCGCGCGCTGCTGCGCCGCACGCAGCCGGCTCAGTTCCTTTTCGCGCTCGGCTTTGCGCGCTTGCGCCTCGCGGTCCTTTTCCATTTCCTTCTTCTCCTTGGCAATCAAGTACTGTAAGAGTCTTCTATCCTCCTCCTGATCCGCCGACTTTTGTTGCTTCTTCTTGTTGATTGCCTCGGTATTGGCCTTGACCACTTGGTGCATGAGCTCACGTTGTGCCTTGAGCTTGTTGAGCTTCTCGGCCTTATCCTCTGCGGCTTGCTTGGCGATCGTGGCCAAGGTTGCCTTTGTCTCTTGGTCACGGCGTTCAGCTTCGAGCAGAGCGGCTTCGTGGCGCTCAGAGATTTGTTTTTGGATGACTTGCGCGCCGCGGCGCATTTCAGCGAGCCGAGCTTGATGACGCTGCTCCATGCGACGGAGGTCGGCTTGGCGTTCGGCTTCCATCATGGCGTCGAGCCGTTGCTCTTCTGCCTTGCGCTCGTGATGAATCATGATCTATGCCGAGGGGAATAAAAAGACAGTCAGTTGTGACATCTACGCAAAGCACGCAGTCATCGCTAAGCCTCGACATACCTTTTCGTCCACCTGCGCGTCGCGAATGGCGACGCACTTGGCATACAAAATGAGCTCATTCATGCGCTTGATGTCGTCCTCTTCCTCATCCATTTGCAACTGGGCCTTGGCAAGCAAGTAGTTGGCCTTTTCTTTAGCTTCGCGCTCAACGTCCGACAATTGCAAATGACCCGTCCGGCGCTTTTCAAACTCTTCCATGCGCAGACGGCGCTCGCGAGCAGCTTCGGCTTGCAAGACGCGCTCGTGTGTTTGGGCCATAGAGCGGGCCAACTCTTGGTCTTTTGTGATGACGACGGCGGCATTCTGTTTTGGTGATGCGCAGCATGTCGTGGGGGTCAGAACCGCAAGCACCTGATGAGATTCATACGATGGCGAAGAGGCATGCCTTGATACGATTCACATCTTCTGGGCGCAAGACGACGGCGGTAGCGTTGCGTTTCTTTCCGTGTGGGTGCAATACCCGGATGTTGTCGCGAGTGATGACTGTGATGTTCTCCTGCCCAGTGATCCTGTATGCATTAGTTACAGCCGATTGCCTCTGTTGTCAACATGCTGGGGTACAGGCATACCGAGCTTGGGTGCGCCGGAGTAGATTTGGACCGCATGGCTGCAACCGACATGGTTTGGCAAAAGTGGCTTCCAATTAACTTATTGATGACTCTGCTTCAAAGCCTGGCGATGTGAGGGGTTGCACAGCCGTGCGATGAGGGGCGTCGGGTTGGTGATTGAGCGAGCGATTCGAGTGGATTGCAGCCAGTTTTTTTTCGCTTTATTTCATGGAATCCAGTTTCATTCCGCAGACGATTACCTCGCAAGAGTTGTTTCTGGTGGAGTTGATGCGAACAGTCCATGCCTTCAACACTTCAATACGGACGCGTCAAGCGCGATGGTGCGATGGGCACGTGGCGCAGAGAGGAAATGTTTGTGAAGAAAAAACCAAGACATGGAATGTATAGCACGTATGCAGACCTCATGTTCCATGCCTGATACCCCGCGCAATTGCTCTTCGGCACTGTTTTAGCGTCATCGACCAAGGTGGCCATTCACGAATCATTTGCAGCCCCGTTTTGCTCGGAGCCCCGTTCAAGTTGGCCGATCCCGCCTCCTCTTCAACATCAATTCAAGTCCAGACAATTGGCGTCATCGTCTCCATCATGTCCTCTGCTCAGGCCCCGCCTACAGGTTCAAGCTCCCTTGAGCAGAGTCAATGCGGTCACACAAACCCGCCCGTTCGCCGCCTGTCACGGTCCATCACAGAGCTAAACATGCACGCAATAGATACCGCTCTGGCCACATCCGCCCCAGATGTGCACACTGCCAGTAGCCATGGATCCGGATCGGCAGTTCCGCCCCCGTCGCTGAACAACGCCAAGTCTACCTCCACGCTCGCAAAACCGTGGTTCAGCTCACTGTCCCAGTCACCCGAGCGCGATGCTTCTGCCTCCAGCGACAATTCGCCATCCGCCACGGCGTACATGCCGAAACATCCGCTCCGCTCGTCAAACTCGGCACTGCATCTCTCACCGAGACCAAAGTCCACAACAAGCGCTGGCCCGTCTCCCTCACCATCGATTTCATCTGCATTGACACGCGCAATGTCAACCACAGGCAACCGGAGCCGTGGCGACTCGCTCATTGGTGGCGGAGGCGGCGGCGCCGGACCTCGCGTGCCGTCGTCTTCATCGCTGCTCAACATGAGCGAACTTGCGCATCAAGATTTGGCGGATGCGAGCAACGGCTTTGGCTCGTCAACTTTGTCGTCTACAACATCACATGTGCCACTCAATCCATCCGATCGGAAACGGGTGGGCGCGTGGATGACGTGCTTCTGCGTAGTTGGCTTTGATTTGGAAAAGGGCCAAGCACTCGAGCATGTCTATCCACCGGTCGAGTTTTCAGAGGCCGAACAGAGGACCATGTGCGTTCCTTCCTCGTCACCCATGACTGGTGAGAAGGCCCTGACTGACCCCCCAAGCGCCTTTGTTGATGGATTTGTAGCCGATTCAATGCATTTCCTGACTCCAACTCGTTCTTGCATGGCGACATCACCTTCTCTTTCACCATTCGACGGCCACCAGGATCGTCACCCATCTCATACGCCAACCCAACCCAGGTCGGGCCCTCTTCTCCACCTGACGAACCTCCACCCTCATCCTTTCGCCCGCGCACGGCCTCGCTATCTGTTCCCATCCCAACCATGGACGACGAGTATCTTTACGCCTCGGTATTCTTTCGCCAACAGCCCGACCCAAAGATTCGCCGCGGATATTATCAGAAATCCGTGGTGCTCATCTCACCACTTCCTCTCCCCGGACTCTGGGATCGCGTTACCCGCCTTGTCGGACCCGTGTTGTTTGATCTGGGCCTGCCCGCGCTCGAGGCAGCGGTTAACAATATCGCAAAGTGGCCGTCGCCGTCGCCGGGCATGCACGACCTGCCTCTCCTTGGATCTGTCATGCAAGTGCATATCCCGGCCCTCCCGCCAACACCGGCAACTGTGCAATTACTCCCACTCTCAGCAAAGACGCTCGGTCCGCTTCAGGTACTGGCCATGACGCTGCCCACCGCCTTGTATCCGACGTTTCGCGACACGTTGGATCATCTGTGGACGCTGTGGGAGCTCGTCTTGGCCAATGAACCGATTGCCGTCATCTCGAGCTGTCCAAGCGTGACGAGCCGGGCGGTCGAGGCGTTGGCGGCACTTGTACGGCCCGTGCCCGTGGAAAGAACTTATCGGCCGTATTTAACCATTCAAGACCCTGATTTCCGGTACTTTACCAAGAACCATGTACGCGTGCCCTGATGGTCGCAATGATTGGCCATTTCACACACGTCGACTCACACGCATTGAATCATACTTGGTAAACCACAGCCTCCACCACGCACTATCCTTGGTGTCACCAACCCACACTTTCACTCTGCCCTCGACCGATGGCCGCACGTGTTGCAGATTGGCCCGCCACGCAACCCGCTCGGCAAAACCAAAGCTCCCTCAGCCGCCCTAACGTCGCTCGACATTGCCCAGGGACTCACCACGAAGCACAAGCGCGTTGTTTCCCGCGACGTCAAACTGCTCGCGCAACTTGCCCAGCTGACGCTCGAGGGCGCCGCCGACGTTGTGCTCGACAATCTGTTGCGGCGGCACTTTGCCGACCTCACAGACATGTTTCTGGCGCCCATCGCAAAGTACGTGGCAACGCTGTGGCCCGCAAGCCTGGCGCTCAGCTCGCCGTACCCGATTCAGCCCGCCACGTTTCGCGCAGATGCGTTTCTGGCAACGTTAGCGCCGACTTCAAGCAATCCGCTGGCTCCGCCGCCGCCCGCACCGTTTCCAGTCAGGTCGACGGCAACGCGATGGTTGCCGTCGGGTAGCGACGACTGGATCGACCTGTATCGCAATTTCTTACGGACGCCGCAATTTGCGGCATGGCTCGAGCACCGGCTGGCCGTGGATGCGCAGCGGTGGGCCGAGCAGTACATGGCGCTCGTGTGTGCGACGGATTTGACGCGGTGGTGGGCGGGCGTGTGTGGTGGCCCACGGGCAGGGGGAACAAGGGCGGCCGGCGCAGTGCGGTTGCGGATGTCGAGGGAAAAGTGTTGCGCACAAGGATCGCGTACTTGTTGGGCGAGGAGAATGAGTGGCGACCCAGCCCGACGCAAGCGGTGCGGTTGCAGGCACAGCTGGAGGCCTTGATTGACTTGATTAGCAAGTCTTCCTGATGGTGATTCGATTAGAGTGGATATAAATACGTAATCGGTGTTCAAACTACACTATATATTCCTACAAACTGCAATACCCTTCTTTGGTTTTTCAGCACTGAATGTACCGCTCGCCCCACTCCCAGCCGACAAAGGCATCCCTGCGATTCAACAGCTCGAGCGCCACACCTAAATTGGTTTCCTTGTTAACCACCGCGTGGACCAATCAAATGGCACGTAAATCAAATCCCCGGCCCGTTGCGTGCACGTCAAGACATTGTCCGGATGCATGCGTGCCTCTGCCTCGCTCGTGGGCCTTTCACCCGCGCGCACGCGCCGCATCCACTCGTGTACGGGGACGCGCGAGTAGGGTGCATCGAGCGGCGGCGCCACATACCACACCTTTGTGCCAAAGAGATTGACGTTACGGCATCGGCGTGGATGTGAAAGGGCGCGCCTGATCCGGGGGCACCCACAAAGTAGTGGATCGAGGCGTTGCCCGTGCCGGCAAAGCTCGGCGGGCAGATGAGCCGGCCGCCGTCGTGTGCCAGGCGCGGAAAGTGGGTCAGGGCCAGGTGTTCAAGGACGGGGAGCAGTGACAGCGTCAGGTCAGAATGCTTTTGGAACACGTATTGTGGAGGACGGTCCGAGTGGGCGGCGTTCTTGACGTGCTTGGTGTAGAAATCGGCGAGCGTGGTGACACCCGTTTCCAGACCAAAGTAGTCGGCGTACGGAACCGTGCCGAACCGGACTTGTGCGTGGCCGTGCTTGGCAATGAGTTGGTCGAGGTCACGGTACTCGGCCCACACGTCCGGTGCAAACGTGGGCATAAAGTTGCGCAGGATCACAGGCTCGCCCTCGAGAATGAGCCGGCCAAAGTTTTGCTCGACATCCTCCGGATTGCTCGCGTCAACCGTCGGGAACGTACAGTCGCCCGGGTTCTTTGCCCACTTGCGCGAGTTGCGGACAAAGTGGGTCAAACTCAAGTTGCCGGCGCGCGGCCAGCCTCGTCAAGCACCGAGTCGCTTGCCCCGAGATTGCGGAGCAGTTGCGCAGCTTGCGCGTCCCTTGCGCCAAGGCAATATGCAACGGAGTGAGTCCAAAGATGGGGTCGCGATACGTTGCAGCCGTAGCATCGAGTCGCGGCGTGCACAATTGGACAAGCGATGGGTAGCGCATGGCATTCAAGTGCTCGCGGACGGGCGCACGAGTGTGGATTCGATGCCGCCGCGCTGCGTCAGGTGCCAGAGGGGCGCGGGCAATGATCGAGGTCGCCTGCAAGCAGGGCCTTCATGAGCGGCGAGTGTGTGAGATGGGTACGGGCGTGGTGGACTTTGAAAAGTCCATTTGGCTTCTTGTGAGCATGTCGAGGAGAGCGTGATCGGGCAAGGCATCGCTGTCGACGTGCGTGCTGCGAGTGATGGAAAATGCGACTTGACAAGCTGCGAGAATGGATTGTGTGCTGCATCGGCCACGGCGCGATGGAATTCCTCGAGAATGAGATCGATAGAAGAGTACTGGCGCCACGAAGGCCCAAACGAGTAGGCGACACCGGCTGCCACGGCGGCCAGGACAGCAAGAAGGTCAGCGTGTTGTTACTGCGTCGCTTGGTTGCGGAGGACGTTGTGCGCGCAGACGCCGGCGCGTGATGATGACTTTGGGCCCACCTTCGGCGGCGGCGAGGTTGCCGCGGTCGGCCTGGTCATACATGTATTCGAATTCATGTTTATGTTGATGGTGATTGCCTCGTGTACATGAGTTCTTGTTCTGTTCCATTTATGGGAGACACGCGGCCCAGTCGGGGGAGACAGACTGCCAATGGCGATGGGCCGGGTGGCCGACGCTATACTTATATGCATGCGCTAGCGACAGAGCGGCAGCACTCATCGCGATCGCACGGTACGGTACGGTATGGAGATGGAGATGGTACCGCCACCAAATGCCAAGCCCCCATCAGATTTGAGAGGGTTACCCTGATCCGGATTTGGATCATCCAACAATGGGAACATGTTGTCAACCTCGTAAACCTTGTGGTGTTGTCGTGACATGACGGTGAGGCGCAGATGGAAGGGACGACCTGAGCGGATGGATCATGGCAGCGCCCGTGCTGATCTCACGTGATGCAAGTGCATGGCGACTGTCAACGCCAACATGCACATGGTTGCGAAAGAGCACAGGATGACTTGACGCCAAATGACAGACTCCATGAATGATTACCCAACGTTTAAATTGACCATGTCACGCCCAATCTCGCTCCTCGTCACCAGCCCGACCGCCGTCCACCTTGTCGCCGTGTCTGGCCCGACTTTTGCCGTGTACGACGCCCAAGCGCGCACCGTGCTCGCCTCGGCCGACGTATTTGCCGCGCACGCGCACAAGCTTCCGATCCGATCCGCATGCTTCTCGCCCAACGGCCAGTACCTCGTCACCACGGGCGAGGACAAGTTGGTCAAGGTATGGAGCACGAGCAACTGGGGCGAGCTCGTCAACGAGCGCGTGGTGGACAAGCGGTTGGTCGAGGTGTGCGTGACGGCCGATTGCGAAACGCTCGTGTGTGCGGACAAGCATGGTGATGTTTGGACGTATGATTCACATGCCTCTTTTTTCTTGAGATGCCCTCTGCTACCTGACGATGGATTGTATTGACACTCTGGTCGCTCGATCACCAGCTTCCCGTTCCTCCCATCTACCCCGCCCTCCACGGTCCCCTCAGCCGATGGCACCATCATTGTGGGTCACGTGTCCATGGTGACTGCCGCCAAACTCCTTGCCAACGACACTTGCATTGCCTCAGCCGATCGCGACGAAAAGATTCGCATCTCACAGTTCCCCAAAGGATACAACATTGAGGCTTTCCTCTTGGGCCACAAGCAATTTGTCGCTCACGTGCTGCCCGTGGGTGAATCGCATTTGGTTTCCGCGGGTGGTGACGACTTTGTGCCACTGTGGAACTGGAAGGAGGGCAAGATGGTGGCCAAGGCAGACTTGGTCGAGAAGAGTGCCGGGGATGCCGAGGAAGAGAGTAGCATTGCGGTCCGGTCTGTGGCCGTCTTTGGCGAGTCCAAGGCCGCCCTGGTGGTTGAAGGGACCAAGGAGGTGGTGTTGCTGGACATTGACACGTCTGCCGACTCTATTTCAGTTGCGCAACGTGTGTCTGTGCCCGAGGACATCGGATCTGCCTTGTCGGTCGCGTACGACACCGAGGGCAACCTGTGGGTTGGCGGCATGACTGGGTTGGCATGCCTTGTTGCCGATGCAGTGGAGGTGGTGGATCTTGCATCGTACGGTGAGCAAGTGCCCGTACCCGAGGAGAAGATTTGTACCTGTACGAGAGCTTGCGCAAGAATCTGGATGTGTATGCCGACGAGGGTGGGGATCATGACGACGCACCAAAGAAGAAGAGGTCCAAGAAGGACTACGTGGATTCTGTTTGAGTGGGCTATTGGGGATGATTCCATTGGCCCCATGATTTTTGCGAATACAATCTTGATACATGTAAATGATCTATCACAACTACGGAAACCCGGATGGGGGTCATGGTGAGAGACAAAAGAAAACTCAAAAATCATCCCCAACTCAACGAAGACACTTTTGAACGTTGAATGTCGCGAGCCATGAGCAAATCCACATCAGCATGTCGCTCATCCGATCTGGGCTGGCTGCTCAGGCGGTGATAAATATGTACTGAATGCTTGCCATGAACCAGTACTAATCCATGCATGCCGCCAAACGCAATGCCGTCTACCGCCATGCTGAACGACACGTCCCTCACCACTTTTCTGCAATCCGTCGGCAAAGAAAAGTCATGCGATACGAGTGCGTCGCCACCTTCCACAATGATCCCCATGGCCAACGCCTTTGGTGCTCTTGATTGGCCCTGACGCTTGCCTACGAACCAATCGTCACATTGCTACACAGGCGACCATGCCGCTGTCGACGACGTGCTCTCAGAGACGGTACAGCGAGCCGACCTGCCAGACACGATCGCCGGACAGGCTGCACAGTTGATTGCGGATGCATGCCGAGACGGTTCGCTGCTCTTCATCACTGTCACAACCTTGATTTCAGTGTCTGAGCCGTTTTTGCTTCACTTGCTCTCCATCGCAGCTGATCGCCGGGCCACGTACAAGCCCGAGATTGTGACTGCCCTGGCCAAAGTGTACCTTCGCTCAACGCTTGCTGTCGCAGACAAGCACCAGGTTCAGCGCGCCTTGGCAAACTTGGTCGGAGATAATGGTTCGTACAAACATCCTCGACACATGGCTAGAAAGAGTGTGTGTACCGGTGCTCACGTAGATGCATTCAGAGAGCCTTCGCGAGGTGCTCCTCACACAAGAGGGCGTGATCAAGGGTGTCGTGAGCGACGTCAAGGCGGGCAAGGCCGAACTCTTGGCATCTGCGCTGGGATTGCTGGTCAACTTTTCACTTGACTTCGACAAGGGCCGGTCCTTGCTCGTAAAATTGGATGTCGTCCCCACAATGCTGCACATGGTCGTTGGCAAGTCGCAGCACACGCAGTATTGTCTTCACTTGTTGTCGGTGCTCGTGCAGAATGGTGCGCGCTTCAAAGTGTTCACATCGTTGCCTTCCATTTCTCACACTCGGCCGTTTTTTCTAGAGCGTGGTCGCGATGACCTCGTGTCCCATCGTGGCATCGATCATCTAATTGACCTTTTGCCCAGTACCGCCGCCATTGACGACGAGAACACGGAAATCATTGTTGAGATTCTCGAGCACGCGTCCACCGACAATCGTACGAACGCGAAATCGCCATGCTTGCCTTACCCCCCTCACACGGCATGCTGACGCCATCATTCCGCAGCCATTGTCCAGAAACGCCTGCACGCACGCAAACTCCATCTCTTCTTGCTCTCGTACATGGAAGATCTGGTAAACGACTCGATCAACAACGACGAGGACCACTCGCTCGCCGTCGACAGCGCTTTACGCATTGTTATCAACGTGACACACGACAATGACATTGTGGAGCAGCTGATCCAGGACAAGGCCACGCTCAAGAAGCTATGCGGATGGCTCACGCATTCGGACGACGTGTTGGACGGCAAGGGCGCGGACTTGGTTGTGTGCGCGGCATTGTGTTTGGGCAACTTGTCACGGTCTGGTACGACCGGCTTTTCCCTGTGCGACGTCGACTCGTTACGGATCGGCTTTTCTTATCTATTTCGTCCATGCCCAGACAAGAACTCGGCCTACTTGGTCAAAGACTTCCCGTTCACCCGGCTGCTCATGCATATTCTCACGTGTGCCACAATGCCAAGATCCATCTGGCCACGCTGTCTGCCCTGCGCCACTTTTCCATGCCCGCCGAGAACAAGGTGGTTCTCGGCCAGTTGGGCATCACCGAGGTGGTCATGCCTTACATGCTTAGCCCTGTTGCCGATGTGGCCCTGACGGCCGTTGTGATTCACCGCTTGTTGAGTGGCGATGGTACGTGCTCCTGCCCTATGTTATTCCATCGCCTCAATTCCTAACTGGTTGTTGGCCAACAACAGCTCGGAGCATGCGTACAATGACCATGACCACATCTGCCACTCGCCCGAAATCCTCGCTTCAAGTCGCCCTTGACGCCTACGCCAAACACGCCGATCAAGTTGCCATCAAGTGCGAGATTGGCCGGCTCGTCGGCGCACTCATCAAGTCGGCCGTCACGCACAATGCCCCGACTGCCTTGCCAAAATCCAGGCGCAGGCCCTTGATCCCACTGTGGAACTTGCTCACGTTGCCGTATGTGGCAGTGTACAACGAGGCCGTGCTGGCTTTGGCGCTCGTGTTGACCAAAGGCGAAAATGCAAGGATATCAAGATTCCCGAGACGTTTGCAAAGGATGCAGAAAAGCTCTTTGGAAGTCATACGCAGGTCGAGTTTCGCGCGAATGCAGCGCAGTTGCTTTTGGTTGTGCAATCGCTGCATCCAGGTTCGTTGTGAAAACTGTAGCGTTGGCATCGTTCGCGCCGTTGTTGCTGACTGGTGCCATTTATTCTGTTGTTTCCTGGTGTAGAGTACAAGGGCAAGTTTGGTGAGGCTCGGTCCGTTGGACTCAAAGCGATCGAGTCGGGTGATGCTTCGGACGTCGCCTGAGGTGGTTGAAAACCTGCGCAAGTTGTTGAGTGAGGTGTTGTGATCTGTGCACTCTTGGCCCGTTTGATTTGTGCTCCGTCATTACCTCTGTCCTTGTGTCCTGTGTAGTAGTACCCAAATCTGTTTGCCATTGTCTTCACTTGACCAAGAATCTGTTATGTCCATGTGTGTCCATGCTGCACATCATTTCGCGAGCCAAGAAATGCTTGGGGCGATGTCAATGATTTGTTTTTCTGAAAGCGCAGGAAAACAGAATGAACAGCAAGCTTCAATGTCGCGTCGAATCAAACTCGAACGCCAACTCCCCGGCTCGCCACCACCCCGGCATTCCCTCCGCCCTTGACCTTTCTGGCGTTTTTCCTCAAGGCCGCATAGTATGCAAAGCTCGCTGGATCCTCGCCCTTGATTCTTTGCTGCTGCAAGTAATCCATGTGCTCTGCCGGATCCAAGGTGTCAAGATCCACCATGGGCACAATCGGCATGCCGCCAGCAACTCCAGCCGAACCAACTTTACGGCCGACCGAAGCTACAGAAACGCTTGCTGCGACCGCCACATCTGGCCCGCCAAAGACATTGTCGAACCAAGCGTCAAATTCGCGCACCAGCCGCTCACGGCAGGTATCCACGACGCGCGCAGCGTACTCGAGCTCGGAACGAACACCCTGGACTTGGTCGGTGGTTGCTTTGAGCTCGGCCTTGAGGCTGCGTACTTGTTCGATTTTGGCGCGCGTCTCGTCTGAAAGCGGGATGGTGACGAGTTGCGGGTCGTGCGCCGTGTCAGATTGGAGCGCACGGTCGCGGTCTTGTGCAATCGAGTGTTTGAGGGTGTCAATGCGAGATTTCAGGTCGGTTTGCCTGGTCATGAGGTCGTTGTACTTTTTCTTCTTATCGCGGAGAACAGCTACAAGTTTTCGCGAGGGTGGTCAGTAAGTCGATCGAAACGAGAGGGGCACTGCGGGGTGCGCACATTTGTTGTCAACCAGGGCCGTCGCAAGTTCCTTACCAGCACCTTTCTTGTACATTTCAAACGCGTCGTTGCGACTTGGCCTGACCCCGCCCTTGCTCGGAATAGGTGGTAGAGGCGACAATCCGCCCAATGAGCCTGTGACTGCATTCCCACCGCCAAAGTCTGCTCCGTTACCGCGAGTTCCGGCAGCGCCACCGAGACGAGATGAATCATCTGTGCTTGAAGCGGCAGCCCCGCCAGGGCCACCTGAATCCTTTGCATCGTCACCGGCGCCATCCCCATTTCCACCGCCTGCCCCGACACGGCATTGGCATTGCTGCTGTTGGCATTGACAATGTTGATGGTTGACGGCGACACAAGCGATGTGTTGCCCAACGCCGAGGCAACCGACGGCTGCCTCTGGTTCAACCCAGATGCACCTCCTCCACCTGCTCCTGTTGCGGGCTTGCCACTCGCATTCCCACCCTTTTTGTTGCCCATCACTTTTTTCTTACCCGCACCTCCCGCAGATGGCGCGACCCAACACTGAACCCAGTCCCCTCTGTATCCCCAACGCCGTCTTCCTCTTCGCCGATTGCGCCATGGATATCACCACCGCGATCCGTGGCCGCGGTTGCAGGCGCATTCATATAGCCGCCGCGGCTCAATGGCCCGCCACCCGAGTCGCTGGCGGCCGTCGTGGGCCCTCCGCGATCGGCCAGGTCTTGCTGGGCCTTGTGGTACAAGCCCTTGAATGCGTTCATGATTTCTTGACTTGGCGCAAAGTCACAATTTCGATTTCGTCGTCGTTGCCATCGAGCCAGGCTTTGAGGCGCTTGGCAAGTTCGGATTTTTGCGAATCGGTGAAGGGTTCGTACTACATATGGTACTTGCAGAGTGGATTAGCAAAACGTGTTTGGATTTTAGTAACCAAGACATACTTGGACATGACTTCGACCAATCAGTGTATCGTGCATGGCCAGCTCTTGACGGAGCTCTCTGATTTCGCGCTCTTGCTTCTTGATGACAGTCTGATCGAATGGGAATCACAGTCAGGCGACACTAGATAGAACAATGAGGATTGACGCAAGGGGATGGGACGCACCAATGGGTCATACTGGACGTTGACGACAGGGTCGTTTGTGACACACATCATGCGTGTGGCAAACCGCAACGTCGAAATGGTTTCCTCCAAATGAGCTGCCTCGCCCCAAATGTTGGCAATCATGAGCGTGTTACAGTTTCCACCTGCAATTTCGAATCAATACAAAATGTTCTCAGCGAGGATTTTGCAACGGTCAGGGGGGCAGTAAGAACGAACCAAGCGAATCGCGAAGCACATTGGTCAACGACTTTGCCGAAACGGAACATGATCCCGCTTCTTGTCCGCCAAGGCAATAATGACTTGTTCCAAAAATGTCAACGACTTGTTGATAAACATGGCTTCTTTGAGCGTTCTTCCGGTCGAGTTTGTCTTTGCCAATCGCTCACTGCCCGCTAAATCCACCAAGTTGAGCTTTGAAAAGATGACATCGTCCGAACTGTCGACCCTTGACTTGCTCTCAACGTGAATAGAAAAAATGCAATGCGACCGCGAACTCGTCCGATTCAGGGCATGGTCACCGATGGACCTGTTTGTTTCGCCCTCAAACAGCAGGTTGAGGGCATCCTCTTCGCTGGTCGCCACGTGTTGAGAGAGGCCCTTGACGGTGCACCCATTCTTGTCTTCAATCACGTTCATGTCCACAGCTTGTGCGCCCGGAATAAGGAGATCGACCATTTGCTCGTTGTAGATTTCAAGGTACGAGATTCGGATCGTGTATGCATACTGTGGACGGTCATGGACCTCGCGGAACACTTGCGAAATGGCGCGCGGGATGATACCGCGGTGGTGGTACGACTCCCCGCCAGTCATTGTAAATGTCTTTCCCGCGCCAGTTTGGCCATAGCAGAGCAGTGTGCCGTTGTATCCGTCCATGACGGAGCGCACAATGGGTGTGCACACTCATCAAAGACGGCATCTTGCGACACATAGTGCAGGACCTTGTCGAGCTTGAATGACCACAGCTGGTTGTGGTTGTTGACAAAGCCGCCGTCGTCTGGCCGGGTAGCTTGACATTGATGATGTTTTTGTCTTGGTTGATTTCTATTGCATGGGACGCAAACTGGGTGGTGGGTCGCGTGCGAACAACGACTTTGACATGCTTGTTGTTGCTCATTTTGAATGCAATGAGTTATTCTAAGTCCATCTGCGGGTTGGTCATTGCGCAATCTATTGAGGAGTGTGTCGCTGTCTTTGTTTCCTCGCTGTATGGAAGCTCTTTTGGTGAGCGGAAATGTTGGTGGGTGGGAAATGCGAACACTGATTGACGCGCTAGGAATCGGCGGCCTACTGCAGATCCATTTGTGCAACTGAGCAAAGAATGGTCCGTTATACGATCGCGAGTGGATTAAACGCAGTCTATGGACCGCCCGGCAAATGTCATCAAGCTGATACTCACAGCATTCAACACAAAATTACCTCTACTACTACTTCGTAAGGTTCATTCGTTGCCTGACCCAAGCCGTCCTCATCCCTCTCCTGTTCTGCATTCAGTATGTCGGACGAACTCCAACCGGCTCGCAAGTACGGCCGCCGTGCTCATCAGCCAACCCGACGACACCGTGGTTCATGAAAACAGCTACCACAATGCATCTCCCACTCAGTCTGCTCCATCTTCCGCTTCTGCTTCCGCTTCCTCTTCTCAGGAGGACGAGCCCGATGCATCAGACACAGGCACCTCTGCTCCAGCTGAAACCGCCACCTCGTCCCGCCGCGCTCCACGGCGCTCCAGCAATGTATCCTTTGGTTTCGAAGACCCAATGGTGACCGACAATGTCTCTCCGACCGCCACGCCAAAGACGCGCAATCGCACGTTGCCACCGTCGGTAACCAAAGACAAGTCAACTGTTTCCACGTCGAAGAAGGATCTGCGGCGCTTACGGTCGGACCCATTTGCATTCGACGCAGAGGAATCGCCTGCAGACCCGCCTCCCAAGCGCGTCAGAAAGGCAGTTACCATTCCTGAGTCGCTGATATCAGCGTCCCTGCCTCCAGGAGCAACCAAAGTTCCTCGACCGCCTCAGGGCCGCAACACACCCGAAACTTCCATTGAAGAAAGTTCACCTGTCGCACAGCCGTCATCTGCACCACCCGCGCCTGTTGCTCCAAAACCACTCTTACCCCGTCTCTTCAGCTCGAACCCATCTCAACGTCAGACCTTGATGCAATTGCATTTGGCATTGCAGAACCTTTGCCCGCGCACTCGCCATCCTCCGCCGCTCCGTCCGTTCTGACGAGTCGGCCCCCCGGCCCCCAACCTGCCCCTGCTCGGCTGGCCATTCCACGCTCCGAATCCCAGGTGCTGGGCAACTTTTTTGATTCGGACGAGGAGCAAGACGAGATCCATTCGCCTCTTGCGCAAGAACCAATCCTGATCGTCAAGCCGCTCAAGCGCAAGGCATCCATGGACATCGTCTCTGCGCCACCGAACAAGAAGCCCGCGCCGGCGGGGAGCGTCGGATTAGATGCAGATCCTTTTCCCGATGTAGGTTGCTTCATTGTCTGCGTACTCGGCTCAGTATAGACCTATTGACCAATGCTTTGTTTGTTCAGCCATTTGACTCTCAAGGAAGCGCGGGAACGCCTGTTGAAATTCGTACGTTGCACGAAATGCGCGAGGCCGGTGAGAATCGACGGATCACCGAGGAGGCCGAGTTTTTGGCACAAGGTCTGGATGCATCACAGCCATTGACATTGAGGCAGTACTCGTACGGTCTTTCGTTTGTGCCCATACTGTTTAACGCTTGTCCGTGAGCTGACTCTTTTTTTTTTTTTTTTTTTTCGATTAGCGCGTTGGATTTATTGCGAAAACTTTCCAAACCGGCCCAACGCCGCAAGCTCGCATCAAACAATTCGCTCGCATTACTCTTGGGTGCCCTTTCCACCGACTCTGATCCAGTAGTATCTTGCTCCCCGATTACGTACCGTGGCTGACTCAATGCCATGTCACACGAACCTAGATCATCGTGCTCTGTTTTCTCCTTACCGTCCACGCCATTCTTGCCGACCCAGACATTCAGCATGTCGCCGTCGAGTCCCTTGCTATCGACAAACACCTGTTCCAGTCGCACCTCACGGCGACTTTATCCAACACCACTCCCATCTCTGCGCCCATTGCCGCAGATTCGAAGCAAGCGCGCGTCATTCTCTCGGACTTGCACACCCTTGCAGACTCGCTGTCAATCCCGCCTGACATGCTCTCTGCGCGCCTCTTGTGGATTACCAACGTCCACAAGCTCGCTCTCCTCGCACCCGCCACCGTCGCGTGTGCCATGGACACGACCCAAGTCTCGGCGCTGATCCAAAGCACCCTGGCGCACGGCCTCAACGTGACCGATTGGACATCGGGCGCATACCTCGAGCACATTGTGGGCTTGCTCGACCAGCTCTCGTTCGAATCCACGGCGGTGGCCAAGGCATTCTCGCGCGAAAGCGATGGAATTGTCGCGTTGGCGCAATTCGCAGAGCGCGCGCATCAAGTGCTAGCATGCAAAGTGTCGGGCAACAAGAGGCAGCGCGAGTGCACTGTGGTGAGTGGGATACAGATGAGGCAGAGTTGGCGGCGGCCGTGTTGACGACCCTTCGGGTTGTGATTAATGTCACGCATGCCGAGCCCTTGGCGATTGATGCGCTTGTGAAGGCCGACAATGGCGAGGTTGTTGTTGGGCTGGCGGCTGTTGGACTGAGTATGTTGACTGGCCCGCTGAGTGTGGATCCCGTGTGGGTTGCCGTGCACCGGAATGTGACGAGCGGCCAATGTGGGACCGTGCGAGGAGCGGTCACGGGGAGCGCGGGGGGGTATTCGCAGTCGAGCCAGTCACAGCCCATGGGTGCGGACATGGACGCCGTTGCGTCGCTTTCGGACCGGTCCAACCCCAACCTCGTTGCTGTCGGTCTCTTGTTGAACCTGGCAGAAGGTGCACCAGAGATTGTCGGCAAAGTGTTGGCGGAGATGCACGTCGATTCCCTCGTTGGTGTTGTTGAACGCGGACTGGCACCCGAACCCGAGCCCGAAGCGAATGAAACGTCACCCTCTCCTGTGCCATCCATGGCGACGGGCGTGATTTCGTCGTTTGCCGCCGTTGTGCTTGCAACAGCTCTGGTGCATATGGACGCGACGGCAAAGGAAAAGGTTCGGACGCAGTTTGCATGTGCGACATGGGGCACATTGAACAAGGCTCTGGGGAGGTTTATCGAGTATCAGCAGGCCGGAAATGACAATATGGATGCCGGTGCTGGGAGTCAGGAGGCTGCTCGGGAGAACGAGGGGCAGACCAATGGCCACCGGTTGTTGAGCCAAGTGAGCGAGTGGCTGTGAGTGGGTGTAAATAGGGAAAGCCGTTCGTTGTATATGTTTCGATCGTTGTTTTGACAGTCGTCCGTTTTGTCCGTATGGAATGTACCTGTATTCAGTGATCAGTTGCAATTGATTTTACCCTTTGATTCAAACCCAATCTGCGAGCTCCCGATTCAAGAACTCGAAAACAATGAGTGCTGCCCCATTTGTTGGAAAGGATCGAAGTTGGCAAGTGACGAACCTCGGAAAAGCCCCTCGCCCCTTCGGTTGCGTAAATGTGCCTTGCCGTGGAGGCAATTGACCGATACGGGTTGGGCGAAGGTGGAACGAGCGGCTGCGTCATCATGCGGTTTTTGATGACATCTATTTAGGCGGCAGTGGCAAGTGTCAAGAGCATTCACCAAAGACAGGACCCGTGAATGAAAGCGGGGCAACGTACCGGCAGGAAACGACACTGCCCAGAACGCATTTGCGGCCAACCCGCCAGCCAAGAACGGGATCCATGCCTCACCAACATGCCAATGTCTCAACTGCTGCGTAAATACCTCGTAGGATCCCCAGAGAAGCCAGAAATTGGACCTGAAAAGCAACGTCGCGGGCAACTGTGCCCAGAGTCCGAGAATTCCCCACTTGTGAGATCGAATCACTTGCTTAACGCAGTCGACGGGCCCGCGAAAGCGGGTTGTGGCAGCATCGCCATATTGCACTTGAAGCTTGGCTTTGAGAAACTCGACAGGGGTGGCGACAAGCGACACGGTGGCACCGGCGCCAAGGCCGGCAAGGGCGTGTTGGCCAACAGTGAGTGGGGTATTTGGGTCGGATTGTTGCAAGATGCGCAAGTTTGTGAGCGTCCCGAGCTGGACAGAGTCCATCTGTCCCCAGAAGCGAAAATGGCGGTCAGGTCCATCGACAGAATGCAGCAAGCAAAACGGAGCCGAACATACAAGTGCCCAACCAAGAAGCGGTGGCGTTGCACCCTTGTACAGCCCGCGAATGCCTTCCTATTGCGAGCGCAAAGGCAGAACACACAGTAAGAGACCCGTCCTGCAAGAGGCAAACCAGCCAAGGGGAAGGCATGAATTGAAATGTACTCGTGCTATCGTCTTGCGTACGCAGTCAAGCGCGCCGCCGAATCGGCCACTCTTGCCCTCGGTTTGAAGCCTGACTTTAATGGTATCAAACTGCTCGCCAGCAAGGGAGAAAAAGGTATCGATCAGTTGGCGGCGTGCATCGCTGACAATGAGAGGTCACTACATACTGGATGGCCAACAGCCTAGTCGTAGTATTTCGCGACGAGTCGAGTCAGTGCGTAGTCCTCACGGCGGATGGCAGGGATTCGATCCGTGTGCCCGCGCTATATTCAGATTGCCAAAAACACTTACCAGCTTGGTTGCTCCGGTGGCGACACCAACAAGGAATCCGCGAATGGTCATGCCACTGCTTGTGCTCGCGGCCGAGGCAGGCTGGCCGAGGGCATTGCTTGGCGGCAATGCTGGTGGGGCCTCCAGTTGGGCGGTTGTCGAGGTGGCCGTTGATGGCAGCGACGACGAGGCGGCATTCATGGAAGGCACGTGTGGAACAGGTTCATTGAGGTGAAGTAGAGAGAGCTCGCAATATTGTTGGCTGCGTTGAGGTTGAGACCAATGGCGGGTGCAACTTGAAGACAACAGCGACGACACGCGGGCAATGACTCCTTGGTTGACATTGCAGCGGCTTCATGTACCATGTGGAAATGAAACAGCACGATGCAGACGTATGAGTACTGCCGCAGATTCGATTCGCTCCACGCATTTCTCCCACAGAATCAACTGCCTTTGCAATTGCCGGCACCATGTCTCACTTTCTCACCTCATTCGACCGTGCGCCGACCGCGGCACACGCACCATCATCACCACCACCCGCTGAGCCCGCTCATGTTCTGAGTCGGGCATCAACTGCCGTCCATAGATCGTACTCAACTGACAGGATATCCGACGACGACGACGATGGCCACATAGTCGTTCCCGATTCCCCACCACTTCCATCCACCGACTCTCGCCGCCTCTACTACCTGACCGAACTACCTGCCCCGCCACGTCCTCCGTCACCTTTGCCTCCACCTCGATCACCCTCCAGAACCAACAGCAAGGCGAGCTCTGCGTCGCCAACACCACCCGCGGGATTGGATACCGTTGTTGCCGGCAAAGTGACCAAGTCAAAGAGTCGAAGTGGCGCTGGGGGAAAGAAGGACAGTGGCATAGGTAAGCAGGCCAATACGTTGCTCAAGTACTTTTCTTCTTCAAGCATTGCTGCCAGGAGCAAGATGTGTGAGAGCTCTAAGGAAGGCGAGGGTGGGAAATCGCCAGACAATGGAGAGGAATCAGGGGAACAGAGCAGCGAACGAAGTGATTGAGGAGAGGAGGACGTTTTTAAATACATATACATGCGTTGATTGTATTCAAGCTTGGATGTTTGTGTTGAGGTGTACATATTGTGACTTGAGGAAACAAAGATGATCATGGAAGATGCGCAGAATGACCAAGGAAGCCAGTCCGCCGATCCGAGTGCGTCGATCCGCGAACAACGCCGTCTTTATCTAATCAAAAGAAATCACGCGTCCTCTACACGGGCTCGTGATTCAACTCAGCCATGAGGAAATGAGCCCATGCCTTTGTATGATGGTTGGCCGGCCGGCATCTACTCTGTCTTGCCAAC
Organism: Catenaria anguillulae PL171; assembly: GCA_002102555.1. NCBI lineage: Eukaryota > Fungi > Blastocladiomycota > Blastocladiomycetes > Blastocladiales > Catenariaceae > Catenaria > Catenaria anguillulae. The sequence continues at coordinate 120,283 of MCFL01000007.1, read as the reverse complement.
CTCCATAGGTCGACGGCTCCGCAGATGCTGCACCATTTTCTGCACCATAAGTCTGGCAGCGTTGTGCCTCCACATCCTGGCGCACGCGTTCATGGAGCCAGGAATCGCCCAGGGAGGACGTGTTTTCGTGATGTATGGCCTGTGTGTTTGTGTTGGCGTGGTTTCGTTTTCAACTGAAAACTGCCGACCTGACTGCTGACCGAGAACAGTCTTTCTCTCCCGCCAGCTTCCGAACTCGTGATCTTACTGCATTGCTGCAGTCCTGCACGCTGTTGACCATCCTTTGACCGTAAGAATGTATGTACAGGAAACGCCGTCAATGGACCAATGCGGAAGCCGAAAGCTGCCTGCGACCGTGGTCGGGTCGGCCAGGCAGGCGCACCAAGCTGTTCTGTCGCCTGACCACTTCTCCCTTTCGTACACGATGTAAAACTTACGCCATTTGTCCCTTTGTGTGCCTGTCGATCGCTTCCGCTCAGTAGCCGTGCTCACGCCGAGAAGCAGCCACATCTTATAATTATTTATCGGCAAGAGAGTTCACCTGCCTGGCCCGATTCCCAGAGCATTAGCCAAAGCCACAACCACTCAACCAGCGACCATCTGCTATCAGCTTGCGCATTCGTCGCGTCTCTTCGCCACCTTCAACAGCACCGCCTCGACTTCCGTCCGTCGCAACTAGTCACGTAAGTACTTTGAGCCAAATCAACGTCGGCGACACTTTGACGCCCGCGAGCTTGGGCAATACGCCTATCCCTGTCTCCCGCACCGTATGTTCCCGCTTGCGCTGTTGCATTCCGTCATGTCACTCTCCGCCGCACCTCCAGTTGCATCTTTTCTTCTCCCCATTGTTGCGCTTCCATCGTTCGGCTTTCGCCACAAGGCCAGCTGGTTCTTTCTCGCGCATCCAAACAGACTTGTGCGCGTGGGTTGGAGCGCCTCCCACGCCTGTCTGCTTGCTTGCGTGTTGCGCGGAGGCCCTCACTTGTGCTCTTCCGGTTGAAAATGATTACAGCCCTGTCTCAAGCACTCACCAGCTCGCAAACGTCACTTGTATTGACGTGCATGGCGTGACGCATCATGAGTCGGTGCTTGGATACTTGGCTGCTGCACCCATGCTGGGACCCGATTGTCATCAATCATTCATGCGCCGATTGCGTTGCCCAAGTATATACCTGCGCATACCCGCTTGCAGCTACTTGCTAGGCTATTACATGCTGGATCGATTTCAATCATTCTGTTTCCGTTCTCGTTGTTGACGATCCACACACCATTCACATCCACTGCCACTTTATTTATTTTCACTTGCTGACTTCCGAATGGTGATGCATGTCCCTGCCCTTGTTTCTTGTCATTTCTTTCTTTATTAGGTCAAGCATCGCAACTCAAACACACCATCCGACTGATTGATTCCACGACTTGAACGGTTCTTCATTCATAACCGTATCACACCCTCCTCGTCGGCAATCGAACGGGCTGTAGTTCCCGCGTTGACGCCAGGCACGCAGCAATTCCTCGCCCCCTCGCCTTGCTGAACAATTCTCCGTTCTCTATTCTTCTGCAAGACCCTTTGACCTTCGCCATCCCACATAATGCCATCCCCTTTCGCCGTTGAATGGCTTCGCACGATTCGTCGAAAGCACTCTTCTTCTCGGCGTCCGGCGTCCCTCCTCACTCAGCCGCTTCGAGCACAGGCACGGCACTGGCTCTGCCGCTGCTTCAGCCACAAGCCGTCCTCAACCCGATCGCGAGCCTGCCAGCGTCAGCGCCACTGCCGCTGACAAGCTGGACGTTGCGCAGTACACACCATCGTCATCGGCGCACGGATTCGATCCTCACTCCAATGCCAACGGACACTCATCATCTGCATTGTACGCTCTCAACGACCACTTCGCACTGGCGCGGCCCGAGCGCCCACTCAAGGCATTGACTGAGGGTGACCGATCTGCTCGTCCCCCTCACCACGCCCGCCTCGCTGGATGGCAGAGTCCACCGCCTTCGCCCGCAACGACTTCTCTCCCTCCGACGGCTGGCCGCTCCAAATCCGAATCGGCCACTTTTGTCGCGCCTTCAGATACCATTACGACGCAGCGCCACATACATCCGCAAGCCAGCGCGATGATCCGACCCTGTCTGCAGCTTCCTCTTTTCTGGGACATCAGCACCACCAGAACCACTCCAGCTTATACCATCCCCCTGCCCACTTCAGCACCCACATCCTCACCCTCCACCTCCGGGGTCGCGCGCGTTCACCACGTCTCTGTCCTCGCCACCATCCGCCTTATCGGCTTCCTCGTCTGTATCCGGTGCAAGCATCACCTCGTCGCTCGTGCCCACAATTGCCTCGTCCGATGGCCCGCATCGCCATCACCACCACCAGCGGCTGCGCCCGCCACGCAATGCGAGCCCTGCACCTTGGCCCCAAGCGAATATCGCGCCATTTATGCCCCTTTCGGACTCGCCTCTGCCGCGCAGGCAGCATCCGTTCCACCACCAGCGGCTTACGGCGACGCCGCCCAATTCAGCAGATTCCTTGACACCAACGAGTGCTGCGAGTCGAGCGTCGTCAATTGCCCCGCCGTCAGAGTTGCCTGAGAGAGCAGGCAGTGGGGCGTCAATGAGGACCATCAAGTCGGCCATGTCTGCAAGCGGATCGGTCGTTGGTGGGTTCCGGCCGCCCACCGAGGGAGTGTCGGCAGCAAGTGCATTCTTGTATGGCCCTGCACCTGCTCAGGCCAACGGTGGGTTGCGAACGCCGCTCGAATCGATCAACGCGTCCAATGAGTTTTTCCCGGCATGGCCACATCAACTGGTCGACCGTCCACGGCTTGGTATTGTTTCGCCCCTTTTGCACTCTCCTTGGCCTGTGTCAGCTCGACTGACTTGATTTTGGTATTGATTTGTGTTTGTAGAAATGAATCGCCGCGCATCCTCGCCACCTCGTGTTGTCCGCCCAACGTCCGTTGTGATTCCAGGATCCGAAGCCCGTCGGCTTTTCCCGAGCGCTACATCGACTCTGCAATCCACTATTCCCTCACCGCCTCCACCGAATGATTCACACTCGCCATCCCCACCGCTCGGCGTGGGTGCCACCTCCAAGGGCACGCCGCCCACTGTGGCGGAAAAGCTCAGCAAAATGTCGTGGCGCGTCAAGCGGACCTGGGCAGCTTGATTCCATCATCATCTACTCCACCAAAGGATCAACAACAGCCTCCGGCGATTGTCACACAGCAGCAGCCGGCAAGCTCGCCCATCCCACACTCGCACATGGGCCGGCCCGAGCATTTGGGTAGCACGCCGATTGTGGGCAACTTGGGTGATGCGCGTGCCGCAACGTCGTCCCCTCGCTACCATGACCCAATGGACGTTGACTTTTTGCGTCCACCGCAACGCCGATGCGCATCAGCGACCCGTTTGTCGGCCCACAGCACGAGCCAATCGGTCTGGGACTGTTGCCAGACTCGATGGTCATTTCGCCCCCAAGTACAACGTCTGCAGCCGCTACGTCAACATGTGCCATGGACGTGGATGAGCAGGACAATGACACGGAGCGGCACGTGCGCCAGTCGTGGCCGCAGCTCCACCACCCACAGCCGCACATGCACCACGCACACCACTCGGGCCACCCATCGTCGCCGTCGTCGCCTGCCGGAGGCTCCATCTCGTCACTTGCCACTTCGGTCCCCAAACACCAGCCCGACGTGCGGCTGCAGATTGGGTTCAACCCGACACCCGATGCCGCGTCCATCTTGTCCTCTGGATCTGGGGGCAGGAGAAGGCAGGGGCATTCACGAACGGGGTCCAATGCGAGTGCACGGAGTTTACTGGTGGTTCCGCCGTCGCGCGACGAGGATAGCCATTCGACGCTGGGTCCGCTGCCTGATTTCGGAACACCCTCGTCGACGTCGTCATTGGCATCGCCGGCCACGGGGACGCCCACGGTGGCTGTCTCGAATGTGGTTGTACCATGGACGGCGAGAACTGTGAGCAACACGCTCGGGTTGGCGATTGCGACAGACGGACTGGCGCAGGAAGCAGGGTTGTCGAGTGCACCCGTGTCGTCGGGCGCGCCAAGTTCGATCCAGTCGCCTGTGTCTGCGAGTGGGCAGCCTGCGACGAGTCAGCAAGGGTCGATTCGGGCTAGACGACTGTCAAAGTCGCTGCTTACTGCGCCCTTGCTTGCTCAAAAGCCCGCTGGTGACGAGGTGGCCGAGCAGCTGCCGGACGTCAAGCATCCATCGTATCCGATCCCAACTCCGCCGACGCTTGCACATGATCAGCAACATCATCAGCACCATCAGCACCACCACCAGTATGAGTTTCCTGAGTTTCAGCCGCTCACGCTTGCGTCGCCAAACTCGACCGTGGCGCCCATGCCTGTGCCCATGCCCAAGGCCAAGGACCTCGCGTTTGTGTTGCCTCCGAGTCCGAGATCGTCGTCAATCACACACCCAACTTCTTCGCGTCCAGCTGAAGAGGACCAGAACGAACCCATGATTGGTTCGGCACCTGTCGGGTTTAGGATTCTCGATTCGGCAGCAGCGACCGCAAGCGCAAAGGAGGAAGCGCACCGGCGGCATACCCTCGATGCCGCAAGCAAAAAGGCTTTGAGCATGTCGGCCACGGCCCTGTCTACGTCGCCACCGTCGCATCACCACCGGCACCGTCACACGGGACTCACAGACTCGCCGCTCATGGTTGGAGGCGACACGCCCATGGACATTGCTGGCCCGCTGGGAGCCCCACCCACAACACCGCTTCCTTCCTCGTCATCGACGTCATCGTCGTCGCAACGGCTATCGCACTTGGTGCGCCGGTCCTCGTCCACGTCGCTTGTGCTACCAAACGCCCGTCGCTCAAGCGTGCAGCCAACGCGGGCAACCAATACTCTGCCGCCCAAGCGCGCGAGCGGCACTTGACGACGGGGAGCGTGCAGATGCCCATCACCCCTGGCGCACCAAGCATGTCCACGTCCATGTCGACATCGGTCGGGTCGACACGCAGCGCAACGTATGGTCAGGGATCCGCGAGCGGGGCGTGAGCTTTTCGATTGGTGGCGACGATCTTCCCTCGTCACCCATCACTCCCATGTACCCGGGCCATCACCACTCGCATCATCCGCCGCCCATGCCGAGCGCACCCACATCGGCGGCCGCCTCGTTCCTCGCCCAATTTGGAAGTATGCCGCGATCGGCAGTCACGACGCCCGGATCGCCAACCATGCAACAGTCGAGCCCGCTCATGCATGGCCACCGCCCACACAGCGGGCCCGCGGGCCCGACCGAACGCAAGGTCAGCACCGACTCGGTGTGCTCGGCGGGTGGGCGCGTGCCCGTGTCGCCCGCGCTCTCATTTTTGAGCCAGTTAATTCCGCAGGCACCAGCAATGGGTTTGGCATGTCGCCGTTCATGGATGTTGGTGCAGGGTCGGCGGGCGGGCCAGGTGGGTTGGCATCGCCGATTCCTGCCGCGGGTGGCGATCCGCCGTGCGATTTTTCAACGCCTGGGTCTGTTGGGTGCGATGTCTACTCCGAGTATGGCGCGTCGAGCAGCAGTGTGTTGGGGCATGCTGGGGATTTGGATAGTGATATGGATGTGTTTGCATCCGTGTGGGAGAGCGGTTTCTTGTTGAGGAGGGGGACACTATCGAAGGCGGGTATGTGGTGGGCAAGCCACTTGGGTCGGGTGCCACGTCGACGTGCATGTGGCGACACGCACGCATCCAGAGTCTGGCCAACAATGGCGGTATGCGCTCAAGGTGGTTGTTGACAAGTCCAAGTTGCCCTTGCTTGGTGGGTCTCGAGTCGCACCACCTGTGGTATGCATGACGTGCGGTTTACAAGCGATTTGGGACGGTCGGGCCGGGAGTCGGGATTGCCCCGAGGACGGATACGGATGGCCCGCCCGGCGAAGGTGCCGATGCATACGTTCAGCTCGAGCATGAGATTGCCATTTGGCAGCATTTGCACCATCCCAACATTGTGGACCTGTGCGATGTGATTACCACACCAGAGTGCGTCTTTGTGTTTACTGGTACGTATCCTCCTCTTGTCAACATATCGCGATTTTATAGCCATTGTCTCACCGAGCCTCCGTCATTTGTCCTTGTGTTTGCACAGAATTGGTCACTGACGGCAACCTCCTGGAACTCGTCAACGACTGGGATCGCCTGTCGTCGGAAACGGGCCTTTGGGATCTTTCGCATCTGCTGCACCCTCAGCTCACGTCCCCATCTGCAGGCCCGGCAGATTTCCTCATGTCGCACGCCCTCACCCGCGCCCAGCATCCGCCAAAGTCGAGTGGCCTTCCCGAACACTGGGTGCGCCGCATTGCCCGCCAGGTCATGTCAGCCATGGCCTACATGCACACAGAGGCTGGCGTGGTTCATCGCGACATCAAGCTGGAAAACTCGCTTGTGCGCCTTCGCCACGCGGCCAGCTACACGATGCATTTGCGCGAGTGGCGCGAGGACAGCTCGGGCCGGACCTTGGGTGCACAAGCCAGAGACAAGACCGAGGTCGAGGTGCCGCTGCGGTCGCTGGGCAGTGGATCTCGTCAGGCATGTTTTCGCCAGTTGCGTCTCGAAGTGGTGGCGGCAAGAGCACAAACAACAGCAACCCGCTGCTCGCATTCCGCACGGCATCGCAGGGGCCCGCGCAGTGGGAGGCTCGCGTACCGGATACGGGCAACCCCGGGTGCACCAAGGTCTACCGTTTGTCTCGGCGGTCCACGCGCCGCATTTTGGATATTGAAGTCAAGGTGGCCGATTTCGGGTTGAGCGAGACTCTCGATGCGGCGCGCGACGCGGCCGGATTGGTGCGGCGGGTCGCTTGAGTATTGTCCACCCGAATCGTTTGATCCGTGCCCGACAAGGCAAAGAAACAAATCGACAAGTACTTGACGGCGCGTGACGTGTGGTCCTGGGGCGTGCTCACTTACTGTCTTGCGACAGGCAACTTGCCGTTCTCGGACGCGTTTGAGCCCAGGTTGGTCATGAAGATTCGCGATTACAAAACGTTGTTGGCGCCGCTTCCGTCACAAGGGAACGCGGGTGCAAGCGGTGCGGCTGGGTTCTTGAGTGCGTTTGGTCGGCCGCCGCCCATGAGTATGGCTCAGAACAACAAGTTGCGTGGGTTGGATGCGCAGGCTTGGCAAGATTTACAGGCGCAAGCGTCGCGGGCCATGGCGCAGTCGGCCGAGACGTTGGCGTTGGCTTCGGTCCCGTTGGATGCTCAGGGTGACTTTGCGGGCCTAGCTTTCGGCGGCGATATGGGCGCTGAGGGTGTGGATTCGCCCATGTCGTCGGGTGTGCAGCCCCAGACACCTGGCAATTTGCCGTCGCCCACGTGGCCGTCACCACCATTGTCGCGCGGTGCTGTCGGCACTGGTGGCGAGGATGATGACATGATGGTTGTTGATTGCGATGGGGAAAGGAACCCGAGCCGTGGTGGCACGGGCGCCGGTGCCGGCGGTCCAAGCGACTTGGATGACGGCGACGCTCCGTTTGCAATTGTCTACTTGCCCGACCAGCTTGCACGCATGATGCCCGAGCCTGGCCCGTTATGTTGGCTCAAGCGCAAGTCGCAGGCAACAAACCAAGTGTCGCCGCCGCTGATTGACTTGTTTCGATCCGTGTTTACGTCGTGGGATCATCGCAAGAGCGCAGCAGAAGTTTTGCAGTCCGAGTGGATGACGCTTTGAGTCGCCACTTCTTTTTCCATTTTAGGTTTTGTCGAGTTTTTCAGCGCGCCGGTCGCACTCCTACCTACCTCCTTCAAGTTTCCCTCTGTGAGTTCAGGTTCTCCTCGGTTGTTCATTTATCCCCTCTCTCCCTGGTGCGATCGATTCCCTCCTTGCCAGTGTCCCATTCTTCTCTGCTCGACATTTCTTTTGCACGAAAGTCACTTGATTCCTCTCCTGATTCGAGCGCTCACAGTTTCTTGCCCCGTTCCTTTCCCGTGTCAATGTTGTTGGCGTTGCGCGCCTTACCCCACCAGTTTTGTTTCCGTCCCTCCCGCCTGTGGGCCTTGTTTTCCTTCTCTCCTCTTGTGTGTGTGATAAACAGTTTGTTTCATGCAATGATCCATCCGTTTGATTTCGTGTTTACCATGCATCGGCTTTTGCTTTATTGGAATTGCCGCTGTTGCGCAAGGTCGGAGAGATTTGGCGAGAGGTTAGCGGCGCGAACTCGAGCGTGTGCCGGCGGTGCGACAACGGAGGTGGCCGGGGTCGCGGGCAGGGTCGTTGGTGTTGCGTGAACGTCCTCTCGATCGATTCATCAATTTACTTATACACTCAACACAATCCACGACTCTCGGCCTAACTCCATCCTGTCTGACTCACGAACGCGGTCACACGTCGAGATTGTTCGCACCACAGCTGTGTGGCTTGATAAGCTTTTCCGTCGATGACCAATTGCATTCAAACAGTGGTTCACGAGGGTTCCAACCCCTAGCCCCAGGCGTGCTCCGCCCGGCACGGCCCCGGAAGTCGTGCAAGGGTTATAAGAGTTGACGCCCGACTCGGCCGAAACACCACCTTTCAAGCACGACCCAGCCGAAGGCGCCACTGTAAAAAGACTTGCCGCCCCACTGCTGCCAGCATTATCTGTCCAAGTATCTCCGGCCAATCTGACGACTTCAGACTTACCTTGCTCTTGGCAATCCCACGTCCCGGCACACTTCCGTTCAGGGTTCGGCTGTCCGCGATTTCAAACTCCCTTTCCGCTTCAAGTCCGGTTGCTGACGTTGGCAGAGATTGGCTCGACTCCGCATTCCACGCTCCTTTGTGGACACGTACAAAGGCAGACACCCCCCCGCCGCACTGCCATAATCGGCGCCAGGCATCCAAACTATGATGCACAAACGCGAGCGTGACATTTTCCCACTCTATCATTGAACCATACGTTGCCTCAAGCCGATTGCTCGCACACTTTGTCATCACCAAAACCACCACCACCATGACCGTCGCCGATGCAACCAAGCCGACGAGTCCGGTCCCCGACGGCTCGCAGGCTGCAGCCGATCATCAAGTCGCCATTCCTCTGCTCGAGCTGGAAAACTCCAACTCAACCGCCAAAACCGCTGCCATGACAGACTCAAAATCAAAGGCCGACGACACCAAGATGTCACCCGGCACCGCCATTGATGTGGAAACACCGATCCCATCTTCCGATGGACCGGCCGCCCCCGGGCCACCCAAAAAGGTCCCCTACCTCGCACTTTTCCGCTTTGCCTCGACTCGCGACAAGATTTACATGATTCTCGGCGCACTTGGTGCCATCGCCAACGGCGCCATGATGCCTTACTTCGCTGTGCTGCTCGGCGATACGATCGACGCTTACACCAAGCACGACGTGTACATCCTTGGCAAACGGGCAGCTCCGCAGCGCTTTACGCAAGCAATGACGGACCAGGCCAACAATGTGTTTTCCGCCGCCGTCATGGATGCCATTTACAAGTTCCTGGTGCTGGCGGCCATCACGCTGGTGGTTTCTTTCTTGCAAATGTCCATGTGGCAGTGGTCGGCCGAGGCGCAAACACATCGTATCAAGCGGGCGTACTTTACAGCCTTGTTGCGACAGGAGGTTGCCTATTTCGATGGCCAACGACGCGGCGAGGTGACGAGCCGCATCACGTCGGATGTGCAAACAGTTGAGGAGGGATTGGGCGACAAGGTGGGCCACACGCTGCAGTATGTATCGACGTTTGTCGTCGCTTGGGTTATTGCATTCACGAAAGAGTACGTCGATTCCCACCCAATTCTTCGTTCCCAGATGCCAGCTAACAGAATCACCATGGCTGTACATTCTGTAGTGCCGTTCTCACTGGCGTGCTCATGGCGTGCATGCCGTTCCTGCTCCTCTCGTTCGGGTTCACTGGCCACATGACCATCAGGTTTATGCAAAACGCGCTCGTTGCTTACGGGCGTGCCGGCGGCATCGCAGAGGAAGTTCTCGCTGGTATCCGTACGGTTGTGTCGTTTGGTGGCGAGTCTCGCGAATCCCAGCGGTACGATGTCGAGCTCAAGGCAGTCCGCGCTCAAGAGTCCAAGAAGGGCTACGTTGCGGGTATTGGCGTCGGTCTCATCTTCTTTTTCCTCTTTTGCTCCTACGCCCTTGGATTCTGGTTTGGTGCTGTTCGCATTGCCGATGGCAAAATGAGCGTTGGTGTGCTCGTGACTTGCTTCATGTCCTTCCTGTACGTCCTGCTATGTTGCCAGTCCAACCGTGGTACCGCCGCATACTGACTTTTGCAATGATCGACTTTCATCAGTATCGGCTCCTTCTCGCTCGGCAACATTGCTCCTTACATTACCTCGTTCGTCTCTGCACAAGCCGCGGCATACAAGATCTTTGAAGTCATTGACCGACCCTCGCTCGTCAACCCATTCCTCGAGACTGGAGTCAAGCCCGAAACCGTCAAGGGCCACATTGTGTTCAAGGGCGTCGACTTTTCGTACCCGAGCCGCCCCGATGCCCAGATTCTCAAGGACTTCAACCTCGAGATTGAGCCTGGAACCACCGTGGCTCTGGTCGGACAATCTGGCTCTGGCAAGTCGACATGTGTCGGCCTTCTCGAGCGATTCTACCTTCCCAACGCCGGTTCCATTACCCTCGACGGCATTCCGATTGACGAGCTCAATACGCACTGGCTGCGCTCCAAGATTGGCTACGTCGGCCAAGAGCCCGTCCTGTTCACCGGCACGCTGCGCGAAAACATTGCCTGGGGCACCAACTCGCCGGTGAGCGACGACCAGATTTGGGACGCGCTCCGCCAAGCGAATGCCGCCGATTTCGTCAACGAGTTGCCAGACAAGTTGGATACCCGCATCACGACTGGCATGTTGTCGGGTGGCCAGGCACAACGTGTGAGCATTGCTCGCGCCATGATTCGCTCGCCGCCGATTGCCTTTTTCGACGAAGCCACGAGTGCTTTGGATGCAAAGTCCGAAAAGGTAGTGCAGGAAGCATTGAATGTGGCCGCCATGGGTCGCACAACGATTGTCATTGCTCGTACGTGGTTTTCCTGATTACTCTCTGTTTTCCCGCAGCATGTGTCAAACCGCTGTCGGCCCTTCTTTTCCCCCATAGATCGTCTCTCGACTGTTCGCAACGCCGACAAGATTGTGGCCATGCGCAAGGGCGAGATCATTGAAACGGGCACGCACGACGAGCTCGTTGCCAAGAAAGGCTACTACTACTCCCTGGTCCACAACCAACGCGTGTCTGGCGAGACCGACGAGGTCGACGAGACCGAGGAGGAGGAGGAGGCATCGGCCGCCGAACGCGCAGTCAGTGTTGTCTCTGCCATGACCACGACCAACCACGTTACCAAAACGATTAACGACGAGGTGCCCGCCGAAAAGAACACATTCTTGCGCGTGATGCGCCTCAACGCCGACCAATGGAAATGGATCCTCTGTGGGTTGATTGCCGCCCTCGTTGCCGGCGCGACCACGCCCGCATACGCCATCATCTACGGCCGCGCAATTACCGAGTACGGTATCAACGCAAACAACCCCGACAGGCTGCGCGAGCTCGGTTCACAGTGGGGTCTGGCTTTCGTCGGCATTGCCATTGCTGCGGGCCTTTCCAACTACGTTCAGGTCATGTGCTTCATTGTCTCGGGCGAGGCGGTTGTAGCCAAGATGCGCTCAATGTGTTTCTCGGCACTGCTCGTGCAAGAAGGTGGTTTCTTTGACCGCAAGGAAAACTCGGTCGGTGCTTTGGCAGGCAAGCTCGCAACCGAAGCCAATTTGACCAGGAAGCTTGTCGGTGATGTCCTCGGAACAATCATGCAGATTGGCGCATCTCTCCTCGTCGGTGCCGTGATTGCGCTCGTGTCCGGGTGGCAGTTGGCTCTCGTTGTTTTGGCTTGTGCCCCGTTCTTGATTCTCGCTGGCATGTTTCAGTCACGGGCACAAAAGGGACTGCACAACCCACAAGCCGATGTTGCTGCCGCTTCTCTCAGTTCCGAGGCTGTCGGTAATGTCCGCACCATTGCATCTCTGGGTCTCGAAAACTACTTTGTCGGTGAGTATGACCGCTTGCTTCAAGACCATCGACCAAAGATGCGCCGTGCCATTGGAACCGGCTCGGGCGCATTTGGTCTTTCCAACGCCATGGTCTTTTTGGTTTACTCCATTGCCTTTTGGTACACCGGTCAGCTCATGATTTGGGAAACGTACACGTTCACCGATCTGGTATGTTTTTCGTTTGTTTCCCTGGCACGTAGTTTACATGGCCGGCACTGACCATAGAGGTACTCTCGTGCAACTGTCCAGTTCCAAGTCATCACGGTCGTCATGTTCTCGGCCATGATGGGAGGCCGTATCTCTCAGTTCTTGCCCGATCTGGCCAAGGCGCAAAAGGCCGCAGTCGAAGTGTTCCGTGTCATTGACCGTCGCCCCGAAATTGTGGACCCATCGTCGCCGACAAAGTTGGCGCAACCGGCCACTGGTTCTGTCAAGTTCGAGGACGTACACTTCCGGTATCCTTCACGCCCCAAGGTCAAGGTTCATCGTGGAATGACATTTGAGGTGCCCGCTGGCGCTAAGGTGGCGCTCGTTGGCTCATCAGGATGCGGCAAATCGACATGCATCCAACTTTTGGAGCGGTACTATGACCCGTCCAAGGGCCGCATTCTCATTGACGGTGTCGACACGACTTCTATTCCCTTGGCCGAGCTGCGTTCCGTCATTTCCCTGGTCGGCCAACAGCCCGTGCTCTTCAGCGGCACCATCATGGACAACATCAAGTACGGTGCCGTGGATCCGTCGACGGCAACAGACGAGGACGCGTTTGAAGCAGCCAAGCAGGCCGACGTGCACGAGTTTATCTTGCGCCTGCCGCAAGGTTATGAGACGCCTGTGGGCGAGCGCGGCCGCATGCTTTCTGGCGGACAGCAGCAACGAGTGGCCATTGCCCGCGCGCTGATGCGGAAACCCAAGATCCTACTGCTTGACGTGCGTACAATATTCATGTTGCCTCTTTCATTTTCCGGCCGCTGATCCAGATCCACGTGCTCGCTTGTTTTTGATTCCTTATTCCCAATCGTTTAGGAAGCGACGAGTGCTCTGGATTCCGAGTCTGAAGTTGCCGTCCAACGCGCTCTCGACGCTGCGTCTCGCGGTCGTACATCCATTTCCATTGCACATCGTCTATCCACGGTGGCCAATGCCGACATCATCTTTGTTCTGCACAAGGGCAAGGTAGTCGAGCAAGGCACCCACAAACAACTGCTGACGTTGAAGGGTCACTACTTCGCTTTGGTCCAAGCTCAGCTCGAGTCGGCCGATGCGTAGACGGATCAAGAATGAATGATTGACGGCACTGCCAGTGTGTTGCGCTGTATGATACTCATCTAACCCATACCTGTCCATGTCGACTTGCCTCTGCAGGCTGCACTACCCTTAGCTTTATTTACCTCGTCTCCTTTGTACTTTAAACTTTTTGCGCCATTTGCGCCTAATTCTTGCCATCAATATACCTGTTTTCTTCCTCGATTCGTTGTGGTATACCGTCATTGTTGCTTGTGTTCGTCCCGAACTCTATGGTACGTACAGAATGTTGAAAGACGCCCGTTGGCACATTCGCGAACGTGTGATGCAATCATCTCCTTGAAAACCTTGTAATGTCCGCCTGAAAGCCCACATATCCTGCCCATAGCTAACCTTCCGTCATGCGCTGTGGTCGATTGGTAGGGACTCCCCTCAAGAAGGTTGGCTTCGAGAAGGATGACGTACTCTGGACTGCGACAACATATGTATGGATTTGCGGCCACTTGTCTAAGACGGGGTACAAATACCGTCACACGCCCCCCGAGCCCCGCCTCGTTGTACTCAACCTCAACTTTCAACATCTCCATACATGCTTGTGCAATACCTGTCCAACACCATGACTGCTACGTATGTGAAGTGCCCATGTGAACTCGCCGCGCACATGTTCTCACGACCCGCAACACCACCTGACACTGTGCCTGCAGCGTTCAAAAGACCATCCTGCTCGAAACCTCGGCTTCCACCAGATCCAACGCTCCAACGAAACGGACCATTGTCATTGGCGTCGATTGCTCGTCCCACTCTGAAGCAACCGTCGAATGGGCCGCTCACCACTTTGTCCGCGACGACGATCGCGTCCTCATCGTCCATGCCATGCGTCCTGCCGCTCCGGTAAGTGAATCCGATTCGCAAGACGTTGCGACGAACAAGAAGGAGCTCGAGCAGATTGTATGTCACCTCTTTCTTGAATCGTTTCATGGGAATGCCATATGAGCTGTCGATCTCACACCGATTTCTGATTTAGCGTGTCACTCAAACCAAAAACACATTGCTCAAACTCTCGCAATCCATTGTCGAAAAGGGCATCCCAATGACTCTTCTTATTGCCCATGGCGACGACCCGCGTGCCGTTCTTTTGCACATCGTTGACGAGCACATGGCTGACACGCTGGTGATTGGATCGCACGGCGAAGGATCGCGGCTAACCGAGCTCCTCATGGGCAGCGTCGCCAAGGATTTGTCGAGCCAGAGCAAGGTTCCCGTGGTTGTTGTGCGCGGGACCATGGGCGTTGCCGAGAAGGGTGAAATGGAAGGCGACGTCAATGTCGAGCCGTTTGCTCACGTCATGGATTGAGGGAATGCTCGAGCCCTTCGCACCCTCGTTACCGTCGCCATCCCAGCACACCTGCCGCTTGTACTCTTTCCTCTCAGTCGCCATTTCCTTGCATACCAGATGGCTGGTTGTCACTCTTTCTGTGTAACCCTTACATGTAAACACATCTCGCTCATCTCTGACCTCATGGCACGATGAGACACTCCATCCTCGACAAGACGGACCTGCAGCAATGGTCCCCCACTACCACGTTGGCGGTAGGCAACGTGCAGACACGTTCGCGTTTTTTTTTTGTTCTCGTGCCGTGTTTCATCCAGTTTCTGGAACCAGCCAGTGGCGGTGTTTGTGGCACCTAATCACGTTGTCTGCATTGGAATGTAATCCTTCCTTGCAATTGCTGCATTATAAATACATAGCACTGTTTGACGGACGGCTGCAGGTGGACATTGATGTAGACCTGCTGTTGTCGAAACGCTCAAAAGCCCCAAGGGACCCGGTTACAGACAATGGCCTCGCCGACACCGCACGCCCGACAACATTGCTTTGGCAGACATAGACAGAATCATAGACTGACGAGTCCCTCATAACAAACCATGCAATCCATTTCGCTCCTCGTTCTCCTCGCCCTCGTGGCCTTGCAGGCCACCGCGACGCCCATGCCCCGCGACCTCGTCATTGACAAGCGTGGACTCTTCGGCGACCACAGCCGTGTCGACAATGTGACCCATCACCGGGCACTCGCCAAGATCACCCGCATGTCGTCGAACCAGAATCTCTGCTCTATTGACGGAACTATTTTGGCTCGTGGTATGTGTTTCAATCGTCTCTCCTTGGCTCTGTCCCTGCTGTGAAGCTGTGGGAAGCAGTGTGGGGAAGCAGCAAACCGGGTCCACCCACCAAAACGGCGATTGCTTCGTGCGATGGGTGGCGTGTTCACGCTCAGCCTTCTTTGCTGTCTCAAGCACCCTGAAAATGATCGCCCACGCTCATGTTCACTCCCATATTTGTACATGTTGACTCTTAGCGTCACATTACGACTCTATTGTGGCCGGTGCGGCTCGCCTCATCATGAAGGGTGTGACTACTGCCATCAAGACGCCAGACCAGCAAAAGCACTGGAACTATATTGCTCCGTTTTTCTACACGGACGGTCCGTTTTTGCCTCGTCTGATTTCGTTACCCGTTCACCGCTTCACCGCGCATGTCTCACATCACCTTGCTCGTCGTTGCGTGAATGGATACAGGCACCGAAAAGGCCAACATCCAGTTTACCGTCTCGACCCCGGGCTCTCCTCAAGCTCAACGTATCTCGGCCGTCCGCGCTGGTGACCATGGTGTCACCAACACGCCATTCACTTTCTTCAACGTGCCTTGCAACACACGCTCTGTTCCCTTGGCTGTGACCCCCGGTGCCGGCTATGAGAATGCCGCGATCCAAGTCGTTGCCGAAGAAGGATTCTCGATCATCTCGGATATCGACGACACCATCCGTGTGACCCAAGTTCTCAGCGCAGGCAAGGCCATCGAAAACACGCTCATCAACCCGTTCCGTGCCACGGAAGGCTTTGTCTCGTGGTACCAGCGTCTCGCCAAGCAGCTCACCACTGACGGCGATGCGCCGTCGTTCCACTACGTGTCGGGCTCGCCCTCGCAGCTGTACCGCCCGCTGTACGACTTCATCTCCCGCGTCGGCTTCCCATCCGGTTCCCTGTTCCTCCGCCAATTCGGGTTCTTCAACCTCAACTTTTGGAAGGGCACCCAGCCGCACAAGCTTGAGCGTATCCCTGAGCTCATCAACATGTTCCCAAAGCGCAAGTGGATTCTCGTGGGCGACTCAGCGGAAAAGGACCCTCAAACTTTTGGTACATTTTTTCAGGCCGACGACTTCCGCAGAAGCAATGTGGTTGCTAGAAGCACGTGCACTTGCCAGTCAGCTAACCGTCAACCTACCTCACTCGACTTCGACACGTAGGCATCGTGGCACGTGAGGCGCTTGCCAAGGGAATCGATATCAAGTGCATCTACATTCGCAAGGTGCGGGGAACCGACGCCAAGAAGGAGGCCGAGCTCAACAAACATGAGCGCTTCGAGAAGGATTTCGAGGGTATTCCTCGTACCAAGTGGGTCACGTTCTTTGACCCGAGCGAGGTTGCCGGCGCCGATATTGCCAACGGTAAGTGTCAGTAGTTGCAATCAATATTGTTTTTGATAAGTACAGTGGCTCCTGCAGCGAGCCAAGCATTTTTGTTGTCTGTGAATCAATTTTGCACCTGCCCACAGCGTTAAACATACACGATGAATCCGCTATGTTGACCTCATGTTGCACTCAAGTTGAAGCACAGGAACAGGTTCATAAATATGTAGTCGCAGGCACATGTCAATACGATCCAATAAAAATAGTGGATGAATGGGCGAACAAGATATTTACCTCGCAGGCGACACACACACAGACACAACAAACACACAAAAACGACTAGACCAAAAAGCACTCTGCCATGCCGACCGTCACCTCGAATCTCGGCGTATCGGTATCCGGATGCTCCCCTGCCTTGGCTTTTGCCCTCTCAACCGCTCAAGCTCGTCTCCATCCAACATGCCCGCCAAGTCGTCTCGTCGCCGAATATCAATGGTCCACACGGCATCAATCATGGGCGATCCGCCGCCTCCTTGGACGATGTTGCTCTCGCCGCCGGAACCGTCAGCAGGCGCAGGCGGGGCATCATTGCTGACGGTTCGTGAAGCAAATGTAACGGTCCAGCGAGCCGCAGGCGGCAGTCGGGACACAAACTGAGCCGTGTCTGGCGAAAATGCAGACAGCGGGAAAGATCCGAGATGGGACTCGTCTCGCGACGCTCCCGGTGTGCCGAGTTCGCGTTCGCCTGTCTCGTCCTGTCCATCATCGCCCGCCGCGCTCTCTGAATCCGCGTCTACGTCCTCTTCCTCCTGCCCCAACCCATCATCCCCCACGCCTGACCCCTCGAGGTCTGCCGCAAGCCGCAAATGCGCCAACCGCTGACTGACCAACTTTTCGGCCACGGTATCCAACACTGCCCGCGGCAATCCCGGCGCATACGTATCCACATGCACCAGCACGGCCAACGCCTTGACCCACGCGCGCAATACGAGAATCATGCCAACGTGATCCAACTGGGCCCACTCGCCCGCCAGGGCAATCACGCCTGCGGCGTCCAGCTCGGTAAAGTAATGCATACAGTCACGAGCTAGTTTCCATAGCGACACCTCGAGCAGCTGCGGCAAGGGCTCGCCCACGAAAATGTCGAGCTCATTCTTGACTTCGTCGAGGGCTTTTGCCTTGACAACACTCGTGGATTCCAGCGCAGTATAGGCAAGGAACTTGCGCAGGGTGCTGGCAAAGTAGGTCGGGTTGGGCAGGGCCACTTGCGGGACGAGCGTGCCTGCCTCGATGGCGCCCACAATCACGTCCATGGCGTCCGACAGATCGTCCGGGTCGCGCGCAGCGCGCAGGTAGATCCACAAGCGTTCGGTAAAGTCGTGGTCGGTGCGCGTGGGAAGAATGCGGCGAGACATGGTGGGCGAGGTGGTGAGGTCGGCATCGGAAATGAGTGAGGGTTGGTTCGAGCGTGAAACGTCTCCATCGACGGACAGGTTGTCGTCGTCGTCGTCAATGGCGTCGTTGTCGCCGAAAAGGGCGGATGGATCGTTGCCGAGAGCTGCAAAGTGATCGAGGAAATCGTCCACGAGATCAGCGACACCCATCACCTTGGCGCGCTTTGCCGGACGGCTCATCGGTGGCCGCGGATGCTCCACGTCGTCGTTTGCATTGTTCTCGGCATTATCTTCACCTTGCTCGTCTTGGCCGCCTTCCGCGTCCCCTTGGCTCTCGCCCCACGTCTCCTCCCCTTCGACAATCCGCCAAAACCGAATGCTCTCCTTGATCTCCCTCTCGACCTTTCGAATCTGCGGCGACCCCATCCGCTCGACCTGATGCACATGCACGACCACCTCGGGATGCGACGCCAACAACCCTTGCCCAAGCTGAATGCCTCGCCAGGTACGTGCCGAATTGGCCGCCACAAACGCTTGTACGGCCGCGGGTGCCGCCAGCGCGCGCCACCGCACAGTCGCATACACGCCAGGCCCCAGCACATACTGTGCAACGACTTGCATGTCGGCCAGCGGCACGCTGGCTGCGAGTGGGGGAACCTTGTCAAAAAGCGGGACGCATAGATCCGAGTGAGTGTCCGAGGTTGGCAGGAGAAGCGGCGACATGGGTGGCAGAACGGTTGGGCGGGTGATGGCGATGGATACGGGGATCACGTCGGTTGCGGTTGGGACGACTCGCAGGCCGAGGCAGCCCCCTGAGGCGGTTGGAATGAGGATCGGGACGAGAGGGGGAGGCGCGTCATGAAGCCGTCAATGAGGTCCGATTTGAGGGCGGCGGCGTGGCTGTCGGAAAGGGCAATGGTTGATGGGTATGCAGATGGATCGGTGAAGGTGGATAAAGGATGGTGAGCCCGGTTGATGACCTTGGACGTTGATTCTATTCCGATTTGGGAAAGCGGGCCGGCGGAATCGAGCGACAAGATATCTTCGTCGTCCTGAAAGTGCTGCTGTGCCAATGACAGGGGCAGTAGATGCCGTGGCGGGTTGGGAGTAGTACGATGCAGATCTTGATTCGAGTCGCTCTCGACTTGCCGAGCAATGATCAACCGCGGGCCCGCAGGAAACATGTGCCGCCCGCTCGCGGAAAACTGATCAGGCAACCCATCATCCGAGTGCCATGCTTGCACCACCATGTTCGAGTCGGGGACTGGGCATTGCAACAGTGGAAGCCGGGATGAACCCTGTCCACGGCGGCGGATCATGGCTGCCGAAGACGCAGCGACCAGGTAAATGGCATCAGCGATGGCCTGGGTTGGCGGCAGGTCATCTTGAATGGCATCGGCAGCTGTCACTGCGGGCCCATGGGTATGGCGATCGCGGGAGAAGCGGGACTGGGCGTTGCGATCCATCCCACCGATCATTTTGTTTGCCCTGCTCGTCTGCTTGAGGGACTGGATGTGGCAGCAATGTGCGACAGGGAGACGGTACGGGGCTAGTGGCGGGATCAGGCAGACAGCGGCTAAATCGAAGTAGAACGTGATCAAATTCCGATTTCACAGAGTCAAGATGGACATGAGCTTGTGGCATGGATGTGTTTGTTGGTTTCTCAGTTTGATATCGACATTGGAATTGTCGAGTGTTTTTCCAACATGTTCCGTGCACTGCCTTCGCGCCCTGAAGGTGCATTGCTCAACACTAGCAAAGGTCCAACTTGCCGGTTAGTGCTCTGCGTGGATTGGCCATATGCATATGGAATCGCATTTTCTCAGCGCAGCAAGACGATTTATAATGACATGAGACATGCAACAATGCAAATGAGAGAAATCCAAGAAAAAAAAAAAGTCAAAGCAAGTACAGAACAAACACCTGCCCAACAAGCACACGGCACTTTTTCATGTCGTCAATCAACAAGAAGAACCAACAATTGAGCACTTAGAGACCAATCGCCTTCAAGAACGCATCCGGGTTGGGCTCACGGCCAAGGAAATCCACAATCAGCGACATTTCATCCTTCGATGCGCCGGGCAAGAGGACCTTATCGCGGTAGTCGCGGCCAACTTGGGCATTTTCAAGCCCTTCCTTCTCGAAGCGAGTGAAGATGTCGGACGCAAACACCTTGGACCACAGGTACGAGTAGTATCCGGCATCTGAATACAGAGATTGTCAGCACTTCAATGCGACCAGCATAAAACAATCAAGTGAAAAACATCCATACCGTATCCGCCCATAATGTGATCAAACGTGGACTGGCGATGTGACAGCTCGCTCGATCCCTTGACAAGCGTAATCTCCTCAAACATGTCGTTGTACAACTTTGTGGAATCCACATCCTTTGAGTCGTCGACCGAGCGCGTGTGCAAGTTCATGTCGTAGAGGCCAAAGAAGAGCTGGCGCAAGTTGAAGAGACCGTCATTGACGTGCTCGGTCTTGACAAGACGTTCAACGAGCTCGTCCGGAATGGGCTCGCCCGTTTGCCAGTGCGACGAAAGCTTCTTGAGAATGGTGGGTTGCCACACAAAGTTCTCCAACATTTGGGATGGCGCCTCAACGAAATCGGTCGCGACAGAGGTGCCGTGGAACCGCGAGTACTTTGTGCTGGAGAGGAGGGTGTGCATGACGTGACCAAACTAAGCGCAAAGGACCCGGGGGGGGGGGGGGGCAGTGTCAGAAGAGGATTTGAATGCACATGGAGAGTAGCAACATACCTCGTGGTAGTAGGTAACGACTTCATCATGCTTGAACAAGGAGGGAGTGTCGGCGGTCGGCTTGGTGAAGTTGCACTGTTGCAGATATTGACAATGGCAAGTGTTAGGAAAAGCAACAAAAAGAAACCCCACGCAGAGAAATGAACAAACCTTCATGGCAGCAACGGGCGACTGCTTGCCGCCATCGGCCAACTCGCACGACGGGCGAATCGGGAACACGGCCGCGTGCGTGTAGGCGCCCTCGCGAGGGAACAAGTCCAAGAAAAATGTGCCAATGTACCTGCCCGTCTCGGTGTCGTGCACCGTATACACCGACACATCCTCGTGCCAGGTCTTGACGTCCTTGGTCTCGGTGAACGTGACACCCAGCAAGCGCGAGTAAAAATCAAGCATGCCCGCCGTGACGCGCTCAAACGAGAAATACTTGGCGACCTCGTCAAAGTCGACGTTGAACTCGCGCTCCACCATCAAGTTGTTGTAGTACATGAAATCCCAGGCAAAGAGCTCGTTTTCTTCGGGCAAGCCGCGCTCGGCGCGCTCGGTCTGCTTGAGCTCGAGCAACTTTACCTTTTCGCGCTCGCCGAGGACCGTGAGCTTGGTCTTGAGGTCGTTGAGGAAAGTCAAAACGGCTTCGGGGTTCTTGGCCATTTGGATTTGGAGCTTGAACTCGGCGTGGTTCTTGTATCCGAGCAAGGCGGCGGCCTTGGCGCGGAGATGGACAGTTTCCTCAAGAAGCTTGATGTTTTCCGGGGCCATGCGGGTCGAGGCCTCATCGACGCGGCGGCGAACGTCAGCGTTCTTGGCTGCCAAGTGTACATCATACAGAACAAGAATAGTGGGTTAGTGCGTAAGTCGAAAGCAACCAAAACAAAAGCAAGACGCGTATGCACCCTTGCGCATGATGGGCAACCGATCCGGGTACGACATGGTGACCTTGAGGTTACCATTGTCAAGCTTGGTCAGACCGTTGATGTAATCATCGGGAAGCCCCTCCAAGTCTTCCTTGGTCACCTCGACAAAACTCTTGTCCTCAGCCTTGTTCCTCGAGAACTGAATGGCCAGCTCAGAGATGCGCTTCTTGATGTCCTTGAGCTCGTTGCGCTTGTCGACGGGGAGCGCCAAACCGTTGCGTTCGTACTGCAAGAGCATCCTTTCAACAAGGCGCTCGTCCTCCTTCTTCAAGCCTGCGGGCAATTTTTCCGCGGCGTGCTTGACGGCCAGGTACAGGTCCTCGCGCATGGACGACTCGATCTCAAACTCCTCGAGCTTCATGGTAACGGCCTGAGAGGCATCGCGAGACTCCTTGTCTGGCGAGAAGTATTGGACAAAGGTGGCGCGGTACACTTCCGAGTTGACCATGTTTTCGAGGCGCGCCAAGCGCAGGATCACCGACTCGAAGGTGCATTGTTCGGGCGAGAGGGCAGCGATTTCGTCAAACACCTTGTTGGAAATGGCGAGCACCTTGTCTGCGGTGGCCTTGACTTCGGCAGTCGACAGGGCAAAGTGAAGGTCGGTCGGGGCTGGGGCAAGCGGGCGGATGGGCGTGCCGGCGGGGGCGGCGGTGGAGGCTACTTGGGTCATGGTGGCGGTGGTGCAGGTGGTTGCGTTTGGTGGCGGTGAGAGGTGAGATTGCGAGGAGAGGTGTCGGCAAGCGATTGCGTCGAGTCGACTGGGAGGAGGAGTGTGACTTGAGCAAAAGGAGCGGGCGGCTGGCCAATTGCTGAGTTGGTGACTGACAATAATCCTGGGAGTCAAACGGACTGCTTGGATTGTTGGATTCTTCAACGTAGTTGTTGGAGAGAGAGCGACGGTTACCAGTCGGAGCTTGCTTGAAATCATCATGGAGATGTGTGTCGGCCAAGTCATGCAGTCATGCAGACTCATAGTGCAGTGACGCTGGTGTCTCGCGGCGTTTTGGTCTCGCAGCACAAACAACACACACAAACGGGAGGTGGGATTGGATCGACGGACAATTACACTTCGGCTGCACTCTCGGGTATTCATTTGTCGGGACGCCACAACGTTCGAAATCGAAAATTCATTCACCGCTGCCTTTTTTCCCATGCCATAGGTACACGCCACTCCCCGCAACGTCAACCATCGGCCGAGGTACGACGGACTCAACGTCAACTGCCAGCGCATCCGGTAGTCCAATGCTCTCTGCCGCCGTGCAGGGACCCCAGCTCGCACCTCCAGCACCTCGTTCTGATCTGGCTCTTGAGCCGGACCTTCGCTCTTTGCCACGCCGTACTCCGTCCTCCCGATCCGACCATGAACACACAAGCTTTGGGTCACGGCCGCGCCCGAACATCCCCGCCGTCGTCGGAGATGATCTCGCTCCAGTTTCGTCAAGTCGACGATATCCTCAACAATCTTGTCCATGCTCCACGGACAACCGACCAGGCGTGGTGTGCACCAACGGCTGCAAGACCTTTGACTAAAACGAGCACGTGTGTCCGACATGCAAGCTTACGGCAACGTGCGTCCAATCGTTTCCAGTGTGGGATCCAACCGGTTGGTTTTTCACGCCTGCCGATGGCGAGTTGGCGCCCGGCAGGTTGCCCCGCGGGTCGATCGGGCCTGCTCCGCCCACGCCCTTGGCTGCAGACGGGGAGGTGGCAATCGTCGGGGCCATTGCTCGCAACAATCTTTACGATGATGCGGCAGCGGCATCTTTGACGCTGGAGCTTCTCGCAAGCCGCATGCGTGAAATTCCCGGTTTCCTGGTTGCGTGCGACACCAAGGACTGGGAGGAGGCCGTCGAGCAGGATGCGGCGACCGGGTTGTGGCAACTGGTTGGGCGAGATGCCGGCAAGGCCACTCGAAAGACCCTTGCGTTGGCCAACCTCCATACACATTTCCTTCTTGCTTCCATGTCTGGCAGTGGTGAACGCGAATACGTGTTTCTGTCGCAGCCGGCTGGTCGCACCTTCGCAGAAAACCAGAAGTGGGCGCAGGCACCAGTCGCGGGTATGGGTCGGGAGCAGGAGTGGAGCTGGGAGCTGGGGAGGGAGATGCTGTCGACGAGATGGACGTGGACGGCCAGGAGCAACAAGGCGCCGAACAACCGCAGCTTCGCAGGAGCCTGCGCAAGCGCTCCTCGGCCCGCGTTCCCAAGATGCGGGGTCGGGTGATGCGGCGTCGGGCGACGTAGCGACGTTGCGCCGAAAAGGGCGAAGTCGGCGGCGGCCAGCAAGTCGGCGGCAAGCAAGTCGGCGGCGGCGGCCAGTGACGAAGAAGACGAGCCAACCAGGAGCGTGGCACGTGGTCAATGGCAGACAAACTGGGCGAGGTGATGCTTGGGTCGGCGAAGTTCGTTCCCTTCGTCCTTGGCACACCCGAGATGGTGATTGCCGAGACCCGTCGGCAACGACCTCGCAACGCGACGACATTGCGATTGCGGTGGCATTCGTCGTGCACCTCCGCCACCCGCTCGGCGCTCGCTCACCAACCGCACAAACGCCAACAACTGTGCCTCGAACCCAACCCCGAGCTTCGCCACAGCGCTCGCGTCCCTGCCGTTCCGGTGGACCTGGCCTCCCTTGCCCGCAATGCGCACCTGGGACTTTGCGCCGACCGCACAACTGCTCAATCACGAACACGAGTTCTGGACTTTCTCCTGCTTGTCAACGTGTTGACGCTTGTTTGTGACGGTTTGGGACGGACCTGAAGCCGCGCATGTTTTGTGCTCTTGCCTTGGTCGAGCAAGGCAATACCACCCTAAGCACAATTGGCCGCCTTGCTGGCGACTCCGCCACCCGCCTACCCCACCTGCCGCCCGCCACCGCCCACCGCATCCACTGCACGACGACTCTGTCATCATTCCTTGTGTCGGCTGGCGATACGTTGCCTGCACACCATTCCTTATGACGCGTTTGCTTCCTGCCGTTCTGGCTTAAGATCTATATATACTCGTTCACTACATATGAGCATTTTCATTTGATCAAAAGCTGAAAGTACCGCTTGAATGCCAACCTTGCACAGACTCCTAAAGTTGAATGCAATAGGCACGGATCGTAATCATGCAAATGCACTCAATACCACTTCGACCGCTTGTGTCAGGCGGTTGACCGTTGCGCTGGTACAGTGGCAGCCAGGTCTTGGCGTCCTTGTGCTTGAGGAGCGACGTGGGCTGGTTCTGTTGCTGGGTATGCGAGTCAGTGTTTTGAATCGCCAACCACCCTGCAAGCAGGACAGTTTGGGTGCAGATGTTTGTGTGGCCACCAAGTGAGATATGGCAACCGGCATGGTCGGCCGCCAACAAGCAGCCGCGAAATGTCCGACCAACCTCATCATCACCACCATCCTGCTCGCTCGACGAGAGCGTCCTCTTGTCAATGCCGAAGTCCCCACGCGGACTTGAAGTGCCGCGACGGGCCTGACAGGGAGCTCATTGCTGCGCTGCAGCCTGCCCTCGCACTTCATCAACGCCAAAGGGGGGCTTTTCGCTCCAGTCGTGGAATGCAACTGGCGAACGCAAAACCTCGCCCACGCTCAGTCGATCACTAGGCTTGACTGGGCTGCGTCAGATTCGTCAGACTTCTGTATGGCTTCTATGCCTGCTCCCTATGTTCTACCAGCATAACAGCATCATCACCGGCTCTTAGCTCCAATGTAAACTTGTAAATACTCTGGGCAATACCGATTTGAACCCTTGAAGACTGAAGCCGATCTCGCCAATCTCATGGACTCCACGCCGTCGTCCCGCTCACGCTCCACCTCAACCGTCAACGCGAACTCACCACAGCCGCCGCAACCCACGTCACCTCCGCAGCCGCCTCAAGCACCAGAGTCATCATCCCCCTTGGACGCACTAAAACCAACAGAAGTCACAGGAAACTCCTCTTTATCCAACACCGACACTGCCGTCTCCCAAAATATGTCTTCTCCTGCACATCAACCAGTTCAACGGCCCCGTTCCACATCACCAACGCCTTCCGTTGGCGCAGTCTCTGGGTCCTCCATTTGGTCCACAGTCTCGTCTTCGGCCCGTGCCATCCTCTACTCGGTTGAAAACGGTATCCGTGGTTTTCTCTCTGCCACCGACTTGCGACCGTTTCCAACCGAAATCGACGAAGACGATCGCGTCTTTATGCTGGGTGGCGTCAAGTACTTGCCTGCCGACCCAAAGAGCCTTGCCGAGTTTGTCTCGGACTTTTCGTCGCGGCCTCGGTTAACGTACCGGTGCGATTTTGCGCCGATAGCCCCCACATCACTGACAACCGATTCCGGATGGGGGTGTATGGTGCGAGTCGGACAAAGCATGTTGTTGGAGACTTTGGCGAGGATTCGATTGGGGCGCGCGTATCGCTTGCCGCCGAATGCTCTGGCTGGAGGAGCGGTTAGCGCGGCGAATGCGAGCACGGTGGTACAAACTCCAGGAAGAGAGGTTTTGGAGTTGCTGAAAATGTTCAAGGATGACCCAAGCGCGCCGTACTCGATTCATTCCATGGCGGTCATGGGGCAAGAATTGGATACCGCGATTGGCCAATGGGTACGCACAATGATTGTGAGATTTCCATGATTCGTAACCGGGGACAAATCGCCCTCTGACCCACATTTGGCCCTTGTCAGTTTGGGCCGACTGTGCTCGCACACACTATCAAGTACGTTCCGTAACCACGCATTTTGCCTTGTTGTTTCATGCGCCTTACTTTTTTGCATCTGAAATGCAGACGCTTGTGCCAATCCACACCAAATGCACCACTTGTCTTTGTTGCGCAAGACGCAACCATCTATCCGCAGGACGTACGAGACATGTGGGATGGTACTTCTCTCACCACCAGACCACTGCTATTGCTCGTGCCCCTGCTTCTCGGGATTGAAAACATGACGCCAATCTACTGGCCGTTCATTCAGGTCCGTCATTTCATTTCTCGTCAATCTTAGTGTGGATTTCACAAGGCTGACGTGCACGCTCAATTAGGAATGCATCAAGTGCCCGTACTCGGTTGGAATTGCCGGGTTCGTTCGTTCCGCATTCATTGCGCGCAGAAATCAAGATCTCATGCAATATCGATCTTTTCTCCAGTGGTCGCCCTTCATCCGCTTTGTACATGGTCGGCACCTTCCGCGACGCCCTCTTGGTTCTCGACCCTCACTACACGCAACCTGCGCTCAGTGCCACGACCGACGACTGGCACACATGCTTCACATCTACGGTGCGGTGCTTGGCGTCCACGTCGCTGGATCCGTCTATGTGTCTTGGATTCATGCTCAAAGATCGCGACGAATGGGATCGGTGGATGGCGTGGATGGACGAGGTATGGCTCAATGCATTTGATCCATGGTCCGTTTCACATTCATTCACTCACAAATCGTTGCTTGTTCGCTTGTAGATCAAGTCGAATGGCATCCAAGTACCTATCTGTATTGCACCCGCTACTGCGTCCGGCATCATGTTTCCCGCTGGTGGTGTCGATGGCGGCGGCGCGGTAGATGCCTGGGACGAGAGTAGCGAGACGGATGGAGATGATGGATAAGTCTGGGGGTTTTCGCGGATCAAGTTGATGAGGTTCAGTTGCTTTTCTCTTCTGATCAACGGCTATCAGATTTGCCTGGATATTGGCACTTGTACATCAATATCAAAATGCAATCCCCATGCACGGCGCAGTTGAGAAGCACTGTGATGTTTGTGCAGGTATCCCGAATCCCTGCTGTGGTGTGCAATGGTAGGTATCATAGCCAAAGCAGTGACAT
Source organism: Catenaria anguillulae PL171 (assembly GCA_002102555.1). Lineage (NCBI taxonomy): Eukaryota > Fungi > Blastocladiomycota > Blastocladiomycetes > Blastocladiales > Catenariaceae > Catenaria > Catenaria anguillulae. Next base: position 92,684 of record MCFL01000007.1, on the reverse strand, counting down.
CTTCCTTTTCCATGCATCATGCCAAGAGGGGTACCTATGAAGGGACCGACCGAGAGGGATCGAGGAACCCACATGCACTCCCCCAGTGTGCAGAAACGCGTCGGCCGGACGCGTTTGCTGAGGGCACCAGCCTTCAAACTCATGAGACATTCTCAAGCCGCAGACAGGTGAAAGGAAAACAGTACCGCCCGAGGCTTTCGCCGTTGGATGCAAACAATCATTCTGGACTCAGGCGCCACATGCCCTTTCCCTCGTGCGTGCGACCCGAGAAGGGAAGCCAGAAAGCAGCGCTGATGACACGCAATGCCATGGCGCCGATTGGACCCAGCCTTGAACGGATGCCCATGGTGTACCAATTTGCATTTCATGAGCCACGATTCATTGTCGACGCTTGTATTTTGGATGTTTGGTTACATTTGATCTGTCCGCAGCAACACAAGCTCGGCCACATGCCCTTCCAGGATTGACACCAGCTCGGTTGACTTGGCGGGTGTGGTTGTGGTCAATCTACAGGCCGGCGAGACTGCTTGCGTCCCTCAAATACAGTCAGATTCCCGCCGGCTCACCGACTCACTTTGCTGCACACCCCAACCCCAACGCACTCCTTTGCTACGATTCGGACCCTCGCTAGTCGAACCCAATCGCCCTCCACCTCTACCACCCTCCCAAACGCAACTCGGCTAGAAGCCACATCCAGACTGTAGAAAGCTCGACCTGTATATTTACCAACCCATTCACACATCCCACCATCACCATGAAACTCCTTGCCGTTCTCGCTGTTGCCGCCGCCGCCGCCTCGTCCGCCGACGCGTTTCTCAAATTCGACCAAGCGTCGCTTCAACTTGCTGTCGACCAAGCTTCGGGCGCCATTCAAGTGTCGCTCAAGGAAAAGCCCTCCTCCCGTGTTGTTGTCTACTTTGACGCCGCCAAGACTCGCTTCGACAAGTGCGCATTGGAATACTCGCCCGAAAACTGGGACAAGCCGCAATCGCTGAGTGTCGTTTCCGAGCCATTTGCCTCGCTTGCCCCCAAGGAGCGGTCGTTGCCCATTACCTTCCAGGCGTACACGGATTCGTGCGACGAGAAGCTGCAGGGCAAGACGATTGAGCTGCCGACCAAGCGCGATTCGGATAAGGAGGGCCGGTGCGCAGTTACTGGTGATCCTCAGTACGTTCGTTTTGTCTCACGCGTCTCAAGCAATGGGCTTTTTCTGACACGATGTATGCGTTCCTTCACTTTGATAGCTACGACACCTTTGATAACACTGCTCTCTACCATTACCAAGGAGTGGGCGATTTCTATTTGGTCAAGTCCGAAGCGGTGTCTATTCAAGCCCGCCAAGGTAAATGCTTCGGCAAAGCGTCGTGCATTGTCGGTCTGGCCGTCCGCTACGGTTCAGCCTCGTTTGTCATTGACGCCAACAAGGATATGAACTCGTGCGTGCAAACAGTGACGCACATGGACGGTCTCACCGTGTCTCGCACTCGCTCGGGCACCATCACCTCCATCAACATCTCGATGAACTCTGGCTCGTCGCTCAAGGTCGACATTGTGTCCGACGGCAAGAACCGGTACATGAACACGTATGTCAACTTGGCATGCCACTTAAAGGGCAAGGTTGGCGGTTTGTGCGGCACGTATGACGGCAAGGCCGACAACGATTTCACGGGCTCTGACGGCAAGGTGTACTCGGCCAAGGACGTGATTGCCTACTCTGCTTCGGACATGTTCAACGATAAGCCCCAGTTCAACAACTCGGACCTCAAGAAGTTTGCCGAGTCGTGGCGCGTGCCCGATGCCGACAACCTGTTCAAGGGCAAGTGCAACCCCGGCAAGTTCCCCATTGAAAAGCCCGTGACTCAGTGCCGTCGTCCAGCTCCCGGCTCGGTCAAGTGCGAACGTCCCATGCCGTCCACGACGTTGGCGACCACGACGACCACGCAGGGTATCTCTTCGTCTGCCTCGACCACCGTGCCTGCTTCCAGCTCGAGTTCGTCGGCCACAACCCAGCAATCGTCCGTCTCGTCGGCCACGTCTTCTTCGACAGCCTCTGCCAGCACTGGCACCACGTCGTCGGCCGCGTCGACCGGATCCAGCTCGTCTTCGACCGCCGCGTCGTCGTCAAGTGCCTCGACCTCCACGGCTAGTTCCACCACGGCGCAAACCAGCTCGGTTTCGTCTGCTACCACCACGTCGACTGCTCCCGGCTCGTCCGCAACTACCACCCGGCCCGCCACGTCTGCCACGACCACCATCCCGGCCACAAAGACCAAGCAGCCATGTGCCAAGTGCAGCTACGTGCCGCTTCCGCCCACTTGCCCCAAGCCGATTGTCGTTGTTCCCATCCCGCCCGGCTACAAGAAGGATGACAAGATCCCGCGCTACGACGGCAAGGAACCCGAGCTTCCCAAGCCCGTGCCAGTGCCCGAATGCCCGCGCAAGGTGCTCGAGGACGCCGCAAAGAACTGTGCGGCCCGTATTCCCAAGATTGACGGCTGCTCTGAGAATGTACAAAAGTTCATTACCGCGTGCGAGGCCGATGTCATGGCGCAAATGAACCCCGAGGGTGCCATCGAGGTGCACAAGTTCTCGTACACGCAACGTTGTGCGCGTGTCATTGTCGACCAAGCCCAAGAGCCCGACATGTCCATTGCCTTGCCTGCCCGCGAGACGGCAAAGAAGCACTGCTTTGGTGCCAACAAGTGCGAGGATACCTGCTTGCAGTGCTCGGAGCGCGGTTGCATTGAGTGCAAGGATCGCGAGAACTTTGAGGTCCAGGGCGGCAAGTGTGTCAGGCGCCAAAAGATCGAGTACCAGCAAGAGTACTTCATGCCCAAGCCCGAGTACAAGAAGCTCGACGACAACGAGGTCGCCCCGACAATTTCCGACGAGGATGCGCAGAAGGCTGCCGAGAACCCCGCGTACAACCCTGGCGCGTCGGTTCCTCAGGATTCCATTCAGGTCACAACCGAGAAGCTCGGTACCGCTACTGTCACGGACGAAACCGCTGGAAAGAAGGGAGAGTCTTCGGCCATGCGTTTTGCCTTGTCTTCGGTCGCTGGTGTTGTTGCCCTGGCTGCTTCTCTCATGTTGTAATTGATTTTGTTCGCTCTGTCCTTTCAATTCCATTTTCAAACCAAACTGTATATTGCACTGTACCTTTGTGTCCTGTTCAATTCTTTGCCAGGCTGGCGCATGTAAATGGCATGACTTGCACAACTCACAATGGCTCGACGACATAACTTTGTCGCTCTATGGGACTGGCTCATGAGGTTACTCCTTCTCGTTAACCTGAATAATGAACTTTTGTTTTGCGTATCCATAAATGTATGAACATTCCATGGAGAGCCAGGCTCCGTCCATATGCCCATGTGCTGCGTCAGTGCCTGAACTACCTATGTACATACCGTTCCCTGGACTGGGGATGTATGTCCGCAGCGTCAAGCTTGGAGCCGCGACGCGCTCAGGAATGTGAGACATATCGCGTGTGAAGTGAGTCAAGCCTTTGGCTGGTGGTTGCCACTCAAATAACCCTATCGTGGAGCCTTTGCTCGGCCGCTTCGTTCGGTATCCGACCGTTTCTTCTCTGGACAATGTTTAGCACATTGCATCGTATGTCATACATTGATAGAGACTGTGTGATTGGCGACCACATCAAAACCACCAACGTTCACGGACCTTACCCGACCCAAATCCCATCCGACCGCCCCCTGTTTCAGACAATCAGCGTCTGGCCTGAGTTACCTACTTCCTCAGGCCCATCATGATTGCCCTTTCGGCAGCTGTGCAGCTTCGACCTACTCCCCAGCCGCAATTTGCAGGCAAGCAACCTCATCACCGGCCGCACTGGAAATTCAAGCTTCACCCTCGCCTGCCTCAACCAGCGTCCGTCTCGTTCAATCCGCTCGGAACCGGTCAGCGAGATCCAGTCGTTAGTAATCCCCGCGATCGAGCTGCCCAACCTGATCCGGCCATCATTCCCCAAATGTCAACAACATCCACCACTCCGATCCCGGAGGCGACAGTTGCTCCATCAACTGCAACCAACACCCGCTCATCGGACGATGCCATGCCAATTCCACCCGCCGTATTGCTCGTCCTCACCGTCGCCCTTGCAACCGTCCTCTGCATGTGTACCCTGTGGTGCATTCGTCGATGCGGCCGGACGCCAACGGAGCCGTACGAGGACGAGTACGAAGCCATCGAGGCCGCTGGATACCGACCGTATGCTCGCAACGGCGGCAACAGCCCTGTCATGACGCAAACCAACCGGCCACCCACAGCGAATAGCCGGCACAGCATGCTCGACCCATCGCCTGTTGTCGGCCATCAAATGCTCGAAGACGACGACCATGAGGATATCTTTTTGCACATGCACTCGCCCAACCGAGGGCCGCGGTATACGCGGCCGCGCAGTTTTCCGGATTGGCATCCCGATTGGCAGCATCATCCTAGGGACCGGCCGTCTCGGCGGCAAGGCGGGCGGACACCATTGCCCGTGTATTCAGTCATCATGTCTCCGTTGACTGCGGCGCATACAGCCGAGTTGTTGCAGCGGGAGCTCGAGTTGGTGCATCAAGCGCGCGAGGCCGGCATTGTGTTGAGAGGGCCGCCGACGTACGACGAGGCGGTGGGCACAAGCATCGGGAGTGTCGACGGGGATGATGACGACGATGGACTCGTGTTCCCGCAAGCTGCCGCTGCCGCTGCCGCTGCCTCGGCCGCAGCATCTCCTGGATCCGAGCAAGACCTTGGTGACGGCGCGCTTTACCAACCACCGACTGTGCGAAACTTTGCTGCAGTCGCTCGTGCTGTGCTGGTTCGCTCAACGTCACTCCGCATTCCCGCACCCCCACCACCATCTTCTGCCTCTTCAATTGCGTCGTACCACTCGGATTCGGATAGCGACGACGATGATGCTAATGGGGGCCAAGGAAGGTTTGAACCCCGTCCCCCAAGTCTGTCGCAGCATCCTTCGCCGAGGCCAACTTCCGCCCCGACAGAGTCTTCCCCTCTCGCACAGTCTTTGACCATAGCTACCGATGTCCAAGTACCCGCGCATCCTCTAAACTGTCGAAATCTGCATCTATCCCTCAACAACCCATCTTCCCTAGTTACCCTCACTCGTCACTTCTTTGCGTACTCTATGCACTTATATACTTTGGGCAATCCTTTCCACTCCAAGCTTGTCGCGCCTCATTTCCCTCATTCCCGCTCCGTCCATTCCCTCATCTGCTTGACTCCTATGCCCATCAACCCACTTCTGTAATGTCATTGAATGCACTCCATAGACTACCAAATGATTCTGTCCTTTCCGGCTTTTTTGAGATGTTTGATGTATGTCAAGTTGAACGAATGGGCGAATGGGACCAAACTTTCATTTCGGGCGATCTTGTGACCGATGGCATGCACGCAGGCTCAGTACCCCGGACAGAAACATGCTTTTTGTGCAGAGTATCAGCTGATAGACGAACCGGAAATACCTGCATGCAAATGCTGGCGTGCCAGGCGTTGCAGGGCGGCGACAACCTGCAAAGGCTGATCGGCCTCGATGTTTGTCTCAACCTTTCCGCTTCCACGTTGGCTTGTGATGGTCATGGACGCGAGTTGTGGAATAGTGGACTGGAGCGACTTGACCTGGCACTCGCTGGCGTGCCATGTGCTAATCCTGAACCAACTTGGCCTGGTACTCGACCGTTGGAGTCGAGACATCAGCACAGTGTGACTGCCGCTGCAGGCGCCATAGAGGGATGCTTTACATGTTAGTGGCCGCATGATCGCACACCGACTTGTTGTAAATCATGAAGAGTTTGGCGACTGACTTGGCAACTTGGCACGCTGGCTGGCAGGTGTGCTGGCAACTCTTGCTCGTGCAAGGTCGTGGGCGCAGACTGTCGATTCCTCCTTTCTCTCCTGCCCGGCTGTCGGTGTGATTTGGGCTGCAGCGGCGAACTTCAAATTGCAAGGTTGACCCCTCTGCCGCCCATCAACCTGGTGTCACTATGGAGCCGCAACAGGAACTCTCCAAACCGACACCCCCCGGATTCCCGCCAAGCACCACCCTCCCGTCAAGGTCCACCGCACCGACCTGAGCTGAGCTGAGGCTGCGAGACAACCCGAACTGATCACGTGCTTGCTGTCTCCTGTCTTCGAAAGACGTCAACGACACTCCACGCACCCGGCACAGCTCTGCCGTAACATGTACGAATGAATCCTTGACATGCTAGTATTGAGGCTTAGCGCAACGGACTCAACCCCAAGCATTCCTTTAAACGTCATTCCACACGCCAGTGCACTTCCAATCGTCGGAAAGCCAAACAACACAAAACACGCACGACCAACGTCCCGCCAACACCAACACAGCCGCCACCTCCACCACCATCGATCACCACCGCTTGTCCAACCAACGAATCTGAAGCACATTCAATATGTCAGACGCATCTGTTCGCCCATGGTCCGTCGCCTATGCATCCAAGATCACACTCATTGCGTCGCTCATGCTCAAACTGGCATGTCATCCATCCCATTGCTTAGCGAGTACAAGGTTGGCAAGGTCCTCGGCGAGGGCACGTACGCCAAGGTGAAGGAGGCATTCCATATTCATACCGGAGAGCCGTTTGCATGCAAGATTTTCAACAAGAAGCTCATGGCTGGCCGTGAACAGTATGTTGTCAGACCAACGTTCGCGATCCAGTCCGTACACAATGCCATGTGTGCTGACCACAGTCAACTTGCATCTGCTGGCGCTCATGTAGCATGGTGCTCAACGAAATCAACATCCTCAAGACCGTCTCCCAGGGTCATCCCAACCTCATTGGCCTTGTCGATTACTTCGAATCCGCCAACAATCGTGCGTGCTCTTTCACTTGGCCTCCCGTGAAGCGCACTTGCTCATTATCTTCATGTTGCTTTCAACTTTTTCAGTGTATGTGATTATGGAGATTGCCAAGGGAGGCGAGCTGTTCTACAGGTACGGCACGGGATTGTTCATTCATGGATTTCTTCAATGCTTTTTCTTGCTGTTTCTCACACGAGTTTTCGCACGTTTTCACAGGATTTGCAACAAGGTCGGCGCCTTTTCGACCCGCGTTCGCCATTCCCTCGCCACTGATTCCTAACCCAATGTCCTGCCTCCGCTCACAGGGTCATTACTATGAGCACGACGCAGCCCAAATCGTTCGCACCATTTGCGACGCCGTTGCTTACTTGCACGACAAGGGCATTGTGTACGTTCTTTATTGTTGCTTGCTTTTTCACATTGGAACTGGAGGTGAAAGCACAACTCATTTGCATTGGTCTACGGTCACATTAGACATCGTGATCTCAAGCCCGAAAACCTCCTCTTCCGTACCGAAGACGAGGACTCGGACCTCCTCATCGCCGATTTCGGTCTCGCTCGCTGCCTCGAATCCGACTCGTACCCGCTCCTCACAACAATGTGCGGCACGCCTGGATTCATGAGCCCGGAGCTCCTTGAACGCCGTGGCTACTCTAAGCCTGTTGACATGTGGGCCATTGGCGTCATCACCTACTTTTTGCTTTCGGGCTACACGCCGTTTGACCGCAACACGACCGTCGAAGAGATTCAGGCCATCATCAACGCCGACTATGCATTCGAGCCGGCCGAGTACTGGACGCACGTGTCGGAAACGGCAAAGAACTTTGTGCGCGGGTGCCTCAAGCTGCGTCCGGAGGAGCGGTTGACGGCGCGCGAGGCGCTGGCACACCCGTGGTTGGCCAATGTGCCGCTCAAGGGGTCGCAGCAGAACCTGGTGGCGGCCAATTCCGCAAACAACTTGCTGCCCAACATTCGCGAAAACTCGCGCTCGGCCACTGACAAGTTGCGCAAGGCCGTACGCACCATGCAGGCCGCGTCGCATTTTGCAAAGCTTTCTGGCCAAGACCCGACCGCCTTGCCACAGGTGCCCATGCCCGTGGACGAGCCCATGCCGTCTGGACTGTGAGCAACGTTGACATCGATTGTCGTGTGAGTGATTCCCTTGTCTTACCAATGTGTTTTTCTCCTTCTCTCTTGTGTGTTTTGAACGGCAGCCGGCACACCTGCGTGCCCGTGCCTGCTCTGATGTCTGCTCCCGATTCCTATTGGTCTTGTTTTGATCCTTTGTCATTTCCTCGTTTCGTTGCATGTCTCCATACAGCAAAGCAGTCCTTGATTCAAGATCTCTGGTGTCACCTTCAATGGCCACGGACTGGATGGACGCAAGCAAGGTGTCTACATACTTATAAACATATGCCGTCTGGCACTCGACTGAAGAATTGGCCGCCTTGGTAGGCTGCTTGGTTGGAGCAAACGGGTCGTCGATCCAACAGGAAACAATGAGGCACTGCACTGCACTGCGCAAAAACTGGCAAGCGATTTAAGCCCGGGTTCGGGACATTCAACATCTTGGAGACACTTTGCCACGGCCTCGCTTCCATGCACTCGCTGCAATGCAATTCCATGCCACATGAACCATGAGTAACGATATTCCAATCCCCGGCCAAAAAGTTGTCGGCCCGTACCTCAACGAGCTCCGCGATCAAGTCGCTCGTTTGCTCCATATCCGCCACAACCGATTCCCCGGCGCCCAGCCCGTCTCGTTTACGCAGGACAATGTCAATGACTTGCTCAACCGCAACTTCTTTGTCTGCGAAAAGGTCCGGCTGACCCCTCCATCCAGACACGTGCTATCGGGTCTCACGCTCACAACCTGTTCCATTTGTCGAACACACCGCTTCCACAGACTGATGGCCTTCGGATTATGCTTTTTGCAACCTACAACCGCCAAGAAAAGAAATACGAGTCGTTCTTGGTGTGTACATTCTTTGCCGGCATCGCCAACAAGCTCGCAAATTTGTGCCGTTTTCAACGCTCACCCTGTTCGCACTGTCCTTGTCCAACTGGCAGATCAACCGCTCGCATGACTTTTACTATACCAAAGTCCTATTACCGGTTCCGCCCGAGCCTGGGGTAAAACCTTACACTAAGTTTCATCACGGCACGCTCATCGACGGCGAGCTCATCGTCGATACAGAACCCGATGGAGTGCGTATTCGCCGAGAATCACGACATTGCTCATTCTCAGACTCACCTTGCCCTATCTGTGTACCTACTCACTCAGCGCCAAGTGATGCGGTATCTCGTCTTTGATTGCCTGACCTGCCGCGACAAGGTGTTGATTGCGCGCCCATTTCGAATTCGACTTGGGGTACGCTGCTCCCACCCACCCGTTTGCTCGTGACTGGAATGATTTTGCTGACACGTTCTACAAAATATCAACAAGCACTTTCATGATTTCGTTCTCAAACCACTCAAGCGCATGGCCAGCGAGCGGCCGGATCTCATGCAGCGAATTCCATTCCAGTACGTTGCATTACTCTCGTCGCTCGTTAGCCTCGTTCATTTGACTCATACTAGCCATTGCCACCAGAATTGAAGCCAAGCAAATGCAGCTCTCGTACCACGTCAAGGAAATCTTTGCGGAGCAGCCAATGCTCAAACACAAGTCGGACGGGCTCATTTTCACGTCCTCGGAGGAGCCGTACACGCTGGGCACGGACCAAAACATGTATGTTGACTTCTCGTGCTCACCTACACGTTCGACATTCTCACTGACCGTTGATGCGTTGCACAGCCTGAAATGGAAGCCCGCCAATGAGAACACGGTCGACTTTTTGCTGCGACACAATTCGCGAGGTGAAATGGAGCTGCACTTGTGGCATGGGGGCAATCGCCACGAGTTCCATTGCTTGTTGCACGAGCATGATCCCAACAAGCTCAGGTACGCTCCCTTTCTGAATTGACAGCAGCAACGCCCACGCTGACCACGAATGCTTGAGCAGCATGCTCCGAGGTGCCAACGGCAAGATCATCGAGTGCCATTACGAACCGGGATCCAATCCGCCGTGGCAGTTTATGCGCTTTCGATCCGATAAGAACACGGCCAACCATTACTCGGTTTTCGAAAAAATTATGCAGAGTATTCGGGATGGCGTAACACAAGAACACGTATGAATTTTCACAGTTTCCTCTGCTGACCCTTTTTATTTCATTTCTCACATGTCTGTTCTCTTTCCAGCTCGAGTCCATCGCTCCCTCAAGCTCGCACAAACTGGAAGTTCCGCGAATCCAACCCACACCTCGCCCCTCCCCCACCACAACGGCCACCACCGACACACTCGCCCGCTCCTGCTCCATCCCCACCGCACGGCTCGACTCATCTGTGCCTCCATCCATGTCGCGCACACTCTCTGCCCCGCATCCGTATCTCCGCATCCGTCCATTGGCTCTGGTCGAGCCACCACATGCGCGACTTTTCGCCGCCGCACCCGTCAGCAACTGCATCGGCGTCGCGGCCATACTCGAGCCCCGGCATGCCGGATTGGGATGCGCGGCCCCAATGGGACGAGCCGTCACGTGCGCAGTATGGCGGTGCCGCGCGTGTACCTGATTGGGATACGGGTGCGACGGGGGCAGATGGTGAGTATGTACGCGAAAAGCACAGGGATCGCGACACGTACCGCCCCATTTCGCCAGGGCGCGAGCAACAAGAGTTCGGCCTGATCGCGATCGCGACATGTATCGGCCCGTGTCGCCTGGGCGCCAGGTGCATGGGCGCCACCGGCACCACGAGCATCAAGGTGCGGAAGGACTCGAGTTTGCACATGTTTCGGCGCGTTACGAGCAGCAGGACAGGGTCCAGGATTGGCGCGGAGACGTGTCGTCGGCGCAGCCATCGGATGGGTATGGTGGTGGAGGTACCGTGAGGGAGTTTGCAGATGAGTCTGGATTGCGGGTGGCAAGAGTCGAGCGCCCAGGGAGTGGGTTCCTGACTGGGAGTTGCCTGAAGATATGCAACGGAATGGGCGAAGGACTGTCGAGGATGTGTATGTCGACGAGGGGATGGCGAGGAGCATTTCGATGAAGGGCATATGGAGCAGGATGAAGAGGTTGACGACGGCGGGTATAGTGACGAACGGGGCGAGTGTAGCACTTGGGGTGAGGAGCGTACACGTGAAGGTTGCGGGGAGGTGGAGTCGACACTTGTCGAAAAGTATGCCCACGATTGGGATGTGGAGTTGGATCACGATGACGAGGGCGGCGATGCAGCTTCGGGTGTATTTGGCTTCGCGGCCGGGGCAGCCAAAGTCGTGGCACCTGCTAATGCGTTTGCTCCCGTGGCCAAGGCGGGTCCAGTGGGTGGAGTCCAAGGTAATTCGGCCCCGGATTTAGCTGACTCTGCACTCGCGACCAAGGCGACCGAATGGGATGGTGCTCCAGCTGCTGCGACTGCCACAACAAGCCATGGATCTTCGCATTCGAGCTTGCCTCAGGGTGAACCAATGGATGATGGTGACGACGATTACGATGATGACGATGATGGTTACGTGTACCGACCATCCTCACCTTGAACTGTCCCATAGTGTTCAATTCCAATTCCAACTCCATATTTATCTACATTCTCTTTATGATGACTGAGTGTTGGTTCCATACATCGGCTGTGTTGGCAAACAAGACACAGCAGTGCAAGGCGGTCAGAATGGGCGAGAGAAGAGCAGGTATATGAATGCATTTGAATATAAGACAATGGCAGAAATGGAGAGATCACTGTGACAATGTGAAGCTGGTCATTTATGTGGCGATGACCTGAAATCTTGCGAGCAAACCGCAAAAATCAACGTATCCTCAACCAGGAGCACGTTCGCCAAACCTCAATTGTCCATTCGAGGTAATAAGGGCATCGGTGGCGCATCTGATGTACAAGTCCACCCTTCGCTTTGTACCTGGCCTGCTCCGTCTGGTGTCGCAATCCTTGGTGGCGTCGGTGGCGGGCCCAGTTTCACGTGGACCTCTTCTAACCTCGACCTCAGCTCGTCAATCACCTTATCCCGCTCTGCAATCGCCCTCCCTTGCTCCTCAATGATGCGCCGTAACCGCGCAATCTCGGAATCGCTCCCCGCCACGGCCACCTGCGCCGCCTGTACCCTCGTTGGTGTGTTCCCGTTACTGCCAATGCTCGCGTTACTGCCTCTCCTGCCACTTCTGGCCATCCCACGCCCGCTGCTTCCACGCGTACTGTTCCCCCTCGAGCTCCCTCCACCTCCGCCAGCAATAGCATCAGGCACGGGCGGCGGAAACACGCCCAGCAGCTCGCTGGGCGTTGGCCGATGTGCTGGATCCTCGGCCGTCAACCACAACACCATGGCGGCGTATTGCGGGAACACCGAGATAAACTCTGGCGGAAGCGTACGGTCGGCGCCCAGCGGGGCACGCAGCCGCTCAAGTGTAATGAGGCGTTCCATGCCCGTGGTGAATGGCTGCAAGAGCTCGAGCAGGATCACGCCGAGAGAAAACATGTCTGAGGTGATGGGGTGCCATCGGTACTTACTCGATCCGCTGCGCGCTATTTGCTCGGGAGCACTGTACGTTGCCGTGCCAATCCCAAGGGTGGGTGCGTGGCTCGGAAGGCGTCGGAGGTGGGGCGGCAGCCGGATGGGCGGGACGATGGGGGATGTGCCTGCGGAACCTGTAGGGGCTGTAGAGGCCGTGGAAGGTGCGAGCGGAGGTGTTGCATGTGCAGATGGACCACCGGCGACAGGACTGCGTGGCGACGCGCTTCTAGGTGGACCCCTTGCGGCAACCCCTGGCGGCAGGCGCGGGACGGGCGGCTTTGCGGCTTGTGGTGGCAAAGGGTGAGGCATGATAAAACTTGAAGTGTTACCACCCGCAGACCCCGTTTCATCGTCCTCGCTTGTTGCGCTTGGGGACATGCGGCCGGCGGGTTCAGGCAAGATGCGAGGCTTGGAACCGATTTCGGGACTTTCGGGGTTGCTTGCGCCGTTTAGCTTGGAGGCCCAGGGTGCACGAATGGATGAGGGCGAGTGAGTTGGCGTGGTAAAGACGCTCGTGTCTGAGCGGCGGCCGTGCTCAGTGACGAGCCCGAAATCACCTATCTATACCCATGTGACATTCGAAGGGAGAGTTCAGTTTCTTGCGTAAAGAAGCAAAGAAAATAAATACGAAAAAATGGTGATGGAGAAGCGTACTTTGATGGAAATATCGTCCAACGACCCAACCTTGAGCCATTCACACAATGGCAATGCCGCCTCGTTCTCAATCACCAACGTCCCGCTATTTCCACGCTGTACCTTTCCGCCCGTCCCGTTGGCGCTTGCCCTGGCCTTCGCCGCCCGCAAATACTGTCCGGGCTTGCGCGCCAGGAACAAGTTGCGCGGGGTCAAGTCCCGATGAGATGTGCCGCGCTCGTGAATGTACTCGAGGGCAACGAGCATGGCGCTGAACAGGAAATTGGTTTCAGCAACAAGGAATGCGGGCTCGACGTGGCGAAGGGTATTGCGATGCAGCAAGTAGTCGTGGAGAGACGAGTAGCACAGCTCCATTTGAATAAAGAGCGTGAGGGGACGGTACGGGGAGGTGAGGGCGGGTATGGTTGCGGCTGCAGCTGGTCCGTTGCCTGCCGGCTTACCGTGGCGCTGCATGACGCTATTGGGATCATGATAGTTGTCGTCATCATCGCTATCATCGTCCGCATCCGATACATTGGCCGACGGAGCAAGCGAGTCTCGGGCAAAAGTGATCCCGGCACTCGAGCTCGCCTGTGAATGCCCGTCGAGTCTGGCCGATGACGTGGTCAGATCCATGCTGTTGTCAGTGCCAAAGGTATCGTCGCCACCGGCACCGCCTGGACCGCCTCCAGTGACTGGCTTTGTCAAGCTCACTTCGTCATGCTCGAGCCAGGCAGAGTGGTACCGGACAATATTGGGATGGTCCATTCGCGCCAGCACCTTGACTTCACGGAGCACCTGTTGGACGCAAAATCGCCATGAGCAAGAGTTTTGTAAATGCGGTAGATGCGATAAGAATAAGAAAGGGTTCCAACATACCCGGTCGAAATCTTTTGGATTCTCGAGCATGACCTTTTTAATGGCATACTCGCGCCCATCCAACCGATGTCGCACATGCCACACGCTGCCAAACCCGCCGCGGCCGAGCCTGCGAATCTCATCAAAGTCCGTACGATACCGCGTCGTGTGCAAGTCGAGCAAATCTGCCAAGCCAGCTGCGGCGGCGGCAGCCGCTCGTGTTGGGTTGACGGTGACGGAATCGGACGAGACGAGTTGACACGCACTGGTCTTTTGCTGGGCACGGGCGTGAGCGAAGCACGGATTTGCCCCCGTTGGCGCCGTCATCGGAAGACGAGCCCGGAGCAGTCTTTGTTGGTGTCTCGTCCTCTCCGCTGCTGCTCTGCTCCGAACTCGTCGTTTCCTCCGAACTTGTGCTCGCCGCCTCCTTATCGACCCTTGTCCCACTTCTCCCATCGACGACGCTGAAGACGACGACGACGAGGATGCACGCGAGTACTCGAGCAACAGACTTCCCGCCGCCTTCATCCTCGGCTGCCCATCCCTAGCCGCCCGCGTTGCGACCAGCGCCTGAAACACGAGCTCCTTAAATGCACGCTTGTACATGCCGCGCACCGTCGAAAAGTGGTCATTGTAATCTGCTTCGGTGATGATGCCCATGGCCGAGAGCTTTTCGCACAGGATTTGAAACAGGAGCCGGTTTTCGTCGGGCGAGTAGAGCATGCAAAAGTTTTCGAGTAACGACACGAGGAGCAAGCGCGCTTGGTCACGGCGGTCATTGACAGAGGACCCTGTTTGGATAGACAGGTTGCCACGCAGGCCGGGGCCGGTGTGTTTGCGACGACGAGACGAAGTCTTTGGGCTGATGGGCGGCGAGGTTGCTGAAGTGGATGATTCCGTCAATGAGTCTGAATGCGAGTGACTCGCTGCATCGCTCGTCGCGTGGTCCGACGGGAGAGTGGATGAGGTCGAGTGTGACGACGTAGAAGTGAAGCATCAGCGAGGAGTGTTGGTGGCGCGCGTGTGCCGATGTTTGTGGTGGTTGGTGGTGCGGTTTGTTGGGGACTGAGTCTGAATGGGAATCGTCATCGTCATCATCTGACGACGAGGATTTATCGGATGGCCGCCAGAATGAGCCTGGAAGCTGTTCGGTAGGTTCTCTGTACAAGCACGGATCGTGTAAGGATGTACGTGTAATCATATGTTGAGGAAAGTGAGAGCTTGAGTGAACGAACCCATCGCTCGAGGACGCCCACGACTCGTCACTGTCCGTTGAATTCGTGTCGCTTTCACCCTCGCTGTCTGAATCGCTCTCAGCGCTGCGATGAGCATGCTCGTGCTTGCCAAACGTCCACTGCCTAGATTATCATCGTCGTCGGTCGAGGAAGCATCCGAAACGGTTGCTGAAAGCGGGCGGCGAGGAGGCGACCGAGCAGTTTTGAATGGACGAGGAGGAGCTGGTTTGTGCTTGGAAACGGATTTCTTGGTGACAGCAGGTACGGCACGCTTGTTCGATTGAGCAACAGGGCGATCCTTGGACGGGGACGGGGTTGAAGGACTGGCAGAGCTGGAGAATGAGGAAGAAAAGACGCTGGCTTTAAACGCGTCAACGGCAGAGAGGTAAATGGAGCGAGCGGACGGAGAAGGCTGGGGTCGTGAAGTTGTGCTGGTTGACGTTCCAGTTGGTCTGTGGAGACACGCAGTCGGTTGAGGGTCAGAATCCTTCGGGCGGTACATGCGCCTGTTGCCACGATGGAGCACACGCTATGCACTGTGCCACTGGGATTGGCGGGCAGTGACAAGGTCGCATGACGTACTTTGTCATGTCTAATGGGAGGAAGTTGCACTTGAGGGCAGGGCCACTTGAACGGCGGCTGAGCGATGTGATGAGGCGGAGAGGCGATGGGTGTCACGAGTCCGGGAATCACAACGGTATTCCAGACTGCGATGGTCGGTTGGCGGTGTGTGTGTGCAAAGTAATGCTTGGGGTCGTAGGGAGCCTCGTCATGAGCAGATTCATTCGACAGTGCCCTTGATTCACACTCGAACCCGCTTTAGATGATGGATGCCACGCACCGGCACTGGCACTACCTGGCACCTGGCACCGATGGACCTATGATTGGCGGCGCTTCATTGCGAGACAGACCGATTGGGGGAAGGCCCGATGAACTGGAAACATAGGTAGAACGCCGAAGCCTGAAGAACGTCGCATCACACACCAATGGTCACCATCCATGCGGCCATTTGCCATCGATCCGTCCGTGCGCTCTTCCATGGGGTTCGCCTCTTTTCCTTCTCGTCAAAAGCTAGGTGTTCAGTTCACTCAGCGTCAGGGTCCGGCTGTACTTGCGCCTCTAAGCCTGTGTCGCAAAGGATCTGCACAGAGCCGGACCGGGAGATTTCCGAGGCACTCCGCCGCCTCTGCCTCTGGGAGCATGGCCTGGCCTTTGCCACCATCCAAAGACGCGTCGCTTAGCTCCCATGATGACAATTGAAGCGTGGACCATTCGTTGCCTTGCCGACCAAAGATGGACGCTGGCGCAGGCGGGATGTGGTAACGATGTGAGTATCCCAGTATGCCCTGATTATTGAGGCTCGCACCAGGCCAAGACCGAGGGCATGGCAAGCGCACGGCCGCAGTTTCTCTTCTCTCGGCTTGTGCCTGCTCGATGCCGGAGTACGAAATCGAATCTGTGCTAGAGCACACATTTATACCTGTCAGGAAACGGCAAGGTCGACTCACTCCAAGCAATCTGTGGTCCTCTCCACAATGCACGCTATCATGTCAGCCGCCCGCAACGGCCGCTTCTCCCGTTCCGCAGCCCGTACCCTCGCTGGTCCTGCGCGATGCACGCCACTTCTGCTGCCTTACTGCTTGATCCGCGGGCAGTTCGGCAGCAGCCCATGTCCATACTCGACAACAACAACCACCACCCCGCAGCCCTTTACTGCAACGCACCTCAACCTGTGGTCGCTCCCCGATCCAAACAGCCCACATTCTGGCCTCGCATCGCTTGTCCCCGTCGAGCCCCGCACCATCCCCTGCGCGACGCCGCACGACGTGGACGCGGCCGTCCGCCAAGCCGCCGCCTCGCCTTGGCCCACGCTTTCGCCAGCCATCCGCCGCGACCTGCTCCTCAATCTCGCATCTGCATTGACAACCACCGCGATCAGCTTGCCCTCATTGAGACGAGGCAGACGGGCAAAGTCCTGCACGACCGCGGTGGGAGGTGAGCGAAGTGGCCGAGGTGTTTCGGTACTATGCCGGATGGGCTGACAAGTTGGCCTCGGGGCGTGTGCATCCGGTTGGTCCGGCCGCAAAGAACTCTGTGCGGACCGCTGTTGAGGTGCCACAGCCAAAGGGCGTGGTGGCGGCCATCACCTCGTTCAATTACCCGTTACTGCTGGCTGCTTGGAAGGCGGCGCCTGCGCTGGCTGCTGGAAACGTCTGATCATCCCTTTATCTCTTCCTGATTCTGCTCTAAATGAGATCAGATCAACTGACGTTATGACCACCGTGACCCCCGTACACAAATCCAGACGGTCGTCCTCAAACCCGCCGAATCCACACCGCTCACTTCCCTCGCATTGCGCGGCCTCGTCCCGGACCCGCGCCTCAAATCCGCTCTGCACATTGTGACTGGCGGTGCACCCACAGGCGCATCGCTTGCCGCCCACCCGCTCGTCTCCCACGTGTCATTCACGGGCTCGACCTCTGCCGGCCGCCACCTTGCCGCGGCGCATCCCTCAAATCCATGACGCTCGAGCTTGGCGGGAAAAACGCCTTGTACATTGACGCGTCGGCCGACTTGGCAAAGGCCGTGCGTGTGGCCTTGGACGGCGGGTGGGCTAATGCGGGCCAAAACTGTTGTGCGGCAAGCCGGGTGGTTGTGCACGAGCGCGTGTTCCAGGAATTTGTGGACGGGTTGGTCGCGGCTTTGCACGACAAGTTGGGGTGTATGCCGCACAACCTTTACTCACAACGGGCGACTATGGGGTTGATTGGTGCGCTACCCACTCTTCCGTGGTGACCTCCCCACCGTAATCTGAGTCTGGCACGGTCCATTATGTAGCAACGCCTCAACACGCATCCAAAATCCGGACACAGCTCGCAACCCATGCCACCGACCTGACCCAAGCCTTCCCTCCGCCCGACATTCTCACCCCTCTTACTGTTCTGCCGCCCTCGGACAAGATCCCGCCCGCGATTGCTGCGCAATGGATTCCTCCCACGCTCTACACCAACGTCCCGCACACGCATCCGCTCGCGCACACGGAACTGTTTGGTCCAATCGTGTGTGTGCTTTCGCCCGTGAAATCGATTGCACAAGCCTTAGAAGTGGCAATGCGTCCGAGTATGGGCTGGCGGCCGGCATCGTGGCAAAGGATGCATCTGCCATTCACAAGTTTACGAGCGGGGTTCAGGCCGGCATGGTGTGGGTGAATACGTGGAATGCAACGCCGGTCAATGTGGCGTTTGGTGGATGGAAGGCGAGTGGCAGGGGGAAAGAGTTGGGGTGGAAAGCCGTGGACGAGTTCGTGCAGTGGAAGAGCGTCATTCAGGAGGTTGACCTCGAGGTGTAAATCCTGCAAGGGTTGGGGGTATGGGCGGCTGTGTACATATATTTTGTTGGGTTTCTTGCGTGCGAGTCGGGCAACAACGGATTTCCCTCCACACTTTGCGTGCAACCATGAGCCATGGCAACAGGCGGCAAGCATGGAGCATGGATACGACGCAAGAGATACATACACAGTCAAGGCTCAATACGACAACACTGGGGGGTAAAGATACAATATGTACAAGGGACGCTCGTCGTCAAGTAAGCGCGTGAGCAAACACAAGCAAACATATGCGACAGCCACTGCGCTCATGCCGCCGAAGCACCCACACTCGCGACTCTTGGGACCCTGTCTGTCAACGTTGACGCGCTTGCATTGTTACCCGGCGCCGCCAACTCGACCATTTCGGTTGTTCCACCTGCGCCTGCGCCATGATCAACTTCTGTTGGTTGGCCCGTCACCACGCATTGCTTGCACAGCGGGCACAGGGTCGACAGCGACAGCCAGTTTGAGCTGCACGACGCGTGAAAGTGGTGGCCGCACTTGTACACGTGCAACTTGTCGCCAGGGACATAGTCCTCAAAGCAAATGATGCATTGTGCGTCATCAGCGGCGAGAGCGAGAGGTGGATATGTAGGAGATGGTAAAGAGGGACCATCCGGGTCGGTGGAGATGGTCACGGGTGCATGGTCTTGGTTTGGCGAGAGGTGGATGTTTTCGTGTCGCGTCATGGGTTGCAATGCCAGGTCATGCTCCTCGTCGCTAGTGCGGTTCGGGCTCGGCTCGCGGGTCGCGCCATGATCGATTTGGTCCTCTTCGTCATCGCTTTCCTCGCCAAGACGGCCAGAAAACGTGAAGCATTCAATCTTGTCCAGCTCTTGAGTGGTGATTCCTCTGGGGCGCGTGAGGAGCGCACCTAGCTGACCATTCCAGGGCGACAATCCTGCGGCCTCGGCCGTACCGGCTGCCCCTACCGCGCCTCCTGCCCGACGGTGCTGCATCTGCGGATGTAACCACGTCGACAGAACCCGATTCAAGCGAGGATGATTAGCGGCAACAAGCAGGCATGGCAGGCACAGAATGAGGGCCACGGCCAAAAGGAGAGGGGTCAAGTAGACGAGGTACGTGACAAGGATCCAGATGACAGTCACCGTGACGAGCGATGTGCCTGCGGGGCATTGTGGGGTCATGAACACCCAAAAGTTGGCCAAGATGAAGAGAACCGCAGTGACCCAGTTGAGGACTTCGCGTGCTCTATATCATAGACGAGTGAGTCTGGCTTCCATCCTGTGTAGCTTTTGTGTAGCGGAAGAAGGCATGACATACTCGAATGCAATCCGCGCCTCGGGTGACTGTGACATGCTTATTCCGCGAGCGCGACTTGTCCGCTGCAACACAAACAAGTACGGAAGAAGCACGGCCAAGAAGAAGGAGCGCATGGCAATGGCCGTGTTGAGTGTCACCAGCTGGGCACACCCGTCCGAGTACCCCGAGCGACCGGTTATTGCCAATCCAGCAACGGGGAGCGCCGTCTGTGCGAGCTGAAACAAGATGGACAAGATGAGCACGAGTCTCGAGTGTTTGGACGCATTGGCCCACGCCTGCGTGATGTGGTTGGCCATGGTGAAGCGGGCAGACCGCGCGCGCGAGTTTGTCAGCAGCGTTACCGCAGGCACTCGGGATGCAGTTGAACGCGTTGACCTTGCTGTCGATCTTGTGGATCGGGCAACGGAGCGGGCGGTCGCCGCCGAGCGCGAAGTGCGAGTGCGAGTGAGCGGGATGGCCGCGGTCGTTCTTGGACTTGCATGGTCGTTGCCGTCAGGTTGGCGGCTTGCAGACGCGGTGGCGGCGTCTGGGACCATGAGCGGGGAATGAGCGACCGTGACGGCAGGGGATTCAAATTGGCGCGGACGCTGTGGATTGCTATTGCTGTTGCTATTCATTTTGGCACCATATCCTATTTATTTGACTTCGATTTCATCAAATCGTCTTGAGTTCTGTCACAGCCGGAAAGTGCACAACCGGAAAGTGCGCGGCAAAACGTTGACTCGAATCTCAGCATTGGTGTCGGGCACGGCAGTCGTTCGCGGGCCGTGAATCGCGGCTGCCTAAGAAAATGCACGAACTGGTGATGAAGTACATACTGTATTGCTCGGAAGGAAAACAAAGAACGGACATGCACAATGACAATCAAGAAAAACACAAAAGAAAACAAACAAAAAAAACTACATCTGTACAAGCAACCTCACTCGCTCACGAGCATCCAAGGACACTTACTGCTTACTCTTGGGTGTCCAGGCCGGACGAGCGGCACCACCACCTGGGGCATCACCAGCAGCGCGACGACTCGGGGGCACATAGCCACCCGACGAACCCTCACGAGGGGGCATGCGCGCGGGCGAGTCACCGGCGGCGGGCGTGGCACCAGGGCGGCGCCATCCGCCGGATGACGACCCCTCACGCGACGGCGGGCCGGCAGGCGAATCGGCACCACCAGCGGCGGTAGGACGGCGCCATCCACCACCCGACGACAATTCACGGGCAGGGGCGGCCGCGGGCTCGGCAGACGCGGCGGCAGCGCCGCGGGGACGCCACTTGTCGGCGGAAGCAGCAGCCGGGGCAGGGGCGGCAGCAGCAGCTTGCTTCCAGGCGGGCGCAGCACCGGACGCACGCGATTGGCCAGGAGTCCAGGCACCACCGGCGGCGGGAGCAGCGGGGGCTCCACCAGCAGCACGCGGCGCCCACTTCTTGGGACGCTCCTCCTCCTGCTCCTCCTCCTCTTGGTCCTCTTCCTCATCGGCAGCCTCAGCTTCGGCCAAGCGCATGGCCTCGGCCTCCTCTTCCTTGCGCTTCTTCTCTGCAATCTTTGCCTGGATCGCTGCACGCACCTCCTCGCGACGCTTGGCCTTGGCTGCCTCGATCTTGGCAGCACACTCGGCCTTGTGCGCGTTAATTTCGGCCTGGAACCCAAGCTCGGCCTCGGCACGGTACGCCTGGTAGTCGGGCAACATGCGCAACACGCGGTGCTTGATGGACACGGCCGTCGCATGCCTCTCCTTTGCCTCCTCCACGATGCGCTTGCGCGTCTCGTCAAACGCCAACTTGTCGGCAATCTTTTGCTCCTCTCGAGCCTTGTGCAACAACGGAATCTCCTCCTTGCGCATGGCACGCTCGAAATGATCGGCGCGCTTGACCAGGGCCTTCATCTTGCCCTCAAGCAGCTCGCGCTCCTTGCGAATCTGCTCGGCCTGCAACGCGAAAATGGCCTGCGGGTCCAACTTGTCCAAGTCCTCGTCGGCAATGGTCATGCCCGACTTTGCCTTGAGCGCCTCGGCAATCTTGCGCGCCTCTTGGCGCTTCATCTCCTCGCGCTCGCGCTCGAGCCGCTCCACCTCGCGCTTGGCCGCCTCATCAGCCATCTTCTTTTGCAAGGCCTCGCGCTCCTCGGCCACCTTGCGCTGGCGCGCACGCGTCTCTTCCTCGACCTTGCGCTTTTCGGCCTGCTCGGCCGCAATTTTCTTTTGCTCAATGACGGCCTGGCGCGCAAGCGCAGCTTGGTGCTCTTGCTCGACGCTTTCGCGGGCACGCTCAAACACCGTATGGCGCTCTTGCTCAATGTAGGCCGTGAAGAGCGGCAGCTCGAGCAACGACGCCAAGTCGGGCGCGGCCGTCTCGGTCACAAACTCGAGCGTCTGCGTCAAATAGTTGATCTTGATGTTGAACTGACGCTTTTGGTTGCCCAAGAGCACAACGCGCTCAAGCGTAAACAAGTCGAGCGCCTCGCCCTCCGAGACCGAGGTCAAGTCGAGGACCGTGGGCAACGAAATGGTCGAGTACATGGACGCAATGTTCTTGAGGACCGACGCAACAATCACGGTGCGCAAGTGCGGCACGTACTTTGCAAACGCGGCATCCTGCTCGAGCGCCGCAAGGTGCGGGCGCGTCGCCTCGGCAACCATCAACGGATGGAACCCAGCCTCCATGGCCTCGTACAGCCCACGGACATGTGCGGGGACCTTGCCAAGGATGCCCTTGGCGGATGCATCGCGCAACAGCGAGTCGCGGTCGGGCACGTCGGGCATACCGAGCATTTGGGCAAGGCGGGCCTTGCGGTTGAAGCGCATGTAGGTCGCATCGGGATCCACGGGGTCCGAAAACACGGGCGCGGCCAAGGCAGACACAACCACGTGCGAAGCAACACGCGCAAGCTCTTGCTCACCGAGGGCAGCGTTGCCGCGCAAGTTGCCGACCCACGACTGGTACTTGTTCCAGGCAGCGGCAAGGAACAGGCGGTCCTCGGACACGGTGAAGATTTGCGTCATCTTTTGGTAGTACTGGGCCACCATTTGCGTCATCTTTGCGCCGTGACGCTTGTGCGTGAAGAGCGCCGCGGGGAGCAAACCGGCCATGGCGCCGGGCGTGTTGGCGGCATTGGGGGCAATCAGCGATCCGGCCATGACCAACAACTGGTAAATGTCCTCGGCCGAGCGGAACGACTCTTGCCACAGCTCCATATCGTTGGCGGTTTGCAATTGCAAAAAGCGCGTGTCGAGGAAGCGCTGGAGCACTTCGGGGTCAGACAGGTTGATGCCATTGTGCTGCGAGGCAGCACGCGGCAGGCCAGCGAGGTGCAAGCGAAGCGTCTCGCACAAGCGACGGAACTCGTTTTTGCGGGCGTTGCGCAGGCAAAAGGCAAAGGCTTGCGCGACGGTTTGCTGGTACAGGAGCTCGAGGCGGGCATTGTTGCGGAGCACATCGAGGACCGTGCGGTAAGCGTCCCACAGGAACTTGAGGCGCGACGTGACAGAGTCACGGTCACGGCGAGAAGCCTTGGTGCCGACGGCGGTGCCAGTGGCGGCGGCAGCAGCAGCAAATGCAGCAGTACCCGCGTCGGGGTCGTCGAGCGTGTTGATCATGGTGGCGTACATGGACTCGAACGTGTCGGCAGCCTCGAGATCATCGACGGCTTCGTCGT
Source organism: Catenaria anguillulae PL171 (assembly GCA_002102555.1). Taxonomy (NCBI): domain Eukaryota; kingdom Fungi; phylum Blastocladiomycota; class Blastocladiomycetes; order Blastocladiales; family Catenariaceae; genus Catenaria; species Catenaria anguillulae. The sequence goes on along the minus strand of MCFL01000007.1, from coordinate 69,265 downwards.
CAGAGCCAATGGCGCCCGAGGCGGCAGCAAGCGTGGCCTGGGCCTTTGCATCATGGGCATCCTTGGCCTCCTTGAGCTTGAACTCTGCACGCTCAATGAACCTGCGGATCACCTTCTCGACCGACTGGACAGAGGTGTTTTGGGCAAGGTTCTTGAACGAGTGCAGACCCTCACGGGCAACACGCGAGCGGTTGAGGTCGACCGAGAGCTCAATAAACTTGACGGCGACGGGCTCGAGCGAGGGGATCGGGGCACCGCGGGAACGGCGCGAGAGGAGTGTCTCCTGGAGGACGTTGAGGGCCTCAGAAGGGGCGTTGACCTGGAGGAGTTCTGTGAGTGGTGGACGAGAAGGCGACGGGTAAGCATTGCATCATGTCGTCGGGATCGGATCAAGTGTGCATGGGTTCATGGGCGGGCGTCGCGAGCGTGCATACCCTCGGCACGCTGAAGAGCGTTTTCGGGCTTGATGTACATGGAACGCATGGCGGTTGGGAGGTGGGCGGTACTGTGTGGATCGGGGTAGGTGAGGGAGTCGATTGCTCAAAGCCAAGGTCGCATCCGCTGACGTCAAGGCGAGGTGGGTGGTGGGTAGCGTCGAAGGCTGTGGCTGACGCCAGACAGCTTCGGCGTATTGGAAGCCGGCATGCCCAGGTTTGTTGATGCGAATCTCATCGGGGCGTGGGATCACGTGGTCCGTCTCGATGGCCACGACGCGTGCCACCAAGACAGGACAGGATAGGCGACGAATCAACATGAGCGACCTTAATCAGAGTGAGCAATTGATGGTAATTGACGAATGAATCAATGAAAAGCTACTTGAAGAAATACACTCTACCATGCCGACGCCCGTCCACCTCTTTGTCTCTTGCTCGGGCCTCATCGGCCACGGGATCACCGCCACCGACAAGGTTCGTAGAACATTGGCCAACTCAACCAAGCACCCAGCACCGGCGCTGACGACAGCTCATGGCCCAAAATGACATATAGCCGTCTGCCGTGGTGTATCTCGAATCCGTCCCCGAATCTGGCCAGCCCTGCGTGATCGCGTGCACCGACATGGTCAGGTACGGACCCATGTTGCTACATACCTCTCTGGCTTGCTGCGGCCACTGACCTCGCATCTGCGGTCGTGCCGCATTCAATAGAGACTCGGCCACGCCAACATTTTCCAAGCCGATCATTGTCACCTACGCCTTTGAATCAATCCAACGTTTCCGATTCGTCGTGTACGATGCTGTACATACCGACAACGAGACCATTCAGTTGTACCAACCGCCTCTCTTTTCTTGCACTTTTCGTTAGCGTCGACATGCCAGCAAGCAAGAGCCCATCCACCAGCGATTACAACAAGAATGACGTGATTGGCATCTGTGTACGCCCCATCCCGCCGCTGCTGTTTCTGCTTCTCTGCACGCATTGTTCACCATCTTTCTTTGACGCTCGCAGTGTGTCACACTTGGACAAATCATGTGCGCGAGCAGCGGCTCATTCAGCGCCTACCTTGATCTTCGGGGCAAGACAAACGGCATGATCAAGATTCGTCCTGTTCCGCAAGAAAACATCAAAACCCTCAAGCTTACCTTACACGGGACCAATCTTGACAAAAAGGGTACTTGAGTCGTCCTTCACAGTCACTGTCCTCATTCAGTTTTCATTTCATCATATGAGGATCATTCCAGATTTTCTCGGCAAGTCCGACCCGTACATCATCATTTCGCGCCTCGAAGAAAACGGCGAAAAGCGCAAGGTGTACGAAACCGAAATCATTCGCAATACGCTCAATCCGGAATGGCTGCCAATTGAGCTACCCGTCGGCCAGCTCGTTGATGTCAGCAAATCAGGTTCGTCCTGCCGCTACGTTCTTTTCAATTGCATCACTCATGCAAGTTCATGACGCTGTCCGCTTTGCTTCCTGCTATGGTAGACCACATGAACCGCTCCATCGTCTTCGACTGCTACGACTGGGACCGTGACACCTCGCACGACCACATTGGGTCAGCCACATGCAAGCTCAGCGCGCTCACAACGGGCGTCTCGATTCCGCTCCTCAACTACAAGAAGCTCAAATCCTCGAGCTACAAGAACAGCGGATGCCTGTTCATCCAGTCAGCCGAGATTGTGCGCGAGTACACGTTCCACGATTACATTTCGGGCGGGACGGACGTGTCTGTGGGCGTGGCCATTGATTTCTCGAGTGCGATTGCTCAGCTTGCGCTTGTGACCTGGTGCGACCATGTCGAGGCTAACCCTGTTTACTCCCAGGTCATTGTGGTAACATCTCGAACCCAAACTCGCTCCATTTCGTTGATCGGTCTGGAGCATGGAACGACACCATGCGCGCACTCGATGCGGTCTTGTCAGTGCTTGAGCCCTACGACACGGATCGCGCGATTCCTCTCTATGGGTTCGGGGCAGAGCTACCTGGACCCATGGCCGGGAACACGACCGATTTTCATGTGAATGGCGACCCCAACACGGTATGTACACCGGCCATCCTCTTTTCCAATACCTTCTTCCGGAACTCGTGATCCAACGCTGCGCATCATGTATTTACCCAGCCGTACATTTACGGTCGTTCGAGCGCTCTCGCCGCGTACTCCAACTGTGTGCCACGGTTAACTCAAGTGGATCAAGCATATCTTGCGTATGTTGCTCCAGTTCCCAGTTCCCTTGCTTGTTTTCAAGGGCTCGGCACTAAAATACTGTCTCGTACACAGCCCAATCATTTCACGCTTCTCGTACACGCTGGAGCAATCGCAAAACCCGCGTTCGTACATGATCCTACTTGTCCTGACACAAGGCAAGCTTGCCGACTTTGAAGCCACAATGGTTCGGCCTTCAGTGTCCCTGAACCCATTTGGCGGCCGCCTTTGACAATGTAAACGCGTCGTCACAGGAAGCGCTCATTCACGCGTCGACCCATGCCATGAGCGTCGTGATTGTTGGCCTCGGTCCAGGCGACCACGAGCAGCTGTACCGACTGGACGGTGACGACAAGAAGCTCATTACCAAGGACGGCAGGTATGCGTCGCGGGATATTGTGCAGTTTGTGCCTTTCAACAAGTACACAAAGGAAGTACATCGAGGCGAGGCACTTGCTCGTGATGGTACGTTTTTCCAGCACAGGTTTTGTACTCCAACAGGTGAAGCGGGTGGTAACTGGATCGTTGTAATCGCAGTCCTCCACGAGATTCCGGACCAGCTGGTTTCGTACATGAAGAGCAAAGGGATCGTGCCCGTCAACGTCAAAGACAAGAGCTCGTCCAACTCGCCGGTGTAAGAAAAAAGCTTCTGCCAAAACGTTTCATCATCGCACATGCAAAATATACCTGCATTTCTCAATGTGGCAATCGTGGTTGTAAAGATGAATAGGAAAAATCGACCGCAAACAAAAACACAGCAGCGGCAGATTACTGCGGTTGTCCACCCTGCGCGTGCTGTGCGTAGTACGCATAATAAAACTGCTGCCAATACGTCTGCTGGACCTCGGGCGCCATGGCCAGGTACGCCGGATCGTGACCGTAGGTGGCGGTGAATGCTGCATACGCTGCCGCCGTCAAATCCTGCGCAGGTGCGGCAGCCGCCGCTGCCGGTGTCGCAGCAGGCGCAGATGCAGGCGCGGCGCTGCCGCCACCGGCCGCCCATGGGGGAATCGATCCACCGTCCGCCGCGGCGCCATTGCCATCGTAATGATCGCCCCCAGGAGCGCCACGATGATAATCTGCGCCATGCCTGGCATCGTACCGATCACGATGCTCGCGATCGCGGTGATGAAAATGTCCTTCGCCGCCGCCCCTTGCCCATGGCGCAGGCCCGCCCGCATCTGCCCCGCCGGCATCGTCACTACCACCAAATCGGAGCCCGCCGCCGCCACCACCACCGCCGCCCGAGCGCGCGCCTCCCGCGGCCGCCCACGGCGCCGCCCCTCCTGCGTCCCTGTCGCCCGTGCCATCGCCGCCTGCACCCCCATCTGCGGGCGCACCCCCGGCACCCAACTGTGCCATCAACTGTGCATACTCTTGGTCCATTTGCGTCTCGCGCTGCTTGACCTCGGCCATGGCCTCTGGGTTGTTGCGCATCATGCAATCCCGAGCGAAATGCCCGGCGTTGCCGCAAATGCGGCAAATGACCGTGTTGGTGAAGTTTGAGCGTTCTGGACACTGGTAGCGTTTGTGGCCGAGGGCGCCGCAGTTTTGGCACACCTGGTTCTCGTCGTCCCTGAGTGTGCCATTGAGCGCGGCAAGGTCGCGGAGCTGTTGGCGCTTGAGCTCGTTTTGTGCCTCGGGCACCGTGGATGCGGTTTCAATGATGCGATTGACCATGTCGCACCCGGCCTTGACTTTGGCCTCGGTTTCGCCCGTGATCACACAGTGCAAGTCCTCTTCTTGGTTCTGGTACGACGTGGGCGCCCCTTTACCTTCCTTGACGGAGCCTTTGCCGCGAATGGCAATTTTAGCGCCCGAGTCGGCTTCCATTTGCTTGAGCGTGGATCCGCGCGGTCCAAGCAGTAGGCCAATAAAGTTGATGCTCGGGAACTCGCGCACGGGAATGTAAATCTTTTCCTGCAACTTTGTCGGGCGACGGTACTCGGTGGGCGGATGGTACTTTGGGTCAATGGCCGTTGCCATGGCCACGAGCTTGTGGCGCTCGTCCTCGAGCCGCTTGCGGTACCGGAACTCGCGCGTGTTGACACGCTTTCCGTCTGCGCCGTAGAAGGGTTCGGGCGACGGCGACCGGTCGGGCGTCGCGGGGATGTAGTCGGCGGGCGTGCGCAGCAGGCGTCCGATCTCATCAATGCGCACGTGCACAGAGAAGAGGGCAATTTGGTCCGACGTCAGTGCATCGAGGTTGAGGGTTTCGGGGAGGCCATGGCGGTTGGGCTCGCCCCATTTGGAGGATTTCTTGGCGAGGGAACGGCCGCGGTCTTGTTGGGAAATGTGGGTGAGGTCAGAGTGGATCAGGCAAGCGAGGATTGGCAGACAAGAGGGAGGGAGCGTACCATGGTCGGGGGCCATGTGCGAGTGGCCGAGGCCGATTGCCGAGTGTCCATGGGCAGTGTCGGTCATTTTGGTTGGGTGGGATGAGTCCGATCAACTCTGGCCAATCGAGCCAAAAGCCAATGCAGAATCTGGAAGAAGTCTTCTGGACAAGGCAGGAAGCAGATCGGAGGGCCAGTACGGAGGGATCGGCAGCGACCCGACGGCCGGAACGGGTTTGGTTGACGCGTTCTCATCCGAGCCCAAGTGCAAACTCTGCGGAAAGCATGAATGCCAGTGAGTCAACCTGGTCGCGCACTGCGGAAGCATTCGGGATTCTCGTCCTTCTTGACTTGAATAAGGTATGTAAATGTACATGCCATAAATCGGCGAGTGACCCTTCAACAACGCCTTGGATGGATACAACGTAAAGCGCCACTCTCTCACTCTCTGCGGCTGCTGACCTCACCACGCACCAAATCATCATGCAAGAAATCAATGCAACCGAGTCCCTTTACGACGTCGTCATTGCCGGCGCCGGCCCCGTCGGCCTAACCCTCGCCAACACTCTTCACCAGCTGCTGGCGAATGCAGCGCCGACTCTGGCCACACGAGACAAGCTCAAGATTCTGGTCGTCGACCAATCCCCCTCCCTTTCACGCATCTCCAAAGCCATTGCCATTCATGCCCGCACACACGAATCCCTCGCCCTACTCGGCCCGCAAGCCGACATACCCCAAAAACTGATTCACGCGGAACTGGACAATATTGACGACGCGTCGCCCAACCGCGGCGGCATTGCACGTGCCATTCACCTGCGAGATGATACCGGGTCGCTCTTGGCCGAAATGTATCCGCTGTCGCCTGCCATTGCCCAGTCGCCGTTCCCGTCCATTACGCTCCGCTCCCAAGTCGACACGGAGCGCTTCTTGTACGACGACTTGATCCAGCGCAAAAACTCGACCTTGCCCAATTCAGATTCGGCAACAGTCAGCCTTGACAATCATTTTGACACCCAAGTCACGGGTATTCATTACGATTCACACTTTCCAACGCATCCCATTCGCATCGACCTGTCAACCGAGCGTTCCATTCACGCATCCTATCTCATCGGCTGCGACGGCGGCCGCTCCACGATCCGCCACTTGCTCTCGATCCCGTTCCCCGGCCAAACCCGCAACGATATCATGTGGCTGTGCGACACCCGCATCTCCACATCCCACGAGTCGGGCTCGTTGCCCGTCCGGCTGTCGCCGAAATCCACCGCCGCGCTCATGTCCATGCACTTGCATCCAACTTACGGTACCATGATTGTGTTTCCGCTTCAGGACGGCGACCATGCACCCGACGGCGGCTACTTTCGCATAGCCATGTTCGGCGGTGATGACCAGGCCCGAGACATGTTTGGGAGCGTTGACGCCGCCATGGACGCGGACGAGTCGGCCACTGCATCGCAGTTTGTCAACAAGCTCGGTGGCAGTGGCGGATCTGACTCACGCCCAAAGCTTTCTGCATTGCAAGCCATGTTCAATGCGCGCTTTCAAGTCCCCTATGCGCAATCTGTCGCGCCGGGTCACTCTGTCCCCGCCTCGTATGCCGCGTCAACTGACTATGTGCTAACCAACTGCACCTGGCGCACGCGGTTTCGGGTCAACGAGCGGCTCGCCGACACCTACCTGTCACCCCTGACCTCGGATCCCTCCGCGCTTCCACGCATCTTGCTCGCGGGCGACGCGTGCCACGTGCACTCGCCCATGGGCGGCCAAGGCATGAATCTCGGAATTCAAGACGCGACCAACCTTGCATGGAAACTTGCGCTTGTGGTCCTTGGGCGCGCACGCGACCCCACGCGCGTGTTGCGCACGTACGAGGCCGAGCGCAGGCCGCAGGCAAAGGCCATTGTGGCCATGACTAGCTCGCTGACGGATTGGGCCGCGAGGCGCGCGTGGGTCGTCAGGTTTGCGCTCGGCACATTCTTACCCTGGTTCGTTGGGAGGTGGCCGGGGGTGATGCGACCGGAAGCGGTCGCCAGAAATGTGGGGTTGGAGGTGGTGTATGGCAAGGACGGGTGGGTCGATGGTAAGACAAGGGTGAGCAAGGGAGAGGGCGGGATGGCCTTGAGGTATCCCGTGGGACATCGGGCGCCGACCAGGGCGAGGTTGATGGTGTATCCGCCGCCTGCTGGGATGCACGATGTGTGCGTCACGCCGCTCGATCTTTACGTGGATGCTGGGCTTCGGTTCACGGTGCTCGTCATGTATCCCGCGACATCAGCGACAACTACGGTCGAATACGCAATCCCTGATCGCACAGCCGAGTTTGTACGCGTGCATCACATTGCGCTGCTCACGTCGCCGCCGCACGCCGTGCATCCGCTCGACTTGCCGCCCGTGCCCATGGTGGTAGCTGGGTCGCAGGCCCGCGTGCACAACAAGCTCAACGCCTCGGCCGGCGATGAGTTCGTGGATTACCGCTGTCAGGTGGTGCCGCAGACGGCAATCAAGCAAGAGTGGGGCAATCGGTGGATTGATTCCGACGGATCCGTCGCCAAGTTTTGTTTTGGTGTGACGCACGATGCGACATTTGGCGGTGCGTCTCCGCAGAAACCGTGGGTGGTGGTTGTGAGGCCGGATGGAGTCATGAGTTTGTGCGGCTTGGGGGTGGAAGTGGGTGAAGTGGTCGAGCATCTGGCAGAGTACTTGGTACTATGATTTTCCAGGTGTTATTTGTTTTTTTTTTTTTTTTTTTTTTTTTTTTACATGTAAATAAGGCTCTACGAAGAATGCAAGAATAATTCTGGTTGGGTTTTCACACTCTGTTCAGCAATTCATTGGAAGATCACTCCACTCTTGTTTGAGTTCCCACGCCTTGCATAAACATGTAAATAGTTTGACCGCCAAACTATAAAGACGGCCCACAGCCCCCGTCGTCTTCGCTCCCCTGCAGCTGGTCGCACCACCATTTCGTTTTGCTTGCCCGCCGCCCGCCGCCCGTCGACTCTAGTAGGTCCCGCGACCAATTCTTCCCAATCGACCAATGGCAAGTTGCCTCGTATTTTCCGCTACACTCTCTCCCGCCATGATTTTCCACCTCGGCCCTCTCCCTCTCCCATTCAAGAACAGAGATTTCCGAATCGTGACCGTGTCGAGCACTTTGCGACTCCTCCATAACGGTCATCTTGCTTGTCCTGATCAGGACCGACTCCTCATGATTTGATCAGTCTCATCTCATGCTTCGAATTCAATTTGCTCTCGATCACCCACCCACACAGACGGTCTCCCCCTGCCGTATTGGCCTGTTCTACTTGCAACAAGCTTCGCGGCCCTCCATCACCGGGCTCGTACCCTGCGGCCGCCGCCAACGTTTCCGCTCACTCGCATGGCCAAGGTTTCGTTTCACAAATCAAGTCACGTCGGCCTTGATCATGTTCATGTCAACGTCCGTCCTCAGCAACCCCTGGTGGCAGGGTCTCGTCATTTGCCATCATCAACATTCACCCGCTAAAATGGGCAACATACGACCCACTTTCTCCTCCCTCTATTCCCACTCTCGACACCATTGTCGACTCCAAACCTGGGTATTCGTATTCCACTCCGCGTCAACACAACGGCCACGCGTCAACCACCAAGATGGCGTCCGTCGGTTCTAGCACGAGGTCCCGTGTCTCCGCCTTCTGGCAACGCCGCGCCGCCGGGTCATTTGACACCTCCTTTCCGTCGCGGGCCACCTCTGTCCACGCGTTCCTGCCCCGCCGCCACGATAACGTCCTCTTTGTCATGGCCACCACCGTGACCCCCCTGCTCATCTCTCAGGCGCCATCCCCACCGTGGCACCCGCAGGCACACGCAAAGTGTCGATTTCCGACATAATTACCGACCGCCAGCCCTCCGCCACCGAGCCGCCAACCAAGAAGCAGGGCGGTCGCGCCATCATCAACCTCGAGTCCTCGAAACTCAAGCAACAACCGACGGTAACGTTCAGAACTTGGCGTGGCCACCGTTTTGCAATGGCGGCCTATGTAGCTGGCCGACCATTCACTCAACAGCAACAACAGCGAGACGATCAAGTCAATAAGAGGATCGCTGACACGAGTGCGGGTGTGCAGTCTGCCACCGCCAATCAACATGGAAATCCATCGGGACGAATGCAATCAAAATACAAGAGGAGCCAAATCGGGGTTACAACAGGCGTCCTCGGGTTTTGTCATGGTTGATGTGGCCGCCAACCGACTGGCCTGCGACCTTTACGGTGGGTTAAAGACGTTGAACCGGACGCTGCTTACTCAAGAGTTTGGTGTCGGCCAGGCACCATGTCGTCTCCGACCAAGTGTTGAGGGTGGAGGGACAAAGCAGTTGGTGCCGCCGGGAAAAAAAGACAGTGCCGCGCCACTCGGTACGCTGTGGGAACTGGCCAACTCGTCCCTGGCGAAACTCTGGCCAAGTTGGACCAGCTTGTCACGAAATTTATGGTTGACGCGGTCCAAGCGGTGCAAAATGGCATGGCGCGCGCGCGAATGCGCTATTGCGCAGCCTGCTCCCGGTCTGATGGCGATTCACCTCGCTGCACCGACTCCTTCCAATGCAAGTCAATCCTAAACAGGCGGCTGTTCCAACGACCGCTCCCCCTGCTCGTGCGGCCCCAACTCATTCAACTTTCGCGCCAAGCCGTCCTCTCAATGCCCTCCCGACTCTGGCTGCAGCCGCTTCATCTGGCTCATCGCTCTCTGCGCTGCTTTTCACCGGCCAAACTACCACTGGAACTCTAGGGCACGCCAACGACACGTTTTCGCCGACCCAGTCGCAGAACGACTCATTCTACGCCAAGCAGGTTCGACAGCAGAAGATTGCCGCTGGCATTGACTCGCCGACCCAGTCACAGAACGACTCCCACTACGCGCACGTGGCCCGCGAGCAACGGCACTACGAAGCATTCAATCAGCAGGAAGACCTGCGCTGTTCCGCTGCTGGCTGCCATGGCAGCCCTAGAGCGGCGACCGATGGTTGGAGGTCAAATAGCAAAGTTGCTGGGTCATCGGACGACGTTGTGGACGAGGCAAGGTCAGATGGCGCGGAGCACGAGCACAACTACCTTGAAGTGGGCCAGCCGATAGACCATCAAGATGGCGACATGGACCACGACATGAACGGTGACGACGATGAGCCGTTCTGGACCATGCTGCCGCCACCGCATCCCCACCCAGCCCAGCCACAGCTGGCGCTGTTCGCCCCGCAGCCCACCCTTCTTGATCTGGCTGCGCATTCAGGTGGCGCGTTCTCTGCGGGTGCCGGCATTTCGGGTGTCTCGGTCCCGAATCAACTTGAAGTAGAGCACTTGCACTACATGGTCGACGTCGAGGCAGAGACAGTCAAGGCGAAAGGTGGTGCGTGGAGCGAGGAAACGATTGCGAAACTGAAGCGGTTCTGTGAGAACTCGCTTCACGGCAAGTTGGTCGAGATGATGCTCCACATCGTTCATCAGAGCGTGTCGCCGTCGGAACGGGTTGGATTGCTGGATCATGAGGAGGTGCGTTGTTCATGTTGCATCTGGATCCTGATTCTTGCATGGGACTCGAACTGATGGTCCTTCCGATGCTTTGTATATTAGGCTCTTGTCGCCGAAGCAGTCGAAAACGGCCTCAAGGACCCGCTTGCCACCGGATACTCGAACGAATCCCTTCTTGCTCGCATCCACCACGACGCCATCGACACCATATTTGGCACTGGAGATCGCAGCCCCAATTCGCGTCCAGCTCGTCAAGTCGTTGTGCGCCGCGCTCTTGAACTCCATGACCCGGCCGAGAAGATGTTTCCCACATACATACTTGACTGCTGTTGATAAAAACCGCTCGTCGAGAGTGAGCGTGCACGGCATCTGTGTGAGATGTACCTGACCAGCCGCATGTGCAGAGAGCGCACGGTTTTGACCCTCGTAAACCAGTAATCCCTTCAATGCATGGCGATTCTAATAAAAAAAGCTGAATAGCGTTAAATCCGCGCTGTTTTGGTTCGAGATATATAATTGTATCCGGCATGGGAACTGTGATGTTTAGGCAATTGGCGTGCAAAATCCGTCAGAACACGTATCTTCACGATGGTACGAACATCATGTCACGATGTTCGTTCGATCGGGGGTGATGTTAATGGAATCATGGAAAAATATATTCATCATCGTCATCTTCAGGTTAAGTAACAAGGTATAAATGATGCGACAAGCTCAATGTGACATTGAACCACCTCGAGACGTTTCGTGCCCAAAACACTTTTTGTCGGCCCGCACCACCCTGACAAGCAACCTCGGCCCCAACTCCTTACCTACCCCTTGATCCCTCGCCACATCCACACCCGCCACTTGCCTTGCCCTCGCCACAAACTCGCGGATATTGCGCTCATCCGGCGCTACCTTGCCCGCTGCCATTAACCTGGCCACCCGATTCACGTCGTCCCGTGTCTGCATGCCCAAGATGGCCAACTGAATGAGCGGCCGCGACGCTTGGCCCGCGCGACTTGCTCGCTCGACCACGGCCCACATGCTCGGCGAGTGCGGCGAATTGTCGCTTGCCATACAGCATTGCGCGAGCAGTGCCCACGTTACTGGATTGGTCACTTCAGGATCATCATCCGCCACCAACAGCTCGTGCATCATGTCCTCCAGCACTTTACCCGCCGCTGCATGCGAAATCGACTTGAGCACCGCATCGAGCACCAAATTGATCGTCTGCACATCCACCTTGCCTTCCTTGACGGCCTCGCATACATTTTTTCCTTCGGGCGCACTTGCTGCAGGCCACACCTGAGTTACCACATCCACATGCGCGCCCGCATCGTTCATGGCCTTGATGACGGCATTCAGCATGGGTGTGCGCCACGCGCGCGTGTCGCGCGACCTCACCAACGATTTTGCCAAGAGAACAGCCAGCGACGACTGGTGTGCGGCGCGCGCGAGTTTGGCCACCAAGTGCGCAACTACGTGTGGTGGGACGGGCTCGAGCGGCGACGTGTGCGGAAGTGCGTGCGAGACGTGAAGCAGGGCAATGGTCAGCGATCGTGAGATTTGCTTGGGGTCGTTGACGTAGCGCGTGTCGGGTGTGGGTGTGGGCACCGCTGCAAGTGCGGTGAGCCAGGTTTCGATGAACATCCAGGTGGCACGTTGGATGTCGGGCGAGGTGGCAGTCGACAGGTGGTGCATGAGCGAAGGAAGGAGGGGTGAGTGGTGGTCGGCGAGCGCGCGGATCCACGACGAGTAGTTGCGGGCGAGCTTGGCGGGTGGCAGTGATGCTATGGTTGAGAAGGTAAGATCGGAGGAATGTACGAGAAGTCAATACTGAGTGTAGCGTGCCTTCATTGACTACAACAGCCACCAGATCCAACACCATGGCTTCATGCTCTGCCTTTGCCTTGCCAGATACGGCTACCTCTTCGACCATCCTCGCCACCCACTCCTTGTGAAACACCAACTCGTTTCTCCAGCTGCCCCACACGCTGACGCATTCAGCCAACATCCCAGCTTTTGCCAAATCCACAAACAGTTCGGCCACCGCCCTGGGTTTGGGCGGCGAGCGCTGGTCCAGCATGCCACGCACAATACTGATTGCATCGTGCTTGGTGTCGACAGATCGAGCGTACATGCGTGCTATATGTGCAAATGTATCTTGATCGGGGCGAATCGAGAGTGCAAGCAGCGTATTGACCACGTCCGAGGCTGAGGCGAGGTCGTCGTGTGAGAGGTGGTAGGCGAGAAAAAGGTTGATGATCTTTGCCGATAGGACCGCGGGTGCGTCTGGTGCCCTTTGTGTACGGCCCAAAGGACCGGCAATGGTTTTGTGCTGGGTGCATATGCGTTGCCACATGATTTGGACTTGACCTTGGGTGGGACCTGCTGCGAAGAGGAGCACGACAAAGTCGTAGGTCCAAGGGTTTGGGTGGTGGTGGACCAGTGGCTGAATGAGCTCGTTGCATCGTTTCTTGGTGGTGACGGGTGGCGGATCATTGGCTGAAACTGAGTTTGCGTGTTTGTACAGGACGAGTCGCAGGAGCGATGTGAGAAAGGGTATTGGGTAGCGAGTGATGGATTTGCCCATGGTGCGAGCAATGCGATAGGCCTTGGTATGGTCGCAAGACTCGACAGCGTCCTCCAGACTCGACTGCGTGCGACGATTAGTTGTTGGCGTGCCATTTTGGGCATGGTGCCGTCTTGGTTTGGAGTGGTGCTGGTGGAGGTGCTGTTGCTGGTGTTTCTGGTGTTGCTGGTGCAAGTGTCGTTTGCAAAGCGTATGAGGTGGAGGGTTTGCGAATGGAGCCAAGAAGAGGACACTGGCAATCGTGAGCATGCCAGTGGGCATGTGCGATCGCCGGCAACCGTTGGGGGAAGACGGCAGTCGCAGCGGGAGTGGCGGCGAGAGACGGAGAACCAGATGCATGGCCATAATGATACATTTGCGTTTCTTTTCGTATTCACATGCATTTTGCGCCGGTTCTGTTGCCAACTTACATATTGTGTTTCGCAAAGGAGACATGTCCAGTCCCACCATCCGAATCCGATCGGCGGCCCCTTACTCCAATCTGCCAACTCATCGCATGTGTCGGCACTTCATGCATTGCAATTGATGATGAGCCCATGGATATGCATACCGTCCTTGCTGCCTCGCTTATCCACAACTAAACCCAGCGCAACGCCCTCCGATCCTTGATCAGCCGCCGCTGCAGCCCGTCCCGTCCCGTCCCGTCGCTTCCCACCCCTTCCCCGCACAATCGTTACCCACTCAATCCAACACTGCACACAATGTCGCTCCCAATGTCCATCCTGCCCCGTGCCTCGCAGCTCGGCGACGCAAACATTGTGATTGCCGACCAAGCAAAGCCCTCCGACTACGTCGATCGCAACTTCCCGGGCACCACCGACGAGTGGTACACTGCCCTGTCGCGCTCGTCCACCGTATACGTGGGCAACCTGTCGTTCCACACGACCGAGGAGCAAATCCACGAACTCTTTTCGAAATGCGGCCAAATCAAGCGCATCATCATGGGCCTCGACAAGCACCGCTACACGCCCTGTGGCTTTTGTTTTGTCGAGTACTACACGCACGATTCGGCGCTCGACTGTTTGCGCTACATTTCAAACACAAAGCTCGACGACCGCTTTGTGCGTGTGGATTTGGATCCAGGGTTTAGGGACGGCCGTCAGTTTGGCCGTGGCAGGCATGGTGGGCAGGTCAGGGACGAGCATCGGACCGATTTCGATGCGGGTCGGGGCGGGTGGGGGCCGAGTGTGGTCGAGGCGCCGCCCGCGAGGCAGGAGCAATCGTATGCTGCACAGTATCAAGTGACGCCGGGGGCAAACAAGAGGAGGAGGGATGGTGCTGAAGAGTTTGCGGATGATCGGAATGCAAAGGTATGCCCTTGTTGCTTTTGTTTCTGTAATGTGACCAGGGGGACTCAAGAAGTGCTTGTGCTCGAAAACAGCTTGGCCGTCGGTTCTGAGCCGATTGCGATTGGGAACACAGGAGGAGGATGTCGCCCCATGTTGTTGGTGCATGATTGGGTCTTCTCACAGGGCTCTCCATTCGTTGTTCTCTATTATTATCTATGTACTATCTTAATACCTCTCTTTCAGTCGTCCATGCGCATCAAATCATTTCCAAAGTGTGTTCTTTTCCAAAGCACAGCAACTTGATTTTTGACGGCTAAACAAGAACAGATGGCGATTTATGTAAACCAATGAACAAAATGTGTGGAGAAAGAGTCGAGCAGACTCGGATCATACGATGCAGCGAGAAATGGCCAGAGCAAGGCCAGAGCGGGAATCGTGTAAATACAGGACTAACAAACAAATATTTATCGTTGCAACTAGCTTAAACTGCCCGGTGCTCACCAGTCAGTCTCACAACAACATCATCCATGCCCGCATCGGCACGCATGTCTGCCCCACTCGCACCACCAACTCCCGCCGACCGAATCAAGTCTGCCAGCGACTGCGACGAAAACAATGGCGACTGCCTGTCTGTCTCGGTCTCCTTGTTGCCCGCACTCGCCGCGGCCCTCGTCGCAAGATCCCTCGGTGCCCGATGCCCACGAACCATGGATCCGCTCTCACTCGCCTTATCCAAGGACACGCGCGCACTTGCCAAGTACCGTGTCCAATTCATCTCGCACAACACGGTCCACAACCAATTTGCCTCGCGCTCGCTCGGCACGCGCCCTACTGGGCTTACCCCGACGCCGCCCGACCCGGCGCCAACCTGGGCCTCAATGGCCGCGGGCGCCGTGCACTTGACAAGCATCCCATCAAGCATGCTTGCCAACCTGGGCGTTGGCTTGACGCCCACGCGCTGCATTTCATACATCCACTTGACGACCCGAGGCATGCTTGCCTCCAGGTCCCACGCCACGCCAATCAAGTGCTGGAACGCCAATGGCGACAGGCACGTGACGAGCCCAAGCAGCCCGTGGTCGCGGCGGATCTGCGCCACAATCGCATGCGCGATCCCTGGCTGACGCAATTGCGCGGCCGCCTGAATGGCATCGGCCACAATGGCGCTCGGGGGCAGCGGTAAATGAGTAAAGAGCGTGGCGAGAAACGCGCGCAAGTGAACGGGCGAGGTCGACGAGGCGTGCAAGTGGATACGCAGGGAGTTGAGGTCGTCCGTTGACAGGCGCGGCGGGAGCTTGGGCGAGGCACTGGTTGAGGGGGATCCGGATGGGATGCGTGCGAGGAGCGAGAGCGGAGAGGTGCGGGACGTGGATGTGCGTGATTTCACCGATTGCAGGTGCGATGTCAAGTGTGTCAGATCGGGCACTTTGTCGGCGGCCGTGGCCGGTTGGGTTTGAGTAGAGGATGTGGACGAGGACGTGGTTGTTGAGAAGAGAGCGTCCCAGTCTGCATCGGTTGCCGTGGTAAATGTCGGCACAGCGGACGGTGCTACCGATGCTTGCTTCGGATCAGAGGCCGACGCCGACGCCGCCGACTCTACGGTCGATGATGAGGGCGATGGCTCAAGGGGCTCTTCCAGCTTCAATACCCGCTCCAAGAACGACATGTCGATCTTGAGTTCCTGCGGCTTTGCATGGTACTGTGGCAATACGGGCGAAGCCGATGTGACGCTGGATCCTGCCACTCCAAATGCGCCCATGGCCGATGCAAGGCCAATGTCATTTGCCTTGTCCAAGGACGACGACGAGGACAATGTGCTCGACGATCCCAAATCCAGCGCATTGAGCTTGTGGAGCGCTTCGGCCTTGCGCGCCATTGGCGGCGGCGACGGCAAGAACGATGTGGCCGACCCTGGCATCAAGTGAGCGGACGACGCGGCTACGGGCGATGACGACGACGACGGCGTGAACGAGGGCAACATGGGCTGCCTGGCCAACCCGGCAGAGGTGGTTGTGGATGGGAACGGCGAGCTGGCCGCAAACGAGGGCATGAGATGCGGGGCAGCGGGAGCGTTCATGTGGTCGAGATTGGTGCTGAGCTTGGAGATGAGGTTGAGCACGCCTTCGGTTGTGGAGACCATGCCAGGAGGAGGATGGCCGTGGTCATGGGCCGTGTGGTGCGGGGTTGCAGATGGGGGCGAGTCGGCGCGTCGAGATCGCGAGATGTGCCTGCAGGGTGGGCGGTGCGAGCGGCGTCCACGGTGGGTCGACGGGACGGCCGATGCCCGGCAGCACAAGGTAGCGGTAGCTGCACTCGCGGCAGTGGCCGCTGATGGGCGGGCGGACGAGGCGGCGGCCGCGAGAGAGTGCATGGTGGCGGTGGCAGTGTACATGGGGGTGCGATTGCGATTGGAGTGGTCCGAGGCAAAGTGAAGCGAGGAGAGACGAATGCTGTGGGATGTGGGATGGGATTGACTGGGAATGGTGGTGATGGTAAATATGCGCATGCGACGGATCGGAGTGGCATGGCAATGGCACAGTGCGATGCGATGCGATGCAACACGTCAAGTGGCTCATGCCGTTCCAGTCTTGCAATGCCGATCCACTTGACATGGCATCGCATTCCGATCATGTGATTTCACGTTTGCCGTTTCCTTTCAAAAGCACAAACGACTTCTTCCCACATTTCCATCTCATGCATTTACATTTTGTCATTTTGACGATGGCAACCAACAGACCAAAAAGAGAGACTTCCTGGCTAGCGCTTTGGCGGCAATGCCTTGGCCGGCACGCTAGGCAAACTCGCCACCACTTTGGCTTTTGTTGCCTCCCTCTGCTTGTCGCGGTACTTTTGCTCCCTCATGCCAAACACGCGAGAGTGCAGCTCATATGTGCCGCCAGGTTTGAGCTCTGCACTTGCCGCCGCTGGCGTCTTCGGTGCTGTCCCGTCTGTCGTGGCCACTGCTGTCGCTGCAGGCACTGCCAGTGGCCGGCAGAATCCAGCATCCTTGATGTGGTTTGCGCAAATCTATCAGCATGAGTGTGGACAAACGGTTCAGCGACGGAGGCAAGGTAACGGCTTTCTTCCTGGATATGCAGGTACATAGTACATAGAAGAAGTCAATATCCTGGCAAGTCAAAACATTTGTGGTGAGCTTGCCACACATCCAGCAAGCGCGATCGCTGGTGGCAACATGGTGCTTGTATGCGTTGAGAAAGGGCAGCTTGTTGGCGGATCCGCCTTTGGAGGCAAGAGCGCCTTGCGATTGTGATGCCATATGAGCACGTTGATTTTTTTGCCGACAGTCGTTCAAGTTATCGCTGATGCATGGTGGAGGAAACTGCTTCGTGCCAGCTTCGTGCATAGCGTCGTTCAGTTGTTGAAGCCAAGTGTTGCTGCCTGCGGACGCGATTTGCATATGTATTACTGACGGACGCCCACATTTCGTTGTCAACATCATGATCTGGTCTTCAGTGCCCAGGTAAACGTGGTGGGGCCGTCATGAAAGGGCAGAAACCGTATGCATGTGCGAGAATGTGTGGAGTGCAGTGTGGATTGTGGCCACAACTGGCGTGCACATGCATTCATGGACGGTGGGCTTGGCTGCTGGGGCTGAGTGCCATATGTACATACGTTGAACGTGTGCATTTGGACTCGGTTGGGCTGATGATTGTATGCCCCCTTGAACTTTGGACTTGGCCAAGAACGGGGGTGCCCACCAGCGCCCACCAGTGCCCGTTTGTGATTTGGTGCCCGGATACAGCACTAGACCCAACCGCGGGAGTTGGATTGCTCAGAACATCATTCTGGCGCGGGCATGCCAATGCCAATGCCAGTCGGCTCCAGTGTGACGACTCCGACGTGATGGCGTCGACACTCAACGGCGTGCCCGGTCATCAGCGTATTATTCCGTCTAAGGCATAATGGAGTGAATGACACATCTCAATGAAACCAAGCGCAATCCACGATTCAATACCGTATCCGTCTCGCCTCCTTTGCCGACACTCCGATTTCCGATTTCCGACCTCCCCGTTCTCAACGATTCGACCGCCGCCCATCCATCTGTCCTTCCGCCACTCTGTCTGGCATCGGGCTCATCACATCTGCTCAAGTCACCGTATCATTACTGATTGGGCATGGACGTACGACACCCTTCGCCACCCTTCTGTCCATGACACTTCACTCACTCCCTTACTCACCCAACCGTCCATTCGCCCAGCGCTCACGAACCGCCACTGCCTCCCCGTCTGCCGCCGACTCGCCCTCGCGCGGCCGCCTCGTCCGCCCGGAATACGCCGACCGCGGCGACCGCGTCGCCCGCCCTCCACGCCCGCGCGATCCCTCCAATGCCCCGCCGCCCTCACGCTCGGCCGCATCCCGCGACACCTCTTCACGCACGCCGGCCAATGCCGAGCTCCTCGCACGCTACCGCAATCCGGCCCGCGAGGCCGGTGCAGGCCGCAGGCCGCCCAATTCCGATGTTGCTTCTGCTGCGGGCGTCGATGCAGTCCCTGTGCCACGGCCCAGGAGACCGACGGCCGCGAGTAACGGTGAGTCTCCACGAGATCGGGAGAGAGATAGGGATAGGGAACGAAGGCCGAGTGAACGCAGTGTGGATGCTTACGAGGCCGAGCGGGCGAGGCGGCGAGAGAGGGAAAGGGCAAGGGCAGAGGAAGAGGCCCGTGCACGGGCCAATCAGGCGCCCGTCAAGACGGAGGACATCAAGCCAAACAAGAACTTGGCCGTGTCCATGTACATCCAGGATGATGGGTATAGTGACATTGTGGGCGTACGTTCACTTGCTCTGAACCCCCAAAGATCAACACAATTGCTCACCGACATGACGCACATGGCAACAGGATCGCCAAACCATTGCATCCAAAGCCCCCCTCACCGATGTCGCCGATTCAGAAGTCTCTGACGAGGACCTTCCCTCACCGCCACCCCCGCCTCTCCCGAGCAACGACCGCCCAAAAGCTCCGAGCGCCGTATCGTCTGGTCGGCGACCCAGTCGTGACGACAACCCACCACCGCTTCCTCCCATGCCTCCTGGCGGCAGCAACGGCAATGGTGCCCCACAACTCCCCGAGGTCGGCGCTTCCTCTGGCAAGGGCGACTTTCGCCTGTCCAACTTCATGCCCTCGGGATTGCGCAAAGCCGGCAAATCGCCTGCGCCCACAAATCTTGCCATTGACAGCGGATCGCCTCAACGCCGGCCGTCCATGGAATCGGGTTTGTCGAGCTCAGGCGGCGGCGATAAGTATGGTCTATCCAATCGCATCGCCAACCGTGTCAAATCGCCCACGTCGCCCGGACCCTCGCAACCACGTGCCATGAATGGCGGCGGCAGGCGCGGAAGCATTGCAACGGCGTCCAACTCGGACGACGACACCCCACCGCCACCCGGTCCCGGCTCATCCACCTCGCGCACACGCCCGCCTGCCAACGGGACTGCCCCGCCGCCGCTGCCACCGCCGCCCACATCGTCCTCCTCACCATCCACACGGCCCACAGACCGCTTGCGGCCCATTCGCGCCGACCGAACTCCACTGGCCAACGGCGGCGGCGCAGACTCTGGCCCGCCGTCTCCGCACTCGGACCTGACCGTGCCCGACACGTCGCAAAGCGAGCGGTTCCCTGACACGCTCCCTCCCGATGCACCGACGCTTCCACGCGGGGGCGGCCGTGGCGCGCCAGCGGACGGCCCGCCAAACATGGCCAATGCTCCACCCATGCCGCGCATGCTGCCCAATGGATCGGCACGGCCCGGGTCGCCAGAGGGCAGAGGCGGCGGACGTGTACCTGGAGGTGGAGGTGGCGCGCCGTCGGCCGTCAGCAGTACCAATGCGCGTATGGATCGTGACAGGGCAGAGCGGATCGGGTCGCCGAGTGCCGACCGAGGCGGCGGCAGCGTGCGGCCGCGCCGGCCAGAGCCCAACGCAACAACCGCCGCACGCCAACAACCGCACGATGAGTCGGCGGGCATGGTGGGCGCAAGAGGCTCGCCCGGTGGCGAGCGCATGATGCGCACGACCGACCGGTTTGGCGGCGGCGGCGGCGGCGGCGGCGGGCCCATGCGCCGCGACCGTGACCCGAGCGTCCCGCGGTCACGCCCGGATGCAGGTGGCAACGACACGGCCGACGACGGCATGAGCGTTGTGAGTGGCGTGTCGCGCGTGACTGGCCGCAGTGCCGCAACATCGGCCGCCGGTGGTGTTGGCCCGCGCCCGCCCATGCCGCCCGTGTCACCCACCGTGTCCAAGGTGGACCCGGAGGTGACTCAAGCCGCTCTTGCTGATGCACGCACCTACATCTTGCTGCGGCCGTCGGATGTGGACAGGTACAAGAAGGAGCTGCGCGTGCTAAGGGCAAAAATGGAGGCGTTGACCGGCAAGCTTGCGGGCGAGATCAAGGCGAAGGAGCAGGCCGCCGCCATGCAAAAGTCGGCCAGGGGCGATGAGCAGGTCATGCGCCAGGCAAAGGAGCAGATCTATGCGGCCACCGAAAAGGTGGAGAGAATCATTGCCGAGTTGCTCAAGCACACAAAGCGCGGTGGCGACTTGGAAAAGCGGTTGGCGCAAAGTGTTGCCGGCGTGCTGGCAAAGGCCGTGAGCGAGCTTGAGGCACGCAAGATGGATGGTGGTGGAGCAGGTGGATCGCCCGGGGAAGGTGGCGGCGGGAATGCAAAAGTTTTGGCGCTCGAGGCCAGGATCGAGTCCATGGCCATGGACATGAAGCGATCTGACCGCGAATTGGCCGCCGCAAAGGAGACAGCAGAATCCAAGGCGTCGGCTGCCAACAAGCTCGTGACCCAGGTGCAAGATCTCAAGATGCGCCTCGACGAGGAGCAGGAGGCGGCCGTGGAGCGCGATCGCACAATTGCTGCTCTGCGCACCGAGCTGGAGGAAACCACCGTCAAGCTCGAATACCTGCAAACCAAGCAAGGGTTGAACACGGGCGGTGGATCCATGCGAGGAAAGTCGCGCGAGCGCAGCATTCGGAGCGCGGGCGACCCGCAACGCGACTTTGCATCCGACTCTGGCGTCGAGCCCTTTGACGACGGGCGCACGGATCCAGACCTGTCTGGCTCGTCGGATGCGTTGCGGGCAACAATTCGCGAGTTGCGCGATCAACTGAACCGGGCACAGGGCAGGAACGCCGCGCTCGAGGCAGAATTGTCCATGTCGCCTGACCCGCGTACGTCTCGGCCCGATTTGCGGTCGGCCGTGAATGCGTCCATGCGTGATGCCATTTTGGAGCGCGAGCGTGTCAAGGGCGAGTTGGAAGAGGAACGTGCCTTGCGTAGGGAGTTGGAGCGCAAGTTGTCCAATGCATCCGGCTTGTCTCCAAGGGGGAATGGGATCGCCAGAAATGGCGGTGGCGGCGGCGCAAGGGATCGGTCGCCGAGTCCAATTGGCCGTGGAGGCAGTGGTGACGATTTGCGGCGCCAGCTCAAGGACGCGGTGGACGACATTGACATGCTCAAGCGCCAACAAGACTCGGACATGCGTGCACTTCGCAAGTTGTACGGCAACCTGTCACCCACGTCGACGCCGACCATGTCCCGGTTCACTGTCGATACGCTCGTGATGCGTGTGGAAAAGGTCATGCGCGAAAAGGAGGATCTCGTTGACAAGGTACTGGACTTGCAGGCGCAAAACGAGTCCCTGTCTGCCAAGGTCGACTTCCTTTCCAAGTCGGCTGACCGTGAAGCTGGCTCGGGTATGATGTCTCCGCGCGCAGTAGCCGATTTGGAGGGCAAGCTTGTAAAGGCACAGCGCGATTTGGCCAACAACGAAGAGTCGCTGCAGGATGCATTGCGCGATGTCAACAAACTCACGGCTCGGAACCGCGAAATGCAAGCCGAGGTCGACAAACAGGCTTCGATTGCGGATCGGTACAAGAAGGACCTCGACGGGTTGCAGCAAGAGTACGACATGCTGCTCAAGGAAACCATGAGCAAGGCAAAGGAGCAGCAGTCGTCAGCGTCGGATCAAATGCGGTCGCTCGAGACGTCACTCCGTGCTGAAACGCGCCAGCAAATGGCGTCAATGGAATCCAAGCTCAAAGCCGCCCAACGCGATCTCGACATGGCGCAGCGTGACCTGGAAGCGACGGAGCGGCAGCTCGAGGCGGCACGTTTGCGCAACGACCAGCTCGAGGCGGATTTAGTCAAGTCCAAGCGCGACAACGAGGCGTCTATCAAGTCGCTGCGGGACGCCATGGACCGCGAGGGCGGATCGTCCAGGCAAGAGGTGACCAAGCTGCAGTTCAAGGTCGAAGAACTCAAGGACGCATTGGCGGATCGTGAAGCAAAGCTGCGCAACCGCGAGGCCGACTTGCGCGAGCTCGACGAGCAGTTCAAGCTTGTGTCGGATGACATGGCTGCGGCAAGACGGCAGCTCAAGGACCAGACCACCGAGTTTGACACGGAGCGGTCCCGCCACAAGCGCCAAGTCAGTGACATGTCGCGGGAAATCGCACAGCTGCGCCAGGAGTCGACGGGCAAGGTCAACGAGTATGCCAACGTGGCCAAAGAGCAATCTTCGCAGGTGGCCAAGCTCAAATCTACGCTCGAGTCGCGCGACAACGAGATGCGCATGCTTGAGGAGAAACTCAAGCAAACGGCGGCCGCCGCCGACGAAGCCGACCGCCAAGTGACCAGGCTGAAGGCGACGCTGGATCGGCTCAATGCTGCGCGCGACGAGGACCAGCGCGATTTCGAAGCCAACATGGAGCGCATGCGCAAAGGCATGGAGGCCGAAGCGGCAGTCATCAAGCGCGACTTGGCCGAAAAGTCTCAGGTGTTGGATCAAGTGCGTGCCGAGCTCGACCGAGTCCAGTCACAGCAGGGCAACATGCAGCAAGAACGCGAGATGGAGGTCAATCGTATTCGTGCTGGTCTCCAATCCCAAGTCGAGTCCTTGACCAAGGAGGTGTCAGAAAAATCGACCCAACTCGACCGGTTACAGCAATCATACGAAAAGCTCAAGGAAAGCCACGTCGATGATTTGCGCGAAATGGAGTCGCGGCACGCCGTCAAGGTGCAGCAACTTTCGTCGGAACTGCAGGATGCTTTGGCCAAGCTGGATGAGGAGGTGGCGGAACGCAAGCGCAAGGTGCGCGAGCTCGAGGAGGCCATGACCGACCTGCAGCACCGATACGAGGACGACATGAGCGCCTACGAGCGCGAGCTGTCGGCCATCCAAAACTCGGCCGATTCGCAAACATCCCAGCTCGATTCACTCAAGCGGCAGCTGACCATCCTCGAGCAAGAAAAGGCCAATGCCAAGGAGCAACTTGCTCGATTGGCGCAAGCCCGTGATGCCGAGCAAGCCGCGCATCAGCAAGTTGTGGACGAGTTGCGTGCCAAGTTGGGTGACGCCGAAGGGATCGACTTTGCAAAGCATCGTGCGCTGCAAGAACAAGTGGCTGCCATGGAGGATCAGCTCGCGCAGACCTTTGACAAGTTTGCCAAGCGCGAGGACGTGCTTTCCGGCGAGCTCGAAAAGTTCCAGGAGCGCGAGGCCCGCCTACAGGGAGAGTACGATGGGATTCTCAAGGAGTTTGACCGCCTCGCCATGAACTTTACCGACTTTGATTCCGAGCGCAAGAAGCTGGAAAAGGTGATTGCCGCGCAGCGCGAGGAGATTGCCGATCTCAAGACCAAGGTAGAAGAGTTGACCGTCAATAAGATTGGCGATGGCGAGTCGAATCCGACCGTAGTTTCGTTGCGCAAGGAGTTTCGCAAGATTCTGGCCGACGTCCGTGAAGAGTACTCGTCTCAGCTCACGCGTGAGATTGAAGAAAAGGCCGAATTGGAGCGGTCCGTGCGCTCGCTGAAGCGGGATCGAGACATGGCGGCCTATTCCATGTCCACAGCGTCAGTGCAGACCATGGCTCTTTACACGGAGAAGCCCTCGTTTGGTCCTCAGTCCGGTTTTGGGTCGCTCGGCCGATTGGGATCGCCGCAGCCCACTTCTCCACGTTCAGCAACTGGCAAGTCGGGTTACTTTGGATGATTCGCATCCTTGCTTGTCTCTTTTTTTTTCATCTTTCGTTCTCGCTCGCTTACCTCTCCTCTCTCGCCAATTTCTTTCGCGCCTTTGCCTTTCTCGTCTCGTTTATGTTTATCGTTGTGTACAACATACCTCTCTTTTCGCACTATTTCTCATTTTTGGTTTCGATGTGTTTTTTCTTCCGAGTCTGTTTTGCTTTGTAGACCTTGTTTGCTGTACCATTCATAATCCAACTTGCTCAACACGCAAATGATACACCACATCTCCGTGCGGGTCGACGCCCACTTTCCACTCGTGGGCGCGATGTGAGACAACTCTCGCGTCCATCCAACCGCCACCCGCTCAACCTGACACATCGCGCAAGGCCGCCTCCGCATGTTTAGCGTGTTGACGACCGAAACGCATCATGCTGAAACACACCATGCATTCCCTTGTCGCAGCCTTCCGCGTGATGTGTCGCCATGCATCGCCAGCCCGAGAAGATGAGGGAACATCGCCTGCTCCCGGCCGGTAGTGGCCTAGTCTGCGTCTTCCACATAAAGAGCTACAGGTCTCCGCATTCACGCCCCAGCGGCCGCTCTTTGGAACCGACGAAATCCTCGAGCCCGTCGACCGACCGTTGTCAAGCAAACCAGCATCATGGCAAAGTCACAACGCGCCCTCCTTCTTGCCCTCGCCGCTATCCTTGCTGGCCTTGTCGCTGTCCAAGCTGCTCCCTCGGGCCATCTTGCCAAGCGTGCCGTCCGCAAACGCCGGTCCTCTCCGCTCGAGCTGCCCCGCAAGTTCCAAACCGAGCTCCCCGTTTCTTTCGGACGCGAGGACATTCCTATCCCTGCCGAAGAAGACCCGCCCGTCGCTCCAGTCAATCCGCTTTATCGCCGTCTCATCTTTTCGCAGACCATTGATCTCGGCAAGGTTGAACCCAACCGCAAAAACGTGGTCTGGTCGCGGCTCGTCTTTGATCCGGAACGCACCCGAGTGCGCAGGTGGCGCACTATCACGACCAACCCCTGGGGCGACAATCTTCCAGGCGATGTGCTGCGTATCACCTCGTTGCAGGATGGGTCCGTGCAGTATTTGAACAACCAAACCATCCGCGAATGGAACTTCCGCTCGGCATACTTCAACGGCGGCCGCATTCGTTTGGAATTCCTTATTGACCGCCGTCTCCCTGGTCCACGCAACACAACGGCGTCTGTTGTCGTGCAATCGGTCCTTGTGAATGGCGAGCAAGGCCGTGGCCAGGACGCCATCACCCTGCCTCCTCCCAACTCGCTGTGCAACGCCGCCGACGAGCGCCGCCCCATCAACGACCCACGCTCTGGCAGGATCTTCCCAATCGGATGCACGGGCTGGACCGCTTTGCCCAATGGATGCCAATTGACAGCTGGCCACTGCTTTGAAGGTGTCGACCCGACCGAACTCGTCCTGCAAGCCAACGTCCCGCAATCTGCCGTTGTCACCATCAACAACCAACGCGTTGGTATCCCGCGTCACCCGCCTGCCTCATCACAATGGGCGATTGACCCAAAATCGGTCCAATGGGCGCTCGTGGACCCCATGAGCGTGCCCGAGCTCAAGGATGCACAAGACTGGGCCACGTTTGGTGCCTTCCGCAACCCAAACACCGGCTTGACGTTCAAGGAGGCCGCCAACAACCAAACATACACGCTTGCGCAAGTCGACTCGGCCACGGGCCAGCTCGTTGCCGGCCAAGCTGCAAAGGGCCAGGCAGTCACCATTACTGGATTTGGCGTGGTGCGCGACCAAGCTCGCAAGAACTTGCACTTGGCGCAGCAAACCCACAGCGGCGCCATCTTTGATTTCCCGTCGCCCAACCATGTGGACCACCGTGTTGATACCGAGCCGGGTAACTCTGGGTCGCCCATTGCCATTGGGGACGTTGCAATCGGCATTCACACCAATGGCGGGTGTGACACGAACACGGTCGAGTCGGCCAACTGGGGGTCCACTATCAACATGCCGGGATTGCAGGAGGCGCTCAAGAACCAGCGGGGCGTGTGTGCGACGGTGGTTTGATTGGATCATAGATGATATGTACTCGAGTAGATGCGGGTTTGCAGGGTGCAGCTTGTGTAGATCGAGATTCCCCTATGCTGTATCATTGTTGGATACATAAGGTGATTAACATCCCATTCTCACCATGCGTTTGCTCGATTGGCTGACGTGCATTAGGAATGCAAAAAAGAAGAAGCAAAACAAGCAAAGAAATGCGCTTGACTCGGATAGACAACTCAATAGGTGACGCTTCGAACCACTCACACGTTCCCCAGGTCTGTCTCCTCCCACCAGGCGTTCGCTTCCAACTTTCGGCACGTCCGGTGCGATGGACACCGGTCATGTGATCTCGTTGGATCGAGCACAAACAAAACGTGCTTACGTCCACTGGCTACCTTGGCCTCACTCAGTCACATTCAGTAACATTCGTGAGTAAATCAGTGCTCATGCAGTGCAAAGAGTCCATGTAATCACAAATCTCGCAATCATGTCGCAAGTCCAAGTCAAGTTCTTCACGTCCCAGCAAGAATACTCGGTCCCGTCGGCCGCCATCCTAGTGCCCACGGCCTTCAAGCGCCGTGCCCTTTCCGAGATCATCAACCATTTACTCGGCAAGTCGGAAAGTATGTTTATTCGAATCTTTTCTTGACCCTCATTGGCTGAGAAAACATGTGACTGATACACTCCGCACAGGCGACCAAGTCACCTTTGACTTTCTTATCGATGGCGTCCTCCTTCGCACCTCGCTTGACTCGTACCTGTCGCAACATGGTCTCTCTGCGGAAAACACTGTGTCGATCGAGTACATGGTGTCCTTGCCACCGCCCAAACCCGTCGCGGCTTTCCAGGCCGACGACTGGATTTCGGCCGTATCAGTCGTCTCCACGGATCGTTTCGTGACTGCCGGCTACGATGGCGTTGTGCGCATGTGGGATCGTGCTGGCGAAACGCTCGTCAAACACCAGCTCGGCACGGCACCCCTCAAGGCGCTCACACATGTCAAGGGCAACGCATCCGAGGCGAGTCCCGTGGTGCGTGTGGCTGTCGCGGGCATGAACCAAAAGGTGTCGATCATGGATTTGCAAGGGGCGAGCAGGCAAAGGTAGTGTGTGAGTTGGTTGGGCATACCGGCACGATTGAGGGCCTCACGCTTGCGCCCAGCTCGTCGCACTTGTACACGGCGTCTTGGGACGGATCCATCAAGGTGTACTCGATCAGCGAAAGCGCCATCGAATCCGCCGTTGCGTCGCCGCCGACGAAAAAGGCAAAGAAGAACGACACTTCATCGGCACCCATGGCCGCACCCGCTCCGCAGTTGCAAGCTCTCGGCTCACTCACTGGCCACGTTGGCGCCGTCAACTCTGTTGCGGCTGGCTCGGCCACGTCCTCTTCTCTGGCGGCAACGACCATTCTGTGCGCGAATGGGATCTGACAACCCACACGCCCGTCGTGTCCATGAACTGCGAAAAGCTCGTTCGCAGCGTTGCCTACTCGCCACGTGCAGGCCTCATTGCATCCGGCCACGCCGACCCCGTCATCCGCTTGTGGGACTCGCGCTCATCGGAAGCCACGCTCGTCAAGGCGCGCCTCGTGGGCCACCGCAACCAAGTTGCAAGCGTTGCTTGGGCGCCAGAGTCGGCGTACCACTTGGCATCTGCTTCGTTGGACGGGTCGGTGCGCGTGTTTGACATTCGGTCGCCCTCGCAGTCTTTGCACACGGTCCAGGCGCCCGTACCAATCAAGGATGCGGCTCCCGTGTTGGCACACAGGAGGATCTGGAGGCAAAGACGGCGCCAAAGATGCCCGTGGCCAAGCGGCTGTGTGTGACGTGGGGACATGGCCTGGTCGCGAGTGGTGGCGAGGATTGTCAGTTGAACGTGTGGGAGGCGCCCGAGTTTGCTTGAAGTTTGTCATGTGATGTGGTTCTCGCTTTCGAATGTATGTATATCATGTCTCCCCTTTCGACTTCATCATTTTTGTCTTCAGCAGGCTGTGTTGCTCTCCTTACCTCAACAGTGAGCTGCAGTCGCTTTCATATCCCTGGTCACAATGCCCATCATCATGAGTTCGGTTCCTGCTCTTCGACTCTAGATCCTCACCACTTGTCCTTGTGAAGGCAAGAGGGTCATGCGACCTGTTCTGCTCCGCTGTCTGCCCCCAAAGGCAAATTCCCTGCATATTTTAGGCGACCCTCCCGATGCCTGCCATCGTGCCTGTCGTGGCAATTCAATAGCCAGAGTGCACTGGCAGGACCGGCGTTTGCGCTCAAGGTCCACCTCGTTGTTGCGAACCGGCTACATGCGAGCGAGTCGCGAGAGATCGACGACCTCTTCACCTTTGGGATCGGCAGCCAACTCATTTCGAATTTGTTCAAGTCGGGCGGAAAGAATATTACATAAGATCACGAGTACATAAGCAAATACTTACAAAAACCAAGCAACGAATGCTCAATCAATTGCCTATCACACAGTAACTCCCTGCACCACACCATGACCAACGGCCCGTCCCTCAAGCCCGGAGAAGTCAACCTCGGCGTGCGTACTTGCCCCTTCCCCTTGGCGTCGCCTTCCTCCTTTGGCACACGGCAAAGCACACTGGATGATGATGACCTCGGCCTACGCGTTTGCTGCACACTGCCGTCCACTGGCCACCTGCCACTTCCCAGCAATGACCGAGTCATGTCTTGAAGCACTCAGCCTCGCCCTCGTCACGGACTTGTGTGTGCTCACCTTGCTCGCTTCACGCGACCGTTTGAATCCTTTTTCCAACCTAGACCACCATTATGGCCGTCGAGTTCAAGGGCGGCGTTGTGATCGGCGCCGATTCTCGTACCACAACGGGCTCGTACATTGCCAACCGTGTGACTGACAAGCTGACCATGGTGCACGACCGCGTTTACTGCTGCCGCTCGGGATCCGCCGCCGACACGCAAGCCGTGGCCGACATTGTTCACTACTACTGCCAGATGTACAGGTAACGTACTGCAGTAGCCTCCGTATTCATCCTTGCCCATGGCGTGATTCTCACTCGATTCACTTGATTTGGCATTGTCAGTGTTCAAAACGGAGAAGCCCCGCCCGTCAAGGTCGTCGCGTCCATGTTCCAGGACATTTGCTACCAAAACAAGGACAACTTGATGGCGGGCATTATTTGTGCCGGTTGGGACAAGCACAATGGCGGCACCGTGTACTCGATCCCGTTGGGCGGCAGTCTGCATCGCCAGCCGTTTGCCATTGGTGGGTCCGGGTCCAGTTACATTTACGGATACTGCGACGCGGCGTACCAGGACGGCATGAGTGCACAGCAGTGCATCGATTTCACGAAAAACGGTATGCCTCAGTCTTGCTTGCCCTGTACTTGGCACCGTGTATGCTTGTGCTCACTCATTCGAGCCGTGACACATTTTCTTCATTAGCCATTGCCCTTGCCATGTCCCGTGACGGATCGAGTGGTGGATGCATTCGTCTTGCAGTGATCACGAGCAGGGTGTCGAACGGATCTTTGTGCCTGGCAACGAGTTGCCGCGGTTCTTTGAGGAGCAATGATGGCCTGAATTTGGTTGCAGTTCATGTCCCCAGTGCTGTGCTGCAGTGCCATGCCCTTTGTTGGTGCTGTAATGGCAACAAATGGTCAGTTGCAAGGATTGTCATTTGGTAATTCACACATTTTGAGGATTCATTTTTATTTTTCTGTTGGCCACTCATTGCGTCCCCCCCCCCTCCCTCTCCTCCCATCTCTACGTACTGGGCAAGCAAGATCATTGGCTGTTATGGCAACGTGAGGACTCTCAACGGCTCTCTGCCAGATATGCCGCGTCGCGCAGATTGATTCTTGCACATTGATGGGCCAACACGGCCACGTTTGGGGCGGTTCGGCTAATGATTCATGAAAATACGTATTTAGTGAGTTGACAGCAAGAGAGCCAGTGAGATTCTCCCACCTCAGGACATAGCCCAAGCTGAATTGCTAATCATTGAGGCTTGATGACTCGGCACGCCAGCTGCCACTGGGATTATTCGACCGTCCATTTCCACCACGGATAATTATCTTCTACAAAGGTAGTAGGTAGCATGATAAAGGAAGTAGTACGCCGTGCCGTGCTGATGTTGTTGTTGCGGGCCAAACCCTTTGTCATCTGACTCTGGTGTGTGTAAATCCGTTAGCGAGGGTTCCCAGCTCTGAGCGAGCACACCAACCAAAGCACGCTGAGCTTTGATTTCATTTCATTAATGCGTTGTTGCCAAGTTGGCCCTTCCTGGTTCCTCCTCACTTCCTCCGACCTAAAATACTTCCTTCTCCTGCCTCCGCTTATTTTATTTTGCGGTCCAACCCTTTACTTTGCCAAGATTTGCTTGCAACTGATCCCCACCTTCGTTCAGCGCTCAAAAGCCTCGCTCGACCCCCACACCAACTCCGCGCTCTCGACTCAATCAACTGTCTGCCTTCTGCCACCGACCAACTCCACATTCCACTGCCCATGCAACGTAGCGCAACCATGGCCCCTATCACTCCGACAACATCTACTCTGCCGTCTACTCTGGCGTGCCCGTTTGGGTCCGTACCATCATCACCTTGCTTCTTGGCGGTTGATCAAGACTTGGCTGCCGCTGTTGCTGCTGATCTGATGATGATGATTGACTGCCTTTGCAACCAAACATTCTCATGCTGACGGCGGTATTCACCATCTTGACACACACACACACACACTAGGAGTACATGTGCAACCATGTTGCCGTCATGCGCCGCAAGGCCGATTCCTGGCTCAATGCTACTCAGCTCCTCAAGGTGGCCAATGTCGAAAAGGCCCGCCGCACAAAGATTCTTGAGCGGGAATGGGCGACCGACAGCCAGCATGAAAAGGTGCAGGGTGGATACGGAAAGTATCAGGGCACTTGGTACGAATTTGCTTTCATTTTTAGCTGCCATGTGTGCGGCCTGCCCTGCCTGCTGCTCGCTCCGTGGGGGTCAAGGAGAACAATATCCCCAAAAACGTGTTTCGAGTCAAACCCGCTAATAATGGATTTGTCTGCCTTTTCCATGAATAGGATTCCTTACGAGCGTGCCGTAGAACTGTGCCAAAAGTACAAGATCGAAACCATGGTTGGCCCTCTGCTCGACTTCGACCCAGGCACCATGACTGCCCGCCCGAAACCAAGCAACGTGCGCGCGGCCGAACGCGAGTCGTCCATCTCATCAAGCACCACGGGCAACCAAAGCAATGCGGGTAACAATGCCAATGCCGCCATGCCTGATTTTCGGCGGTACATGGCCCGTCGTGGCGATCCCGAGTTTGCCACTGCCGACATGTCGTCGTTCATGGAGCCATCGCCACCACCGATGCCGCCCGTCAGCGGCGGAATGGGTGGAGCCGTTGGGCCCGGGCATCATGCGTCCATCTTGTTTGGGGCCGGTGGCAATGGCGCTGGGTCCATGTACGATCATCAAGCTGCCGCGGCGGCTATGGCGGCAGCAAGCATGGGCGGTATGGCCTCGCATGCAGCGGCCGTTGGCATTCAACAGCATCATCCATTGACGGTGACGTCGGCGTATCAGTATGGTGGCCTCGGACTCCAACAGCACCCGCATCAGCATCAGCATCAGCAGCATAGCCACAGCGGTTTTTCGTCGGCCAACGGACGGCATGCCGGGCGCATGTCTAGCGCAGCATACGAGGATGGTGAGAGTTCGGCTGAGCCGTCGCCGCAGTTGAGGAATGCCCGGCTGGCGACCGAGGAGCATCTGGGATACCCAACGCACCCGTATGTTTCGCTTGCCTGCAATCATTCCTTGCTGGATATCACCTCACATCAGCGAGATATATCTTTCGTTTACAGTTGTCTGTTTTACCAAACATACCCATCCGACATGGCTGTTCCGTCTTCCAAACTTCCCCGCCTCACCCTGCCCGTCGAATCCGCTGCGGCATTAGAGCAACATCACCACCACCAACAACAAGCCATGGACACACAATCCCAGTCCAACTCGCCACTGTCCCCGCTCACCTTGCAGTTTGATCTTGCCGCCGCCTATGCCTCGCGCACGCCCATCACCTCGGCAGCCACAACGCCCGTCTTTGCAAACATGCAACTGCCTTCCACCAATCCTGCTGGCGTTTCACCACATGCAGCTGCAGCCGTACATTCACCCACCGAAGGCTCTGCGGCCTACCGCAACCAGTGGATGGCCGTGTTCCTCGCCGGGTCGGACGCTCAAGCACAAACGCTCTGCCGATCGGCCGACAAGTCGGACGTGAACCGCGCCATGGACGCCGAGGGCAACACGCCCATGCACTGGGCAGCCGCCCTGGGCCGCATTTCCGTTCTCGAAGACCTGGTTGCGCACGGCGCTGACCCGCTCGCCGTCAACAAGGCTGGCGAAACGCCCCTCATGCGCGCCGTCAACACGGCCCACAACGCCGACGGCCAGTCGTTCTTACACGTGTTGAAGTTGTGTGCGCCGCACATGGACGCCGTGTTGCGTGTGGACCGTCGTGGGCGGTCGGCCCTGCATCACATTGTGCGTGCGGCCATGGACTTGTCACAAGGGTGCAAGTTGTCGGTTGCTGCCGTGTAC
This sequence comes from Catenaria anguillulae PL171, assembly GCA_002102555.1. Classification (NCBI taxonomy): domain Eukaryota; kingdom Fungi; phylum Blastocladiomycota; class Blastocladiomycetes; order Blastocladiales; family Catenariaceae; genus Catenaria; species Catenaria anguillulae. The sequence goes on along the minus strand of MCFL01000007.1, from coordinate 36,312 downwards.
TATGCACAGGAGCTGACAAAGTACTTGATGGAGGAGCTCAAGGTGCCAAGGGACGATGTGATCAGGCTGGCGAGGATTTGTGATGTGGACGGTCGCAAGGCCGTCGAGGTTGCTCGTGGGGCACGCAATCATGATTTGGTGGCACATTTGGTTGCCTTGGATCCCGCTGGATCGACCGAGATTGTGAGTGGCGGGTGTGGCATGAACTCGCCCTTGGTCAGCTCGCTGGCGGCGGCGGCTGGGGAACGCACCGCGGGCATGTGTGAATGAAGGTTGAGGGCATGAGTCGCTGGCACTTCATTTCGCTCCAGCGTGGTTTACCCCCGCTTGTCGCCCATTGACTTTGAGATTCAGTTGATTGCAGTTTTTTTTATCGTCACATTCCCGGTGTTGCTCATTCCTCTGCCCCTTCGTTGCTGTTCTTGTTCCAGCGCTCCGTTTACCGTTTATCTGACCATTTTGTGCTTTCGCTTCGCATCTACCATTACCCCCTCCCTTCGTTTCACCGTCCATGCTTCTCTCTTATTGGTCGGTGTTTGCTTTTCTGTTTCGCTCTTGTTTTTTCTTCTTTCCGCCCTCGAGGCCGCGCTGGAATCGATTGTGTTTTTGTTCAGTCATGATTCTTGCCCTCCCCGTCTTGCGTTGTTGTGATGTTCCTTGTGTCAAATTCTTCTACCTTTCGTAACAATCCAGCTTGTCCATACATATGAATACCTCCCTTTCATTCAAACTTGGCCTCCGTCGGTAGGGCGTTTCAATACGAAGGTGCATGATCGAGATTCAGTGACATATTGGACCCTGGGCTGGGCTGCTGATGTGTCCGCAGGACGAACGATAAAATAAAGGCCAACAAGCGGCTCGGTAGTAGGCAAGGCTGATTTGGAAAAGAGGGTCGGGAAAAAGAAGCATTGATGCATGATCGGATCGTGCTTGGTTGACAACGTGTGCGAACAGGTCTATTGCCCGCAAGGTTTGGTACTAACTCAAAACGCAGTTCAGAGGTCCATTTGCTGGTGATGGACAGCTTTCACATGAGCCAATCCCATCTCGACAGGCAAATCGGTTGGAGCCTGATCGAAGCAACGGCCGCTGACCTGTTGTCACATCTCGGACCTTGAAAAGGTCAGATATCCTCGCTTTACACTATGCAATGCAGATTAATTAATTCCTCTGCAAGTAGTATGGCAACGCACCAGCTTCCAGCAACAGCCCTGACCTCATGGCAGGCACTCTGACCGATCCGTGCCGCGCGTCGACAGCGGCATCGTCGGAGCTTGGGACATTTGTCAACGCTCTCACGCCAATCAACCACTCGTTATCATCCAAAGCAATATTGTCCACTCATGAATGCAATCTAGACGCAAGCATGAATGACACGTCAAACACCTTGCACAATCCTCAACATGAAGCCGACCAAGGCGGCGGAACAGAAAACACAAGTGGCGGCAGTGCTCCACCGCAACCGCCAAGGACGGCCCCAGATACGCTCGTGGTCCATCAAGACGACCTTATGGGCGAGCCTCTCCCCGCTTCACAAGGCCCTCTGCCACACGATCCACCTACATTTCGCATGGAACAAGTCCAAGTATCGACTGGGCTGGCAGCCTCGTCGCCGACGACGACGACGCGTTCGCACCGTCATTCCCACGCGAACAACAATGAAATGACGCTCGTCATGCCGTCGACCGAGCCAGCAGCTCTTAGCTTACCTAGTAATCAGGCAATTGTGGGGTCCCCTCCCTATCAGTCGCCCCAATGTCGGCGTACGAGTCAACAACCGCGTCATTTGATAGACAACCTCAGCAGAATCACCACTCGCCATCATTAACGGGTGATGGGACCCTTCAGCTTCCCCCTGCGGAATCGGCGACGGGCGCTCCAACCATCACCTTCATCACCCGCACCATCATCCTGGAGACACTGCATCACATTCCTCCACTGCGTCAAGACAATCCGCACCTCCAAACTCGTCAACAAAGCATAATCCGGCGGCTTCGGCGCCACGGTGATTGCGGCAGCGACCGCCATCTTGGAAACAATTGCCACACCGTCTTCATTATCATCCGGTGCGGCCGCATCCAGCGCAGCGATGACAGGTCACTTGCCTCATTCCAACCATCATACCTCGCATGCCCATTCTGCCAACTATCATTCGCAAACTTCGGCTGCAAAGCTCGTTATTCACTCTCGATCTCGCTCTATGGCCAAATCGGTGACTCTTATTGAGGCACCCAGCACCCCTCCCATCATGTCTCGGGCTGCATCCACCGTGACCACGATTGAACGCAGCGGATCAGTCTCACCCGTGTCTGGCTCTCAAAAGTCATCCCGCGCACCTTCCTTTCTCGCGTCTATTGGCATTCTCTCGCCGCCAAAGCAAGCATCTGCGGCGTCCATGACGGGCATCCCCTTCCCAGATGATCCATCAGCTAGCCCGGGTGCACCACGGGACCGAACCTCGTCGGCGCAAATCCCCAGGCGGTCAAACAGTGCCAAAATGCTGATTGCGCGTGCTCGAAGCAAGTCTTCCAACCTAACCTCCAATTCCGCATCCGCTGTTGGTGGCTCGTCTCCACAGTCCATTTCGGGAGTATCTACTCCGTTGCGGCAGAGCAACACGCGCGCCAACCATACTTCAGATGGCGCTTCACCAAGCTCAACCAATGGGCGGCGGCGTTCGTCAGGCGCCTCCGATAAACGCATATCCAATGGCAGTATCAAGTCACCCGGCGGCGGCGAATCGTCACCACGTAACGTGCAAAGCCCGCCGCGTGATGTCGCAATCAACTCGCACGATTCCGTTGTTGTAGGGTCCGCCACGGGCATTGGTGTGCGCCCCGCGAGCAAGGACCATGTGCGACAGAGTTTTCCGATCATGAATGTGTCTGATCAGGCCGGCACGGTCGAGCAACAGACAGCAGGCAAAGTACCGCGACCGGTTGCCAGTGTGCCCGCCATTGTAACGACTTCATCCCCGAGTATCAACGAGCGGACCGAAAAGCGCAAGACCTCCAGCGGGAGTTTGAGTGCGCTTGGGCCGTCGATTCGAATCACAACGACCGTCACGGAAGAGGGAGGGAAGGAGAGTATCGAAGTGATTGATTTGGAGGAGGCAGACGAGGACAATCTACAAGAGGAGGATGTGTGGCGCCAAGGCAAGGATAGGTACTACGACCCGGACGAAGAGGACGAGATAGGAGATTCGCCTGGTCCGCCTGTTCGCACCTTTGTCCCGTTGAGAGACGTGAACCAACAACAAGTTGATACGTCGTCGACGTCTATCAAGGCCGGTGGGTCAAGAAACAAGCTTGGCTCAACAACACGTCTCGGTTCTCGAAATGGGCTCAACGGGCCCGTTACTGCTCCATCTGCCGACGTTGCAGCACACATGGATCCACTTGCGTCTGCCCGGAACCTCTTTCTTGGGTCCAATGACGGCCCAGTTGCCGCTGCGCCGCGCGCCGACGACGGTGGAGCTGGTGCAGATTATCTGCAATACCTGCTCACGCGCAAGTTCAGCTCGACAAACTTCATTTCGCGTATCGAGTCCAAGGACGTGGTGTGGGATACTGGTCAGCCAACTGCCAAGTTTGTCGGCCCTTTCCTGCTTGGGCAGGTCATTGGCAAAGGGTCGTTTGGAAAGGTCAAGGATGGCATGTGCTCTGAAACGCTGCAACCGGTAGCCATCAAGATTCTCGCACATAAGCGGCTGCGCAAGATCCAGTTTGGTATTGAAGCCGTGACCAAAGAGATACAGACATTGCGGCGATTGCGCGGGCATCCCAACGTCGTTCGATTACTTGAAGTCTACGCAAAGGCTGAAGATCCCGATGGCAACATTGACGTCTTGCCATGGTCGCAGTACTTGGAGACCGAGATGAATTACAAGACGCTCAAGCGGTACATGGTCTTTGAGTTTTGCCATGGGAACTTGCAGTCTTTGTTGGACTCGACGCCGGATGGAACTATTCCTTTGCACCAAGCTCAAGAGTACGTTGCTTGATACGCTGCTTGTTGAAGCCAGGCGACGAGAGAACAACTGACTCGAGGTTTGCTCACAGTTACACGATCCAGTTGACCGAGGGGCTCATGTATCTTCACGCTCGGCATGTTGTTCATCGAGTACGCCGAGTGATCCATCCGTTGCCAAATGAGGTGTTTGGCCACGACTAACCATCACATTCTATAGGATATCAAACCGGCGAACTTGCTCCTCACGCTTGACGGCGTGCTCAAAATCTCCGACTTTGGCGTTGCAGAAGTGTTGACTCCGTACGACGGAACCGACCTGTGCCAGAACTATGCAGGGACACAACAGTACATGTCTCCTGAAGTCGCTGCAGGAGAAATGAACCCATCAGGTGAAAAAGTTGACGTGTGGGCATCTGGAGTTACGGTTTACAACATGGCCTTTGGAACATTCCCATTCGATTTCTCGAATGCGGCCATGGGCATGTTTGAAAGCATTCAGGCGAGTACATTGGACATTCCCGATGGCACCAACCCAGACCTGGCTTCCTTTTTGCAAGGTGCGAGCAAAAACGTGTGTCTTCTTGCATGGATAGCGTTACTGATGCTGCTGTCTCTTGTGTCGTCAGGGGTCTTGGAGAAGTCGCCCACGAATCGTTTCACACTCACTCAAATGCATAAGCACCCTTTCCTCTGTACTGAAGCATCAGCACTAGCCGAGGGACCGTATGTTCCGCTCCCTACCTTGACCGCCGACGCGGCCGCCGCACACGCCGCCGTGACGCTCGGGCGAGGCAAGGGCACATTGGCTCGACCAGTTTCGCCACGGACCCTGTCGCGGCGACCTGCGACTCCTGAGCCTGAGGAAGATCCACACTCGGATCAAGAGTCAAAGCTTCCATACTCGTTGTTCCCCGCCCTCGAGCCCTTGTTTCCGGAGCTCGCGAACTTGAATCCACTTCCGGACGCTGTTCAAAAGGCCGCCGAGGAAAACAGCAAGTCGCGTCGGTCCTCGTTGGGAAAGCGAAAGAGCATTGTTGCCGCTTTCGGGGGAGCACCATCAACGCCAGCTGCCGGTGGTGGCGGTGGGTTCTTTGCGAGAAACTTTGGTCGAAAGGTATGACGCTCCACTTTTCCCGTCGACTTGGTGAATGACTCGTATACTTACATCCAAAACTGGCTCGCGCACAGGGATCCGGGGGTGGAGGCGGTACCGGCAAGAGGTTTGGATTCAGTGTTGGTTAGTGCTTGCACGAGCACGCGATGAGTGCGCCCCCTGCCCATTTGGGAGTAAAAATGGCAAGAAATTAGCGAAGGTATATATACTATTTTGTGAAAACAGACGCAGCACAGGCAACATGGTCCCAGCGCAGGGCAAATGACAACAGGCAGTGACGCTCGCTGGTCCAGGCTTGCGGCGACCTGGAGATGCGTACAAGCTAAGTTGCTAGAAAAAGAAGGCAACAAACAAGCGATTGCTACAATACAATGCCTCCGCCTCACAAGTCCGCAACGATCTGAATCCGGTCGACCTGTTGTATTTACATGATGGACGCTGGAACTCGATCCACAAACTGGTAATCCGACTTGACCCTCCGTATTCCGGTCGCTCTCACCTCCGCAACGCCCACCGGTGCTCCAGGATCCACGCCCTCCAAAGCAGCAGGTGCCGCCAGATTATCAGGACTCATACTGGTTGGTTCTTCTTCGCTGCCAGGGCTCACTGGCCGGCTCGGCAAGGCTTGCGGGTTGAGCCGCATTTCGGGCAGCTGGCTTGCACCAGAGGTGCCAGGTCGAGGCGTTGTATTCGGATAGGCTGCAAGGCGGACGGCGTCGCGGACCGAGAGCGGGCGAGAAACGGGTGGGCCAAAGCGGTCGACCAAGGAAAAGTAGTATCGGGCGAAAAGCGACGCGCGAACACTGATGTTGAAGTGCATGGCTTCAAGGAAAAAGCCCTCAAGCTCGTTCCTATAGAATTTAAAGAATGCAGCCGAGTGTGAGTCGTGGGAAAAAAAAACGATCCAGTTGGCAGAGCATGGACATACGTTTCTTTGACTTTGAGGTCTGGGAAGATTGTGCAAAAGTCGACGTTCCACACAGCCTGGTCGTCCCACACTTTGGCGGCCAAAAGTAATGCACCAAGGATCTATACTACCAGAAGCGTTTCCGTCAGACATTTGCTCGTTCCGATATACGTTTTACTTTGGTGTTTCTGGGGCAAGGTGACGTACCACTCGTGGCCAGTTGGCGGAAAACAAGTCCAGCCTTGCATTTGTGAGCATGCGATCCAGGTACACCAGCGTAATGATGCAGATTTCGGACCCGAGCTGGGCAGCGTCGACGATGGAGAAGAAGAACGTAAAGACCATGTCGAACGTGGGCGGTTTGAATGGGTGTGAGATGGATTGGCCGCGCTACGCAGTTTCATAAACATTCCAGAGGCCGTGGGTAAGCAAACGGTGGGACTGACGATCAAGTTTGCATGAAGATGCATGTACCGTCAACGGAAAAATGTCCTCGGAAAACAAGCGATGCGTTCGAAACGACCGGCTGCGGTGCGAATCCAGGATCATGTCATGCATCCCTCTTGCCACCAGCTCTGCCATGTCTCGCAACTCGGACCGACAAGGCGTACACATGACATACAGCGACGAGGTGCTGTTCGACTTGGTCCACTTTGGAATTCTGCGTGGATAGGCCGATTGAATGACACGCGTAAACACTGGGTCGTCCAGGTCTGTATCGGGCAGCATGAATGGCGAGGTGGAATCTTCGGATGTGGTCGTGTTAAGAGACACATCCGATGCTTGATTGAGCTGCGAGCCAGCTTGGTCGGCACGGCGCGGCTCGGTGACTACAATGAGTTGGCTCGATCGGAACTGTGAGGCATAGGATTCAATGGGCCGAGTCATGATACTGTCCTCAATAGGTTGGGGCGCGACGCTCAAAACCGAATGCGTTTCCTGGTTCAATCCGACCGAGATACCGTTGGTTTCATCTTTTCGTCGTCTTCTTCACCGTACATGCCAAGGCCCATACTTGCACACGGGATGGATACTGATAGTCGTGGTGATGCACCTTGCGATTGTGGAGCGCTTGACCCACCTCGGTCCGTGTTGGCGTCAAAGTAGACAGAGGTAATGGGAGACTTGATGGCAGTTGTGGACGCGTTCGCATTCAATGGAGTCACTGAGTCTCCAACAAGATTGGATTGCAGGACGGACATGGATTGCAAGCTTGTGATTGGGGCTCTTGAACGGGGTTCATTCATGCTCGCGGACAATGGGTGCTCCTGTTGAAGTGCCGACTTGGCATTGATGGCCCCAGAAGATTGGGACTCCTGCTGCCCAAGTGCAAGCGAATGTGGACCTTGAGCAATGGAAGTAGAGCCGGCAAGCGTAAAGAACGAGTTGTTAGAGGGCAGATCTCGGAATAGCTCAGAGGCGTCAGGGGCGCCACTGGGTTGCAGCTCAAGTGCAGAAGTGGCCGGCGATGCGAGTGTGAGGTCCAAGCGCGGAACTCCCGTGCGACCGGCGGATGGGAACTGGGGCCATTCCGAGACTTGGTTTGGAAGGATAATGTCACCAGCAACGTGGATATCTGCAGGAGCTTTGCGCGAGAGCGAATCATTTTGGCCCTTACCCTTCTCTACGGCAGAAGTAGATCGGATCGCTTCATTGGACGCGTCTACAATACGCTGCAGTGCACGGGGTGTCCTGATAGGCTCGATTTCGACGGTCGGACGGCGAGTGACTACACGAGAGCTATCCCACTGTGTGTCTTCACTATTGTGGTCGTTGCTTGATTGGTGTTGGGTTGGGGCTGCTGTTCTGATTCCCGCCTCAACATCAAAGAAGCGCATGGATCCACCGCTGGTCCGCATCGCGGGAACTGCATCGAATCCAACTGTTTTGAACGACTGGGCTCGGTAAATGAGGCTAGGGCCGCCATGTTGGTGATCCGAGGCGGCGATAAACTCCCGACTGGCTGAAAACTGCCGTCGTGGCGGTCGGATTTCTAGCACCCGTTTTGGAGTATCCGAAGGCGATTGCGAAATCGGATCGAGCTGATGCAGATTCTGTGGTGGAACAAGTGGGGACGCCGCGGGCATAGCAAGCGCTCCTTCGTGGAGAGGGGCAGAGTAAAGCACGCTCGACCGAGTCGATGTGGGCTCCTGTGACATGGTCTAAGGCTGCCGACGTGTAAACAGGTGGCATGGGGCGATTAACACTCGAGATCCGTTCCAGCTTGTGGCGGTGGTAGTGACATACTGCAGTGGGTTACAATCTCCCTTCTATTGTGTAGAGTACATGAACTTCAGCCGCATATACCGATTTTCTCCGCTGTCAACGGATCGGGGTGGCAAAAGCGCGTGTCCGCACCAACCTGCTCAATGTCGAGCTCATGTTTTGCTGCTCTCGTTCATCACACCCACAAGACTCATGTTCGCAGCGAACAATGCCACTTCTCAATCTGCAAACGCCGCTCCATACAGGGATACGATACACTGATACTCTTTGCAATCATGACTTCGTCTGCTGCGACCTCAAGAACGCAATTGGCGGCAGATGATTTGATATCACCCTATGTTGGCGCATTGCAGGCGGAAATCAAACGCTTGTACTCGACCAATGTTTCACTCCGTCTCAAGGGTATGCAGTAGTTGCGGATGCTCTCAGCCGTCAGGCTAACGCAACCCTTTTGTCCGGATTCAAACGCAGCATGCATTGAAATTGGCCACATCGTGTACCATGGAGGCGAGACGCTGGAAATGACGCTTCTTAACGACGGACGAATCGTGGACGGCTTGCTCGCTGTGTTTACAGGGGAAAAGGCGCAACCAGTTCCGTTGCTTGTGGTTAGTACTGGTTGCGCAGTTTGGCTTGTGCATTCATGTCGTATTGACCCTCATGCAACCGTTTGTTCGTCCGCATGTAGGCTGCACTGCGAACGCTATCGATAATTGTTCGAAGCAGCTCCGAAATACTGAATGTATTGGACTCGCGAAAGACCATTCAAGTGCTGCTGGACAAGATCGGCCACGCTGACGAGGAGGTTCGCATCTACGCATGCAACTGCTTGTACTTCTACTTGCTGAAACGAGTCGAAGCGTTTGGACCCCTCGTTCTGACGCCCGACAATGAGGTTCGTTGTAGGGCCTGCAATTCCCACTTGCAGCGTAATGCTCACATTTGTCACCCGTTGCTGGTCAGGCTCTCTTGCGGCGTGCAGCTCTCGACGACTGGACAAACTTCAACTACAACGACGCAGAAGAAATCATGAAGCTCCTGGAAATCAAGTACGACCCCTACGTGGTTTCAAGCTGCATTCATTCGCGCACACGGACGGCGGTGGCACAAGGCAACGAGCAGGCGGGCATGTCAGATGGGGAGCAGGATTGAATGTTGCTTGCAATCCATGGCGCGAATGCGGCCCAGTCAACATCTCTATATACAAGTCTGAAATATAGCATTATACACTTGGAGCAATCGACTATGAAAACACGGCCCCATCACGCACGAAAAACGAGTTGGAAGATAAACAGTGAGGAAGCTTCAAAGTCATGCCCGGTCCTGCCCCTCGTGACATGAGAGGAGGGAAGTATTTAGCCCAACAAGCATGCATGGCCGAAGGTATTAATCCACAAAACCTCCCAACGACTTGTGCATGGCCGGGACGCGTGCGTTAGCGACTTGAGACTTGAAACACGGCCCTGAAAGTCAAGTGATCGCCTTGATTGGCCACCGCCACGTGGCAAGTGTGCGTCCGCGTCTCTGTCCCTCACGCACAGACCCCAACCGCCAACCAAACCAAAGTGAAGCGAAGTGCCCAGCCGCCGCCAGCTCAAGTCTCGCACTGTTGGCCATCGTCCCCCTTTCTCTCTCCCACGCCCAGCAGACCTGGACACATAACTCAGTCTGACCAGCCTTGCCGTTGCCCGCCTTGACCGCCCCTCATCGACGAAGTCAACGCCGCCGACCTGCCCCTCATCTGGCTTTGCCCTTCAACAGTTTGCACGCTCCAGACCCCGTCCATGAATGTTCTTTTGCATGTACTCACTCAGACGCCCTCCTTGAACGTCCACAGATTCTCTCGTTACACCTTTTCGCCCGCTATTCCAACAATGGCTCCCCGTGGCACCGGCTCTCGCGACCGTGACGAGTACATCCGCGCTACCGAGCGTGTCCTTGACAAGATCATGACCTGTCCGTCCTCATCTACCGCTCTGTCACTCCTCGGCAGACGTCTTGGCTGACAAAAAACGTCCATTCGCTTTTGACAGGCACTCAAATGGGCCTTCCGTACGGCATCAACTCGGAACTCGAGTGGCAATACCTTATGGAGATTCACGAGTTGGCTGCGGAGCTGATTGATGTCCAGGCCAAACTCGGTAGGCACCTTCTTGCGGTTTGAATCGCGCAGCCATTCCCTTCGTCCGCTCACGCCTCATTCTATCCTTCTCCAGGCAAGCCCGGAACCAACAAGACTCGCACACCGATTGCCACCCGCTTGAACAAGTTCAAGAAGTGGTTGCATGCCAATGGCGTGCCCGAGGACATTCCGATCGACTTTGTGGGCAACCTCGCTGAGGGTTTGGGCGCCATTGCGACCCGCGACATCAAGGTTCGTCCAGCCGTGATGGTCCTATTCTTTACGGAAGGGCCGCCACTCACCGCTTTTGACTCATGCCATCGGTTCGTCACGTAGCCCGACGAGGAAATCATCCGCATCCCGCGCCGCTTGTGCATGAGCATCCTCTCTGCGCAACGCTCAGTTCGCCTCAGAGACGTTCTTACGACCATGCGCAACCAGCTGCCCGCGTCCTTGCTCATGATCCTCCACCTCCTCGAGCAACGGTTCACGACCAACTCGTTCTGGAAACCCTACCTCGACATTCTGCCCGAAACCTACCCGCTGCTGCCCTTCTTCAACCCGGAAGATATGGCGGAGCTCAAGGGCACCGCCGTTGTGCGCGACTGCGCCAACACGCTCAAGGATATGCTGCGCGGGTATGCGTCTGCGTTCCGTGCGGTCGAAAAGACGGGCGTCATTTCCATTTGGAACTATACGTTTGAGCAGTTCCGGTGGGCCACGTGCACGCTGTTTACGCGCCAGAACATGATTCCGGGCAATTGCCAGTACGAGGTGGATTTGTTTGCCGAGGAGGGCATTGAGCTGACGTCGGCACAGTTGCCCGAAAAGATGCTGGCCTTGGTTCCTGGCTGGGACTTGCTCAACCACAAAGAGGGTCTGCCCGTGCGTTTCTCTTCCTCTTTGCTCTGGGCATTCCCCATCAATTCTTTCGGTCTCACCGTGTTGATACTCGACTCTGGACGTAGATCACGTCCTTCAACGACAACGATCAAGGCACGCACACCTGTGCTGCCGCCGAGCCCGTCAAGGCTGGGCAACAAGTGTACATTGGCTACACCGAGGAACGCCCCAACCGGCACCGTTTTGTGCGCACGGGCTTCCTTGCGCCGACTGCCGTTGATGCAGACACGCTGCACGTGAGTTTCAAGTTCCCGAACCTCAAGGACGTTGCCCGTCGTCGGGACCTCGCCTACAAGCTGTTCCGCCTGTCTGAGCCCTTCCCGCTCGACATTCAGATTCCCCTTGTCAAGAATCACGACAATGTGATTGGCACATTGGCGTGTGCGTTTGGCACGGCGGCCGATTTGGACTTTTTGGCCGGGCTCGAGGAGCTTGCTGAAAAGGAGCCGCGCGAAGAGTCTGCGGCCAAGGCGCTGCGCAACATGGACGCGGTGGTTGAGCGGTACAAGGCGGGCGAGCTCGAGTGCACTGGCAAAATTGTGCAGTACATGGACACGCAGGCCATGTTGCACTTGACGCGCGGAGAGGACCGGGTGGCCACGGTCGAGAGCGAGTTGCGCGAGTTGCGCGCAAAGAAGGTGAGCCAGGTCGACCAGCGCGACTTGTTTAGGATCAATGTCTTGGGCTTCTTTTTGGTGGAGCGCGAGTACGCGGCCAAGATTCGCGAGTATGCGCAGGAAGAGAAGGCAAAGTTGGCATAATGTGCACGTCTTGATTAAGTTGGCGCGCACGTCTTCACTCCCTCCTGATTTTTTGCTGATTGGTTTTCTCAAATGATTGTTGATTTGATTTGCTGCATAAACGGTACCAAAGTATGTAATACAGTCCAAGTATTCGACTTGACATCTTGAGCTCTTCTTGTTGCGTCGTTGGTCAGTTCACGGTATGTTTGGACTGCTGGCCGAGTGGGAGACACGGTGCCCGCAAGGCGTGGCCAGACTTGGCTTGAATGACTCGACGGACACACACCAATGGAAAAACGCCGGCGGTGACTCAGCTGTACGCGCATACGCGGGCCATTTTATATGATTCAAATTCAACGACTATAAGAGATAAACTTGAAACAAGTCAATTTCAGTTCAAATGGGCTGTTGGGACTTCGCCACACATGACCTTCTTTGTCATTCATTTGAACATCATACAGGACCCCCTTCGCGTCAAAGGCTGCATCCCCAATCCCACCGTACTACCCAACCGACACTCTGGCAATGGTACTCAATTCTGGGATGAATACCACACCTTCGCATCCGCTCGCCTCCCCGCCCTCCTCCAAGCTTCGGCTCAACAGCAATTGCAAAGCCGCGTGCGCGGCCAAAGTCAAACTGTTCCACATGCCACGCCCTTGGCTCGATGGTGACTGGTCGAGTCAACGAGAACAGTGGGACGCCGATCGTCCGGGCAAAACTGACTGGCGGCAACAGCAACAGCAACAGGACCAAAACGCCGAACTGGAAGCAAAGCATATTGGCCGCCAACTCATTGTATGTCATCCCATGTCAACCTCATGCAACGTATTTGATCCGAGCCAACCCTCGACGACCGCTCACATCCCGTGCACTGCTGCATTGCACCCGTCAGTTCACACACCAGGCGAACCAACTGCCCGAGTCAGTCTCGTCCATTCTCGGCCGCCTCGCTAGCTCTGTCCTCCGTCTCCTTGCCGCCACCACCACACCTGCATCTCGCGACCCGGCTGACTCGACAACGACATCAATACCGCATTCGATTCGCCAGAAACGCAGAATCCAACCACTCCCTCTCCACTTTCCCTCCTCGCCCATGTCTGCAACCCGCTTTCGTGTGCGCCTGAGTGCCGTGCGGGCACTCAACCTGCCCGCAAAGGACAGAAACGGCACCAGTGACCCGTACTTTCGATTCTCCTTCGACAATTTCAAGACGGGCAAATCCGAGGTCGTCAAGCGTGATTGCTCGCCCACGTGGGATTTCCAGGTGAGCTTTGTCTACGAGACCCAATACTTGGATAGGCTCAAGGACAAGCAGTTTGAGATTGAAGTGTATGATCATGATCGCTTCAAACGGGCCGATTTCATTGGCGGAGCGCAGGTCAGTTTGCATGACATTGCACACGGGCCGACTCAACATCAACTGGTTTTGCGTGACGTACGTTCCCTTCCACGTTTATATTTCATTGGCTTTTTCATCTCACCATCTCATTTCTTCCTCGATCAATCAACAGCAACACCGCAACCCGGCCGGCAAGATCTATTTCACGCTCGAAATGGATCTGTGGAACGATATCACGGTGGCCTTTTCGGATCTCGTCCTCACAATGAACGCCGCCCATGTGCGCGAGCCAAATCTCGAAATCTTTTTCGCTTCCGACCGCGAGGCCATCATTCGGACCCCAGCTGCCAATACCAATGGAATGGCACCGCCCACCTGGCATGATACGCCATTGCTTGTGTTCAACACAAAGTTTCACGTACGCTTCCTAGAGTAGGGTTCCAATCTCAGCTCCAGGGACTCTTTCTGACCTCTCTAAATCTCTTTGACAGACGTACAAGACTGGATCGTTTACATTTCAAGTCATGTCAAGATCCCTTGGCCGCGTTGCCATCGGCAATTTGCCTGTTTCCAGCCTACACTCATCCAAACTCAATGGATTCCGTATTCCGGTTCACCCGACTGGTGAAGGCGGGCCCGGGTCGACGATCGGACATATTGAGGGCACGGTCCACATCAAGAATGCACCCACCTTTGGGCAACTTCCCTCTGGCGTCCACACAGACAAGGGCGTATTTCACGACATTCAGGACGCATCGGGCGGCAATCCAGTCATGTCGACGCTGGCGACGCTCTCTGGCCCGCCACTCCCACCCAAGGAACTGCCGCAAATGCCCATTTCGCCGCTTTCCTCATCCGTCTCGTCGCTTGTGCCGTCCGCACCGCCCATGCCGCTCACCGACATTTACCCTCCAGCCTATCCTCCCGAGCAATCTGGTTCACATAATCGCCCACTTTCCAACTCTGGCCCGCGGCCAATCAGCATGAACACGACGGGCTCTTCAGAAGTGTACCCAGGCGTCTATCCACCGTCTATTCCCCATCAGTACTCTGGCTCGGGATCTCCTGCACCCGTTGCCGCCGCCTACGGCCGCCGCCCGTCCAGCGGTGTTTACCCACCAACAAACGTGTCGTCGCATGGAACTGGTAACAGTGTGGGCAGCCACGGGTACCCATCACCCACCGTTGGCGCAAGCGGCGCATACCCGCCTGCCCCCCCTGCAAACTACAGTCCATCCTCGGTGTACCCTCCTCCATTTTACGCCACGCAAAACTCTGCCACCTCGCCGTACCCACCACCGGCCCCGTCGTCCGTGTACCCGCCCATCCCGCCCGTGCCATCGTCATCCGTCTACCCTCCGGCAGGCGGCGCATACCCTCCGTCCACATCCACGTCCACGTCCACGTCCACGTCCCCTGGCCCGCTCCGACCCACATCGCCATACTCACCCGCAGGATCCGCGTCGTCATACCCTCCCATCTCCCCTTACCCGCCCATGCCCACGTCGCCGTATCCGCCGGCCAATCCGTACCCGACCACGGGCGGCGCCAGCAGTAGCGGCGTGTATCCGCCACAAAACCCGGGCGTGTACCCGCCCGCGCATCCTAGCGTGTACCCACCGCCGCAGTCGGGTGTGTATCCACCCCCGGCTGCCTCGTCTGTGTATCCCCCACCCCAGCAGCACCAGCAGTACATGTATGGCCAAGGAACTGGATCGGTCGCGTATCCGCCACCGGCTGGCGGGGGTATGGCGGGGGCTGCAGGCGGTGTGTATCCGCCGCCGGCAAACTCTGGATATGCAGGCAGTGGGTATTATCCGCCGGGTTGAGTGTGAAGGTTGGTTGTTATGTGTTTGGATGATGGCATGCTATGCCCTTCTTTGTCTTGTTTTTGTATTTTGTACATAGTAAAGGTGATGGGAATGATAGAATCTGAAGTGTTCGCTAGCACACGATCTGTCTTTTTTGTCTTGCTTGACGCTGGCCGACTCTAGTTTCCTTTCGCAACAGTAATCATTCATCGAGGCACCGTCCGTGTCACGGTCTCTTGAGCTGTCACAGCGAGCATGCAAACAGAAGATCGAACGTAAAGGCTACGTGTACAAATAGAAAAATGGGAAAGCAAGACACAAAAATGCAACAGACAGACACTCTCGTCCTCGTGCCCTCTTTGGGTAAATAACATGTCATGTTCTACACAAGTCTTCAAAACCAGCCAGAGGTATGTGCACCTACTTTTTCGCCATCATCCACCCAAGCAACACGCCCGCACACACGGCTGCTGTTCCGGACGCAACCAACTCCAAGGCCTTCTTCTTTGCCACGACGGGATCCTTTGCTGCCTCGGTCTTGACAACATGGTGCCTGTTGGCCATGTGATCGGGAATGTCGAGCCCATCCGACGTGTAATAGAGGGCCATAAGATCGTTTTGAATAAAGAAGAGTTTGCTAAACGCCTTGAGCGTCTTGCGCTCGCGGTCGCGCGGCAGGTTGAGCGCGTAGATGCAGTCAATCATGGCCGAGTTGAGGAACGACAGCATGGCGTTGAGGTGGATGTATTCGACGTTGATGGACGAATGCTTTGAGTTGTTTTTGGTGTGGATCTGTTGAGAGACACGATGGTGACGTGAGTGAAGACATTGCACTGGGAATCAATTGGCATTGGCGAAAGCGAGCGTACCAGTGCGACCCAGTCCATGTATTGAAGCAAGGTGGTTCCGTCGTTCACACCAATCATTAGGCACGTAAGGTACTTTTTGAGCATGGCTTGGCGGAACTTGATTTGCTCACTGAAAATGATGTAAACGTCGAGTTAGCTCCGTTTGGAAACCCTCGGAAAACAGAAAGAATTGGGTGACATACGAATTGGTGGTCAACTGCGACAGGTCCCGAATCACCTCGCCCGAATAGTTTGTCATGCGATGCAAGAATGACTCTGCAACGACGTCAAAGGAGAGCAGTTTCGCGTAGACGGCCTCGACCACGGCAGGAATCTGATCTGCCAACATGGGCGCCGACGCTACAATGACGGCCTTGTCCTCGTCTGTAAAGTCGATAAACTCGGACAAGTAGGCAAACCGGTAGTTGATGTCGGTGTAGAGCTTTGTGCGCTCCACGTGCTTCATGCCTGCACCGCCACCAGACGCCCGGGTCTTTGATTTGTCTGAGGGAATCACGGTGGCCTTGCCAAAGTGAACGCCGCCAGACGGAGACGGGGGTCCGGTCGACGCGCGCTTGAGGTTTTGGAGTGATGCGCGTCGTTGCAGCTCTTGCTCTTGCAGCTGCTGGCGCACGGGCGACGGCAACCGGGTCTTTTTCGGGGGTGGTGTTTCGGGAAGCATCGAGCTGACTGTGGAATGGCGGTCATCATGGCCATGGTTGTCGTGGTCGTTGTCGGAGGGGGATGATGCGTGTGCTTCATCGTCCACCGAGGAGCTAGTTACAGTCATCGGATCGGCCGTGGTAGCTTCAGAATCGTTGAGAGCCGAGCCCGAGTCGGCAACGGCCGCTGCAACTTCTTGTGTCGCGGCGGCGGGGCCATGGTAAGTGTCAGCAAGATGGGCAAGGTCTGGATAAGCCTTGCGGAGCTCCTCTGGGGTCATGCCCTTGGACATGGCGGCGAAGGGGCACGCAGGCGGTGCGGCCGTGGGTTCGGCGGCGGAGTCGGTGGAAAGCATGGCGGTTGAGGTTTGCAGTTAAACGAGGCCGAGAGGCAAGTGGACTTGTGGAGTGACATCGAGCTATGTTGAGCCAATGTCCAAGTGAGTGTGGGAGCTAAGGTCGCTCTTTATACAAATACTCTCCCCGTTTCCATCGTCAACATGATCCCCGCCCATAAGGTTTTCCATTCCAGGTCAAGCTGGCCCGAGTCCACCCGCGCCGTCGCCCTTGCGGCCCTCGCGCCCTGCCTCGCGCCCATTGGCTGGCGCGGCGCAGCTGCCTTTCTTGCGGGTGACCGGTATTGTGAGTCACGTTGACGCGTCCCTGCACTTTGCGCTCGTTTGGATCGACGGTATCTTTTGCTCACCGATTGAGTTTCTTCCACACCTTCCATAGTTTGTTCCAGCACTGCTCTCGACAACATCTCTCACCTTCTGGCCAGTTCGCTATATGTACTTGACACCAATTTGAATATTATTCACACTCGAGACAATGTATACGTATATATACCATACCCACGACATGACCCAGTGAAACGGCAACCTTGCCAACCCGCTTCGCCGAGGCCTTCTGCCGCAACCAACACCAATACCAATACCCCACCAAGTAGCTCATCCCCTCAAACCCGCAAGCGCAAGAACGCCACCCATCAACCAACCCTGTCTTCAGGCTGCGAGAATGCCACCCAACGGTAACAGTAGCCCAAATCAGGCCCAGAGCCATGCCGACCACTCAGTCTCCTCCCAATCCTGTTCGCCCCACCGCCGATGCCACTGCGTCGCCCTCCGCACAAGCGTCTTCTTCATCTTGGGCCTGTACACGGCGATCCTCTTCCTCTTCATTATCCTGCTCGGGCTCTTCATGGACCCGCGCTACAGTGCCCAATTTATTCCCCTATACCTTGCCCTGGGTGCCATCGCCATCATTGTCCTGACCACGAGCGTATGCGCGGCGCGCAGATACACGCTCGGGTACACCATCTCGGTCTGGATCCATGTGGCCCTGTTTGCCACGTTTGTGCTCTTGTATCTTTCGACCCATTTCGGAAAGTGGACGGGCGCGTTGGATGCGGTTGCCTTGGGCGTCTTTGTTGTGAATAGTGTCTTGCTGTATACGCAGTATCGGTACATTGGCGTTTTGAGGCAAGAAGCGAGGGATTGCATTGAGAAGCACATTGGTGGGTGAGCGATAGCTAGCGGAGGTGATTGGTCCTTGGACAGCAAGTTCCATGTTACTTTTCTGGATTACTTTATGCGCATTCAAGTTGTTGTATCATACGTGTTGTGGTTGCTTTGTCATTGTACAGTGCACTTTTGTTCTTTTGTGCTCGTTGGTCTCTGCCTTTGGTCGTGATCCAAGATATCGACTCTCGTCGTCACGGCTGGCTGACGGTGTGGCTCATGGTCCATGAAAAGCAAATCCAGCGCTCCAAGATGCATCAACGGATCACTGTTCCAGCCGCTCAATGTGGGTATTGGAGGCAAAGAAAGCGATGAAATGTTGTACCTTCATTGTCTGTTTGACAATACGCACCTAATAGGTAAATGGTGAAAGGAATTCGAAGGAGGATGAGCCCATATTCCTGACCGCATTTCTCATCTGTAAATACATTGTTCAAGCTCGGCTGAGAGATGAGCCCAGTGCTCGATCGTGACCGAAGGTGCGGTGTGGTGTGCATGATCGTTGCCATTGTATGAATATTGTTTGTTTCCATGTCTCTCGCTCTAGTTTAGCGAGAATACACGCATTTCTCGACTGCAGACACTGCAGCCATCGTCACCGTCAGCTCATGCAAAGTATTGGCGCCCATCCTCTGCCCCGATCCGTCGTTTCATTGCCGTCCATCGAGGAATCTTTCCCTGCGCCCGCCCTTGTCGCCATCGCTCAGGCATCGCCAGTCCGCGTCGCCACCCAACCCAAAGTGAAAGTGCGCCACACGGGCATAACGTAATAGAGATCTTCCACCTGCACCTCCATCCTTGGCGGGGGTTGCCTTCGACTTTCCCCATACCATCCCGCCTCTGCCATTCGCTGTTGATCCTCTCTTGTGGCCAGTGATCCAGCTCTTGACCATCTAACGCCACTCGGTCAAAGATCGAAACCCTCCGCACTGCCAGGCTCGCTCAAGTAGATCGGTTTGCCAACTGGATATCGGACGCATTTCTCACCGCATATGGCGTTGTCTGCGCCTTCGCCGTCTTCGGGTGGCCACTCGCCTGCGCCGCACATGCCCATCCAAGCCATCAGTGCCACTGTCCCCACGCTATCTGTCACTGACGCTTCACCTGGGACGAATTCCCACGCTACACGCTCGCCGCGATCTCCAGCGTCACCCAACATCATGTCACCATCATCGGTTCCAGCACCTGGCAGCTTGGAGTCACGGATCAAGGCTGAGCCATCGGCCTCACTCAGTCCTCCTCCGACTTCCCCTCCGCTTTCTGGCGGATCCGCGTCCGGATACGAGTCTTCTACAAGCCAAAGTGGTGGCCACGCCAACATGCTCCCGCCCGGATCGTACGGTGACCCTGCTCTGACACCAAAGAGAACACGCCGCAAATCGATTCCAACACGCGCTCCATCTCCGGCTCATCCAAACATTGGCCCGCCCGGGGTTGTTTTCCAAATCCCATTCGAAACGGCGCAGCCCTCGCTTTCCCCGAAACTTGGCCACTCGAATCACTTGCGCATGTCGTCTTCATCTCCATCCCCGAGACCCATGCTTCGATCCTTGGGCTCTGGGTCTGCAAGTCCATCACTCGTTGCGTCTGCACCTGGCGGACCCGCGATCGGAACGTCGGCGCTCGGATTTAGCCACGTTGGAAATGATAACAATTTCTCGCGCCGGTTCTCGACAGGGTCGCCGCCGATTCATTCAGCAGCTGCCGCCATGGCTGCGCTTGCTGCTTGCGGACCATCTGCCATTGGATCTGGCGGCTTTGGAAATATGCCCGGCTCTGGATCCAAGTCGTCCCCACGCCTGGGCAGTGGCCGTGCCGCGTCCCCTCGCATTCCGTCGCCATTGCTGCGTGCATCGACACCACCGCCTTCGTTCCAGCAGCAGCAGAACTTGTCGTTGCAGAGTCAACAACAGGACTACTCGTTCCCGTCACGCGGTCGCGACCGGTCAGTGTCCCAACCACATGTCCAATTTTCGTACCAGCAGCATCACACTCAGCAGATGCAAAAACAGCAACTCGAGCACCACCAGCATCCATCAGCGAGCCGCGCGCGCTTTGTCCAACATTCGCACTCGTCGTCCGACATGACCCAGTCGGCAGCGTCGACGCCAAGCGGATCCATGTCGATTGATGCATCCCGCGAAGGTTCCCCATTGCTGATTGATTCGCAGCCTCCTTATTCATCTGGTCCCATCGAGTATCCGCCAGCACATCCTGCGCAACAGCACTACAACGCGCCTGGCTCTCATGTTCCCGGTACCATTGGCCGATTCGCTTCAGCCTCACCGCCTCCCCACCAACCCGCTCGGTCAGTGTCCCCGACCCGGCGTCTCGTGACTGGCACGCAGACCTCGCCGCGTGCGGGCTCGGCCTCACCCGGCTTTACTCACGCCCGCCTCGATGACTTGACTGGCACTGCAGCATCGCCCAACTTGAGCGACAGCCGGACGCGCCGCAACTCGCAAACCAATCGTCGCGCGCGCTCGCCCGCCGGGCTTGACATGCCAATCCACGCGCATCCGCAGCAGCAACCAGCGTCGCGCGCGCCTCAGCGGCCCCATCACCCGCACCCAGCGGCTGCGTCGTCGCCCAAGCGGCCAAAGCCCGCTCTCCCGCACCCGCAGCACACGTATCACCCAGACGCCGCCGGCATTTCGACGTACCCGTATCCGCACGCGCATCACCCGGCATTTGTTGGCGGGGCGGCGGCCACTGGCCGGTCGGCGTCTGCCTCGCCTGCATCGTCGCCGCGTCTTGGTGGCGCTGCTGCGGGTGCTGGTGGGAAAGCGCCGAGAAAGCGTACCACGTCATTGCAGCATCGCCAAGCCGCTGGCAGTAGCAACAGTGCGGCGGCAGGTGCAGATGGGTTGATGGACGATGGGTTGCCGCCGGGTCCAAGAAAGACGTGCGGGAGTTGCGGGACAACAAAATCGGCGCAGAGCACGTGGCGGACGGGCTGGAGGGATCATATCACCTTGTGCAACCAGTGTGGGTTGCGGTACAAGTACGTTGAATGGAGCAAGATGCACTTGGGATCTGGACCAGCGACTGACTTGGCGTTTCTTGTATTGTGTAGCCGGAATGGCAAGATTCATTGCCGCCATTGCAACTACATTCCAACAAAGTCGGAGGCGGTTGGGAACGATCCTGTTTGCAGGCAGTGTCACCAGATGATGTGATCGATTTTACCAACCTCTTCGCACTTCCACGCGCTCGGACCTTGCTCGTCTTTGGGCTTCCCACATGCACACATGCCCGTGTCTCCGTTGGCCTCTCGTTTCGCTTTGTGTCTTCCTTTGTACCATCACCCTTTCTTGTGCCCCTCGGCCCTTTTCTGCCACGTCGCTGTTTTCTTTTTCGATTCCTTTCTGCGTTCGGTTTTGCCTGTCATCTGTCAAGTTGTTTCTTGCTTTCCGCCATTCGTGCAAACCGCCCGTGGGCGTTGCTGTTTTCTACTGGTTGTCACCGCTATGTTTCTTTTCCCTTCTTCCCCACGCCATCGTGCTCGTATCACCGCCAATCCTTCTTCCACGCTCACCTTTGTCAATAAAACAAACGCTCTTGCTTCGTCGCCGGGGACATGTATGCACCAAGCGCCGAGCTTCCAACCTGCATGATGGGCAGCGAGCCAGCAAGCAGAGTGAC
Organism: Catenaria anguillulae PL171; assembly: GCA_002102555.1. NCBI lineage: Eukaryota > Fungi > Blastocladiomycota > Blastocladiomycetes > Blastocladiales > Catenariaceae > Catenaria > Catenaria anguillulae. The sequence goes on along the minus strand of MCFL01000007.1, from coordinate 14,497 downwards.
GCTGCCGCCGAGCACCGTCAATGTTTTTGACCATCATAACTCAGGACCTAACATTTCCAGCAACAACAATGAGCATATACTCACCAGCTAGCCAATCACTGGCAAGGGACAGTCTTGACTTGGCAACCGCCAACAAAATACCTCAGACTGTGGCTCAAGCCCCTGAAACGCCGAGAGCGACTCCCCCCAGTCCGCTCGGAACCGGGCGGGTAGGATTATACATTTAATGAATGCAAACGGCAAGCAGCGCTCACTCTCAGCTGAAGCTGAGGAGCGTGGGAACATGTGGCGCGACCACCAAAACGGCATTCCTACCGAGGAAAGCGAGGGTAAACTTCCAATGTCAATACTAGCCGGACAACAAATTCTAACGGCGCCCCGGCTCGTCAACGAAATATCCGGTGCGCCCTCACCATACCCTTGCCATACCCACGCCGCTTCCCTCGCCACTGTTCCGTCAATAACTTGGTGTCTTGATCTACTCCTGCCCACAGACTTGGTTACTTAGGTAAAGACCCTTCTTTCTTTCACGGCCATGCCAACACCTTGTTTTGATCATTCCCCGCGTTCTGACTCTGATCGACAGAACGCAAGACTTTGAACAAGACCAATAAATACCTCCAAGACCGACGCACGATGCCGTTTCTCGCGCTCTTGCTCACGCTGTCCGCCCTCTCGCTTGCGACAACTTGCCACGCAGGCAACGTGCTCATCCTCGGCACCACTGTGACTGGCGGCGCCAGCTCTGTCGAAGCACAAGCCGTGATTGCCGCCGGCCACACGCCCGTGGTCGTATCACCAGCAACCTGGGCAGGCCTGACGACGGACGACTTCAAGTCCTACGCGGCCATTGTCCTCGGCGACCCATCGTGTGGTGGCCGGGGCGCCGTTGCTGCCGCACAAGCCAACGCGGCCGTGTGGGGTCCCGCCATCACGGGCAACGTGCTGATTGACGGCACGGACCCGGTTTTGCACAGCAAGCCCTTGCTGCCGCGCGGCGCAATCAAGTTTGCGACCGACGAGCCGGGTACCACGGGCTTGTACGCGTCGCTGTCATGCTACTACCACGGGACCCCACCCGCCACGCGCGTCGAGTTTCTGGCGGGTGTTGGCGAGTTTACGGCCGTTGGCGTTGGGTGCTTCAACAATGTGCTCAAGGTGGCTGATCATCCGGCGCTTGCGGGCGTGACGAGCGCCTACTTGTCTGGGTGGGGATGCTCGGTGCACAATGCATTTGATGGGATCCCAAGCGGGTTTTTACCGCTGGCGATTGCTGCGGGCGCAACGGGACCTGGCGCCATGTCGTTCCCAGACGGATCTAGCGGAATTCCGTACATTCTTGCGCGTGGCAGGACATTGGTTCCTGTGGCGTGTGGGAACGGAAGGGTGGATCCAGGCGAAGAGTGCGACGATGGCAACACGGCCAATGAGGACGGGTGCTCTGCGCAGTGCAAGATTGAACCAAAGAGGACAGTCAATGTGACATGCCCAGCGGTCCATCGAGCTGTTGCCGATGCCAACTATTGCGGTGTCAAAGGGCTCGACTTGACTTCACTGGTGACAACCGAAGATGGGGCCACGCTCTCATTTGTGCCAGAATCGATGACTTTCCCGGTCGGCACCACGACGGTGACGGTAACTGCCACGCTCGGAACTGCTACGGGTAACTGCACGTTCCCCGTCACCGTGACGGATGAAACCAAGCCGACCATTGCCAACTTTGCGCAAGATCCCAAGGCACTGTGGCCGCCCAACCACAAGATGACTCTTGTCACCTTCTCGTATGATGTGGTCGACAACTGTGCGGCCAACAAGACCTTGTGTGCACTCAAGAACCCCACATCGTCCGAGCCCGACGATGCACGTGGTGACGGCAACACGACGGGCGATATTCAGATTGTAGATGGGACACGTGTGCTTTTGCGGGCTGAGCGGCAAGGACAAGGCAGTGGCCGCACGTACAGCATGACGCTCGAGTGCCCGGATGAGGCGGGCAATACGGCCACGAGGCCAGTGTCGGTGGTGGTCCCGCATAACCGGTAAACTCAAGTATTTTCAATTCCACGATTGGGCGATAAGTGCGACTTGTTGTGTGGGTCAAGAATGGGATTGCACTTCTTTTTGACACTTCACTTTCACTGACCATGCTTGTGGCGTTTCTTTCACGACTCATTGGCTTTGGATACACATACAGTATTGACTTGGACGATTGGCGGAACAAAAGGTGCTGGCGGAAAAGGAAGCTCGGTCAAGATCACTGCCATTTTGGCCCACACCGACAATTGACGGGCAATTCCACTTGGTGTGCCAACAAAGACAGGAAGCCAGGATCCTTATTTACATTGATTGCAGACACAAATTCACACCACTCCGTTGCGAGCAACACAAAGAAACATCTTAATGGTGGAACAAACGCAACGTGGTAAAGGCATACACCATACCATACTCGTCGGCCGTCTTGACAACCAACTCATCCGACACGGATCCACTGGGTGCAGCCACATACTTGACGCCCGACTCGACGGCACGGTACAACGAGTCCGGGAACGGGAAGAACGCATCCGACGCCAATGCGACGCCCGCCTGCTTCTTCAGCCACTCGCGCTTGTCGTCCCTGGTCAACTCGACGGGCACCGTCTCAAACACGGCCTCGTACTGGGCGCGACTGGCCGACCCGTGCTCACCAATCTGTGATGTGACATACAAGTCAATGGCGTTGGACTTGTCTGCGCGCTTGGTGCCCTTCTTGAAGTGCATGCCGAGCACGCGCGGATGGTGGCGCAGCCACCAGTTGTCGGCCTTGTCGGCGGCCAACCGTGTGCAATGCACGCGCGATTGCTGCCCGGCACCCACGCCAACGACCATGCCGTTCTTGGCAAAGCACACTGAGTTGGACTGGGTGTACTTGAGCGTGATGGTGGCCACGAGCAAATCGCGGGTCGCGGCATCCGTCAGGTCCTTGTTGGCCGACACGAGGTTGGAAAACAAAGCCTTGGTGATGGCCACATTGTTGCGCTGCTGTTGCAGGTGCAAACCGTACACTTGGCGCGTCTCGACGGGTGCGGGCTCATAGTTGGGGTCCATTTGCAACACACAGTACTTGCCGCCCTTCTTGGCCTTGAGAATGTCGAGTGCAGCGGGCGAGTAGGACGCAGCAATGACGCCATCCGACACTTCGCGCGACAAAATCTTGGCTGTGATCTCGTCACATTCGCCCGAAAGCGCCACAAAGTCGCCAAACGAGGACATGCGGTCAGCACCGCGAGCGCGCGCGTACGCCGTGGCCATGGGTGTCAGCGAGGCGAGCAAGTCATCGACCATGCACACCTGGGCTTCTTCTTGGGAAAGCGGCACGGCCACGGCGGCACCGGCAGGACTCACGTGCTTGAACGAGGCGGCGGCGGGAAGGCCAGTCGCAGCCTGCAAGTCCTTGACGAGGGGCCATGCATTGAGCGCGTCAAGCAAGTTGATGTATCCGGGCGAGCCGTTGAGCACCTTGAAGGGAAGCGCATCCGACGTGGTGAACACTTGTGCGGGCTTTTGGTGCGGGTTCATGCCGTACCGCAGCGTGAGCTGAGCAGTTCCGGAAGAGTATTGCTGGCGGAAGTAGTTTGAAATGGCCGTGTCGTAGGCAGCCGTGTGGTTGAATGCCTTGAGCGCCAAGTACTGTTTTGTGGCGTCTGTAACGGTGGCATTCCCTGACGCCTGCAACTCGCTGACCAATCGCGGGTAATCCTTGGGATCGCACACAATCGACACGCGCGCGTGGTTCTTTGCGGCCGCACGCAGTAGCGTCACGCCGCCAATGTCCACCTCCTCAACGGCCTGGGCAATCGTCACATCGGGCTTGGCAACGGTCTGCTCAAACGGGTACAGGTTGCACACGACAATGTCGATCATGTCGATTTGGCGCTGCTCGAGATCGGCCAAGTCCGAGGGGATATTGCGCGCAAGAATGCCACCGTGCACCACCGGGTGCAGGGTCTTGACACGGCCGCCCAGCATTTCGGGGGCTTTTGTCAAGTCGGCCACGTCGGCCACGGGCAAGCCAGCATCACGCAGCTTGGTGGCGGTGCCACCGGAGGCGATCAGGCGGATGTTGAGCGAGTGGAGCGCCGTGGCGAGGTCAATGAGGCCGGCCTTGTCGGATACGGAAAGCAGAGCTGATGATCAGGTCAAGCGGGTTCTGGTCAGCCTGATACGATGGTCGGGTCATGGAGAATGTTGACGAACGGACCAGTCTTTTGGGTCATGGTTTCCGTTGATGTTGATTCAGTGAGGGACGAGAAATGCATCTGATCCGTTGGGTCTGAAGGAAGAGGCAGAGTCCAGAGCTCGAGTCGACGGCAGAGTGAGCGGGCGGCAGCTGCCAGGTTTTGAGCGCCCAGTGCGACGGATGTGGCATGTCAAATTGCGAACGCGTCTGTCCATCAAGTCCAGTGTCGGCCCGACGATGGTGCGAGACACGCCGAAGTCAGTGCCGAGCCTCTCCGCCTCTTTCCGATCACCTTTTCGCTTCGCGTGACTGTTCGCGATACGGATCGACGGCCTGCCACGATGCACACGTCTTTGGCGTCCAACAAAGTCTGCAGCTGCAATAGCCTCTGCACTTACTCTCAACTCTTTTTTGTCACCGGAAAACACAACATGCACGCAACCATGACTACCGATCCTCAACCCACTACCTCTGGCACCACCGCCGCACCCTCGGCCGCCGCCAAGCCGCCGTCGCTGGCCGTACCAGATACGCCAACGCATACCCGCGACACGGCCTACCTAGCCGCCCTGACCACTTACACGCGCTCACTGACATCGGCCAGCCCCGCCACCGACAACGCCCCACCATCCGTCGCCACGCTCCTCTCACTCGCGGCCCAAGCAGGCTACCCAAGCGCCACCGCTGACGCCGACCTGGCCGCCGACCTTTCCCAAGTAGCCTCTCAGTCGCCCACGCCTGACGTGCTCGACGCAACCTACCAGCTCGCATTCACCCCGGGCATGCCCGCCACCGCGCACCCGGGCCTCATGTACTTGCTGCTGACGCTCGGGTTCCAAGTGGACGATTACGCGACCGTACTCGGGTCGTACTGTGTGGACGTGAAATACCGCGGGCTGGTTAAGCAGGTTGTGGGCGAGATTAAGGATGCGCCAGTGGCGACAGCCTTGTTGGGCGGGTATCGCGAGCAGCCTGCCGCGGCCGAGGACAAGGAGGAGGAGAAGGAGGCTCAAGCTGGGCAAGACAAAGACGAAGGTGCTGAGGAGGAACAAGGAAAGGTGCACGAGCACGACCGGTTGTACCATGTTGAGATGGATGTGTCTGAGGAGGCGTGGCAGTGGTCTTGGGATCGGGTCAAGCAGATCCCAGGGCTGGCCACTTTCATGCAAGTGTAGCGGGTAAGGCTCGGAAGATTACCGGCCATGTAGATTTTGCACACATGTACCATGCTAAGTATACAATCAGTCAATCAGGATGGATAGAACATGTGGTGCGAAACCCTGAAATGAACGGTCGCCAGCTATTCGTTGGCTGTGCCGTGTTTTGGCTGCGACGTACCATTCCATTTACAGCGTCCAAATCCAGCTTGCCCAACTCGAAGCAAGCATCTTTCGGTCCGTTCATTCTCCTATATACTTCTCGAACGCACACACCCTAACGATTGTTGTCCTTAACACGTATTCAGCGCTCCAAGCGATCAGTACTACGTAATACATTTCTTAACCTGGACGACCGACGACATTACGAAATCAGGGGCGGATTACCAGGCAATCGAGGCCTCGCTCGATCCAAAGGGTCCCAATGCCGCATCAATTGTCAGCGAGCGACTGCTGAAGCCCTCCTCAAACAGCAGAGACCTCAAGTTGCGGCATCGCAAATGCGCGCAAGTGGAAAGGTATATGTCGCGGTTCCATGACATTCGATAGGCCGTAGCAGAGTCCACATATGTACGCATCGACAAATAATGTCTCGCGAACGGCGTTATCGACGACTCTGACCAGACCACTCTCCAATGCACGGCCCGATTTTGAGAGTGCGTCAGGCATCTGCCTCACGACCTACTGTCCGCATCGGTTCCGTACGGCCCCGAGACTGTGTACAAGGAGCTCGTCAAGCACACAAAGCACGAGCTGACAGATTTCAAGATGCCCCAACAGTTCGATCTAGTATTCAAGGGACACGAGCTGGTTTCCCAAGCAGCGGAAACAGGGGTTATACTGTAGTGGAGCTGGTAGTGGATTGCCGCATGCAGTGTCAGTGAGGCAGGTGCAACAGTGACGAGTGCGTCTGGCACGTCATCAGCGCCAGCAGGGGGAGGAGGGGGAGGCTCGATCAAGAGAAATTTGATTGGAAAGTCACGGTCGGGATTTATGGTCATGTCTCACTTTGCCTGCCTGTATTGGGTTTTTCTGCATGGTTCTTATGAAGCAATTGCACACTTGGTCTTGTGTATTCGGCACACTCTGTGCTGGCCCACCCGTAAACAGAAAACAAAAACGAACGTAGTTGTATGTACTAACCAATCAATGAAATGAAAAAAAAAGACAAAAAAAAAACAGAACAATACACAAGTGTTGGGCTTACTGCACGCCTGGGAATCGATTCCATCGCGTCAGATGAAAACCAAACAAGACCTCTTTCTCCAATCACACACCACAATTGATCCTACCTTACCGTCCGACTTGTCTTGCGGGCAACGCTCGACAGAGGCGTTTGACAACCGAACGCGCACTCTGCCAGCGTCGGAAAAAAAAAACAGAGGAAAAAGGTTGGAAAACGGAGAAACTGGCCTTGCACAATCACAACCAGGGAAAACGATGCGAGACATCGGACGAGGGTTTTGCGAGGTGAAGCAGTTCGCGTCAGATGCGTCGAGTTCCAGCATGTTGATGATGGTGTGCGAGGGAGACTTGACGTGGACCTTAAGCTGTTGAGCTTGACACGGGGAGCCTTGTTGAGCGCATCCCACGAGAATAGGCGGAAGGGTAAGGTAGGATGATGTGGGTTGTGATTGGAGAAACAAAAAGGTGCATATGGCCTTTCGTCAAAAAAGAAGGATGAGCGTTGAGAACGATAAAGAAAGGTAAACATGGCAAACTGGCGGAGAGACCCAAAAAATAGTATAAGGAAAGATGTGACAAGGATCAGGATGGGATGAGGCAAGAAAAAGATACACGATGAAACTAGTGGGGACGAAAAGGGACGAAAAGAATCGACGTGAATGTTACGGAACGGAGGAAATGGCGCATGAAATGAAAGCAGAAACAGGCTCGCTTGTCAACACAGGCCTGCAGCTACTGCACCAATGCAACGACGCGGATGACCCAATCGTAGGTGCGGCGCTTTGCACAACCGTCAACTTCTGTGCGGTGCTCGAACTGAAATTTGGCCATATCAAGTGGTGTGCGACCGCGGCGGCTCTTGATTGTCAACGCCTGCGCTGCAATTAAACGATCCGACTCGTTCACGATGACCGATTCCCACAAAGACTCGAGCCAATCGACTGCGCTCAACGACGCACATGTGGTGTGAAAAAAGTTGCCACCGTCACGGCAGTTGGCAGTCGCAAACGTCGCATGGGCACCTTTGATGCGCAAGTGATGGGTTACAAAAGGCGTGTTCCGATTCCACGCTGCAGTGTGGATGGGCCAAAACTTGTTGGCGTCGGGCAAGTTGAGAGCTGTGCGGGTCGCAAATGCACGGCACGTGTCGCACACCATTTGGTTGTGTCCAGCATCCATGATGTGTGGACACGTCGCGGCATCCAAAGGAACCGACTGCGGATGGAAATACTCGAAAAGAGCATTGACGAGCTCGGGGCGCGTGCAATGGGCAATGGCGTGCATAGGATAAGGATATTCGCTTGCCAAAAACCATGCACCTAGAAACGAACGAACAGGCAGGATGTGAGAGAAAAAGAGGGCAAATGGCTTTGGGAGGGCAAGATGCACGTACGCTGCCGAATGACATCAGTACTGTTGCCCAACAGACGCAGTGTTCCCACAACGTCAGCGGATGTCCACTTGGAGCAGTCGCCAGCAACGTGCAAGTTGTAAATCAGCGTGGCGGTGACCTGTGCGTCAGATGGAGCAAGGCGATGTGCTTGAAGGAGCATTGAGATCCGGGGGTCAAAGGCAGAGGTCGCTTCAATCATGGCGTGAAGTGCAGAGGAAACGTGAAGATCTGTGAACATCACATTGCCGGAACGTCATGAGCGCGAGTAAGGAATTGACAGCTTGAGCTTGGTGAGCAATGACGCACCCGAGCTGGGCAGCGGCAGAGGCATGGCCAAGCGCGATCCTTGGGCTTGACCCATGCACAACAAAGTCTGCGACGAGGACACGGCGACGGCACTCGCGGCGCGTTCGGCTTCCATGGATGTAGCGTCAACGGTCATATCCATCTTGGCACGTTTGCCTAAACTCGGGGATCCTGACGGAGAAACGTCGGCTTCCTCCTCTTCAATCTCCAGTTCCGATCCCTTGCGTTTGCTGGCGCCGCGGGTCCGAGTGTTGCGGTCGCCGTGAACATTGATGATGTTGGGCGCTATTGGAATATGGATACATTGAGGAAAAGATCAATATGCCCACCACAAAACAAGGAAAGCGATCACAAGTGACGTACCGCCAGCGACTCCGACGTCATTGACCACAATTGCCAAGAAGTACTTTTTGCGAATTTTTACCGTGAACCGCAGCGGCAACGTCAACTCGCGGGCCCGGGTGTGCGTCTTCGTGCCTGAAAAGGCCAACCCCTTATCCAGCATGTCGTCAAAGTCGTAACCATTCACAATCGACGTGATGTGGGCGGCATCAACGCGATTTGCCGGCTCCTTTACCTCAATCAACAAAGCCTTCCAATCGAAATCGACAGGTCCGTCGCTGCTTGCTGTCACCACGACGGGCACTCGGACCGACAAAGAATACGCCCCATTCTTGACTTTGACGTACGTGAGTCGCCATGTCTCGCCACTAAACTCATGGCGGCAGGAACTGGGGTTGACGTCAACCAGTTTGTCAGAATCAATGCGGACAGCAGTGATCAAGAGTCGCATTTCGGCCTCCTGCGGTGTCGCGTCCTGTTGCCCTTGACGGCCGCCCTGATACCCAGCAGGCGCTTGGTTGGTGTCTGGGGCATGTTCGAGCGAGCTCAAAGGGGCGGCAAGGTCGGCCATCATTGCAGTTGGAGAAAGAGTGGCAAACTGGTTTCCAGCAGATGACGCCGCGACAGAATCGAATAGATCAGGAGACCCGTGCGCGGAAGAGACAGAGGACTGGTAGAGATATTCTGCCGCAGGAGACAATGATGGAGGTGGCGTCGTCGACAAACCTGACGGGTCAAGCTGAACAAAAGAAGGATGTCGCCGGTTGGATCAGGAGGCACATTTAAGTGAGACGGCAATACAACTCGCAGAATGCCGAGGAGATGAACGAACAAGCAGCGAGTCCACACTCGTCCCATGAAGCGGCGAAAGCAAGACGCTGGCATCAGATGGTCTCGACACGTCATTCGCACCGCCGTACGCTTGGAAGTCAAACAAATCGTTGTGCATGTCCTGCATGTAGATGGCGGCTGGCTGGACACGCGATGAGGCTTCGGCATTGGGCGAGGCAGCGGCATGGGCGGCAACAGCGCCGAGGGCAGCCTCCAACTGTTCGATGCAGATGTCTTCTGAGAAAGGGCTATCACTGGTGGTGGCCGTCATGTTGGATATTGCCGGGTGATCGAGTTAAAGCGCTTTCGTTGGATCTGACCATGTATTATATATCATTTGAGTGCAATCATCCGTCCAGGGGGGTGGGGAGGGAGCCTACATATTTATAGGCCATGATCTGCCCCGGGATCTCTCGCTATCGCTCAACCCGACGAGTGTTGAAATCGGGCTGGACAATGATGCGCATCGTAACGTATCATACTGTAGGAAGCGTCGTTAGAGGCAAAGCGGGTGGCACAGCAAAAGAAACAGAAACGCGTGTCTCACGTAGCTTTGCTATCGTTGTGTTCTTTTTGCCTCAAGCTTGCCTCCACACACGATAAAAAAAAAAGAGGTCTATCAAATGAAGAAGTGATTTACCACAACGGGGAGTAAACAGAATCAGTGGATAGGGGGGAATGAATGAATCAAGTCTCACAAAAAAAAAATACAAAAATCAAGAAAATCCTCGGCAGAGACCCTTCAGTCGGCATGTCCAGCACGCCCACTTGCGGCCCCACCTGCCCGCTTTGCCTTCTGATACAACCACAAGCCCACAAACGTCAAGGCAACACCCACCGCTTGCGTTCCGCTGACGGTATCGCCAAACCAGGCAATGGCCGCCACAATGACCACAATGCGCTTGAGCAGCGACACAATCGAATAGGTGACGGTGGATACGCGCGACAAGATGGAGAATGCAAGCAGCGCTTGCGAGAAGTGCGCGAGGCCGTTGAGGATAAACAGCGCCAAGAGTCGCCGGTCCACAATCACTTCGGGTCCGTGTGGGTGCATCAGAGTTGGCACATCGGACGTGAGCCACATGGGGATCATGGTGGCAAACGCCATGAGCGACGAGTAGTACATGATGTTGATCTTGTCGAGCTTGGCCATCTTGGGCACCGCAGCCGCAGCCACCGATGTTGGGAGCAGCGGGTCGTACTTGGCGGATCCGCCACCCAGGTTGGTCGACGACATGGGCACCGAAGAGCCTGCGCCCGCGGCATCGCCGCCAGACAAGATCTTCTTTGAAATGATGGACTGGAGCACAAAGATGATGGTGCTGAGCGCGGAAAACAAAAAGCCCGTGAAATGAAACGCCATGCTAGCCTTGCCAAACGTGCACGCGAGAATCACGCCGGCCATGAGGGGCAGCAGCGACAGCCACACTTTGGCAGGATACCGCGCGCCCAAGACAACGTGCGATACGACTACAGTGAAGAGCGGGCTGAGTGCCTTGACCGTGTGCACAAATGCCACGGGCACGCGCGCCATGGCCAAGCTCGCAAATGTGTGTCCGCCGATTTGGAACAGGCCGAGCGGGAGCAAGGTGCGGACAATGGTCCAGGACAGCGGGCGCAGCGTCAGCCAGTTGCGGGAAGAGCCAAAGAGGCACAGCACGGCAACAGACAGGAATTGCGCAATGGTGAGCGAGACCGGGAACGGGAACTGGATCAGGATTTGCTTTTTCGCATTGTTGGTGAGCGCCGAGGCGGCGTACCAGGCCAGGCACATGAAGATGAGGTGCAGCGATTGTGTGGATTTCGAGAGACGCGAGAACCAAGACGTTGGCGTCGATGGGAGTGTGGCTGGCGGAGGGAGCGAGGTGAAAGAAGATGACCGCGAGAGGCTCTTTGCCGGTACTGCTGGCGACTTGGACGAGGATGACGACGCCGAGCCGTTGGCAAAGTAGTTGTGGATGTTGATGTGCACTGTTCGTGACGAGCCGACAATGGCGCGCAGTGTACGAGGCGAGGGCATGCCGAACGAGGTCGAAATGGATGACTCGCTAGCGGGCGGACTGCTGGGCTTGTCCTTGGGCGTGTATGGAGAGACGGCATTGCCGCTGGGATTGATGTCGGTGGCGTAGGGCGGGGGAGGCGACTGATCGCTGGACAACGAGAGCGATGCTTCCGAGACTTGGAGAGACGTTGACGAGGAAGTGGCCGAGGGATTGTCGATGGTCGCAGACACTGCAGAGTGATGATGAATGGCAGAGCCGTTGGGGCCGAGGTAAGATGCAGCAGAAGCTGAGCGGCCATGGTGAATGAGGCGGCGCTTGGGAGAAAGCTTTGGGTTCCCCGAGGGAGGAGGGTTCGTGCCGGGGTCGGTGGATAACGGCGTGGCGACAGGAGCCAAGAGCGGACCTGCTGCGGGGTTGTCTTGACGCGTCGATTCGTTGGTGCCCGATGGCAGCGAGAAGGAAGCAGGGGGGAGGGGAATCATGGCGATGGGGATGGCGATGGCGAAGGAGAGAGTAGTTGACTACGAATAGCTTACTATGATGGATAGCGGGGAGGGAGACTAGTTGGGTCGAGTTCGAAGTAGGTTGGATGAGAGAGGAGCGGGGCCGGGTCTATATGTATGCTTAGTGAAGCTCGTAGCTGTAGCTGGTTCAAGTCGGTGACCGCCAAGCAAAGAAAAGTGGATGCCGAGGCGTGTCGACTGTGTGACTTGAAGTGGACCTGCGCAAAGATTAATATCAGTATGGAGTGGTCGAGAATGGTGGGTGGAATGGACCGCACCGCGCGGAACCAACTTGAACAGTGCCAAGACCGGACTGGGAGCCGGAGCGGGATATCTAGAGTCCAAGCCTGTAACGTTAACAGGAACGAGACGAGAGCACAATGGCCATCATGACCGTCAGCTTCAGCATCGGATTGAATGGAAGTCCAGCTATTGCCACCACGGCCACCCACGAGCAACGTGTCCGCAATGTTGGATTCGAACCATTGCTTCATTACTGGCATTACAGGCAAACAACATGGCAAACATACTGGCTGGCTCGGACAGTTGGAATTGCACACAAAGAGCATAGTGATGGCTGCATGAATCGTCGGCCGGGCAAGGCAAGCAAAGCAAGCAATCTCGAGATTTTCGGTGACGATGTCGACGTGGGTGTGGCCGAATGAATGACGATGAAGAGCAAGTGCGAACACGACGGATTCCAGGTCAGGGTAGGGTTGGTTGGGTTGGTTGGTTGGTTGTCGTCCGTCGTGTTTGTGGGTCAGGCAGCGCAGTAAATGTGTAAGTAGGATGTGTCGGCTGTCAATGCAGGACGTTCATGTCTTTTCATGCATTGAAAATATTCGATATCCAATAAGAGCATGCGCTGAAGTTGCAATTGCCAGGCCACGCTTGTCGGCGACGGCAAAAGTCAACCGCCGGCAGAGATGGCGAGGGACCCGGGAGAGCAAGCCCCACGGGCACGTTTTTCTTTTCATTCGGGTCACGCCCCTTGTCACGCCGTTCAATCAAGCTCTTATCAGCAGGGCACGCGTTTCGCATGCTGTTCAGCGCGCGACGCGTTGGCCACAACTCCATGCATGCTTGTTTGTGTGCATACTTCGATGCGCATGGAGTCAGGGGTACTAAGTACCCCTGATGTAGTGTAAACAGGCAGTCAAACCGGTTCAATTAAATGGTCAAGACATCAATGGTCATGGTCGATTCGGCGGCCCAGCCCATGAAGCGTGGGAACATCAGAAACAACTGAAAACATCACGTTAACACAACACAGAGTTTTACTGCTCATCCCCACCAGCGCCGTCTCCCTCCCCACCTGCTCCATCGTCCTCATCCGGCATGGCATCGTCCTCCTTTTGCTTCAGCATCTCCTCAAACGCCTTCTCATCTGCAACACTGGGATCATCCTTTTCTGTCAGCCCGACCTTGCCCGCCCACTTTGCAGGCACCACATACTCTGCGCGCATCTTTGGCACCGCAGGCAGCGTGAACGGCGTGCTGCCCAACTCCTTGATGCCATCCCCACATAAACACACGCAAATTTCCCATTGTAATACACAGCGTGTGCGCCGGGCCACCGGTTGGACCGCAAATGCACGGGCGAGAACTTGACAGGCACAAACGCGAGCACGCGCGCACCGACCACGACGCGACACCCGGGCATACTTCAGCGTCCTCGGTCACGGCCGTGAGCAGCGCAGGCCCCGATTCCGGCTCGATTTCTTGCTCAGCATCGCCACGCGTCGCGTTGCCCGAGTCACCGCCATCTTCCTCGTCCTCGTCCTCATCCTTTTCTTCCGCTTCCTCGTCGCCTCCACCGCCGCCGTCGCCGCCCTCGTCGCCTTCCTCCTTTTCAGGCACCGGATTCACCCAAACGGTGCGTCCCTGGGGCAACACTGCGGCATTTGATGGACCCAATTGTCCAAACTCAACATGGCGTCATTCGGCAGCACCTCATACTCTGCATTGACAATGATGGCCGTGTTGAGCTCTGGGTGTTCTTCGTCGGCGGCTTCCGGGTCAAACGTGTAATATCCCTGTGGGCAGACCACTGTCGATGCCGTGATGCGTGCAATTTGTGCACGCAAGTAGTGGGCTTCCGTAAGGCCCGCAGGGAATGGCGGGTACGAGCAGATGGGCCGCGAAAGGTGGCCAGTCAGAAGTTTGCGCAAGGTGCGCGCGGTGGAAATGTGCGATGGGTGCGTGTCGGGCAGCCGGGTCCACGAGTCGCCGACTATGTTTGTTTATCATAGTATAAGTGACATGGAATGATGAATGATCTGATCAATGAAGAAGGGGGAAAACATACGCGACGTGCACACAAAGTACGTGTACTTGTTACACCCAGTTCCCTCTTCCTTGGGCACCTCATGCACCACGGGCTTTGGCCGGCGCCTTGAATCCCTGAAACTCGGGCATGTCAATCAGCTTTGCCGGATCCACGGGCGTCGTACTTGCTGTCGCCGACGCGTCACCTCCGCCGCCACCGGCTTCCTTGGCCGCAGCTGCATCAGTGGATGCCGGAGTCGCAGCAGCCGCGGCCGCAGCAGCATCTTCCTCGG